>CM053623.1:417193577-417226739 GCA_028646595.1 Phalanger gymnotis
CTGGGTAGGAAGGACAGAGTCAGGGGCTCCTGGGTGAGGGCACAAGCATTAGTACAGAAAAGGGAGGCCTGCTCAGTGGAGTGGTAATGGCAAATAAAGCTCTGAAGACTTCAAGAGAAAGGGCCCAGAGCCAATCCAGAATGAGGCCAGGGTACCTGGAGGTCTGAGAACAAGACATAAGCCTGAGTTAGTCTTTCAGTTAAACCACTTCTGGTGTCCCTCTCCCTTATTTCTGCCTCCCACCACTTTCTCAGCTCCATCCCTGATACCAAAGAACTGGCCAGTCCAAGGGAAGATCCAGATACAAAACCTGAGTGTCCGCTATGATAGCTCCCTGAAGCCAGTCCTGAATCATGTCAATGCCCACATCTCCCCAGGGCAGAAGGTCAGTACTGAGCCCTGGGGGACATAGGTAGGAGGGACAGGAAGGGAAGCAGGAGGGAAAGGGGAGGAGAAGAGGTGAGTTCCAGGGTCACATGATCTCAAGCCAAGGTCCAGTCCTACACCAGCTTTACTACTCAGCTGTCTTGGTCTGGAATCACACAGCCTCCCTCCCTAGACCACTTTAGGGCTGTAGCCCAACATATATATTCACTGGCATTAGTGCCAGTTCTGCTCGTTGTAGACTCAGAGAGGATAGGAATGGCAGCCCCCTGCCCCTTTCCTTTATTGAGGCTTGAGACATTTGACGTGAGTATCCCCTGTAGCAAGAGAAAGAGGAAGAAGAGATATTTCTTAGGATCACCTCTCTCCCTGAGATGAGGAACCTAAGCCCAGGGTATCTCTCTGTTCCTATCTATCTCACTGTGACACTTTCTCTCTCTCTCTCTCTCTCTCTCTCTCTCTCTCTCTCTCTCTCTCTTTCTTCTTTCTCTCTCTCTCCTTCCTTCCTTTCTTTGTTCCCTCCCTCCCTTCTTGTCTCTGTCTCTGTGTCTGTGTCTCTCTCTGTCTCTTCGTCTCTCTGTCTCTGTCTCTGTGTGTGTCTATCTGTCTCTGTGTGTGTCTATCTCTGTCTCTGTCTCTCTGACTCTATCTCTCCCTCTCTCTCTGTCTCTCTTTCCTATCTCTGTCTCTGTCTCCTCCCCCCCAACACTCTCTGTCTCTCTTTAAACTTTATCCATGATAAAAGTGACAGTAAGGTAGCTCTTTTTGTCTCATACCAAAGATGCCCTCATAAACACACAGCCCAGGACTGGGAGGCCTGATATGTTCCCAGACCAACTGATTTGAAAACCTAGGCACACACAGATATACACAAGTACATGCATGAACATATACTCACAGATGCATATATACTTTTAGGAGGAGAGTGGGGTCCAGACCTGTGATTTCATTAAATAAATTAATTCCCATTGAGGAAACTCCTTCCACCGATGCAAAACAGCACCTTACAGTGTTAAAGTTGCCGAGGGCACAGAAAAGTTAAGTGACCCACAACAGCAAGATGTGTCAGAGGTGGGACATGAACCCAGGTCTTCCTGACCCCAAGGCCAGTTATCTATTATGCCATATTGTCCTTCTAAGTGTATGTACACATGAATACACACAAATGTGTTCACATGGACATACATTCATATTTATACAGAGAAATGAAGTGTGTATACATTAATACATGAAAATGTTTGCAATAAATACATACATATACACATACACAGATAAACAGAGGCAAGCACATGAAATCATGCACAGATATACACAGTTATAGGCACACAAACAAATAGATGTGCAGCCCATCCTAGAGATTTCTTCCTCATCTTCTTTAGAAAACAAGCTATAAGCCTCCAGTCCATCCTCGACTGAGCTCTTTGAAGAGCTTGATCAGAGATAGAAGGTAAAACTGCCTACCTTCCCCTGGGAGGGTTTGGTCCATGGCTTCTCCCAAAGCTACTCCTTGGGTCCTTCCTATTGCAGATTGGTATCTGTGGCCGAACAGGCAGTGGAAAGTCATCCTTCTCTCTTGCCTTCTTCCGCATGGTCGACATGTTTGAAGGTGGGTCCTCCTTCCCCAGCACCCCCAACACAACATTCCCTGACTACCCTTCATCACACAGAGCTTGCTCCTTACAGAAAGGATAAATTCTCACTGCTGTACCCCTACCCCCAGAATCACTCTTTCACAGTGAGGAGCTGTGTCTGTTTGTCTGTCTGTCTAACTAGGTAATGGATGCTCCAGGTTGTATGTCGAGTTTGAATGTTTCTATGACACTCACAGCCTCGATATACAAGGTCGGTCCCATTGCCTGCCCCTGCTTCCCAGCTAGGTCCCTTCTACTGAGGCAGGTTGACCCCCCGGTACTAGGCACAGTCCCCCTGGGTGAGTTAACCCCTGGTTAATACAGGGCGAATCGTCATCGATGACATTGATATTTCAAAGCTGCCCCTGCAGACCTTGCGATCCCGACTCTCCATCATCCTCCAGGACCCCATCCTCTTCAGTGGCACCATTCGGTGAGTAACACCCCAGGGGAGGCCAGGAAAGACCAGAGATAGGGGAAAGAGCTCCCCCAAGCCCAGGAACCTCATGGTGTGTACAATGTTCCAAAATTGACAGATTTCTAATTCTAGGGTCAAGCCCTTTTCTAAAGCTTAGTCACCTCATCCTTGATATTAGGGCATCAGACTATATAACTCCTTCCCAACCCAAAGTACACTGCAGACAATCGATAATGCCCTCCACAGCCTCAGTAGCCAAGAGAGTGGGGACAAGGAAAGAGGGAGAAGGAATGAGACAGCAAAAAAGATCCAGATATAGGAAGAAAGAGAAAAAGAAAGATGAGATCTTTTTTTTAAGATTTTAACTATAATTTTATAAATTTTAACTACATTTTAACTTTGACTTTTACTATCTCAGTTAAAAAAAGAAAGACATTGTAATATTCACAGTCAAGCCAAATAAATTCCTACTTTGGCCATGTCCTAAAATCTGACTCATTCTGTGTCCTGAGTCCATCACCTCTCTGTCAGGAGGTGGGTAGCATGCTTCATCACCATTCTCTGGAATCAGGGCTGGTCATTGATCAGAGTTCTTCAGATTTTCAAAGTTGTTTGTCTTTATAGCACTGTTGCTATTGCATAAATTGCTCTGCTGGTTCTCCTCACATCATTCTGCATCAGTTCATGAAAGTCTTCCCCCATTGCTCCGAAAATGCATTGATTGATTTGCCCAGGTCCACCCAGCTAGTGTCTGAGGCAGGATTCAAATTCAGGTCTTCCTGACTCCAAATCCAGTGCTGCCTTGTTGGTACTAGAGTAAGTTGGCTCCACTGGATAAAATGAAGTCTTTGGATGATAGTAGGTTTGGCCTCATGCTTTCTTCCACTTCCTGGTATTATTCTCCTGTTTTTCAAATGGAAAGTCATGACTGCCTACTCCCCTCGCTCCCTGCAATAACTATCTCTCTAGTTCTCAGGTCCAAACTTCCAACACTTGGGGCCCATGTCCCATCAGAGATCAGGACTCTTCTTCTAGGTCAGCTAAGAGGCTGGACTAGATGGCTTCTGATGTCCCTTCCAGTCCTGAGATCCTGTGCCTTCGTGATCTGTATCAACCATCAAGTTTTTACTGAGCCCTTACTAAGGGTTCCAAAATATACATCTATAGCCACAACTTTCAGGTTTTTGCACTGCCCCCAACACACACACACACATGCCTAACACTGTGTTGATAGCCATTCATTCTTTTGCTCATTCAGCAAAAGTCTTCCAAGGACCTACCATGTTGGGAGTTACTGTGGGGGGTCAGAGGTGCAGAGACGAATTAAGAAAGAGTTCCTGCATTCAAGGGGTACCCAGTCTCATTGGAAAGACGAGATATGCACACCATCTGTCATTGGCAGGCAACATGTCAACCTTTGGTGTGAGCCCCAGGTTTCTAACCTATCAGCTTTGAAAAAGGGTGGATGGAAAATGGGGAGTTGCTTGAAGCCCCAAGGCCAAAAGGGCTCCCGGGAGGAGAGTCCTCACCCATCCACATCAGAAGCCGCTGCTTAGGGCTTCAACTTAGCCAGCACGAAGACTACAGTATTGGTCTGAGACAAGGAGAGAGAAAAGGAGAGGGTGAGGGAGCAGCAGCAAGCATTCAAAGAACACCCAAGATGGCAAAGACCTCCATGGTCATCTACCCAAGGAGGAATCCCCTTGACAACATCCCCATTGAGGTGTCTGCTTGAAGACTCCAGGGATAAAGATAATCATTCCACCAGAGGCAACCCATTCTACTTTGGGTCAATTCTTATTGTGAGCTAGTTTTTTTGTTGTATCAAATTGAAATCCAGTATCTCTGTGACTTCTACCATAGGGTCTTAGTTCTGCCTTCTGGGGCATAGCACATCAAATTTTATCTCTGTTCTGGGGCTCAGTGAAACAAACTTAATTTCTATTCCATATGATGGCCTCTCTTCAAATACTAGAAAACAGCTACCATGTTTCCAACCTAAACTTTGGCTTTTCCAGTCTTGCCATACCTAGATCACTTAACCAATCTTGATGTTACAGTCTTCAATCTTCATGGTGCCGTGAAAAGATCAAGGGATTTAGAGTGAGGCCTTAGAGACTCTGAAATCAGATCCTAGTGCTATGTAACATGTAACATGGGCCAAATCGCTTCAACTTTCTTGGCTTCAGACACCTCATCTGTAAATAAGCATGAATTAGAGATATGAGCTGTGTGTCAAGAAGATAAAAGAGGGTCTTCCTCTGGGATAGGGTTCCTGGAGGATCACTTCCAGCTCTAAATCTATGAGCCTATGAACTATCCTGGTCACTTTCCTCTGAAAGTGCACCAGCTTGTCTATCTCTTCCTAAAATATAGTGCCCAGAACTGAGTACTCCACATGGGGTCTGACCAAGGCCCAGTAGCCCCTCCCTGCTGATGTCAGCCTGAAGAGGATTCCCAATTTTGGGGCAAGATCACTCCTTACCTTCCTAGCCCCAGCTCTGGCCCCACTCTTTGCAGTGTCTTTGGGTTGGGTGGGGCTGGACTAGGCCACTCACTGGCCATTCATTGAGGTCTCTGTACTGCTCTGCAGGTTTAACCTGGACCCGGAAAAGAAGTGCTCGGACAGCACCCTGTGGGAAGCCCTGGAGATTGCCCAGCTAAAGCTAGTGGTGAAGGCACTGCCTGGGGGGCTAGGTAACTGTGCCCACCCCCAGCTCTCTAGACTGGCTTCCTGCCAGGATGAAGAGGAGTCCTAGTTCTACAGGGGCTACACTGAGTCAGTCTACATGAAAGCTTGGGTACAGATGCATCTGCTCCTCCACAAATGTCTCACCCATACACAGCCCAACTCTTCCCTATATTAACAACTAGAACTCTGCTTCAAAGCCTTGGAATACCAGGCACATCAAAGAGACCTTGGCTTCCTGATAATAATGAATGAACTGTTCATATTGAGAGTGCCACAACACTCCTGGACCCATCATTTCTCCTACCCCATGTCTCACTCTTATCCCATACCATTCATCTATCCCTCCCTGGAACCCTGGGAATAGAGAAAGGGCAGTGGGCTGAGTAGTGTCCCCATATTACATGCAAGGCCAAGACATAGAAAGCACATACTTTAGGCCAGACGGTGATAAAGTCACGACTAGCTTTGCTGACAGAACAGTTGGGCCCTCAAACAACCAATCAATTCATACAGAGTTATTACAGCAAGGTAAAAGGAAGGGCTGTACTAAGGTGTACTTCGGGAACAACTATCTCCTTTCTTTCCTATATCCCAACACAACTAAGGCCCCCAAAAGCAAGGTCACACCAGTTTCCAGTGACAGAAAACCACCTAGTGACCAACAATCAACCCATGAAAAACATACATATTCATTCATGCAGCAGCATTTATAAAGCACCTGCTCTATACCAGGCACTGAAGATGCAAAGACAGAAATGAAACAGCCCTTTCCCTCAAGGAGCTTATGTTCTATCAGAGTTCTATACAACACATGCACCTATAAGTATATACAAGTCACATATAAAATAAATACCGTACTTGTGGCAGGAGAGCACTAATGGGGGGGGTGAGGTAAAAAGGGCCTTTCATGGGGAGTGGTACTTAACTTGTGCCTTGAAGGAAAGAAAGATAGTAATTCTAAGAAATGGAGGTAAAGTCATACACACACACACACACACACACACACACACACACACACACACACACACACAGAGTCATTACTCTTTTGCAGATGCCATAGTCACGGAAGGTGGGGAGAATTTCAGCCAGGGACAGAGGCAGCTCTTCTGCTTGGCAAGAGCCTTTGTGAGGAAGACAAGCATCTTCATTATGGATGAGGCCACAGCCTCCATCGACATGGCCACGGTCAGTCTTGGGGGTCTAAGGTCAGTCCTAGATAGTGATGGTTGGGAAGTTGAAAGGAGGGGAGGGGAGGGAAGGAAAGTTATTATACAAACTAGCACTCAACTCCTAGTGTGAATGTTCAAAAAGAGAATGGATGTGTTGTGGAAATGAGATGGAAAAGAGAAAATGAGCTATAGCGTTCCAAGTTCATGCACACATGTATACAGGGATGCAGGCATGCTCCATGTCATTATTAGCCCTGCTTTTGATAAATGCTTGTTGGTTTATTGAATGATTGTTGATGAAACAAAGAAAACTAGCAGCCCTCAGTACTGAGTGACCCTCTTCTACTTCCAGAGTGATAATCATAAAACAGTAGAAGGTATGATAGAGCATACCAAGAACCACAGGTTTTTATGCCATCTGTAAATTTTGACTATAGGTGCTATAAATTAGAGATCTTTGCCCAATGACCAGCAAATTGGCATTACCATTGGAAAAGCTCAAACTCCCATCACTATCAATGTTCTCATAGCACCAAAAACTAAAGGGCAGTTGCTGGTGAATAAAAGGCTGGTTCACAGGTTCTTCTTGGAGAACTAACAAATGAGTTAGCAAATTTGGTTTCAACACGTGCCCAAAGTCATCAAGAAATTATCATTTCATGGGAAGCTCCTACGTGGACTCTTGTAGTACTCGTGTTAAACATAAGCAAAAAGACTATCACAAAACTGTGGTCTACGCACCAACATTAGTTGCAGAAGATGAAAAATAGAGAAAGCCTATGAAGACTCTTGACAAGAGCCTCTGAACAAGTCAAGGAATACTTCAATACCTAAATATGAAGGTGAACATAAAAGAAGGTGGCAAAAGTATGTTTGGAAAATTTGACTCAGGTTTGAGAAATGAAAGAGGTCAAAGACATGTTGCCTATGCAGAAGCCTTACACTTATATGCTATGAATGTTTCCCTTTTCAATTTTTTTTCAATTTATTTGTGCCCTTTTTTACATCACAAGCATTTCCTGATACTCACCACTCACCACCTCCCTCCCCCATCATTGAAATCTCCTGTTTAACAAAGAAAAAGAGTTAAGAATAACAAGGCAACCACATCTGACAACATATAGAATACCCCATTTCCTCTTTACTGGCAGAGGGATGGGTGTTTCATCCTCTGTTCTTCAGAATTAAGATTGTTTATTGCAATTAATCTAAGTTCAGTGCCTTCTAACATTGTGGGGTTTTTTCATAATACAGTCGTCTGTGTATATTGTTCTCTGGGTTTTGCTTTGTGAATATTTTATTCCAGAAGAAAATCTAACAAGAACCGAACAACATCAAGAGAGAGAAGAAGAAGGGAAAGGAAGACGAGGAGGAGTAGAAGGAGAAAGAGGAGGAGGAGGAGAAGACGAAGAAGAAGTAGAAGAAGGAAAAGAAGGAGGAGGAAGAAAAGTAGAAGAAGGAAGAGGAGGAAAAGGTGGAGGAGAAGAAGGAAAAGAATGAGGAGGAGGAGGTGGTGGTGGTGGTAGAGGGAGAGAGGGAAAAGGAGAGAAGGAATTGACTATGTTTTAATAGATAAGAAACAACTGATTATTTAATGTAGGAGCCATATCAGAATCAACTCTCCTTTGCAGTCAGGTTATCGACTAGTTAGATCAAAGGTCAGAATCAATATTGAATTAGCAAAGGTTAAAGACATTGCAAACAATTGCAATAGTTTCTACCTGAACTATTCGCACAAGTCACCAATGCTGGAAAAAATGGGAAATGAAAAATGGGAAAAGGCATATATTATCACCATTTCCAACAGAAGTTTAACCAATGTAAAATTGTTACCTTTAAGAGACCAACAAAGCCTGCTTGACAGGTGGAGAAATGGAAGCCAAAGGAGACACTAGTTTAGAATACAAACTCTTTTATAAGACAACCCAGAGAAAAATGGTAGAAGATGGCAAGGATTGTCACCTCAAAAAAAAAAATGAAAAGAAATCAAAGTAAAAATAGATCGTAGAAAACCTGGTATGAGATTCATAGGGTTATGGTCTCTGAGATCTAGAGCTAGAAGGGTCCACAGAGGCCAAATTACCTATTTCAACCATCTCATTTAATAGGCAATGAAATCAAAGCCCAGAAAGTTAAGTAACTTGCCCAAGGTCACTCTGATCCCAGACTCCAAAGAATTCAAACTGCCTGAGCTACAGTATGCCAAGCCTACATAAATGAAGGAGGAGAAGAAGAAGTGTTTAAATGAAAATAGCAAGAGGATAATAAAGACAGAAAATGAAAAAACTTTATCACCATTTCCTTAACAATTCATTTTTGCCATCAATGACAGAGGAACCACCATATCTGGAACCTGACACCTCAGTCCCTGACATGCTACATGACAAAGTAGAAATGACACTGAAGTAGCTGGACCAGACCAAGTACATCTCCCCAAAAATCCATGCTTAAAGCAATACGATAGATAACATTGAGAGGTTATTTTATAAACTATCTCAGGAAAGGGAAGATATCAAAAGAAAAGGAAAAAACCACAGACTATATTAATGTTTTTTCTTTTTTTGAGGGGAGGAAGGCAGGGTAATTGGGGTTAAGTGACTTGCCCAAAGTCACACAGCTAATAAGTGTGTCAAGTGTCTGAGCTCAGATTTGAACTCAGGTCCTCCTGACTCCAGGGTCAGTGCTCTACTCACTGTACCACCTAGCTGCCCCTTTATCAACATTTTTAAAAAGAAGAATGAAAACATCGGTCACCACCAAAAAAGATGCCTTCTTTCTCATCTTTACAGAATCTTTTACAAGAATAATCTACATTTATATTGAAGGCATCCTTGATAAAAATGTAGTAGTCAAGCTTTTGAAAACAATTCTTGGAAGAGTATGTCTTAAGTGTCCCGCAAGGGACTGTAAGATTCAGAGGATGCAAGAGCCTTCTCTGTTTATTGTTTGTTTCATTTTTAAGTGTTTGACTTGGTAAGACAAAAAGCTGTCTTAAAGGCTCTTCTCCAACAAGACTCATGCATCTGTTAAGATCATCAAATACAGCAGAGGGTTGACCAGAAAATCCCTGATCAATCAACTGTACAAAAATCAGTTTCTTGAAATTACATGACATAAAGGTCAAATAAGTGACTGATAGTCAGACTTAGAGGGCTCACTTCCTTAGATATTATCCGTCAGCTCAAACCAAAAGCATTTTCTAAATTGGAATATTAACAATAACAATAAAACTGTAATGTGTTTGCTCTGGCCCTCTCTACCAGCTACATCTCCTCTCAGGGCTCTAGAGTATAACTCTGAGGTATTGGGGTGTATCACATGTACCCCACAAACTTGGGATGTGCTTTCCCACAAATACACACATTGTCAGTAGAAAGATTGTATACACTTAGAATTCACATGTAGAGAGACATAAGTGTAGGAAATACATGTGTCCAATGTAACTTACAACCCTGGTCTTTCAGGCCCCCCAGATCTTCCAATGATGTCATCATACTTTCAGGAAACAGTGTCTTTGTAAGTCACTCTGCTAAGCCCCATAAGTCATCTCTGGGAGTGGGGGAAAGGCTCCAAGGCTAGGCCAAGGTCTCTACTGTTTCCAGTTTCAGTCTCAACTGACATGCTAACCTTGAGCACTACAATATATATTTAGAAAGCACCAGAGTTCACACCCTAGGACCCCCAGCAGTGTTAGCACTGGGGCCTGAGAAGGATCTGACTTTGAGCTGCTGACCTCGTGAACTCCTCTTGACAGCTCTCTCTTGACTCAACTCCACAGCTGGGCCTTGGTCCTGCCCTCTACTGGGCACAATCTCCTATGGTCATATGCTTCTGTTGTAAGATGCCATTGCTGGTGGTTAGGGATCAAGGAGGAAGAGCAGAGAGAAATCCCCTCCCTCTCCTTACTGTACCCTAAATGAAGCACAAGACAAAGTACAGAGTGAGTTCTTCCATAACTAGTTTATCCAATGCCATAGCTGTCTGGTTTCCTTTTTAAAACCACCAGCTTCAGTACCTGAGTCTTTCATATGCAAATGAGCCACTAAAACTCTGAAAGGGACCACATTCTTTACAAGGGGCAAATTCCACCACTCCAAGTCTGAAAGGAGTGCACACTTATATCTCATTACCTCTGTTAACTGACTCTTAATCTTGTAATTTTATCCAGTAGATTGGAAGGATTCAATTGATTAGGAGTCCTCTGATCAAACTCCAAACATATAAGATTCTTTGATGAATGAAACCACAAAGATAACATTATTAAATGATTCTCTAATTATTAGCATCCACTAAGGCATAAGCCATGCATAGGAATTCTCTTCCCAGGATTTGGGAGTAGAAAGGGAGCCCAGAAAACATCTAATCCAACCCATACATCACAGAAATCCCAACTAGAACATGTCCACACCCTACCTAAAGAGTTCCAAACAGGGGAAATCCACCACCTCTGAAAGAAGGTCACTCAATTTTTTGGACAGCTCTAATTGTCATGAAGCTTTTTCTCAAATTAAGTTTAGATTTGCCTCTTTGAAACTTCTGCCCATTTCTCCTTATTCTGGCCTCTAGAACCAAAAGAAATAAATCTAATCCCTCCTTTGTATGGCAGCCCTTTAAATATTAGAGATTATAACCTGTTTTAAGATGGTTTTATACTGATTTAATCAAGTCCCAGAGTACTACAGGGCCACCTTGATGAGATCCGTGAACATTCAAAAAAAGATCACCTTAGCAATCAATATAGGAAAAAAAATGAATGGATGAAAAATATCTATTATCTGATCTATGACATGCAGTTGAATAGCCAGTATGTCAGTACAATACACAATTAAGGCCCAAAATTGAATAAGACTAAAATGCATTTGAGAAAATGTTTAGTGCTTTTAAGGATTCCCAAGCTGTCCCTTGACACAAAGCTTCATCTTTTTATTCAATTTTCCTCCATATGATGCCATATCTTTGTAAATCTGGGAAAACCCAGAGGACTCAGAGTTGAAGGCAATTCAAGTGGCCATGGAGAAATACAAATGGGCAGAGGTAGGCTGCAACCTTGTTCTAATAATGGTTCATGTACAAGGAGAGATACAATTGAGAAAGAGGATTGCTGGAAAAGGTGAGTTCATCATGTGGAAAGAACAAAGAATAAAAGATGGACAACAAGATGCTCCACTGGTACCCAGAGAATGTAAAAGGACTCAGAGGAAGGCCTCCAACAAGGCTGCATGGATTCACCACGGAATATCTGTGGAAGAAAATGATCAAGAGTCACAAAGAATGAGGAAGCATGGACAGGCTGGGCTCTGTACCAACAGAGAAAGTGCCCAAACCAGTGAAATCACCAAGAACCAGCGTGGCATGACCGAGATCAGACCTTGCCAAACCAGCCTCTTTTGACTTTTTTTGACGAGGCTACTAGACTGGTAATTCAAGGCAGCTCAGAAAATAGTTTAAATGATGAATCCAGGTTGGCACGTGATGATTACTGCTTCCTTTGCTGGCTTTTAAATTTTCCTGGAATCGAAGTCATTGATTTATTGTTTGAAGAGCCTATCTTCTACTTTGGCTATGTTGCACAGTAGGTAGAGTACTGGACAGTTCCTCTCTAAATCTTGAGTTCGAATCCAGCCTCAGCCACTTACTAGCTGTGTGACCCTGGGCAAGCCACTTAACATCTCAAAGTTCCAAGCCACTCTCTAGGACTATAAGTTGCAGCGAGGGTACTAACCTGCATTGATAGAGGTAGCTTCCCTTCCAGGGAGCTTCTTACACCAATGAAATCATAGATGCAGATACTATCCTTCCAAACTGTTACCAAATCTTACCCATTGTACCTTCAGAATATCTTCTCTCTTCTGATACTGCCACCATCCTGGTACATGCCCTCATCACTCCAACCTTGGACTGTCATTCCAGTATCTGAAGCTCTAATCCAGAAATTCAAGCCCCATTCCCTCAAACCATCTTCTTTATCAGGCAAATTATTTTCCCAGCTGTTCATTTCCCATGCCCTCTTTTTAATCTTCTAAAGCAGTAATGTCAAACTAAAAGAGAAATGGAGGCAACTAATCTATACATAAAGATTCCTGCGGGCAGCATATCGACTTATCTTTAAAGTGTAATATTACCTGTGTTTTGTTGTGTTTTCATTTATTTTGTTAAATATTTGAAAATTACATTTTAATCATGTTTGGGCTCAAAGAGTGTTGTGGGCTCAGGCTGCATTTTTTACACCCCTTAAAGCCCCTTCCTTCAACTGGCAGTCATGAGATAAAAACTATGTATGACCTTATGCTCTTCACTTTTCTGGCTAGGACTTCCTAATTCCTAAAGATAGTCTCTAGAGATCTCCCGCCAGTTACATTTGTCTCCGGATGAATCTGTAGAAGCAGAAAACAAGTCTCAGATTTAACAAGTCTCAAGATTTTTCTGTGACTTCCTGGATACATATGCCTCAGGAAATCAATGTATTTCTTGATTGTTCATGTCATATTGATACATGACTACCTCAGGACACCTTATTAACACATCCTTTCTTCCTGTGGTCCTAACCCTAACTCTCTCTTGGAGATACCTGTGGTTCATCATAATTCCATGGAGCATAGGAAGGAAAAAGCATCAGGCCCATTGATTATCTCCAAAGGTTCAGTGGTCCTTCTTCCCCCATTATCCTTATTGTGATGCATTCTTCTGCCTTCCAACCTCACAACACATTTTTGATAGCCCTTATATTTGGATAGCTCCTTATTGTTTTTCCTTCTTTATTCTCTTCTTGAATCTTTTCCTCCATTCTTTCAAGAAATGCTTCATCCTCCTGGATAAGCTACAGAGCAGAGATGCCTTCCCCCAGCCCTTTCGACATTCTCCTCTAACAGGGGGGCCAGTGTGACATTTGTACATAAATTGTTGCTAATTGGTTCTCTAAGAAACATAAATAGAGCACAATCCTTGCAGCTCATGGAAACGTTCCCTTCATTTTCTAAACCTGCTGAAATTGCTCTCCTTACCAATTCTCCCCCATTATTTGCATGGCTAATTGCTCCTTTACTGCATGGGTTGGGAGGTGGACAGGACTCCTAAATAAGGCTTGTTTGGTTTTTGCGCTTAAGGTTTGTTTCTGTTTTTGTTTTCACTAAGTGTACCTGCCCTTTTTCTCCCATTATTTAGCATTGCTTGCACAGGTAAGTTTGAGTTTCAATTAGATCAGGAGCTGTTCTAATCTGCTTCCTACAAGGTCTTCTGTAGAACTCTAACTTTCCTCATTTCTTGCCTCTTCCTTTCTCTTCTCTCCTCTCATCATTTTCCAGGTTCTCTGCGCTGGAATGCCTTCCTTTTTTTGTTCACGTGTGGGGGTGGAGGTCACAGCTTCCCTCCGCAGGACCACAATCAGTTCAATCTCTGTTGACTTTAGAAATGGTTCCATAGTGGGAACAGTAGTGGACAAGGGGCAAGTAGAGGGGAAAACAAGGCAGTAGTGATGGGAGATTGTGTCCATGAAATACTTTCAAGTCAGGCCAGGGCCACTATCTGCTCAGTCTCAGCCCTCTCAGGGGAAGGACCAATGCAATTTTTATCCCTTTTCCCACAGGAAAACATCTTACAGAAGGTGGTGATGACAGCCTTCGCTGACCGCACCGTGGTCACCATAGCGGTAAGGAGGCATGATGCACAAAGCCTCAGGAAGGGAAAACCCAGAGAGCACCAGGCTGGGTGGGTGAGGGGGGGCCTTTAGAGAAGCCACCTACATAAACCTGTTCTAACCACAGTCAAACACAGGACAGTCTCCTCCTCCCATACCCCTAAACCTCAACCTTGCTGCACTAATAGATTCCATTTAGTTTGAGTCTCTTAAGAATAACAAGTATGGATAGAGGGCTGGCCTCAAAGCCAGGAAAACCTGTGTTCAACTTCAACCTCTAACATACACTGGCTGTGTGACCCTGGGCAACTCATTTAACCTCTTAGTGCTCTGGACAACTCCCTAAGACTATAATTTGTTGAGAAGGTGCCAATCTGCATTGGTACAGGGAGTTTCTTTACCTGGGAGTTCCCCATACCAAAAGGGGGAAGGGCCAGGCATAGTCTCCTCAATCTAGTCTCTATTTCACTCCTCCTTCCAGTGAGAGAGGGAGGGGACTTCTGATTGGAACATGCACTATTTTGACTCAAGTGTTCCAATTCTCACTGGTATTTCTCATGGTTCTTCCTCCTTCATGCTCTCAAGGCTCTTCATCTCCCTGGCTCCCCAGGGTGGCTGGGACATGGGTAAGGGAGAGGTTGGCTTGTGGGTCCCTGGCCTGTTACTAGGTTTCAGTTGACCCCTGATAAAGCATCCACAAGTCTCTGAGCTCAAAAGGGTTCTAGTCCCGTTGACTAAGTCTAACAGCAACAATAGTAATAACAATAAATCAGCATCTGTAAAACAGGGTTGGCACAAGACCTTAGGTATGTTGATCTTATTTTGACCTCACAACAACCCTGTGAGGTAGATGCTATTATTATCCCCAATTTACAGATAAGGAAACCGAAGCTGGAAGAGGCTAGGTGATTTGTGCAGACTCATGCAGCTAAGTGTCTGAGACGGTATTAAGCTCAGGTCTTCCTGACTTCAAGCTCAGCACTCCGTCCACCGTGTCACCTAGTTGCTATTACCTCAAAAGCAGGGAGTAGATAGGGGTGATTAGTTTGGAATCGTCTCGGTCATTGCCAACTATTCTAAGGGGGAGGTAACATGGACAGGATGGAAAAAGGCAACCCCGAGAAATATGGAAAGCCCAAGTGACTTCCCTATTCAGTGAGTGAGGAGCCCAGTGCTCATATGAACCAAGGTAGACATGCGCTGCATTAGATTCTGATGTTGAATTTAATTATCTTACTTGTGGGTAAGGGATAAAGAGACATAGTTAACCATTTACAAGCCTCTACCCTGCTTTGTGACTCTGGCTCAGTCACAGAATTCCCCCATCTTGTCAAGCCTGGCCCTCTGATCTTTGGAAAGGAGACATCCCCTTGGGAACAAAAGGAACCCCTGCCCTGTAATGGGGTATAAGCTTGAGTATTAGGGTACAGACTTGAGACATGGGTTCATCTTTCAGTTCCTAGTGTATATTCTTACTTATCTCTGCTGGTTCATCTTGGCTCACTTAATGCCTCTCTAGTCCTCCCTCCAGTCCTCATTCCCTGCCTAAGGACCCCGAGCACATCTTACCCCACTTTCCTCATCCTTCCTACCCACCCATGTCTTTCTCTTCCAATGCTGAATGCCTATTCATACTCCCCTTCCCCTCACAACTAGGAACACCCTCAGTCCTTCTTTCTCTTAGCCTGTGATCTCACAGCTTCCTCTAGTTTGCCAAAGTATCATGGCTCCATCTGGGCTTTCTCTCCCTAGCACCGTGTACACACCATCCTGAATGCCGACCTCGTGATTGTGATGAAGCGTGGCGCCATACTGGAATACGATAAGCCAGAAGCACTGCTCAGCCGCCCAGACAGTGTCTTTGCATCCTTTGTTCGGGCTGACAAGTGACCTGGGCTAGAGTGACTCCAAGTGCCATTTTCCCCCTCTTTGCCACCTCCTCCAACCTCCATTTTCTAGCTATGTAAATCATTTGTAAATAAAGAGATTAATTATTTCCCACCAGATCCCCCAGATTTCCTATGGGGCTCCTTCATATTTCCTCTTCTTAATTTGGAATCCTGGTAGCTTGGTAGGTAGACTTCCTATGGGTGTGGAATCCCCCCCCAAAGCACTAGCCTCTTACTAGAGAAATGCAACTATACCTCAACTAATATACATATTACTTTGCATATGTAAAAGCATGAAATCATGCATAGAGAGCTGGCCTCAAAGCCAGGATTCAATTCCAGCCTCTAATACATATTGACTATGTGACCCTGGGCCATGTCACAACCTCTGAGTACTCTGGGCAACTTTAAGTTGCAGACAAGTGCCAACTTGCATTGGAAAAGGAGTTTTCTCCTCTGGGAACTCCCTATACCACAGAAATCATAAGTATACTTTCTATTCCCTATGTAACACTAGCCCCAGTGGCCATCCCATGGAGTGTGGGTGGTGATTGGCCTGGACCTGGACTCCTGGGGGACACATGAAGGACTTGTCAATTTGAGATGGGACAGCAAACCCTGGTCAGTCTCTTGGTTCCCCAACCTTGCAAGGTTGGGGGGTAGGGAGAAAATTGCAACAAAGCTGTATCAGAGAAGACTGGTCACTGAACCAGTAAGAATATCCTCTTTAGGTTTCAAGAGAAGTGGTTCTGCCCGCCTCCTCACTCCTCCATTCTCCAGAATTCTCATGGCACTCTCTCTCTCTCTCTCTCTCTCTCTCTCTCTCTCTCTCTCTCTCTCTCCCTTTCTTGCTCTCTCTTATATGGGTGTCATCACTCTCTCTTGGATTTCCCTTGAGCGGGTGAAGGAGAGGCATGAAGATTTCCACTGTTAGACTTATAATTTGCAATAAATTCCACAAATACTTCTTAAACTTTCAATTAGCACACCAGTTAAGTACTTTAACATTTGTAATTTCATCAGTGTGGGTACACCCTTCATTCACACAGATCATAAACCCACAGTAGCTGAAAAATTCAGCACCCTATGACAAGTTAGTGATGAACCTGTGCACTTTGGACTTTGGATCAAAGGCCAACCACCCATCACTGGGCACATTCTTGGAGCTTTCTAATTGGGTAGACTCTGCCATGTACTACTCCATATACCACTAGTAAATAGCCTCAGAAAGGTCAAGATGACAGAATGAGGAATCAGACTAAGACTTTTAGTTAAAACCTGTGAAATGTTTTCTTTCTAAAAATATCTGCATTTTTAAAGTCATCGATCCATGATGTCATAACGAAGTGGGTCACTCTCTAAAGCACAGTGTAGCAGAAAGATTGCAATCACAGAGGCAATCCTTCAAGGCCAGGAGTTCCTGGACCTGAGGTCTATGAACTTGTTTTTTTTAATATTTTGACAACTGTTATTGAATATACTTTGTTTCCTTGGTTACCCTATATATTTTATGAACTTTTAAAATATTATTGTGAGAAGGGGTCCAGAAACTTCACCAAATTGCCACAAATTTGAGTCCATAGCACAAGAAAGAATGAAGAGCCCTTGATCCATTCTAGGTGTTTAAAAATCACATACTTTATTTTGAATCTGTGGAAAAAGGAATAGAACCCTAAATTCTGCCTGGATCATTGCTTCCCTTTGCCTGGTTTCATTTCAACTGCCAATCTTGTAGTTCTTCACACTGTTTTAGTGCCCAGTTTTTGTCTACGGGACCAATGGGCAGTCTTAAACTCACCCCCAAGTTTTCACTGATCTACTAAGCTCACCTCTAGAGGCATCACCTCTTCTGATACTTCACGCTATGAAGGTGACTGTGGGTTCTCAAAGGTAATGGACCTATTAAGGACTTATTAAGCACTGACTACATGCCAGACTCTGTGTTGGAAACAGGAAGACAAAAATGAAACAGTATCTTTCCTCAAGGAGCTTCTATCTCCTACTAAGCTGGAAAAGCTCACTCACTTCACCTCCATAGGTTTTGGTCTCCTCACTTGGAACATTACGGGCTTGGTTGGGCTTGTTTCTCTTTAATAAGCCTTTCAGCTCTAGACTTCACAACATTGTAGAGTGGTTCCAGTGACTATTTCTGAGGAAGTTGCCCAAGAACCAACCAGTCTGGTTAAGTTCAAAGGGCTCATCATCCGCTTGGCTGCCCAGGTGATGAATTTTTCAGCCACTGCAATTCTCAAAGTATCTCAAGTATCTAGAGAGGGGCTGTGATCTGCATTAGTGGAGGGGCTAACTACACAGAAGAAATCATAAGCCACTGCCATTTTACAATGTTAATTCTGGGGGCACACCTGGAGTGGCAGCTTCTATGTGAACATCATTTCTGACTTTGCCACCCTTTGGGTTCATTACAACCTATTTCATTCTTCCTGAAGATGGCCTTTTTTCTACATTATTCACTTACTGAACATCATCTACTATTGATAAACAGTTCCCAGGTCAAGGTCCTGAGCATATATTGCTGTATGTGCTCATTTAGTAAGGACTTCAATCACAAAGAAAACGCAGGCCTGCCTGATTGGGAAATTCAAGGATAGAAGTCAAAACGGGACATTCTTGCCACATCCATCCTCACTAAGGGTCAGAGGCCCAGGAGAGAGGCCAAGATTCTGGCGTGTACACACACACACTGAGGAATGGAAATGATCACAGCTCACATTCCCAAATCTCTTCCCCATCCCTTCTCTCATGTCATGGTCCTGACAGCTCTGTGAAGTAAGGAGAACAATGATTATCACCCCCATTTTACAGGTAAGAAAACTAATCCTCAATCAAAGTCATGGATACAGTAGGTAGCAAATTTTGGACATGAACACTACTCTTCTGATTCCAAGTACAGTACTTTTAGAAGGGAAGATATGGAAAAAGACACCTATGAGCCTGGGTGCAGGCAAACACCTGCATATACACATGCTTCCTGTAGCTCCTTCCCTGCCCAGCCCCTTCCCCAGGATCAGAAGAGTAATCTGTAGTGAGAACCATGACCTTGTGAGGTTCTCCATACTATGATGAGGCATCAGAAGAGGTGGTGCCTCTGAGAGAGAGGTTAATAGAACAGTGAAAACATGGGGGTGAGTTGGAGACTACCAGTTGGTCCTGTAGACAGAAAGAGGGCCCTAAAACTGTGAAGAACGTGTAAGATTGGCAGTGATGAAATGAAACCAGGCAAAGGAAAGCAGTAGTGACCCAGCTAGAAATAATTTGGCATTCTAGTCTTTATTCCGCAGGTTCAAAATAAAAGCATATGGATTTCAACCCATTTAGACTAGAGCTTTTGTTGTCGAGTTGTTTACACTCATGTCAGACTCTTCATGACCCCATCTGGGGTTTTCTTGACAAAGATCCTGTAGTGGTTTGTGAGTCCTTCTCCAATAGACTAGAGTAGAGGCTAAGTCTTTTGTATTTCTTATACTCCAAGAAGGTCAAGTATAAATGTGATATGTTGATATATTATAAATGATATTGTTTTGTAAATTGGATTTACACACTGTTCCCCTAAAATCTTCTTCTGATGTCTCACTGTGGTGTGGAAGTAGCCCTGGGTCTTCAAAGACAATGCCAAGTGAGGGCTATTCTGGCAGGAACCACTAAGATGGATAGTCTTTCAACAAAAGCCTGATAACACTCTATATTTGCTGTCTGAGTACCAGCCTAGCAATTTCTAGGCAGGCTTATCAGCAGACTGGCTGCAGTATAATGAATTTGGGCATGGAGTGACTCTCAAATTTTCTAATAAGTTGTACTATGAGTATACATGCAAAAAATGTACAGATAATAATGGCAAACAAGTACATAGCACTTTGTAGACTGCTCTTATCTTCACAACAACCTTGGGAGGTAGATGTTGTCCCTGTTTTACAGACAAAGAAACTGAGGCAGGCAGAATAACTTGCCCATGGTTACACAGCTAGTAAGTGTCTGAGGCTAGATTCGAACTCAGGTCTTCCTGACTCCAAACCCAGCGATGTACCCCGTAGCTACTTATTTGCACTGTCTCCCTCTCAGTGGAGGGAATTATATTTACGTAGATTCAGGTCTTCGTTCCTCCAGGTCTGACACACTATGCAGTGTGTCACCTAGATGCTTGCAGAGCTCTGAAATACTGCAAAAAATGAGTTCTTGAAGATTGAATCTATTAAAATGTGACTGGAATTCAGCATTTGAAAGAAAGCCTATCGTGAATATTGTTTAAAGTGAAGAATCTTTCTTAAAGAGACTGCTGCCCTCTTTTATATGATTTGTAGGTTTGGAGGGGAGTTGGACTAGATGACCTTTGGCATCCTTTCCCACTCAAATTCTATGATCCTATGATTGCCCAGCATCCAGTTTTCCTTAAAGAAAGGCACACCCGTAAATTTTAATGGAAAAAGCAATAAGGCATATTTAAGGGTGTCCTGAATCCAGGAACTGAAGAGAGTTCAGCTGAATATATTCAGGTGAGTGGGCTTCAGGAAACCTGGATCCTGGTTCTGCCACCAAAAACCCATTCCATGACCTTGTGCTGGTTCCTTCCTTTCCCTGGGCCTCAGTTTCCCAATCTGTAAAATGTTCTCTAAGGACCTTTTCAGCTCAAGTTTTATGAGTCTATGAAGGGCATCCCCTCCCCCTAAGCCATGAAATACACAAATAGCGGTTTCCTACTTTCCCTCAACCATTAGGGGTATGGACAAGCAGCTGGGAGGAGGGCCAGGCCCAGGTAAATCGTTGGGAGCTGGCCGCCTCTGGGATTTTCTCCACCTCCCTCCTCCCCCCAAAACAAACAAACCTGGGGGGGGGAGAGAAACAGAGCAGGGAAGAGAGAGAGGGAGGGAGAGACTCCCAGACACCCTTCCCTGGCGTCCCCGGAGTCCAGGGGCGGGCCCGGGAGGAGGTGGAGCCGCATCTTCGCAATCGTCCTCCTTCTACCCGCACCCCCTGTCCTCCGCCTTCCTCCGGGCTGCAGCTGATCCCGGGTCAGATACTCCCTCTGGTGGCCTCTGGGTCCCCGCTCCCTACCCGCTGCAGTCAGTGCTGGGATCTCGCCTTTCTGTCCTGAGCCTGCGCCGATGCTCCTGCCGCTGCTGCCTTCATCTCCGACCCTCCCTCTCCACAGCAGCTCCTATTCCCACTCCTGTCCCTACCTCCCCCACCCCCATCACCTCCAGCCTCCTAAGCTCTTACCTCACCCAGCCCTATTCCCATCCCCCAGCCTCACCAACCTCCCTGTTCCCCTCATCACCCCAGCTTTCTGCATCTCCCACGCCCTTAGCCCTCGATCCCTACTTCTGCCTTTTATATTCCCCCCCAGCCTGCTGCAGTTTCTCTCTTTCCCAACGCACCCACTCCGTTAGCTTCCCTCAGTTCCTACCTTCCTTTCCCATTCTTCACCCCACCCCCAGCCTCCCTCTGCTCTAAGCCCCCAACGCCACCCTACCTCCCACTCCCCTGTACCCTCCTACCCTCAGTACAACCCCAACCAATTTTCTCCCCTGCTCCACCCCGCCTTATCTCATCTCGGCAGGGTTCCCAGCTTTCCACCTCCCTCCCGGAGCTGGAACCCAAGCCGGGGTGGCAGGGGACGCTGGACAGAGAGACAGACTGACAAGCCTGGACACCTGACTGGGCCTGGCACTGGCGCGGAGGGCGGGGTTAGAGAGCGGCGGCCCGCACTAGAGGAACAGCAGCAGGTGCTGAGCTAAAGGGGAGGGGGAAAGGAGGAGCCCTGATCTGGAAGGGGCGGGCGCTGAGCTGGGGTGGTGGTTGGAGAAAAGAGGGAGGAAGAGGTTGGAGTCCCCAGACCCTGTGGAGAGAGGCACTGGACGCAACCAGAGGGCTTCCGGTGAAGGAGGCAGGGGAGGGGGGCGGGGCTGGGACTAGTGGGAAGGTGAGAGGGAAAGAGAGAGTTAGGGTTGCAGGAGGCTGGGCCTGAGCTGTGGGATGGGGAGAGTGGCTAGGGTCAGTAGGTAAGGGGATAGGTTCAGCCGGTGAGGCTGGGGGTTACTGATGTGAGACAATGGAGAGGCTCAGGAAACGATTGGGGCAAGAGCAGGTGTGGGAGGAGAGCTGATGGCCATAACATCGGGAAATGGGGAAATGAGCTAGGGGCCTTGGGAGCAAGAGGTAAGGAAGGTGGGGAATTGCCTGTTGGACTACATGACTGATTTCCAACTCTGACTTGGGGTGGAGGGGGTGACAAGATCAGAAGGTGGATCTGCTTTGGGGATTGAGAGGCCAGATAGGGCTAGGCTGATAGGAGCCCTCCATGGGGAAGGCCTAGGGAGAGCCTGAGCCATGCTGTCCCGAAAGGGAATCATCCCTGAGGAGTATGTACTGACTCGGCTAGCAGAGGATCCAGCAGAGCCCAGGTACCATGCCCGGGAGAGGAGAGCCCGCTTTGTGGCCAAGAATGGCAACTGCAATGTAGCCCACAAGAACATCCGGGAACAGGGTCGCTTCCTTCAGGATGTCTTCACCACCCTGGTGGACCTCAAGTGGCACCACACGCTGCTCATCTTCACCATGTCCTTCCTCTGCAGCTGGCTACTCTTTGCCATGGCCTGGTGGCTCATTGCTTTTGCTCATGGTGACCTGGACCACAGCACCAGAACTGAAGTTGGGGATAACGATGCCACCTTCATACCCTGCGTCACCAGCATCCACTCCTTCGCTTCTGCCTTCCTTTTCTCCATCGAGGTACAGGTGACAATTGGCTTTGGGGGTCGCATGGTGACTGAGGAGTGTCCACTGGCTGTCCTGGTGCTGATCGTGCAGAACATCGTTGGGCTCATGGTCAATGCCATCATGTTGGGCTGCATCTTCATGAAGACAGCCCAAGCCCACCGCCGGGCCGAGACGCTCATCTTCAGCAAGCATGCAGTCATTGCCATGCGCCATGGCCGCCTCTGTTTCATGCTCCGAGTAGGTGACCTCCGGAAGAGTATGATCATCAGTGCCACCATCCGCATGCAGGTGGTCCGGAAGACCACCAGCCCAGAAGGCGAGGTTGTACCCTTGCACCAGGTGGACATCCCTATGGAGAACGGTGTGGGTGGCAACAGCATCTTCCTGGTGGCTCCGCTTATTATCTACCATGTCATTGATGCCAATAGTCCCTTGTATGACCTCGCCCCCAGTGACCTGCATCACCATCAGGACCTGGAGGTGATTGTGATATTAGAAGGTGTGGTGGAGACCACGGGCATTACTACACAGGCCCGAACCTCCTACCTTGCGGATGAGATCCTCTGGGGCCAGCGCTTTGTTCCCATTGTGGCCGAGGAGGATGGCCGCTACTCAGTGGACTACTCTAAGTTTGGCAATACTGTTAAGGTGCCCACACCTGCCTGCACTGCCCGCCAGCTGGAGGAGGACCGAACTCTCCTGGACTCCCTTCCTCTCGCCTCTCCCAAAGGGCCCCTCCGAAAGAGGAGCCTGGCTTCGGCCAAGCCCAAAGCCAAGCCCAAGTTCAGCATCTCCCTTGATGCCTTGTCCTGAGGCCTGCCTTCGCTATGTGGGCCAGCTCAAACTCCCTAAGCTTTCCTCCCTCCCAATACTGCCATATTTGAGTCCTTAGGGTAGAGACCTAATCCATCAACCCTGCATGAAGGAGGGGGGGAATGGCCTTTGGTCCAGCAGAGCCCTCTGTTTATTTACTGAGCTGCTAGGAGCTGGCAGTGATTTCAGGGCTTCGGTGTCTCCTGACTATTGCTCAGGGGTGTTATGGGGTATTTATCACTGAGCTATTTATGGGCTCACCAGGTCTCAGCTGCATTCAGCTATTTTTGTCTCTGCTCTTCCCAGCACTAACACAGGACTGGCTCAGGCCCCCTCAGGAGGCAAAGGAGACCTAGCCTGGGCTGGGAGAAGGGAGGTTTGGGACAAATGCCATAGTCTGAGAGTTGGGGTTCAGAGTCCAATATAACAGCACTGACCTATGAACCAGCAATCAGCCTAGTCCTGAGGCAGGTGGGTGCAGCTTCCAAAATACCATCTTCTCTGTCCCTCTCAGTATCTCATCCCCCAGCACCGGCACCACCAACTAAGATTGCATAACCTTTCTTTCTCTGTCCCCAGAATTTCCCATCTCTGGGAGAAGTAGGGCCCTGAGCCAACCACTGAATGGAAGTCTACATCAGAGCCAGGGTGGAGGAGAGCCAAGCAAGGAAGGGAAGGATGAAAGTCTCCCAATAGAGTCCAGGGCCAGACAGTCATAGCCTCCTCTACCAATACTCCCTCTCCCAAAAGCTGTGGATAGTACTTGGCTCTGGGGACAATGGACTAACTTTGGGAGGAAGGTTTCAGGGTTTCTGAGAACGAGAAGAGTTTGCCACTTCACTGTCAGACACAGCCACAGAAGGGGCCCTAGGTGTGAGGCAGAGGGAGAGCATGTGGGAAAACAGTCTCCCTAAGCATGGTTGCAATGGGTGCTGGATGCTATAGGAGAAGGGAATACATACTGGCTTGGGAGCAAGGGAGGGGAGTGTATTTCTATAGGCATTTGATGGCTCAAGACAAGCGTCAGTCTTGGAGTTAGAGTGAATTATGATCCTGAGCAATCTTCAATCTGGATGCTGTTACCATGAACATGGGATGTGCTGAAGAAGGAGCAGACTATGCTGTGTGTGCTTTCCCAGAACTGTGCCCTCTCTGGTTTGTAAATAAAACCTCTCCCTCTTATATCCTTAACCCCGTGTGGTTCTTATCTTCAATGGCAGGCATATCAGGGTAGAGAATATGTTGGTTTTAGGGCAGCGGTTGGCCCATGATGTCACAGGCCTGCTTGCTGGTTGGTGAGTTACCCCCAGAGAAGGGAGGGCCGAGAAGTGGCAAGTTATGGAAAGGATCTGGCACTGGTAGAGGGAAGAGGCAGGGAACTGTCCCAGGTTGGGGATGGGGGGAGGGAGGCTTTCCTCCTTCCTCTCACTAAAGAAAGCCAAGGACACTAAACTTCAACAGAGAGGCCAAAGCAATAAATGTGCCAAATTGCCCAATAAACCCTAAGCGTCTGTGTCATCTGGGGTAAGGCCCTGTTCCCCAGACCCAAAGCCAGCTCCAAAAAATGAGGGTCTAGGTCTGTGTCAGGCCTCTCACGGCAGAGGAGTGACTGCCTATTCCACCCCTTTGTTCACTGAACCTGTGTCCCAGGGCCGACTTCATAACCTGACTATCAAGAGGTCTGAGTTCTGATCCTTGAGAAAGCGTTTCTCCTTCCTGGTTGAGTTTCTCAATTCCACATCTATCTTCAACATGAAGAAGCTGAAAATTTGGATTCAGATCCCACCTCTTCCACTAACCACCTCTGTGGCCCTGGCTAAGTCCCTTCCTCTCTCTGAGCTTTGGTTTCCCTATTTGAAAAATGAGGGGTGGGAACCTGATCTCTAAGGTTCCTTCAGGCTCTAATTAAAGTTCTCCCAGCCTGTCAGTTTATCCCAGTCCTTCTCTGGTTTCTGGTCCCATCTCCAGGGATTAAGGGAAGGAGGATTGCTCCAAGGTTTGGAGAAGAAAGGAGCTCTGGCCATCCATGGGTTTGAGCAAGAAGAGCAGAGGGTTTATTGTGGGGTAGAGGAGGGGGGAAAGAAGGAAAAAGCTAATGTGACATACTATGAGGGTAGAGATTTATTCACTTCTATCAATTTCCTCTTTATTCTCACTGCCCTCACACTGCTTCTCATCTCCCACTGTTGCAGCAGCCTTACAGGGTCTACTCCCTTAACTGCATGGCTGACACCCATTGCCAGATGGACATTCCTAATTTGTGACATTCTCCTATTCATAAACCTTTAAATGCTCCCTTTGCCAACAGGAGGAAACCCAAACCTCCAACTGGCATTCAAGGTCCTACAATGTTTGGGACCCATCCTTTCTAGACCAAGCTGGACTCTTCATTATTTTCTGTCAACTTCTGAAATTTCCTGCCTCCGCATTTTTGGGAACATCCTTCTTTCTACTTGAATTGCCTTTTCTCAACATCTCTGGGTAAGATACAACTAAAATACAATCTCTTATTTGTTTATTGAATTGACTGCCTAAGGTCCCATGATCTTCCATCTTTATCTTTAATTGAAATAAGTTTTATTGATATCTTTCATTTTTACAACACCTATACTCCCTTTTGTATCTTCCTTTCCCCTCCCAGAGAGCAATCCCTTATAACACAAAATTTTTGAGAAGAGGAACAACATGTAAAAAAAAGTCTGGCATTATATGCAGTATTCCACACCCAGTCCCATATCTCGGCAAAGAAGGGGGGAAATATAGTCTCACATCTCTTCTTTGTGAACAAGCTTGGCTATTTAAATTTCATAACATTGTTTCAATTGCTTTGTTATTGTTGTTCTTTCCATTAAATTATTGTAGCCATTGAATGTAGTGTTTTCTTGGGTCTACTTACTTCACTTTGAATCAGTCCATATAAATCTTCCCATGCTTTTCTGTATTCGTCATACTCATTTCTTACAGCACAGTAACATTCCATTAAACTATAATTTTGCTTAGCCATTCCCTAATTAATTGGCATCTACTTTGTCTCTAAATTGTTGCTACTGAAGGAAAAAAGCTGCTCCAAACCTGTTGATGAATGTGAGGAATTTCTTTCTGCCATTGACTGCCTGGGGAATATGCCCAGCAGTGAAATCTGGTATACTTTCTTCCTCTAATTCCAAATTTATCTGCTTCTTCTTAGCTGGCTATGATCTCCTCATTTTCTGGGTTCACATAGCTCCTTGTTGGCACCTCAGGTAACATGGTGTACTGGAAAAAATTCTGAAAGTCAGAGGACCTGGGCTCAAGTCCTGGCCTGCCCACTTACTATCCATATAACCATAGGGAAGTCATTTAACCTCCCTAGACTTCAGTTCACTCTGTAAAATGAGGAAGGAGAGACAAGACATTTCTAAGGTATCTTCTAATTCTTGGTTGCAACAAACATTTATTAACACCTGCTGTATGCAAGGAACTATGCTAAGCTCTAGGAATATAAATATTTTAGGTGGTCTGCACCCTCAGGGAGCTTACATTCTAGCTGAAAGCAATGGAGTTAGGGTAGTGAGGATATGAACACAGATAAGTTATTATTGCTATTAGTAGTAGTATCCTATAGAGACCACGCAAGCCCTAGTCTGGGAACACAGGATAATAGGAACTTACAGAATTAGCTCAAGAATCAAACTCAATAACATTTATTAGCTCTCTACTATATACAGGAGTCCACCTATGTACAGAAAGCTAAGAATCCCACAGTTTTTAGCCCATCTATTCCCAACCCCCATAAACATTAATTTAGCTGTTTGGACTTTGAATATGAGATCTTTGCCCAATGACAATTTGACACTCTCTTGAAATTACTTTGTGTTAATTTGTATATACTTTGTATTTGCGTTTGTACTTGTTCTCTCTGTCCCATCCCTCTCCCCCAAAGAAACATTTAATAAGACCCTCCCAATTAAACCTGGTGATTTTCAATGCTAAAGCAGTCATAGAGAAGTATGATTTTTCTAATGTTGAAAAAATATGGCTCGAGAGCAAATAATAAGAGGTCATTTGACTATAGACAACACAGAAATTTCTGTTGTCTACAACTTGACCTATTTAAACAAGTTTATTGAATTAATAATGGCAAATGGATAAAAGAACAAACACCAATAAACTATCGTTATTTCCTAAGAAAATTTAACCAAAGTAAATCATTGTCTACAACCTGGAGATCAAAAGAGCCCAGAAACTACTTCAGTCAGCAAGCACTTGATCTCCCTTGCAAATGAATGGATATTGAAACCAGGGAAAATATCAATTTATAATAAAAACATGTTTATAAAATATTACAAAGGATATACAATTACAAGCAACATAGCCTCAAAAACATTTTGAAAAACAATGAAGAAGAAAGAAGATTTACAGTAAATTTAGCAAGAGATCAAATTAAATCAAATAATCTTGAGAGTAGTTAGGGTTGACTGGAGGACAATAAACAATTAACTCAATATTTCTATAATACACTGTTTCATTCATCAGTGACACTGGAACTACTACATTTGGGCTCTTTCCTTCTATACAGCATGAATAAGTACACGTGGAACTTAAGAAAACAAAGACGGGAGAAGGAACTGGACTGAACCAAGAAGAGTACCATGCTGGTAGAGGCATAATTATGAAAGTACTGAAAGATTGATTCTGGAGACCTGAAAGAGAAGAGGATATCAAGTGCCTGGGAATATCATGGTCTTTATATTACCCAAAAAAGTACCCCCCAAAAAATATGATCTAGTAAATATAAATCACTACTAACAAAATGCCTGCTTTTTCAGAGGAGAAGGGCCTGTGTGTACAAAAATATTTATAGCAGCTCTTTCTGTTGTGGTAAAGAATTGGAAATTGCCCATAAATTGAGACATGACTGAACAAGTTATGGTCCATCAGTGTGGTGGAATACTATTGTGCTTTAATAAATGATGAAGGGCGCTGGTCTCCTATAACTGCTAGCCCCTGAGCAGCAGTGTTGTTTCAGAGAACGCTGGGAAGATTTATATGACCCAGTACAGAGGGAAGCGAGCAGAATCAGGAAAACAATTTATACACAACGTTGTAAATGCTTTCTCATCTCTACAAAATCTTTATGAGAATAATTTGCACATATGTCAAGGATATCTTTGATGAAGGCACGAGAAGGGAAGAATCAGATTTCTGCAAATGCAAAGTATGTTGCCTCTTTAGGTCCCTTTTCCTAAGGAGCAGTTAGTGTTGAAAAGGTCAAAAAAGGTGTTTTTATATAAAGGAGAAGATTAGTATTAATTTTCAAAGGAAGTGTGGTATGTTGCCACTGTTTTAGATGAATATTTAGATGCTTGATACAAGTAGAAAAATAACTTTGTTTTAGTTTACGCTGCTAAAAAATATGCATTGAAACAAGCAAAACTTTCAGGTGGGATTTGGACAGCTTAGGAGCAATGATCTGTAGAGTAGAAGTGACCGCCCAGAACCTGTCAACATGATGAATAGTCGCTTCACTTGTGTGGGAATGGTTTAATGTTGTAAAGGGAAATAAAAGCAAAGAAAGGTCTTTTATTGCTAAAAACTAGAAAACGAGGGTATGAAGAAATACAATCAAGGGTGGCTATGAGCTAGGGAAACCTAATTTGGTTCAGCCGCAGCACAGTTAGAGATGAGTTCCCTGGCTCGCAGCCCTTCATTCCTTATTCCTTATTAGGCATTTTAGAGAACATCGTCATTTCAGTGGTCGACACTACCCAGGTGCCTCATCCCACTGGTGACAGGGCAGTTCCCTATTAGAGCCATGCCAGTGTTTTGTCTGGAAACTCTTAAGCCCTGGGTGGCTCTGGTCTTCAATCAGAGCGTGAGTCCTGCTGCACATCCAACCATGGAAATGAAAGGAGGACAGGGCCTGTACGTCTACTCTGTGCCCTATTGTCATCCGGTCTCCTATAACTGCTACTCCCTGAGCAGCCGCGCTGTCCCTTCCGCCTTTGCCCTGTAATGCCAAAAAGATGCGTTATTATTTCGAGAAAGTCAGAGAGCTGCAAAGCATAACCGTATGATGTCAGCTAATTTGCATGAGCATGTTTTATAACTGAAGAGAGTAAAACTAAGAATATGTGTGTGTGTGTGTGTGTGTGTGTGTGTGTGTGTGTGTGTGTGTTCAAGTAAAGAATGAGCTTTTTAAAAGCTACTCTGTTTGAAACCGGGGCAGTTAGAATCAATCTACTGAAAGACTTCAGCGGATTGATTCCTGATTGGTTGGAGAGACAACTGATTTCATTGACCAAAGTTCCAGTGTTGGCTGTTGTCCTTCAGTGCCACCTAGAGTTGGAGAACGGTGAAGCTTTTGATAAGGGCTTGTTGCTCTCTGCTGCCACTTCTGTTTCGAGAAGGAAAAGCAGAGGTTTTATAAAGCAGAGGTTGAAAACAACTGCCAATCTCCTGATGAGCTGGTTTAAAGAGCTATAAATATTTTTGTACACATAGGCTTTCTCCTCTGAAAAAGCAGGCATTTTGTTAGTAGTTATTATATTTACCAGATCATCTTTTTCCTTGGGGGGCGGGGTTATAATATAAAGTCCATGATCTTTCCAGGCACTTGATATCCTCTCCTCTTTCAGATCTCCAGAATCAGTCTCTTAGTACTTTCATAATTATGACTCCACCAGCATGGCGCTCTTCTTCATTCAGTTCAGTTCTTTCTTCCATCTTTGTTTTCTTATGTTCTGTGTCTTCTTATTCATGCTGTATATAAGGAAAGAGTCCAAATGTAGTGGTTCCAGTGTCACTGAAGAATGAAAACAGTTTGTTATAGGCTCTGATTGAAGACCAGAGCCACTCAGGGCTTAAGAGTTTCCAGATAAAATACTGGCATGGCTCTAATAGGGAACTGCTCTGTCACTGGTGGGGTGAGGCACCAGGATAGTGTGGACCACTGAAATGACAGTGTTCTCTGAAATGCCTAATTAGGAATAAGAAATGAAGGGAGGCAAGCCAGGGAACTTATCTCTAACTGTGCTGCAGCTGAACCATACTTGGGTTCCCTGATTGGACAGTACAGCATCGAGTTGAATTGAATAACTAATTATCTAGGGTGGTCTAGATAGTTCAAAGATAGCCAATTTGATGACCTCAGAAGCTTTCTAGCTTTAAAAGAATGTCTACGTTCACATTAAGAGCTAACACTTTTCTAAACACCCTTTTTAAGCGTGATGGTTAATTAAAAGAGCTTACAAAAACTATAGTCAAGTAGGAAAGAGATCTCCCCAGCTGAAGAAAGGTCAAGTCCTGCCAACAGCCAAGTCCTGTTATATGTGGTATAGATGTTTCTGAAGGGACCAGTTATAACATAAACTTAATTTAATTAATTACAATTATAATGGACCAAGCTTGCAGTCTAGAACTGTGGGTTACCCTAAGCAAATGAATTTTCCTCCCTTACAGGTTCCCCTACCAGGTTCTTATAAGTGTGTTCCCATTCTTCACCATTGCTGTGTAGTACATTGGTGGGAGATTGTGACCTGGGTTTATATGTGTATAGTGATGTATTTTATAAGCTATGTATTTGCTTTAATATATTAGTATTTGTAATATTGTTATTTCTTTTGCCTTGTTATTATGTAAGTGGTTATGTTTATGATCCCAAAATGTCATTATTTTATCATGAATGGCTGATTTTATAGGGGAAGGGAATAAGCATTTCCACAGTGCATACAATGTGCTAAGCACTTCACAAATATCGTCTCATTTGGTCCCTACAGCATCTCTACAAGGTTGTTGGTGCTGTTATTATCCCTATTGAGGAAACAAAGGCAAACAGAGACTAAGCGCCTTCCCCGGGATCACACAGCTAGTGTCTGAGGCTGGATTTGAACTCAGGTCTTCCTAACTTCACACCAAACACTCTCTTTACTGCACAACCTGGCTGCCTTACAATGTATAAATAAAAAACATATTGAATGGGGACTCAAGAGCTAGATTGATGAGTAAAGGAAGTATATTTCTCTTCAAAAGCATTACCCCTAGGATCCTGAGACAGTTCCCATGTAACTTGTCTCTGCCAAACCCAGGAAAAGGCAACACCCAAGAGAAGCCTTGAATGAAGAAGACTCTTATAAGTAGATAAATGGAGGTAGCCCCATTAAAGGCATGGAGAAACCACTTGACTTGAATGTGGAATATGTGAAGAGGAGTAATATGAAATAAAGTGAAGCCAGCTTGTAGAAGACCTTAATTTCCAGGCTAAGGAATTTGCATTTTATGTGAGAGAGAACAGAGATCCACTGAGTGTTATGATCAAGGGAATGACAAATTTAGACCTATTTCTTAGGAAGGCTATTCCAACATCTCTATAAAGGAGAGAGTCTTAATGGATACCAGATAGGAAGCTAATATACTAGTCTAAGTGTCTCTCTTAGTTTGGCAATCTGAGGTCTTATTGTACACAGATGAAGTGATCAGGCATTCTTGTGTATTTTCCCCACCGTTTACTAGTGTGTACTTTCTAAAGGGGTGGTTTTTATTGTAAGTCACCTGCTACACCAGAAAACTGAAAGAGCCTGCATGCAAAATTTATTCTTCCTAATTGGAGTTTATTGAAGGATATTTGGTTTTATAGAACATTGGGCCATGGGTAGTAACAAAGGTTAAAAATAAAGTTTCCCTGAAGGAGGAATATTCTATGTCAATGAGAGATTCCCATAAACAATATATGGACCCAGCTTATAAATGAAAGCAGCAAAATGGTCTCCCCAGCTTTCACGCATCCCTTAAGTTGCCTCTCAGACACAGGCTGCTGCATCTTATAAGTTTTTCCCCTGCTTTCGAGATCTTTTGCCTTACAAGTCTTAAGAGTCAGAGGCCCAATTTTGACTTGGGAATCCCTGGGGCAGTCAGAACAAAGGGTTAATTGAGACATGTAACAGGAAAAAAAGGTATTAAAGTCATCAAGACAATTCTCCTAGAATGCCGCTGTTTTTGTTGCTGTTCGACCATATTCAGTCATTGACTGAACCCCCATTTGGGGTTTTCTTGGCAAAGATACTGGAGTGGTTTGCCATTTCCCTCTCCAGCTTTTTTTCAGGTGAGGAAACTGAGTCAAACAGAGTTAAATGATTCACCTAAGGTCACACAGCTAATGAGTATCTGAGGCCAAATTTGAACTCTGAAAGATGAGTCATCCTGACTCCCAGCTCAGCCCTCTATCCCCTGTGCCACCTAGCTGCTCTACTAAAATAATTCCTTATAAAAGAAGTACAGAGAAGATGGCGGCTGGAAAGCAGGGACTTGCATGAGCTCCCCACCAGGTCCCTCCAAAAACCTATAAAAATGGCTCTGAACAAATTCTAGAACTGCAGAACCCACAAAATAGCAGAGGGAAGCAGGAATCCAGCCCAGGACAGCCTGGATGGTCACTGGATGAGGTCTACTACGCATGAGCTGGAAGCAGAGCAGAGCCCAGCATGGGTGGCAGCAGGACCAACCAGACCAGGAGCCAGGCAGAACAGGCCCTAGTACCCTGAATCAGTGAGCTGTAGCAGTTACCAGACTTCTCTACCCACAAACACCAAAGACAACAGAGAAGGTTAGTGGGAAAAGCTACAGGGGACAGAGTGAAAAGAGTTTGCAGTTCAACCACTACACCAGGGTCAGAGGGGGTGATGCAGCTACAGAATTACAGCTGCAGTTACTTCTTGCCCCAGGCCCACCTGGTGGGAGGAATTAAGTGGCAGATCAGAGCAGGAGTGCAGAGCCCGCTGAAGATTTGTGTCAGGTCTGGGTTAGCCGTTCTTGGGGAAGGAGGAG
>CM053623.1:417227239-417247984 GCA_028646595.1 Phalanger gymnotis
CCCTCACAGTGTGAATGCCCTTCAATGCCCCTCTCCACTCTGCTCCATGCTCCCTCCTTCCCCTCCCAGAGACCACCCAGTTGACCTGGAGATTCTGGGCCCAGGTCAGCCTTTAAGCCTCTTACCAGTCCTGAAACGTAGACGTGAAATGACTCCAATGAAGACCAATAATAAACGGATCGCCAGGAAACAGGCAAAGTAATCCTTCCCATATTCTATAATATAAGGAAAGATAGAATGTGAACAGTGAGTATTATCAGGATATTAGAAGCCACCCTGTTTTCCAGAACTAAGGCCCAGCAAGCAAGCTGTGCCCTGGGCTTGGCATAACAACAATCCTTTGTGCTCACCCTCTGGTTTGTCTCAGCCAGAATTGTTTCACATAATTATTTTACTGCTTTGAGCAGCATCAGGTATTTCTGAGCTCAGACCAGCACCAGCTGTATCTATGTTGGGATCACAAAGCCCTGCTATGAATCAAACTTGTACTGTTTTCTCCTGTTATCCCTCATTGTCAGACATTGCGCAGACATTGGTTTCAGTATTGAGGTTGGCCACAGGAAAGCAGGTTCCCCTCACCCCTAGGGGCAGGACCCCAGCACATGTGTCCTTGCTGGCAAGCCATTTTCCTCACTTTGAAATTAAACTTCTGTTTGAATCCTGACTCTCCTCTCTCTAGCCTGCTCTGTTCAGCTCCAGCTACCCATTGGTTAAAGGCTGGTTCCATTTGGTTGACACTAACATTAACAAAGCTCCCTTCTCCTTGGAAGGCATTTATTGGGAAGCCCATGGCAACAGGGCTGTTAGGGCACCTGCCCCAGCCACTGAGCCCCTCATTCCCTCTCTTCTGATTGTTCTGGCCTTTCTTCCATATAATGGCACTAAACTAGCCCCCTCCATTACCTCTAGGCCTCCTTCTCTGGGTTCATCCTCTTGGTCTCCCAATAAAGGAAGAACCCAGTCTCACCCTCCTCTCTACATCCACTCTAAAAATCTCACTAGCCACTTGACCCAGGTTAGAAGGTAGGGCTAACCCCACTGTTAGTAAGCACAGGTGCCTAGCTACATCTACCGTTTCTGCTTCCTTTCAATTGTGGAGGTTCTCAATCTCTTTTATGTATGTCATGAATTCCTTTTTTTTTTGTCATGAACTCTTTTAGCAGTCTAGTGAAACCCACAGGTCCCTTCTCAGAATCATGTTTTTAAGTGGATAAAACACATAGGATGCCAAAGGAGACAAATTTTATTGAAATACAGTTATCCAAATATTTTTAAAAACAAGTTCACAGACCCTGAGTTAAGAACCTTTGCTTTCAGTGGTCTTTGTCTTACTTTACCTTTAAATACCTTGTTTGTCCCTTTAAATACTTTGTTGTAACTTGTAAGCCAATCAAAAGTCTTCTTTAAAATGGGGAGGGGGAAGATTTGACAAACAGCTAAATAAAACTGACACCTATGCACCAGCCCCATGTGCCTAGATTGTGCTTTTTGCTCCTCAGACCACTAAGTATTATTAGGTAACGTAGGAGAGAACCTCTATCTTTAGCAGCACAAAAAAAATTTGGAGCCATTTTAAACAATAAGACCTTCAAATGACCAAATGAGATAAAGTTTGTAAACTTCTTGACATATAGTAGGTGCTTAATAAATGCTTGTTCCTTTTCCCTTCCCCCTTCATACCACTCAATAAAAACATGACCAGATATCACTATGGGGAACCTTACATTGGCCTGAATAGAATAAAGGAAAGGAGAGAAAGAACAGAGAAAGAAAGAGAAAAGGAAGAGAGAAGACAAGATAAAATAGGAAAAGAGGACAGGAAAGGAAAGGAAGAAGAAAGGAGAGAAGGAGAGGAAGAGAGGAAAAGAAAGAATCCTCTCATGGTCCAGAAGAGGAAAGGAATAAACATTTATGTAGCGCCTACTATGTGCCAGATTTTATGATAAGCACTTAACAAATATCATATCATTTGATCACAAATTGAACAGAGATCACTTTACTTCCAAAAGAACATTAGGCTAAGGGGACCCTAGAAGATAAAATAAACCCAGAATCCCAATAGACAAACAATATCCACCCGACTTACAGGACCTGGTTATGTCTTAAGGATTTGCTCGTTTTAGAGAGTAGAACTCAGTAAGTCTACAGTTAAACTTCATTTTGAAAAAAAATTCAAGAATTATATAATACTGTCTATTTTACGCATATATTCTATATAATGTTATATAATACTCGCTATTCTGAATTTGAGAGGCTGGTCACAGTATCAATGCTGGCAAAGACTCCCCAGGCACTCAGGGAGGGAGGGAGGACAGACACCTGGCACAGTCAAAGGGATGTTGACAAGCAGACTGCAAGCTGAAGACTACTCCACATTGGTAGATGTTCCCATTGACTTGCAGGGTCAACTCCAGGGTCAGGCCCTTGGGAGCACTGAATACTAAACTTTGTTCTCAACAAACAAGTTGATTCAAAGAGTGAGTCTTGGGCTCACTATCTGGCAGGTGATGTGAATTGACTGAGGAAAGGACTCTGTCTTGCTGCATTCAAGGCTGTGCTCTTCATCTTCCTTGCTAGAGAACTGACCTACAAGGAAAGAGGACTCACTAATGGATAAGTGCACACTGGAACCTAGACATTTCCCTTCTCACCATCCTATGATTCTTTAAATGACTTTCCCCCTCCACACTTCAAAACACACACACACATATGCATTTATTTTATGGATGGTGAAATTGAGGCACACGGAGTGAAAGCAACCTTCGTGAGGTGACATGAACTCAAAGACAGAACTGACACTGTGATCCACTGAGAACCTCCGTCTCTAGTCCAAACTTCAATATCCCAAGTATTCATATCTCCATGAGGAAGATCCCTCCGTTCTGACACATTGCAGCCTCTCCACACTGTAGCAGACTGTTGGAGGACTTGTACTCAATAGGGACTCAATAAATGCCTTTGGCCAAGAGCTAGTTCTGAACTACAAAGATCAATGGACTTGGACACAGAAGACTTGGATTCATGCCAGCTTGGGCACTTCTTTGCTGTGTGACTGCAGGCAAATGGCTAAAATTCTGCGATCCTGAGTTTTTCCTCTTCTATAAAATGGAGATGATAACCTTTGTACTACCTACCTTACAAGGTTGTGGTGGGGAAAACGCTTTATAAGTATTCTAGAAAAAGAAGTTATCACTAATGACTGAAGGAGCAACTGCTATACAGTCCCCTCCCACCACTCTCCCCTGCCCCAGACAGACCTCCAACTATGAGTCATCCAGTACCCAAGGAAATGTCAAATCGAGTCCTGTTCACTCACCTACCACGTCCAGCCTGGTTGTTCCCTGAGCTCTCCTAGGAGAAATGATCACCTCACACCTGTACTCTCCTCCTTCCTGAAGCTGGATATGGGAGAGATAGAGGGAAGCATCTCCCTCCATCAGCCTTAATGTTGAGATGTTGGCTCCTGTTCTGAATTCGATCAGCTGTCCTCTACGGAATTCAAAGACTTTGTCCTCCTTGTCAGAGTTAGACCTTCTCAAGGACCATCTGACATCAATGTCTCCGATGTCCAGGGGTGGAGAACCATAGCCTGACAACACACGGGAGATGGTGACATTTTCATTCAGAGAAACTATCTGAACTTTTCCATTCATCTTCACTTCTAGGGAATCTGAAAGAATGAGGAAAGAAGTGCATGCACTAACACCAAACTCTTCAGTTTCCTGTGTGTCACCTAGAGAGCAAAAGGGTGAGTCACGTGATGGGGAGGAGACAACTATCTGTATGGGGAAGGCAGAAGCCATATGAGTAGCAGCATCACTAGTACTACCAATAGCAGCAGCAGTAACAATTAACCTATAATTATGTAGCACATTATTGTCTGTCAAACCTTTCACACATGTTATTTTGTTGGTGGAATATCTATCATTATTCCATTCTACAGTTGAGAAAATTAAGGCTGTAGAATGGGGATAATAATAGCCCTTGTCTCTCACTAGATTATTGTGAAAAATGGAAATAGAATGGAGAAAGAGTTCAAATCTTGCCTCGGATACTCGCTAATTCTGTTAGTACTGTTCTGACTTAATTACAGAATTATATATATATATATGTATATATATATATGTATATATATATATATATATATACATATAGAATTACATACCTTAGGCAAGATTTGAGCTCCTCTTCCAGGCTCCAAGTCCACCACTTTGTTTGCTATGTCATATAACTATATATGTGTGAGCTACAATGGGATATGAGCAAGGTAGAACTCACAAATGGAGACCTTAGCAAAATTTTTGTCTATGCCCCTCTAGTCTTCCCTAGCCAGGCTGGCCCTGCCCATGATGCCACCTCAGTTACCCCTCACATGTCTGGTTCACACTTGGCACCACATTTGCAGGTGAGTCGTTCCCCTCCTCCTATCCAAAGATGACTGATTCGCCCTTCAAACCCAATTCTTCACGTAGCCTACCTGCACTGATCTAGCATTTTGAAGCTGGAGCACCCCTCATTATATTATATTATTATATTATATATGTATATATATTATATCATTACATATTGTATCACATATCTTATATTATTATTGTAATGTGTCATATTATTACATTATATCATATCACATTGCATCATATATTATCAGGATTTCATAGGACTTCAGTCTCAGAGATCATCTGATACACCCTCTCTCATTTTACAGAGGAAGAAAGTGAAGCCTAGAAAAGGGAAGGACTTTCCCTCAGTACTCCATTCCTGCTGCTACTACCACTGCTGGGAGGAAAGATTGAATGGACCAATTTTTGGAAAGGGCAGAATGGAAAAGTCTCACCACCATTCCCTAACATAAAAATGGATTACATTCCAATGGAAGAAGAAAAGAAAAGAAAAGAAAAGAAGAGGAGAGGAAAGGAGAGAAAGGAAAAGAAGAGGAGAGGAGAGGAGAGGAGAGGAGAGGAGAGAAGAGAAGAGAAGAGAAGAGAAGAGAAGAGAAGAGAAGAGAAGAGAAGAGAAGAGAAGAGAAGGGCAAAGAAAAGAAATGAAGAGAAAAGAAGAAAAGAGAAGAGAAAAGAAAAAAAGGAAAGGAAAGGAAAGGAAAGGAAAGGAAAGGAAAGGAAAGGAAAGGAAAGGAAAGGAAAGGAAAGGAAAGGAAAGGAAAGGAAAGGAAAGGAAAGGAAAGGAAAGGAAAGGAAAGGAAAGGAAAGAAGAGGAATCTGCCCTCAGTAATCTAGAAAGTCACTGAGCCAGGATCAAACCCAGGCCTTCTGACTTTAAATCCAATGTCCTTTTCACCACAAAATACCAGCCTTTATTTGTATTTCTAGTTTTCCTAACTAGATTGTAAACTCCCCTGGGGCAAGAATTGTGTTCTCCTCTTCCCTGACCTCTCACTTTAGAGAAATGATTACTAATAACCAATATCTCGGGGAGATTTGTTGCTCTCTCCTTCTTCCAAATTCCTGATTTTAAAAAGTTCAGTCTCTTGAAGGACATTACTGATAACGAGACTGAATAAACTTTTCTCAGTCTTGGTCAGACTCCACCCAACTTTAGAAGGAATTTAATCTAAAGTGGGGAAGCCATTACTTTCTACTCAAGCTTGGATGGAGACAGATCCTTTCCTCTAAATGGACTAAGCCTGGGAGGTCTCTGATTATAGAAATAATTACTCTGTCCAAATGTGATTGATATCACCCTCAGCCCCTCATTGAATACATGCTATATAAACTGTGAGCCCCCACCATCATGATTGTCTTTGGTCTAAGAGAGAGGCCAAATGATCGTCCTTTTATTAAAAATCTGCTGGCCTTATTAATAAAATTAATAAATTACCCAGAAAGCATGTCTGTCAAATTGTTTTAATCATCACACACCAATGCTAGACCAATCAAAAGAGAAAGGGATTGAAATTATTAATGTCATTGGTATAGAGAGTTCCTCGGTAAGGAAACTACTTCTACCAATGCAGGGTGGCGTCTTCTCTGTGATTTATAGTCTTAAAAATTGTCTAGACTACTGAGTAGTTAGGTGAGTGGTCCAGGGTCACACAGTCAGCATGTGTCACTGAATAGACTTGAACTCAGGTCTTCCTGGCATTGAGACCACCTCTCTGGACTAGCCCTAGGGGGTCAGTAAAGACCTGACTGATGGATGGTAAATGTATATTTGGTATGAAATGGGCCTTTCATTTTGTGGTATACAGAAAAGGCCCTGGATCTGCAGTGCTAAGACCTCCACTTAAGAATGGCAGAGCGGGAATGTTGAGCCCAGACATGTCTTGTGAACACTCTGGCTCACAAAATCTTCATCTGGAAAATGGGGAAGCATCAGATCATAGATCTAGAGCTGGAAAAGGCTTCAGAATTCATCTAATCTGATCCCCTGATTTTTCAGGTATGTCTCTGGGAGGATGCACCACTTGGCCTGAGGTCACAGGGCACTCATATAACTGGGACTTGGATCTGGGACTTTGAGCCTCCATTGTCTGACTCCAAATTCAGTATTTCTACTGGAAGGCATTAGACAGCCTTTAAAGCCTTCCCATGGAGGTAAATGAAGTGTTTCATTTGGAGTTTGGAAAGAGAGGTTTCAGGAGGGTTTGGATCTCAGTGAGATAAGAAGAATGTGAGAAGATTTGATGCCTGCAAACTTGTGAACCTTCCTGGGAGAAATGTCTGCTAGAATCAAATAAATAAATAGATGAAGCCTTCCCAGCACTGACAGTCTTGTGAGTCTCATGGTTTGGGGCAGAAATATATAACACATAGAAGTTATATACATGGGTATGAGAAGGTGGGAGGGGGCAGTATTTGTGTGTATCTGTAGGTGTTAGGGGATGGAGGCAGAGAGTTGGGGAGAGGAAGCCTTAAGATGGATCCCAGCCTCCTCATGAGACTCACTCCAGAGTCATGATAGTCACTAGCTCTTCCTGGCTCACTCCCAAGGCCTCAGCTCTGGCAAAGGAAGAGAAGGGCCCAGATTCTATTCCTGGTTCTGCTGCCTGTGAATTATTTTAATAATCTTGTCCCCTCTCTGGGCATCAGTTTCCTCTGATGCCAGATGAAGAAGGAGGACTAGGCGATGCCTTAAGTCTCTCCAAACTCTAAGAGTCTATATATGAGGTCTGGGACTGGGCCATTAGAGAGGGCAGGAGGAGCCCATTGAACCATTCGGCAGCTGGCTCTGCCTGCCATGTGGGAGCTCATCTATATTGAAACCTCCTAACTCCCTGACCCCAATGCCCTGTCCCATAGATGGCCCAGAGGTGAAGGGCTGGAGAGGAGGCAGGGAGGAAATGAAGGGGCTGAGGGATGAAGGAGACACTTTTGCACCCATATGACCACTGACTCTCACCATTACTGCAGATCAGGAAGCTAGAAGCCCAGGGCTCGTGGTTTCATTTTTTTTGAAGGTTTCATTTTAAAATCAGCAATAATTAAACAAATATAATGATCATTGTTATAATGATGGTTCATGCATCTACGTATCTACCTCCTGTGTCTCCTCTGAACCTTAGTACCACATTAACATTTGCCTTTTGGAGCTCGCCCTTTGGAGACCATTTGCTATTGGAGATCATCCCATCGCCTTTGCCACTGGCCAGCCACCATTACTGAAAGACAGGAATCACCTCCTGGCCTCACCTCTACCTCAAAGAATCCTTCCCTTCTTCTTTTAAGCATCAACTCAAGAACCAAATGAAGCCTAACCTAATGTCCTCAAATGATCGTCCCCTCTCTCCCAAACTGCCATCTATTTGATTATTGTATATTTATTTCCCTTGTATTTATTCTGTTTATCTAATATAAAAAATTATACTTGTATTTGCATGAATATTTTATAGAAGGCAGCTAGGTGGCCTAAGGTAAGAAAGACCTCCGTCTGTCATTGGACAATGACTAGCTGGGTTACCCTAGTCAAGTCATTTGACATCTCTCAGCCTCAGTTTCCTTTCTTGTAAAATAGAAATGATAATGACACCTAACTCATTTGCATGAAGAACAAATGAAATATCATAGGGACAGTGCCTGGCAAACATGAAAGTGCTATATAATATTCAAAAATCTCAGTGTGGTTTTCAGCTAGTAAAGCTAATACGTTTTCAACTTAAAGCCAAACAGATCTTGGAACACCCTGTATAAAATGACTTTTGAAAGACCCTGTATAAATGTCATTATCATTACGTGTTGTCTCCCCTATCCAAAGCTAAGCTCCTGGTAGTAAGGATGCCTTCATTCATTGTATCAGTATCCTTGACATGTGACACTGTGCCTGATACACAACAAGGGCTCCTTCAATACTTGATTGCATAATCAAGGAGAAGTGCTCAGGAGAGGAACAGGACAAGAGCAGAGGAAAATGGGAGAAAAAAGAGAAGAAAGAGAAGGGGAAAAGGGAAATAAGGGGAGATGAAGGGAAAGATGACAGAGGCACAGGAAAGAAAGGAAAAGAGGCAAGGGGGAGGAGAACAGAAGGAGGGGAATGAATAAGCTATATTCCATCATTCAATATTCAAGTAAGCCCAGTTTTTCAAATGAGCAAGAACAATATATAAAAGTCACCGCACAGAATTTAAGAATCTGTAAAGCTGGGGAGGACAGATCACAATCAAGGTAGTGCTGCTCTGCAATGGGATCAACAGTGATTTATGGGCAACCTCACACTGGTAGATGGTTCCATTGTCTTCCAAAATTGGGTGCAGAATAAAGCTGCTGGTGGCATTCAATGTACCATCAGTGTTCCTAACAGAGCTCATGTAGATGCCCTCAGAAATCTCCTCATCCAGAGAGCGGGTCCCAGGCATCACTTTCTTCCAGAAGATTTGAACTGACTCGGGGTAGAACCCTGTCACAGTACACTGCAGGTTACATGCTTTCCTTTCCTTTACTACAGTTTTTGGTGGCAACGAGATGCTGGAGGGCTGAGCTGTAAGAAGACAAGACTCATCATTCTGGCCATGTTAGGGACACCCTGGAAACCAGTCAGTCAGTCAATCAATAAATATTTATTTAACATCTACTATGTGCAAAGCACCATGTTAAGCACTGTTCCAGGAGATTCACTTTTTATCATCTCAACTTGCCTTAAAGTATACCGTTCCCCATACTCCAAACCACACAGATACACACATACACAGAAGTGGTCTTCATCTATGCAGTATTAGTATAAGAGAAGAAAAAATTATTCTTTGGGATTATTTGACAGATGAGGAAATACAGGTACTCTCACAGAGTAGAAATTTCCTTCCCAGAGCCACACAGAGTAAAAGACATAACTGCTGATGAGGGCCCCTGGAACATCTCCCCCTGGCCCATATTTCAATGCACCAAACATTCATAATTTCCTACGTGTAGGTTCTTGCTCCACTCAGGAAGGCTGCAGCCACTCCAAGGTGCTCTTTTCCTCTCCACCCATCTATCATCCATCTCTCTCTAGGTGTTTGAGGAGACATAGTCATCCATATTGTAGTCCCCAAGGACAAGGACAAGAGTTGGGTTGGAAAGAAAAACTTCAGGCCATGTACTCTTCTAGAGAAAGAAGGAAGAGTGCCTTGGAGGCTAGCAGATTGGAGCATCAAGGATCTGGGCTGGAGGCTGGCACTTCCCACCTATTTCTAAGCTAAGCTGCCTCCATTCTGGCCAGGATGTCACAGGGACCCCACCAACAACAACTTGCAACTCTGGAAAATGAGAAAGCATCAGATCATTGACTTAGAGCTGGGAAGGCCTTTCAAGTTCATCTAATCTGATCTCCTGATTTTTCAGATATGTCTCTGGGAGGATACACCCTTGGCCAGAGGGCACAGGGCTCACAAATAGCTGATCTGGGCTTTTGAGCCTGCATCTTCTGACTCCAAATTCTGTACTTCTACTGTAAGGCATCACAGTGAGAAAGTAGTGGAGGTAATTGAAGTGTTCAATTCTGAGTATGGAAAAAAAAAATGTGAGGAGGGCTTGGATCTCACTGAGATAAGAAGGAAATGGAAGATTTTGATGCCTGTAAACTTGTGAACATTCATGGGAGAAACGTCTGTTAGAATCAAATAAACAAATGAAGTGTTCCCAGCATTCACAGTCTTGTGAGTCACAGAGGATGGGGCAGAAATCACAGCAAAAAGAGGAGTTTAGGGTCGTGGAGAGGGTGGGGAGGGGAAGCTTGATAAAAGAACTGCAGTGAACCACCGCCCTCTAGAGGCTGGCGACTTTACACAGCCCTCCTTCTCAATCCAATTCACTTGTAAGTCCTGGCATTATCTTCCTGAAGTCATGGTCCTCCTTGAGAATGAAGGACAAACAAGAATGCAAAAACTCCAGAATCCTGATAATCACTCCCAGACCGCCTTCCTCCTGGTTCACTCCCAGGGGCTGGGCTCTGGGAAAGGAAGAAAAAGACCCAAATTCCAATCCCTGTTCTCCACCTGTGTGACTTATTTTAACCTCCCATCCCCTCTCTAGGCCTCAGTTTCCTCCAATGCCAAAAGAGGCAGGGCTGGATGATCCCTTCCGTCTCTCCAAGCCCCAAGAGCCCACGTGTGAGACCCGGGACTTTGTGAGGAAAGGGGGCAAGAGGAGCCCACCTACCCATTCAGCAACAGTTCCATCTGCCTTCCGAGAGCTTGTCTGTATTAAACCCTAACTCCCTTGTTAGGACTCTGTCTCATAGATGTGAAGGGAGGGAGAGGAGCCGGGGATGGGAATTAGAGTAGAGTGGGACTATTCTGCACACTTCCAAGCCTCTCCGGAACCCCGACTGGGGCTGCACCTAAAAAGCTCGGGGAACCCTGCCCCCTCCTCCAACCCCTTGTGCTCTCTCCTCTCTTCTTCACCAGCCCTACACATCTCCCCTCCTACCTGCCAGGCCAGGAAAACAGGCAGCAGATCACGGAACTGGAAGCCCCGACTACGTTTGTTTTGGGTTGGTTTGTTTGTTTTAAGGCAATGGATGGGAATTTAGAGAGGATCTCTGCAGCAACTAATTAAACAGCAAACCTTGGCCTCTGGCGTGGGGGGGGGGGGGGGGGCAGTAACTCAGTGAGACCTGGCCTTTAGGAAAATCACCAGGCATCCAGGCTGCAAAGACAAAATTTGAAATAGCCTTTGCTTTCTAGGAAGCTACGTTCTATAGGAGGAGATAACGTGTACAAACATAGGTACATACAAGGGGAGAAGCACACGGAGGGAGACCCCTCCCACTGCTGGTCCTCACTGGGGCAGCTATGTGGAAGGGAGCAGGGAGGCGGCAGTCATTGCCGTGGTCCAGGGGGAGGTGTGGAGACATGAGTAATCGGAACGGAAATTTGTAAAGCAAGGAAAGGTTTATGGAATTCACTGGCGAAAGAGGCTCTCCTGCTTGGGTAGAGTGACTCCATGACCGTGACTCCAATCTGGGATTTAAGTCTTTAGTTAAGTTCTCCTCCCCACAGGCTGGCAGGAAAGCTGCTACCCACCTTCCTGTCTGAGAGGAGAGCAGCCGCCCATCTTTCCGTCAAAGTGCAGGAAATGCAACTACCAGAAGCGCAAGGGGTGGGGGGAGCGACGGACACACCTGAGTTTGCCCTCAGCCTACCACATACAGAAATCAAAAAGTGCCGTCTGTCTCTCAGCTACCTCCCCAGAAAGACGAGTTCATTCATTGTGCTGAGTTTTACCGAGCTCTTCCTGTGTCCGCTGCCCTCTAAGAAAATTGTTGGGTAGGCAGCCAGTGACGTTAAAAAAAAAAGAAATCTCATTCTCAGAGGAGTTGAAGGTACCTGGGTGCTCCCTGGATGAAGGAAAGACAAGGGGGGATAGGGCAGCTTAATATGAGGGGGCGGGGGCGAGGGGGGGAATCCTAACAATTAAAGCTATTGTCCAAAAGATGAAGGAAGTGCCTTTGCTGAACAATCAATGGAGGTCTTTCAGCAAGAGGCTAGGAGACTAACTTTTTGAGATATTGCAGAGTTTTGCTTTCTTAGCTTTGAATTCCCTTCCAACTCTCTCGAGATTGTTATTCTATTCTCCATGCCCTCACCTTTCTAGCTTGTAAACTGCCTTGGGGAGTTTACCGTTTACCCTTGACAAAAACACTATTTTATGGAGAACTTTCACAGGGCAAGCATTCACATGGTAGTCAAAACCAATTCAAGGACACTCTCGAGGTCTCTCCCAAGAGCTTTGGAATTGATTGTATGACATGGGAGATACTGGCACAGGACCGTTCAGCTTGGTGTTCCCACATCAGAGAAGGTGCTGTGCTCTATGAGCAAAGCAGAATTGAAACAGCTCAAAGGAAACGCAGGATGAGCAAATTTAGATAATCTACACCAAATTGTGTCCAACCTTGGTCTGATCAGCCACAGTGGAATACGCTGAAACTTAACTCTAGCACAGTGATACCATTTTGGTCCTTTTCTAGAACAAAGGACAACAACCAACTACAAAACCTCTCTGGACTTCATTGACTTTTCTCCCCTGGAAATGAAGGAAGGAAGGTCACAGATTTTGACCTTATCTAGTTTAAATCCCTCGTTTGTGTTACAGGTGTGAGTGCCCAGAATTCTCTTCAGACTTGGGGGGGGGAATAGAATCACTTTTTTTAAGGTACCTCCTTTTAGCTCTGGTTCCTAGGCTGAGGAGGAGACTGGGGGAAGGGAGGGAGACGTCCTAGATTCCAATTTCAGTTCTGGTACTTGCTCTCTTTGTCACCTGCTCCCCGTTCTGGACCTCTTTCCTTCATTATTAAAAAAAGTGGGGGGAGGCTGGGATTGGACTAAAATATTTTAGAGTCTGGAATTCTTAAATGATTCTTAAAATCTCACAGCTCTTACCGTCTGTGCATTCAAGGAATTGGAAGCGATGGAGGTGAGTTGAAGCAGCAGACCTCATTCAACAACAGAATGCCCATTCTGCTGGACAAATCTGGAGAGACCCTCTAAGACTGCCAGCGGGGTGGCCTGCGGCCACTCACTCCCTGAGCCATCTCGGCCAGGCTTGGGAACGTGATCCCCTCCCCTCAGTATCCTGAACTCATCTCCTTTCTTACCTGGAGAGTGTTGGGCCTCACAAAGCCCCCGGAGCACTCCCAAGAACATCATAGCGACTGCCAGGCAGTGACCGCGAACATCCATAAGAGGGATTGCAGCCCCGAAGTTTGGCGCCTCTTCCTTTTATATTAGCCGGCGTAAAAAAAAAAAATTTAAAAAGGCGGGTAGCCGCTAGGGAAGCCACCCTACACCCTACTTGTTTAACCACAATGAGTAATTCAAGCTGGGGAGGAACAACCTGCGGGATTCTCTGGGCCACTTCCAGGCAAAGACAAATTCATTCATTCTACCAATTTTACAGAGCTCTTCCTGTGTCTCTAAGGAAATTACTAGATAGGCAAGTGTCGTTAAAAAAATCATCTTATTCGCAGAGGGGTCGAAGGCACTGGGGGTGATTGCTGGATGAAGAAAAACCAAGGAGTGATACCACAACTTCATATGAGGGGGGGAGGTGTATGTTGTGTTCAGGGAAGATGAGTACCTCTGGTGTGAGGTCTCCCCAGCCCTTTTCAGAGCTGCTTTCCACCTTTGGTGTCCACCTATTCCACCTCTCACCTGTGGCTCCAAGAAGCTGTAGCATACACAGGGGCCACACCCTGGTAAACCCTTGGCTCAGCTTGAGGGTAATTGAGGGGGTCTCAAACCCATTGGGTGCATTAGTAGAGTGTCTACCCCAAGTATTTGAAGACTTCCCCTGGTGGAATGGGCAAATGGCACCAAGGTCATTCACTGCATCTTGAGCCATGACCAGTCCACTTGACTCTAACCTGCCAATAGACTGGGATGCCTCTGGAAAAGTGAAGCTGACAACTTCGTCCAACTCTGCCTCACTTAAATCCAATTTACACACAAAGCAAAAGACCATTTTTACCTATCTCAAAAGTCCCTTGGGGACAGGCAAGTGACAAAGCAGCAGGTGCAGATACACTGGGAGGTATAGTCACAACCCTGCAAACAAGTGACCCAGGCCATAGGGCTGTCTTCTCACTGGAAGCAGCAGTGGGATTCTATAGCCCCCTGGGTGTCTGAGCAGCCTTTTAAGGACAACACTGCTCACCTCCTGCTATACCAAACATCACACCAAACACCAAAAGGTACACCAAATATAACATGTTATCTCATTTTCTATTTAATCAAATTTAAAACAAATCTATACAAAGGATGACTGGAACAAAGTTTTCTAACGTTTCTAATAAATATTACACTGGAGAATATGATTTTCTACAACCGATGTTTAAAAAAAAGAAAAGAAAACTCTACACAACAGAAGTTAGCTAATGCTTGAATCTGTGTCTTCTTGGCTTACTTTTCAAAATTACAAACCAATTATTCATTTTTAAGTAGTCCAAACAAACCACAAACCAATCTAAGTACATGGTGTACAGCTCATGGCAGTCTATTTTAACAATCAGGTGATCATTGGAGCAATGCACATATGTTCTAAGTTAGTTCTGGAATTCTCCTGAGAGCAGGTTACCGATTCACAGCTACCTACTGTTGTTGTTATGTTTAGAATGTTTTTGTTTTTTTTTCTTATTTGCACATAAAAACAATTTAACCTTCATTTTTTATAATTTTTGAGTTCCAAATTCGCTGCCTTCCTCCCACCCCTCCCCTTTCTTAGAGAAGGCAAACACATTGGCACAGATCATACATGTGTAGTCATGAAAAATATGTTTCTGTATTAACCATGTTGCAAAAGAGAACACAGATCAACAACAAGGAAAATAAAGTAAAGTTTAAAAGTATACGCATGCTTTGTTTTACTACACTGTAATTTATGGTGCTTCACAGATATTGTGTGCTTTTTTTCTTTACAAACTGAAGATTTGTGGCAACCCTACATTGAGCAAGTCTATCAATGCCATTTTTCAACAGCATGTATTCACATCTGTGTCACATTTTGGTCATTCTCACAATGCTTCAAACTTTTTCATTGTTGTTATATCTGTTGTGGTGTTCTGTGATCAGTGATCTTGGATGCTACTACTGCAAATGCTTTGGGGCACCATGACTGATGGTTATATTAAGCATTGAACTTAATCAACGAATGTTATGTGTGCTCCACCAACCAGCCCTTCCCACCTCCAGCTTCCCTAGTCCCAGAGGCAAAAACAATATTGAAATCAGGCCAATTAATAACCCTACAATGGGCTCTTAGTGGTCAAGGGAAAGGAAGAGTCAATAGATGTGGCAAACTTCAAGAAATTGCCATACCCACCCCAACCATCAGCAACCACCACCCTTATCTATCAGTAGCCATGAACATCAAGGTAAGACCCTCCACCAGCAAAAAAGATTATACAACGCTGAAGGCTCAGATAGTGCTTAGCATGCTTTAGCAATGGTATTTTTAATTGAGGTAGTATGTGGGGTTTTTTTAGATGTAACAATATTATACACTTAATAGACTACAGTATAGTACAAACAACTTTTATGTGTGCTGGGAAACCAAAACAATTGTGTGACTTGTTTTATTGCAGCTTTCACTTTATTGCACTGCTCTGGAATTGAACCTTTAATATCTCTGAGATATGATATCTGAATTCTTCGATCTACATTCAGACTCCATGAGATCTTTCTCAGGAGGTGGATAGCATTTTTCATCAAAAGTCTTTTGGAATTGTCTTCTATAATTGTATTGCTGAGAATATCTAAGTCATTCACAGTTGATCATTGAACAATATTGCTCTTACTGTTTACAACAAACTCCTGGCTCTGCTCACTTCGCTTCACATCAATTCATGTAAGTCTTCCCAGGTTTTTCTAAAATCATGCTGCTCATCGTTTCTTATAGCACGGTAGTATTCCATCACAATCCAATGCCACACCTTGTGCAGCTATTCCCCAATGGATAGGCATCCCCTCAGTTTTCGATTTTTGGCCAACACAAAAAGAGCTGCTATAAATAATTTTGTACACATAAACCCTTTTCTTTTCTGTTGATCTCTTTGGGATACAGACCTAGTAGCAACATTGCTGGATCAAAGGGTATGCACCATTTTATAGCCTTTTGGGCATAGGTCCAAATTGCTCTCCAAAATGGTTGGATCAGTTCACAACTTCATCAACAATGCATTAGTGTCCCAATTTTTCCACATCCCTCTAACATTTGCCATTTTCCTTTTCTGTTACAATAGTTGGGGTGATAAAGTATGAGGTGGTATCTCAGAGTTCTTTCAATTTGCATTTCTGAAATCCATAGTTATTTAGAACATTTTTCCTTATGAATATGGACAGCTTTGATTTCTTTGTCTAAAAACTGCCTGTTCATATCCTTTGACCATTTAACAATTGGGGAATCGCTTGTATTTTTGTCAATTTGACTCAGTTCTCTATATCTCTGACATGAGGCCTTTTGCAGAGAAACTTGCCATAAACACTTTCCCCAGTTTCCTGCTTTCCTTTGAATCTTGGCTGCATTGGATTTGTTTGTACAAAAAATTTTAAGTTAATGTAATCAAAATTATCCATTTTACATCCCATGCTCTCTATTTCTTGTTTCATTACAAATTCTTCCCTCATACATAGATCTGACAGGTAAACTATTCCATGCTCCCCTAATTTAGTTATGGTATCACCCTTTATTTCCAAATCATATACCCATTTTAACCTTATCTTGGTATACAATGTGAGATGTTTGTCTATATCTAGTTTCTGCCCAACTGCTTTCCAGTTTTTCCACCAATTTTTGTCAAATACTGATTTCTCAGCTCAAAAGTTGGAATCTCTGGGTTTATCAAACACTAGATTACTATGGTCATTTACTACTGTGTCTTATATACTTAATCTATTCCACCGATCTACCACTCTATTCTTAGCTAGCACCAAATTGTTTTGATGCCTACCACATTGTAATATAGTTTGGGAGGAGGAGGAGGAAAAGGAGGAGGAGGAGGAGGACAAAGAAGAGGTGCTGCTGCTGCTGCTGCTTTTTGTTGTTGTTTTTAATGAGATCTTATCCCCCAAGCACAAAGATTTGTCTTGGGGAACATTTTATACCATTTTATATCATTTTTAATTTCAACCAGACCCAGAGCCTGAAATAATGAGTAACTGGAAGAAGATCCAGGACCTGGTCTTCTCTGTTCTCTAAAATTTGCTCAGGAAATACCCTTACCTCTGTAAACAAGGCCAGATCAGACTGACCTAAGGACATTCTTTCCCATGTGAGCCATTAAAGCATGAGACTCTAACCCCAAGGGAGACTACCTCGCTTAATACTCTACAGGTATATACTATGCTATGGAATGTTAATGAGACACAGAGATGCTGGGCTGTATTTTTAACTGACCTTTGTCAACATTCTTTACAACCCTATTCCGTTAAGGGAAATCCTTGTCTTGCGGTTAAACATACACGGGGATCATAAAATTGAGTAACATGCTGAATTATGATTGTTCTAAAAAATATAAAACCTGTTCATGTTTGAGTCAGACTCTGTCTGACTCAATCCATGATCATGTCTGTCTGCTATGTTTAAAAGGAATGAATGGATAAATAAATAATATAAATTTTTCTATCACCTAACTCTGTTGTTTATTTCAACCAAATTTTCAGGTTTAGCAATCTTTAGAAAATGGAGTCAAGAATGGAACTAGGTTTTTAGTAACCTCTCCTGTCACATTTTTCAAGAGATAATAAAGATTGCCTTAAAATGTTGCTAGAAACAAAATCACAATTATTCTTCTGGTGATGCTACAGGTAAGGGCAAGAAATAAGACATTTTTATTTTAATCTCTTCATCTACTTTAATCTCTATTTTTAAACAAACAGAAAAAGTGAACAAGAAAAGTATAAACCTGAGGCACTGAGCAGGATTAAGTGTGAATCTGGACATGATCAGGCATGTTCCTTCCTGAAGAGGAGAAACGTGCTATGGTGGCAAAGGCTCAAGGTGATCACTGCCTACAGAATGCTTTTCTGACTCCTCCTCTTGCTGCTGCCCAGGTACAAAACAAAGAAAGATGAACACATCACTGCAAAGAGTAGCAGAATGGGCCCCAAAAGACTTTTTTCAGAAATTAAATCTTTACTGTTGTTTCCTTTTGGGGACTATATTGTCAAGAAAAAGTTTCAACCTGACACTTACATGAGAAGTTTTTAAAAACTATTTTCCTCTATATATGAAAAAGTGGATGCTTTTTAAAAAAGAGCTATTGAATTAGCATAATAACAATTCTGAATCAGCAACTGTGGGAAAATAAAATACAGGTATATGATTCAAAGGATTCCCCCACTTACTTCTGCAACACATTTTTGAAAGTGAAAGGTAAATGTTTACTACAGTATAAAGAGGAGGATAGTGTATACAAGGCGGCAGTCTGGAATTCTTCTATTCATGCACTATTTTGGTAACAAAGGCTTGAATGTTAATATTGAAAATACTTACAAAACTAAACTTGTTTTTACATACATCCATTTATCAAGTGGTAGGAGTTAGTCCTTAGAAATCATGTCCCATTAACTATACATTAGTATAGTTTACTATAAGCTTGTGGCGAATTATGCATCAACAAATAAGACGTGAGTTTTTAATGCACTATACATTAAAAATGTCACAATTCTGCAGCTTCAAAATGCTTAGTTACTAGATTCAAATGAGGGAATGGAACCAAAAAATCACCAAGAAGGCCTGTTTTAGGATGTTTTACATTCAATCCCTTATACTTTCACACCATCTCCAATTAGCTGATACAAAGAAGTGACAGCTGTAGAAGTCTGGATATCCATCAATACAAATGAAGAAATAATGTTTGTTTCCAAAGCATTATAGACTCCAGTGACAGACCCTAGATTAACACAGAATTAATTTTTGTGTTCAAAGTCTTCAAATTTGTGTGTGTGTGTGTGTTTTTGTGTCTGTGTGTGTGTGTGCGCTGACATGAGAATGTCCACATCAAACTACCTTTGCAGCAATGCTACTCTGACCATATCTCTGCATGGAATAACTTGATGTCCATGGCTCAAACCAATTTTGAACTGCCCAACAGTTACAACCTTCGGTTCCAGCTACTCATAACTTTATTTCGCAGACAATGTGCTGAATTTTTCCAGGCACCAGGGGTTGTTTTTAACTTAGCTGGCAGACTGTTGCATCAGTGGGAGATGTTCAGATCTCCTAATACTAAGGCCAGCATCGTATCAGCAGCCACACTCAGCCACAGCAACTATCACCACCCACCTCTTTCTACAACACATTTTTAAATAAACCAAATGTTTTTGAATAAACTAGCAAATCTTAGTGTTTTTTAAAAGTCATACCTATAGTATTAATATACTTTGCTAAATGACACAACTCAGTCATACTTTAGATAATTCACAGGATGCAGTATAGAAAACATTTTAAAAACACATTTAAAACAACAACGATATTTTCTAGTAGGGTTGGATTAGTCTACTATCCCCTCTTCTGAAATGTACATTTTTAATTAAATCTGAGTGACATCAGAAATGTTTCATTGCTAATAGGAATCTCTTGAAAATAAAGCAGTTGCTTTATTTTCTTGCTTAAGGGAACAATTTCTTAAGATAAGAATTCCATAAATCAATTCAAACTATTAATTTTCACTTGAATAATCTGACTTACTACATACTTGCTAGCAACTTTGAAATGTCTGTCTTAAATATGACTGTGTATATTTATAGATGCAAACGAACCATTCCCAGGAAGTGTCTCTAACCAAGGAAGGTGTGTCATATAATTGGTTCCATGTGGAATTAAAACTCAGCTCCACCTTCACCCTGGCTTCATCTCCCTCTGCTATGTTCCACGCCAGCACTAAACAGGGCACTGCAGTTTTCAAGGCAAATCATGGCTGCCTTTCACAGAGAAGTTCACAAATGAACAGTCCTTTGTTATGATTCAGACAACAGTAGGCATAAGAATACAATCCAGCTCTAGTATTGCTGTTTCAGTTTGAAAAAGTGGCCCAGGGCTGCCATTCTCCCACTGTGCTTAACACTAATCAGACCCTTCACAGACTTCTATTTCTAGTGGAGTTCACAGTTTCAGAGAAATTGACACTTTTCAGAAGGAAATTACAAAAGTGATTCAAACTTCAGGCAAGGGAGGAGAGAGACCTGTAAGGAAAGGTTCAACCTTGTGGAACCATCAAAACTCAGGGCAATTTAAGATTTTTAAGGCTTCTTATAGGAAAAAAAACAAGCCATCATCATCAACAAATATTTACGGAATGAGAAACTATGCTGTTTTTTGCAATAAGGCTGCGCTGCCCAAAGAGATCAGACTAAGAGGAAACAGGCCAATATTATAGCAGAAGACATTCAGTCTAAAGAAAAAAGTTTTCAGATAGTGAGGCTTGTTGGAATAATCGGGGTTAAAGATAGAGTTAAAGATAGAGTTTCAACCTTCGTCCTTCTTGGGATCTCTACAGACTTTGACACCGTTCACTACACTTCTCCTAGATACTGTGGCCTCTCTAAAAAACCTAGACACTGCTCTATCCTGGTTCTCTGTCCTGGTCCCCCCTTTTTTTCTTCCTCTTTACTATCTCACCTGGTCATCTCATCTATTTCCATGGATTCACTTCTAATCTCCATGAAGGTGATTTTCATACCTTTTAGCAAGTGCTAACCTGTCTTGACGCCAATCTCCAGTCATCTACTAGACATCACAAACTGGCTGTGCCACAGACATCTCAAAATCAACATGGCCCAACATGCCCATTAGATATCCCTCCAAACACTTTCCCCATCCC
>CM053623.1:417248484-417276049 GCA_028646595.1 Phalanger gymnotis
TCTTGGCTCCGCCCCCCCAGAGACTCACTTCTTAAAGAGGCCTATTCACTGAACAGGCTTTACCTCACTCAAAGTGAGAACCTGAAAAGGCCTTAGCCTGAAAGGGTCGGGGTCTCCCATTGCATCCTGGGCCATCTCCAGGTGTTGTGATAAGTATCAGGCCACTGGACCCAGATGGTTCTGGAGGAGAAACTGAGGTTAGTGACCTTGCATAGCCTTCCTTCACTCAAATCAAAGTCAACTGCAAATCATGTCATCGTTTTCCTGATGTCACGGTCCTCTTCGAAAACAAAGGACAAACACACAACCTACCTACCCTTAGTCACTGAATGGGTGTTGCCTCAGTCAAACTGACACCTGGGAAAGACCTTAGCTTAAAAAGGTCAAGGTCTCCCACTGCATCTGGGACCATTGCCAGTAGTCTTGACCTGTATCTTGCCACTGGACCCCAATGACTCTGGAGGAGAGAATGAGACTAATGACTTTGCATAGCTCTGCCTCACTTAAATCCAATTCACTTGTAAGTCAAGACATCACCCTCCTGATGTCATCAATACTTTTCAAGAACAAAGGATTAACAATAACAAGAAGGTTGGAGCTATTATTCTTCCCATTTTACAGATGAGGAAACTGAGGCATAGAGTTGAAGTGACATTCCCATTAAGTGGCTCAAGCTGGAGTTGAATCCAGGTCTCCTGACTCCAAGTTAAGCACTCCTTCCACTACACTTCATATTCTCACAAATATGTGGGGATAATGATATTGATTTTTTTCATGACAAATATTTATTAATTGTTATATGGAACTCATTTGAAATCTGAGGTTCCCTATGTGTATTATTACTTACTATCAACTTAAAAAGCAAGATGTCAGAAATTTGCTAATCTAAGTGACTTCTATGGCCTGGGAAATTCAAACATTTGAAAAATTAGAATCTGTGGCTATTTGGAATTGTCATGTAGACAAAATAGAGATATAAATTAAAGTTGTAAAATTGTTTTTAACCAAAGTCATTCAACCTTTCCTCATCAGTAAAATGGGAGTAATACCCTTTGAATTACCTACCTCACAGTCCTATTGTGAAGAAACTACGTTGTGAGTTGTAAAGTACTATAATATTAACATGAGTTATCAATCAATAAACATTAAGAGCCTGCTATGTGCCAGGCACTGTGTTAAGCACTGGGGATAGGAAAAGAGAAAAAAATCAGTCCCTGCCCTCAAAGAGCTTACAATCTAATGGGGGAAACAGCATGCAAACAAAAAGTAAGCTATATACAGGATAAATAGGAAATAATTAGCAGAAAGGAAGGCACTGGAATGAAGAGAATTCAGGGAAGGTTTTTTTGTAGACAGTGGCATGTTAGTTGGGACTTCAAGGAAGCCAGGGAAGTCAGTTGTCTGACTGGAGAACAGAGAGTATTCCAGGCATGGGGGACAGCTAGAGAAAATGCCTTGAGCTGAGAGACAGAGTGTCTTGTTCATGGAACAGCCAGGAGGCCAATGTCACTGAATCGAAGAGAACATTTTAGGGAGTAAGGTATATGTTATTTCTCAGATGGCAACATTCTTTATAACTGGCCATTTCCAAATTGTTTCTCAGGCCCGGACATGTGGCTAACTGTAAGTCTCCATCTGGTCCAAGGATCTATATTAATTTCCTTTTGCCTGCTTCATCAAGTCCTAGAATCACATTTTTAGGGTTGGAAAAAGGCTTTCTATATTACTCTATCCTTCAAGTACTTCTATATATGGTATTACCTTATCTTTCTAGTCTTACCTACCATTAGTCTCCAAAAGGAACTCTTTGCCCTGAAGTCTTCATGGTCACCATGTTCATTCCTGCCTCCAATTCCTTTTCTCATATTCCTTTTCCCAAATCTAGAATGTTCTCCACTCCTCTTTTTTTTTTTTTTAACAAATCAACCTCTTATAATTCTTCAGGGAACAACTGAAGTCTCACTTCCACGTAGAAGCCTTCTGCCAATAAGCTGACCCTCAGTGACCTCACTCATTTCCGGAGGTGGGATAGTTCATGTTTAACGACCAGCTCTCCAAGAAAAAAAAATGTACCTATGACACATTTTTAAGTTTAATCTTATTAAGACTTTTCATCATTTTCATTCATTTATTCATTTACTAAACAGTTACTAAGTGCCTACTATGTGCTGGGTACTGTGCTAAGCACTGGAGGATACAAAAAGAGGCTAAAGACAGTCCCTGTCTCAAGGAACTTAGTCTAATGGGAGTAACAACATGAAAACAAATATATACAAAGCAAGCTATGTACAGGATAAATAGGAAATAGCAGAAGAAGGCACTAGAATGAGGAGGGGTTAGGGAAGATTTCTTGTAGAAGGTGGCATTGTAGTGGGAACTTAAAGGAAACCAGGGAAGTCAGTCTTGTTCATGGAACACTCAGGAGGGCAATGTTACTATATCAAAGAATACTTGGGGAGGGGAGTGCAGTACTTTAAAGATATTAGAGGGCAGCTAGGTGGTATGATAGATAGAGCACACAGCTTGGAATCAGGAAGACATCTTCATGACACCCTTAGACACATTAGCTTTGTGACCCTGGGTAAATCATTTAACAGTTCCCCTCATTTATAAAATGAGCTGAGAAGGAAATGGCAAACTACTCCAGTATCCCTGCTAAGAAAACACCAAATGGAGCCTTGAAGAGTCAGACAAGGCTGAGAGTGGTCCTGAAAACCTAGAGAGAAGAGTAGCAAGGAGGAGAGCATGATCAACAGTGTCAAAGGCAGCAGAGAGGTCAAGGAGTATGAAGATTGAGAAAAGGCCATTGGATTTGGCAACTAAGAGATCATTAGTAATTTTGGAGAGAGTAATTTTGGTGGAATGATAAGGTGGGAAAGCAGATGGTAAGGGGTCAAGAAGAGAGTGAGAGGAGAGAAAGTAGAGGCATCTATTGTAGATGGCCTTTTTGAGGATTTTAGCTACAAAGGGCAGAAGAGATACAGGATGATAGCAGGGATGAAAGGATCAAGTTGAGGGTTTGTTCAGGATAGGGGAAAGAGACATGGACATATCTCAGTAGGAAAGGAGCCAGTTGAAAGGGAGAGACTGAAAGTAAGTGATAAAGAGAGGATGACAAGGGGACAATCTGTTGGAGGAGATGGAATGGAATAGAATCATTTGAAAAGTCTAGACAATCAACAAAACAATATATCAAGCCCTGATTGATAGCCTTTGACAATTTTGAAAGTAGAAATGTTCACATTGAAAATTTAACAATCATGGAACAGGCTCCAGCAAACCTTACCCATATCTGAATTTCTATTGTATTTACAATCCATACCAAATACTGTAATATATGATTATATGCCACCTTTTATTGTTCTCTTAACTCTTTCAAGTGTGTCCTAGTTAGTTGACTAGCAGATGAGGAGAATGCCAGAGACATTACACACCTAAATTTTAACAAGGCGTTTGGCAAAGTCTCTCATGGTATTGGGGTCAAGGAAAACAACTGTGACCTGGATATTACTGTTATATGGTTCCTAGCTGGTGAGAGAAGCATATTCAAGACTATTGGTAAAATATCTGAACATTTTAGTTATGGCATGAATGAAGACACACACACACACACATACACACACACACAAAATGAATATTATATTTGTAGTCAACATAACAGTGAAAGGAACATGTAATATACTGGATGTTGAAATCAAGGTAAAAAAAGATCTTAAGATGCTGAAAAGATGAAGCAATTTCGTAGTCAACAAGCATTTATTGAGTACCAGCAACTGCTAGTGCAATAAGTGTGAAGATCAAATGAGATTATATTTGTAAAGTACTTAGCACAATGTCCAGCACATAGTATGTGCTTAATAAATGTTTGCTCCTTCCCCTCCCTGTACCTCAATCTTAAAAAATCAGAGAAAAATCAGTAGTACAAGTACAGGATGTGGAGAGGTCTTGCTTCACAGTTTTGTTGTTTCAGTCACGTCTGATTCTTTGTGACCTCATTTCGGTTTTCTTGGCAAAGATACTGGCATGATTTGCCATTTCCTTCTTCAGCTCATTTTACAGATGACCCACTGAGGCAAATAGGGCTAAGTGACTTGCCTAGGGTCACACAGATAGTAAGTCTCTGAGGCCAGATTTGAACTCTAGAAGATGAGTCTTTCTGACTCCAGGCACAGCCCTCTATCTACTTAATCACCTAGCAGTCTCTTGCTGCATGGAAGTTCCTTTGAAAAAGAACAAGGGTTTTTACTAACCACAGGCTAAAAGTTGAGCCAAGATTGTGCAACACGTCAGTCAAAAAAAACTAATGCAATCTCAGGCACAGTAATAAAAATATAGTGTTACTGATGAAGGAGATAATAGTCTCACTGACTCCGCTTGGCCTGGCTACATCTGAAATATTTTTTCCAGCTCTAGTTAGCCACATTTTAACAGGGACATTAACAAAGCTGAGCCCAACCAGAAGATAAGTAGGGTGAGTGTCTGGAAGCTATAATTATATGAGAAAGAGTTGAAGAAACCAGGGATATTCAGTCATTAAAAAAAAAATAACTATATATAACTGTATAATGCAAATCTTTTCAGTGGTATCATCTAGAAAAGAAATTATACATATTCTGAGAAGATCCAGATAGCAAAACTAGGATGAATGGGGGTAAGTTTCAGAGACGCAAATTATGATTCAATAGCCAAAAATTTTTCTAACAATTAGAACTATCCAAAATTGTAATTGAGCTACCTTGTGAGATAGTGAGCTCCTAAACACTAGTAGTATTCAAGTAGAAGTTGGATGACCAACGATCAAAAAGGAGATATCATAGAGTAAGATTACCACATTGCATAGATTAGATGAAATGGCATCTAAGATTTCTTATAGAACTTGTAGGATTTATGGTTCTATATTCCTTGAAAAGAGGGACTTAATACAGCTTTAGGGACAATCAACATACTGGTGACTAATTTTTCTTTAAAATGCATTTTTTTATCCTTCTTTTCCAACAGTACACTGCATTTATACAGTCAGAGGTATACTTATACTAGGGATGGGGAAATCCAAAGAAGGAAGTTAAGTATGTTGCCAGAGGCCACATAGTCTGGTTGTCGTTAGAATGGGATTTTTAGAATGGGGTTGTTGTTAGGATCCAACTCCCTGGGCTCAGAACTAGGCCACACCCCTCCTTCCAAATACCTAAGATAACTCTAATTGTTACTTTCCCAGTCATAATAGAGATGCTATGATGTTATGAGTTTTAAGCAGCTGGTCTGATTATATGTGATCTGTTGATTAGGACTTTTATAAAAGTATCAGATATTATTTTAAATATTCCTTTTGTTTTATTTTTCCTATCCCGTAAGAACACTCTTTCTCTCTCTCTCTCTCTCTCTCTCTCTCTCTCTCTCTCTCTCTCTCTCTCTCTCTCTCTCTCCTCTTTAAGTCCAAAAGGGGAAGGCATGTTACTACCGGTTTTACAAAGAAACAAAATTATAGTTATTTTAGTTTTACATAAAGATACTTTCTTTTAGAAAAGAGACAACATAGCTTCTAAGTTTCAAAGGTTTCCTGTTTCTACTTTCTGTTTGTCTTTCAATACAGCACTCTCTCTTCTCCATGCCAACAAAGATGAAACATTCATAAAATAAAGCTGAAATCTCTATAATTGTTTTTCAAGACATTGTATTATTGTTTCTTAATAAGTTGGTGTGACAATTGAACAAATACTCATTGAGTACCTATAAGGTACAGGGCCTGGTTCGCGGCACAAGAGGGAAGGGATGAGGGACCAGAGACAAAGAGGGATAAAAAATTGTCCCTGATCTATGAGATCTTTCAGCTTAAGATAATAATAATGATAGTATATTAGATAATAATATTAATAATATATCAGATGTTTACATACTATATTAAGATTATATATTATTTACATGGAAAAATATTTATATAGCACTTACTATGTACCAGATACTGTGCTAAGCACTTTACAATTTTTATTTCTTTTGATTCTCACAAGCCTGGGAGGTAGGTGCTATTATCCCCGTTTTATAGATGAGGAAATTGAGGCAAAGAGAAGTTAAGTGATTTGCCTGGCATCATACAGTGAGTGGTTATCTGAGGTAGGATTTGAACTTCAGTGTGATGAATAAAAATTAACCATCAAGCTTTTATTAAGCGCCACTATGGCTCTGGAGGAATCAAAAGACAAAAAATGAAACACATCTGCCCAAATAATTATACTTACTTAAATGGATTTGTTATTCCGTTGATATGGGTACTCTCCCTTACGGTGAAGGTATAAACCCATTCTTGCTGACTGTCTACTCTACAGATTCTTCACAGGGAGTTCATCCAAAATGCTGGATAGCCTTTCTTCTGGTTCTTTTGATGCTGTGTGGGATTCATATACTTAGCACTATAATACAGTATACAAAGGGCAAAATACCACCACTGGATTTGTGTGTTTCTTTTTTGCATCATGGACTGTTGGGGTTGAAGGGTTCTTACAGCTCATTGTAGGACAGTATTCATCACTTTGTTCTGAGTGACTTGTCCAAAGCTAAACAGAGAGCTTGGCGGAATCAGAATGGGGAACATCTCATTTTTCAATAGCTATTGTTTTTATAGGTATGTTATTTTCAGGGTATCAGGAGTATAACTTCCTTAAGTGTAGGACACATACCTTTTATTTGATGAACCATGGCATTCATGTGACTAGCACAGTATGATACACACTGGGCATTCTACAAATATTTGTGGTGATGATTGTTCCTAATGGCTAGTTCCATGACTGGGTGTTTAAATAAGCTTCCCTTTAAAGTTTCTTTACCGTTGAATTTCTAATTCCATTACTTTTAACTTCAGTCTCCATATCTTTCATTAATGTGGCTCTAATTCAGACAGTATAATTAAAAACATATGTATCTCTCTCTAGGGCAGGAATTCTTAACCTTTTTGGGGTCCCTTAGGCAGCTGGTAATACCCATGCATCTTTTTTCAGAATAACATTTTTTAGGCATAAAATACATAAGATTACAAAAGAAACAAATTATATAAAATAAAGTGATCAGAATATGAAAATAAATGCTCATGGACTCTAGGTCAAGAACCCATGCCTCAGAGTCAAATATATTTGGAAGGACAATGAGAAATGAAGTTACAATCTGACACTACTTTAAGCAGATTATTTATGAAATCCATATTTTCAAACAAAGGAGGATGTAATTGTTTTACTTACTCTCCACTCAGGTTCACCTTCAATGCATGATTGTGGAATAGAGGAAACTCTGAGTTTTCAAAGGCTATGTTTGACTCTAATAAGTAAGGTCTAATAAGTCTTACCAAACTGAAAAGTCTTTCAATATTAACCAAATGCACTATTGTCCAAGGATTATCACCAGTGTGTTGCACCCTAAGGCATAAATAGTTTAGGCCTTAACAAATCAGGAAGACTGTTCAGCTAAGATGGTAATAAGGATGCTCACTAAAACAATGATAAGGGTGTTGGGTTGCAATCTGCCTAGGAGGATGGAGAATCTAAAACAATGAAATAATGGATCTTTGAAGTATTCTCTTTATAAAAAGAATTTTCAAACAGAATGGTACAGAAAATGGGCATTGGATAGAGAGTCAAGAGACCCCCGTTTGGGTACCAGCTCTGCTACATTCTAGCTCTCTATAAGAGAGAAAGTCTATCTCTGAAATTCAGTTTCTTTGCTTGTAAAATGTGGATAATAATGTTTGCAAAAGATACCTTCTAGGCATATTGTAAAGAAAGAGCTTTATAAAGTACTGCACAAATATTATAATTTGTAAAAGTACTCATCATAGGATTTACTTAATATGCTATTCTACCAAGTTTAAAATAGATTTTGACATAATTTGATTTATATATTTACACACTCGAATCATGTAAAGCGAGGTAAGCCTTTATATTTGACTCATCATTTAACTCTCCATTACTCCCCAGTGGATTACATCAATTTTCCTCTAACCTTACTTAGTACTTTCAAGGATTGAGCCACAAGAGCATGTAGGCATGTGTATAATAAAAGTTTTGCAGCAGAAATCTTTCTAGGATGTATGAAGGGTTGAAGGAGAATGGGCTCAGAAACACTATATAATATAGCTCTATCTTTTTATTATAGTAATAATAACAGCTAGGTTAGGGGCAGCTGGGTGGTGCAATGGATAGAGCACCAAGCTTGGAATCAGGAAGAATAATCTTCATGAGTTCAAATTCGGCCTTAGACACTAGGCAAATCATTTAACCCTGTTTGCCTCAATTTTCTCATCTGTAAAATGAACTGGAGAAGGAAATGGCAAACCACTCTAGTATCTCTGCCAAGAAAAGCCCCAAATGGGGTCATGAAGACTCAGACATGACTGAAGAACAATAATTATAGTCGTAATAGCTAATATGGCACTTAAAGGTTTACAGAGTGTCAGTTTCACTTGATTCCCACCACAACTCTTTGAGGTAAGTGTTATTATTGTTCCCATCTCACAGATGTGAAAACTGAGGCTGAGAGATGTTAAGGATCACACAGCTAGTGTCTGGGACAACATTTAGACTTAGATCTTCCCGACTTTAAGTCTAGCGCACTATCTACTGTAGCACTTAGTTGTCTCTGTTTATAGAATCTGACAAAATGTACTTCACAAAGTATCTCTTTAATAATAATAGCTAGCTAGCATTGATATAATGCCTACTATGTGGCAGGCACTGTGCTAAGCATTTTATAAATAGCATATCCTTTAATCCTCATAACAGCTCTGGGAGGTAGGTATTATATAGTTGAGGAAATTGTGGCCAACAGAGGTTATGTCACTTGCCTAAGGTTATGCATCAAGTAAATGTCTGAGGCCAGATTCAAACTCTAGTCTTCCTGATTCCTGGCCCAGTGATGCATCCTAGCTACCTCCTGTTTCTTTCCTCTCTAAAGTAAATTCTCATCATTGAATAGATCTATTCAATAAACAAAGTCAAGAAGCCCTGAGACTCTGGGCTTTCAAAGGGTCAGTATTCACTTCGCCTTGCCTAGATGTAGACCTGCTAGTAGACCTACCACTCCATTTTGTGGCTGCCCCATGCCATGTTTCCTATGCTCCAGTCTCCACCTCCAACCTCCACCTCTCCCTCCAACTCCAACTCATACCGTGGGCTTCTGATTGGCAAGCAATATCTTGCTCAGACCAAGACTTACCACATCATTTCCTGGCCATCTCTATGCTTCGCTGGCATCATTCATGTACATTCTCTCCTCTTTTTTCAATTCTTAGCTCTGAGAACAGTCACTAAATCAACACTGTCATTCCTGGAAAGGACATATCAATCAATTCACCTATGACTCATATCATTATTTCTCTGTCTTCCCTGTCCAAAATACTCCTCTTTGCCTACCATTTCCTACTCATATTTCATCCCCCTATAACAATGTAAGGTCTTTGGAGGCAGGGACTGTCTTGCTTCCTTTCTTTCCTATTCCTAGCACATCCTTGGCTCATTTCTTACCTAGCCTTAATCACTGAATGGACATTGCCTCAGTCACAGTGAGAACTTGTTAAGACCTTAGTTTAAAAAGGCCAAGGTCTTCCACTCCATCCAGGGTCATCTCCACTCATCCTGATCTATATCTTGCCACTGGATCCAGATGGCTCCAGAGGAGAAAATGAGGCTGGTGACTTTGTATAGTCCTCCCTCACTTAAATCCAATTCACTTGCAAGTCATGGCATCACCTTCCTGAAGCCACGGTCCTCTTTGAGGGCAAAGGGCAAAAAGCAATGCTCCATAATTTGCTAATTTACCTACAAAGAAAAAAAAAGCAAAGGAGAGGGCCTCAAAGTAAAATAGGTTAATAGTCAAGGAGTCTTCTGAGTGACCATATACATATTCTGCTTAGCGTGCCAGGAACAGTGGGAAAGACAAATGTGAATATACATTGTCAGGAAAATGGGCAGAAACAAGAACAAAAACTGCCTAATAACCTCAAGTATAAGTGTGTCAATTTGTGATACAATGCATATATTCATATTCATTCCTTCAATCAATATTTGAGTGCTTGCTAGGATAATGGAAACTTTGCTTTGTGCGTGCCCAAATCACCTAAAATGGAAGAAGCCGCATGGGAAATACCATGGACCTGCTTCATAGAGAAGATATTCTGTGTTCTTCTACCACATGAGTGGGGGGAGCCCTTTTTAACTGTCTGCATAGCCAAAAAGATGGAGGACTAGGCATCTGATCTTCAAAACCTCTAAAACTTGTCCATAAGAGAAATTATGCACCAGAGAAAGCAATTCCACTTTTTTTCCTTAAAGAAGATAGAAACTCCATGAACTAACACCTAACTCTCTGAAGTCTCAGGAGCTCCTTGTCAATTACCCTAAATCTCTTTCCTTTCACCAAGGGTTCACAGCTGGGTCCTAGTTAGATCTCCCTTAGGACAGGGTTAATTCAAACTGCCCCTGGTCTGTCCTATTGTTTCTTGGCTCAGAACCTATTGGTGTTGTTGCAGTTTGTGTGTGTTAGGGGTTGATGGTGTTAAATCGAGCCTCCCTAGCTCCATCAGTGTCCTGACCCACAACAGGACAAATGGAAAATAAATAAGATATGGTCCTTGTTCTCAAGGGGTTTACAATCTAGCAATAAGCTTATTGAGAAGTTCATGTTTTAAAAGTATATAAGCTACTTGTCTTTGGCCTTTGTGCACTAAGTTGCATGTATTTGAACTAAGTAAGAAGGGAAAATACCTGCTAATAAAGAAGACTGATGAATAACCTCTGTCTCAAGTTTGGATCTTCGCACCTCCACTATATTCTAGAAGAGAGAAGTGTCAAATAACTGGGGATAAAGAGATTGTGTTAGCACAGCAGAGAAGAAATGCAGCAGGACCACACAAAATGAAAGCCAACATCATGTAAGGGAACAGAGAGATCATTCTCTGGGCCTCAGTTTTCTCATCTGTAAAATGAAGGAATTGGATTCAATGGCCCCTAAGATTCCCCCAGTCTAAATGTATGATTCTATGATCCTATAATTGGGAATTAGAAAGATCTTGGTTTGAAATCTCTCTCGGATACTTACTCTTGGTGGGACCCAGGGCAAGACCTCTCTGCCTCAGCTTTCTTATCTATAGAAATGGGAACAGCATTTATCCTATAGGGTTGTATTGAGGGTCGATTATTATTATTATTATTATTGGGAGTCAGGTGTGTGCCCCAGTGTTTCTACCCTTTGGCTGTATCATATTAGTCAGGGTATTTGGAGGAAGGGTGAAATTCAAACATTGCTGGGTTATATTGAAATGGGCAGGCCCAGTTCTGTGATTACTTAAAAATTGTGTACAAAGAACTGAGGAAAGGAGCCAGGTAGAACTCTCAGACATAGCTGAGCACCTGGGTTTTGATTGTTGGGTTTTCTGGTCTTGTTGCTTTCTTTCTTTTTTTACATGCCCTTCCATCCTCTGGTAAGTGCCCTTTTAAGGTATTTTACCAATTTGCGGCCATGTTCTTTGCCACTGCTGCAGAACTGAGCAAATTACACCTACAAAGTAATTAATTTGTGATGATTCATATTTTAGGGTCAGTATAGTACTCTATATTCACTTGTGCAGTCTGAGATCAGTCCCTCATGGGATCACTGTGGCCTGGGTTTAAGACCTTCAAACCACAATGGTAGTAGACTCACTGAAAAAGGAATCCTTGTCTGTAGAAAGGAAAATAAAATAAGGAGCCAAAACTACAAACCACGAAAAGGGTGGATAATCCCCATGTTTTGAGGATGTATCTCTTATTAGATGGACTCTTTCAGATACTACTAGAAGGACTAACTGCTAACACACAAGCTGAAATTTACCTGTAACCAAGTTCCAGATTAGGCTGTCAAGACTTATTGGAACTGTAGCCCAGAGGTATAACATGGGTTCCCCTGAGCCTGATGAGGCTGCTGTGGGAGCAGTAATGGCGGGACAGCCTTCTGCTACACTTTGAGTTTTGAATTAGGCCGTGGTGACAGTACTGGGGATACTGTTACTAGATATTGGAGCCAGCTGGCCCCCTAGGCTGCTGTCAGGCATCTCTTGGTACTTTGAGGAGAGATGCTACTGACTGTTGTCACTCTGGGAGTGCTGAGAAGGGTTTACTAATCATTGTCCCTTTGCTTGCAGTCACAATCATTCACTCTGAGATTGTTGTTCTTTTTACTTGTTGACAATTTCTGATTTGCTTTATAATTTTGTTTCTTTTTATAAGTTAACCTTTTGATGTAAATATGTGATCAGTCATAACTTGTTTGTGATTTATGTCTTTAAACTGTGAACATGGGAGCCTCCTGGAGGAACCAGTGAAGGACTTATAGTACAGAGATAAGGGAACAAAGGGGACTAAACTTATCTTCTTTATAGAGATAAAGTAGTCAAGGAGGATGAATTCTTTCCCCTCCTCCCTTCCTGACTGAGCTGATTTAAAGAGAAAAGTTTATGATTTTGATTTGTATTCACCTCTCAGAGATTCTTTAAGACAATAAATTGCAGTGAAGGTGGCAAACTAATTGATGTAAGGAGTTTTCCCTCATGGGAGTTCCTTAGACCAGTCTTCATAAGCCTCTAAATTTCCTAGATAAACCAAGCATGGGAATCAGGAATCAGGAATCTTTACCCTTAGGTTATGGAATCATGCTGCCACCTGCTGGTTGCCACACCAAAAGGCCCTCCCTACTCTGACAGGTTGGACACAGTGGGCGTGGAGTAGAGAAGAGTCTTCTTCCTGAGTTCAAATCTGGCCTCAGACATTTAGTAGCTGTGTGACCCTAGGCAAGTCACTTGACCCTATTTGCCTGTCTCCTCATCTGTAAAACAAAATGGCAAACCAGTATCTTTGCCAAGAAAACCCCAAATGAGGTAACAAAGAGTGTACGTGACTGAAAAACAACTCCGACATCTTAAACCATTCCTGTTACCAGGGGGGAACTCAAGCTAACACCTACATTACCTGGGCAAGTCTGAGAGACTCACAGAATGTGATAACCAGAGAAGACCTTTGAGAACATTTTGTATAATTCCTTCATTAACAGTGCCTGATGCCAAGGATTACTCTTACTCTGCAGAGAGACAGCTGGGGACCCCAGATCCTGGCCCTGATTTTCACCAGTACAACGGTGTCATAAGAGAATTTTAGTATTGCTTCCATTTGCTTGAGACAGCAAGTCATATCACTAGCTAGAGCTTGCAGAATTTAGCTGAGACCCCAGACTTTAGCTCAGATGATTTACTGGTTAATGATCAGGGAATTGCTGGCTCAGCTTTATTACTTCTATTTACTTAAGATGAGCAGGTCAGGTAACAAGCTGGAGCCTGCAAAATCAAGCCTAGACCAATATAGCACTAGTGCTACCTTGCTAGCTCTCTGCTCTGTTTGCAATATTCCCACTTAGAATATCAGCTAGATCTCCAGTGTTTACTAACGAATTTCCACTTTACTTGATATAGATCTTCTCCTTCTTAGGGAGACTGCCCAGATTAGCCCTGTATTTCCGTTACTCTCTGTGCTCCACTCCTGACTCTCTGGACTTTGCCCACCATGCCCCAACATGGGCATATTCTCCCCTCACCCCTTTTCAACTTCCTTTTATGTATTGTCTTCCTCATTAGAATGTAAGCTCCTTGAGGGCAGAGACTATCAGCACTTAGCACAGTTCCTGGCGCTATTTTTTTGATGTGTAAAGTTGACCTTCCCCTTTTGCCCTCTGAAAAATACAATTGCATCTATCCTATATCCATCGTGTAACCAAAGTCTATATGAAGTTTTTGAAAATGCTACTTATGGCCCCATTTTTTTTGTGTTATGTGACTATGTTCAGCATATAACCAACTGGTTATTAAAATGTTTCTTTGTATTGATAAATATGTTTGGTAGCAGTACCTATCAAAAAATCCTTAGACGACTTTTATGTCAAAAAGACGTATTCATGGAACAGTAAGAAAACCTTCACTATATTGAATTCTAGTACTAGGGGCCACAAAATGATTGTCTTATATAATGACATATGTGTCCAAATTGAGAAATGGAAATATCAACCTTGTTTAGTTCTTCTTTGGCACCTAAAGCAGATAAAGAAGTGTGTAAGTAAGTAATTCACTTACATGTCACTAATAAAACCTAAGATTTTTTTTCATAGAAACTCAAGAGTTGGAAGAGACCCCATAGGACAACCTGTATCTCAACAGGCATCACCTCTTCAATATCCTCAATTAATATCTCTCCACCTATCAATATCCTCAGCAAATGGTCATCCATACTCCTACTGAAGATGTCCAGTGATAGGGAATTTACTACCTCCCAAAGTAATCCATTCCATTTTTGGATAGCTCTGTTAGAAAGTTTTTCCTTAAATGGAAAAAAAAACTGTATCTAAATCTTCTATCCATTGCTTCTAGCTCTATTATCTTGGGCGAAGCAGAACAAGTAGGGCAATGGAGGTAGTGCACCATGTTGGACTTGAAGTCAGGAAGTCTTGATTTCAAATCTCATCTGTAACTAACTGCTAACTGCGTAGCAATGGGCTCATATGTTTGTAAAATAGAGATAACAATAACTATACTACCTACCTATCAAGGTTATTGTGAGTTTAAAATTTAGACACAATGCAATGCAGGACCAAAAGAGCATTGGATTTGGTGTCAGTGGACCTGGGTTCAGGTGCTGATTCTGCCACCTTAGGTAAGTCATCATATCTCCCTGGGCTTCACTTTTCTTCTCTGTAAAATAATGGCATTGGACTAAGATCCTATGATTAAATTACCCCTAAGAACCTTTTCAACTCTAAATCTATAATCTTAACTCTAATCTCACTTTCTCTGCCTTCAAGGAGCTTACATTCTAATGGGGAAGACAATATACAAAAGGAAGTTGAAAAGGCATGAGGGAAGAATATATCCATATTGGGGCATGATGGGCACAAGAGTGGAGCACAGAAAGGAATGGAAAAAATGGCTGGTACAGGCACTTTCCCTAAAAGAAAAGAAAATGACCTTTCCTTTCTTGGAGAAAATGACTAATCAGAGGAAGAGGCCATAAGGGCTGAATATATTTTCAGTGTGAGAAGGGGGTGGGTAGAATGAACTTCCAAGGGTGAGGAGGCTAATGGGGCAGAGTAAACTTCCATCCTTAAGTCTTCCTGTTGAGGGTTGAGGGAGCTCAGGTCCAGGAACCCCAAGACTGGAGTTACCAGATCGAGTCATCGAGAAGGAGTGCCTCTCAAAGACCCAAGTACTGGAGAGGGTCAGGGCCACCTGGAATGAATTCATGATCTCAAATATTCTTCAAGTCAAGGTGGCAAAGATTTATTACACTTTACAGTGGGCAAGAATTCTTACAGGGCTACAGGGAAAGTTTAAATATGAGTTTTGGGGTGAAACCTGTCAATTAGGTGTTTTGGGGTGGGCTAAGGGAGTGGTTAAGGGGTGGTCAGTTCTTAAAGGAACATGCACTTTTTGTAAATACTGCGCAGGTATTTTACCCAGAGTTCACTGGGAAATAGCCCAAAGCAGGGCTACCTGGCAATGTGGTTTTGACTGTGAAATGTCACTAAGTCAACCAAAGGTCAGGACTGGCTAAAGATATCCAGGTTGCTTCCATCAAATGTCTTGTTAGACAAGATGAACGTAAGGGTGTATACATTTGACTATGTCTAGGATACATACCAGGAAGGTCAGTAAGTAGTAAATATTGTTATGTTCCAATGCACAGCCAATTGGCAATACACAAGGAGTAATAAATTCTCTATGTACAGCTGGCAGTATCAGGAGGAGAGATAAGTGTTCTGCTAAGGCATGCTGCCCTTGAACTGGAGAGAATCTGTTAGGGCCAATGCTTTGAAGCTAGGGGGAGATTGATTTTAGAACTGGGGTCCAGGCACAGGCACCCAAGCAGAGGCTAAGGAGAAATGTGATGTTAGAATTAGGGTCCAAGCGCAAGCACCCCATCATTCCCTTCTCCTGTCTAACCATGCTCAGTTTCTTTAACTGATCTTCATATGGGATACTGTCCAATGCCTAATTGCTCCTCTGGAATATCTCTGTTTGATCCACCTCACAGATTGTAAGGAAAGTGTTTTGTAAACCTTAAATTATTATGTAAACATACGCTATAATTATTATTTTTATTATCATCAGCGTAAAGAGTCACACAGGTCAATAGTCAGATAATTACTACTGTCCAATGATGAGAGCAAAAGTTTCATCCATTAAGAATAATGGAATTTGGTACAGAGAGAGCATATGATATGAAAGAGATTTAAAGAGTTAATAATTTGAGAATGCCCAAGCTATGATTTGTAGTTTTTCACTTGGCCAAATTTGAAATTGACACTGGCATCTTCATGTGTAGTATTGCTTTCATTATAAATTCATTAATATATACAGTTCCTTAAAATATTATTTTTAATAATTTATTTTCATATAACCTGTGTTTCTGATTATTTTTTTTTACCCTTACACACTGGGCAATCTCTCATTAAAAAAAGATTTTAAAAGAAAGAGGGGAAAAAAAGAATTTCTGCGGAATTGACTAACACACCAACTGCATCTTTTTATCTTTTTAAAAAATATTTTATTTTTTTCCAATTATATGTAAAAACAATTTTTAACATTTGTTTTTTAAAGTTTTGAGTTCCAAATTCTCTCCTTCCTTCTCTTCCTTCCTCCTGCCTGAGATGGCAAGCAATTTGATATGGGTTATACATGTGCAGTCATTCAAAACATATGTTAATATTATTCATGTTGTGAAAGAAAACACAGACCAAACATAAAAACACGAAAAAATAAAGAAAGTAAAAAACGGTACATTTTGATCTACATTCAGACTCCATCTGTTCTTTCTCTGGAGGTGGACGGCATTTTTCATTACAAGTCCTTTGGAATTGTCTTGAATCTTTGTATTGTTGAGAATAGCTAAGTCATTCATAGTTGATCATTGTATAATATCACTGTTAACTGTGTCTCCTGGTTCTGCTCACTTCGTTTGGCATCAGTTCATTTAAGTCTTTCCAGGTTTTTCTGAAGTAGGCCTGCTCATCATTTCTTATAGCACAATAGTATTCCATTACATTCATGTGCCACAACTTGTTTAGCCATTCCCCAATTGATGGGCATCCTCTCAATTTCCAATTCTTTGCCACCACAAAATGAGCTGCTATAAATATTTTTGAAAATGTGGGTCTTTTTCCCATTTTTATGATCTCTTTGGGATACAGCCCTAGAAGCAGTATTCCTGAATCAAGGGGTCTGGCCATGGATTTAAGAGAGATTTAGAACTGGTTATTGAGTTCTGGTCTGCAGAGAAGACAGCACAAGAGAAAGATTTTCAGGCCCTGCAGTTCTGGAACTATGAGTTGCCTTGGCAACTTAGAAACAGGTCTCATTATCATTAGAGTACCATATAATATCCATTCTTCCCATGGATTTTATGTGCTTTTCTGGGAAAGTGCCCTTAGATTTAATTGATGAAGAGGGGTCTTTTGAGAGGCTATGATACATAACTGCCTCATAAAGTTAGGCAAACCAACCTCTTTCTTCTTGGCTGTACTCGAGTGAGGATAATAGAATGCTGTAAACCTCCAAGTGGAGCCTTTATGTCTCCACCCCAGCCACTGACTGTGATTGCATGATGCTGCTCTTGCTTCTGTCTCTTCTGATTTTAGGTAATGGAGAACTGGAAACAGCTGCAACCTTGTGAACTTCAAAAGATTAAGACACAAAGCCACCAGAGGTTCAGGAACTAGAGTACAAACTAGAACTTGTCAGTAACTGAGCATGATGAGGAGTGAAACCCAGCATTGGATTAAGACTGCCATTGCTTCCAACACTACAATTCATAAATGAAGTTGGTAAGCCAGTACTTTGTAGCAACTGCCCACTTTCCCTAGCACCTGAGGTAGTAGAGAGGATTGTGTGCCCTGATTTGGAGTGATGTTTGTATTTCTATTCTTGTTATATGTTCTCAGTAAATAATCCTTTGCCAGTCACTCAACAAGTATTTGTTAAGCACTTACTATGTGGTAGTGTGGATAGAGCACTGGGCCAGGAGTCAGCAAGACTCATCTTCCTGAGTTCAAATCTGGCCTCAGACACTTACTAGCTATGGGATCATGGGCAAGTCACTTAACCCTATCTGCCTGAGTATCCTCATCTATAAAATGAATTGGAGAAGGAAATGGCAAACCACTCCAGCATCTCTGCCGAGAAAACCCTAAATGGGGTCATGGAGGATCGGTCGTGACTGAAAAATGACTCAAACAAAAACAATAATAAATATGCTTGGAATTGTACTAAAGGTTAATTGATGTTAATTGGTCAAGTTCACATTGGGATGCTAATAACTGGACCTATCAATGATATGGGGGAGATAGTAACTGGCACTAAGTAATTGATATTGGAGAGAACACACCGAATCAGGGCTTAAGCCTACAGATTAGGAAAGACACCATAACATCTCAGAATAACCCACTAATGTTGAGTGGAAGAAATGACCAAGTTGCCAGTGTATGTTGGGATAAAGACTCCAAGAGTTGATTGGGACTTGGTTGTGTTATGGGGACACACACACACACACACACACTTCCACGTTCTGCTGGCTTCTTCTGAACATACTTGTATTTTCTCTGGAGACCATGAGACTCAGAATTTGCTATCTTAGATATTATATGTGTGTAGAGCTTACTGTGCCAACTCTTAAAATGCTAAAATTTCTCCCCTGCGATCAGCACTATGAGCCAAGGCTCTTCTGACTTGTTTAGTCCTAAAGGCAGGGATTATCTGTCTTGGCACAATTTAGAATCTACTTCATGTGTGCCTAACACACAACTGGCCCTAAGGAATCATGGTTCTTATTATGCTTAAACATAAACGTAACTGGAGGGGGCACATCTAGAAGCTCTTCCTTTGTATATGTAGTATGTGCGTATATATGTATATATATATGCATATATGTGTGTGTGTAAAGTATATATATACACATATATAAGAGTATATATTATACATGTATTTTGTATATATTACACCTACATATATATCTTTATATATCTATAACCTACACATATCTATCATGCATCTACCTACCTACTGATCTATTTATCTGGCCATCTATCTATCTAGCCATCTATCTAGCCATCTATCTATCTATCTATCTATCTATCTATCTATCTATCTATCTATCTATCTATCTATCTATCTATCTATCTATCTATCTATCTAGGATTCTAGAGCACAGGTGCTTTCCCCACTGATTAACAGCTGATATGAATTAGCTAGCCAGACTTAATTAACTTTTACAAATGGGTACTTCCTGACAAAATCTAGCAAGACCTGAAGTTCAAAAACCTTTGAAGCCAGGAGCACGCTCTCCTCTATCACCTTGGTCCCTAGTGAAACTTAAAGGGGTTGCTATAAACATTCTCTTTCTGGCTGTAGCATGACCGGTGGGTGAGTTGCTCCCTTGCTTGCGGAAAAGGGTGCCTCAGCCACCAGGTTGATTATGTATTGGGCTTCTCAGGAGTCATGTATTCATGGCTACATGATAACCTAGGTTGGGTGATGAAGCAGCCAGTAATGCTCTATTTCTCCCCATCAGGAAGGAGGCTTAACAGCAATTCCTCTTCTTCCTCACTTGAAAGCCATTAAGGAGATATAGTGCTTTTATCTGTATGTTCAGTTCCAGCTCAGTAGCCAATTAAAAGGCTTTCTATCACCCTTCAGTAAGTCAACAGTAACCAGTTACAGAATAACTGCTCATACTCTGAATGTAGCATTTACTAAATGTTTACCATGTACTAAATGCTGAGGATACAAACAAAAAAGTAAGATGAGCCCTGAGCCCTGCTTTCGAGGGTCTCACATTCTAATGGAGGAAATAACACATTATAGAAGGTCAGGTGGAAAGTTCCCACAGTCTTTAGGTATGCAGTAGCAAAATGGTTAATGCTTCTTCTTTAATGTCATCTCCACTGATAAAATCATTTCTGGTATTGAACCATCTGACAGTGCCAAGAACTTTTTGGGGGGGTCTTCAGTAGCTGCAGGAACAGGTGCCAGGCTTCATCACCAGAGGAGCTGCTTCCTAGGATGATGGCTGTGGGCACTGGGCTGGAGGCATTGCTATTTCCAAGGCTCTCGGGTTCAGGGTTTTGGGTTGTTTCTGTCAGGGTCTGAGGGCACATACTGATTAAAATGGTGGTGGAATATGCTGCCTCCCTTCTCCCAATTCAGGGTGCCTTGCTGCTTCTGCTAGGCTGGCTTGCCTGCCCTGTGAGTGGCACTTGACTAGAAGTGGTAGGGGTGGCTGGCCTCCTCTCCTGGGAATTGCTTTCCCAGATGACAGCTTAGAGCAGGACTTCTTAATCTTTTTCCACTCTCAACCCCTTCAGCACTTCTTAAATTTGACCCACAGTTTAAGAAGTGCTGGCTTAGAGGGCTTGGCTAGAAGAAAGACTAGTGGTCTAGATGTGCTACCAGTCCTAGGGCTCTTGTGTTTTATTTGCCTGTTAGAAGTTGGCCAGCACCATTCCTGGTAGTGATAAGGTAGGTGGATCCCTTCTCTACAATCATTTCTCCCTTCAGTTATCATTATAGTGACAGGGCTGGAAGTAGGTCTGGTGCTTTGGGGAGCATTGCTATTCCCCAGGCTCTTAGGCTCAAGGACCCAGGCTGTCTTTATCAGGGTGTGAGGGAAATGGTGGTCAAGGTGATGGTGGTGGTTTAACTTGAATCATGGGGCAAGGTACCCTCGTTACACATCCTCATGAATTTTCCAGAAGGCTCAAGGGTTTCACTTGGATAGAATAGCAGACAGAGAACAATGCACATGTTCCAAGGACTGAGACCCCATTGGCCAGTTCTCACCCATCCCTCACGATGACATACATGTGTTGACCCACTTTGCAGGCATGATCTACCACACTCATATATACATACACATATATGTATATGTATATGTGTATGTGTGTATATGTGTATATATACACATACACATATGCACACATACACACACATATATAAATCCATATCTTCCTTAATATTCCTGTTCACACTTTCTAAAAGCCATTATGTACATACTCAGCCTGTTCTCCCAATAGCTAATCTACCACAATTACTCAAGAGGTTGGCCTGCCATGCCTGTTTCGCCACCTTTAGATAGTCACTGCACATACACCCAATACAGATTGGCTCCAGGCATACATCTTGATTCTTTCTTTGTGGGCTAGAGAGTAGCAACACTAGCAAACAGCTATTGGTGAGAATGATATCTTACACATAGCCTGTTTTCCCTTAGCCTTTACAGGTAGGACCTGTCAGAGCTTGTGCTCTGCTGGCAGAGCCTTTGAGGAACTCGGGTCACTTCCATACTCTGGTGACACATTAGAAGAGAACTTTAGTAGAGGAGTAATAATGCTTGGTCACATTTATATAGAACAATTTAGTTTACAAATGTAGTCTTGGACCTCTCACTCTCTCACCCCACCCCCCACCCCATAGCCAATCTGTTGACAAGGCTCAATGAGTTCGTCTTGTAACATCTCTTGAATATTCCGTTTTCTCTCCTCTGACATTGCCACCATCCTGGTGCAAATGTCTTCTCGCCTCCGGAATTTTGTAACAGCCTGCTGATGGATCTGCCTGCCTCAAGTCTCTCTCTAGTCTGGTCCATCTTCCACTCAACTGTCAAAGTGAGTTTCCTAAAGAGCAGGTCTGTCAGCCCCCTACTCAGTAAACTACAGCGGCTCCCTATCACCTCCAGGATCAAATATAAAATCCTCTGTTTAGCATTCAAAACCCTTCATAGACCCCTTCTACTTCTAGCTTTCTTACACCCTCCTTGCCCCCACCCCCCGACATACTCCTCTATGTTCCAATAACATTGACTTCCTTCTCGTTCCTTGAACAGCAGTACATCTTGAACAAGACACTCCATCTCCTGACTCTAGGGGTTTTCCCTGGCTGTCACCCACGCCTGGAACATTCTTCCTTTTCATCTCTGCTTCCTAGCTTATCTGGCTTTCATCATGTCACAGCTAAAATCCTACTTTTTTACAAGAAACCTTTCCCTATCCCTCTTAATTCTAGTGCCTTCCCATTGATAATTATTTCCTGCTTATTTTGTATATAGCTTGTTTGTGCATCGCTGTTTGTATATTGTTTCTTTCACAGGATTGTGACCTCCTCAAGGGCAGGGACTATCTTTTGTCTTTCTTTGTTTCCTCCCTGTTTAGCACAGTGTCAGACACAAAGCCCAGAGTGAACACTTAATAAATTATTTTTGACCACCAGCAACACACAGCTATTCCAGAATCCACCTGAAATGGTTGTTTTGGAGGAGGGACTCCTATGTGTGTCCTGGGATTGTTCACGAGAGTTCTGGAAGGCAGATATTGAATGGGGAAGGAAGACACAGGGTTCAAGTGTTTGGTATCCATCCTCCATTTGGGGGACATTGTGAGGAGACACTGGCACCCAGCTCTTTCATTTAGAGAGACCATGCTAACTAGCTGGTTCCTGTTGCAATGTGGCTGCTGCCACAAACAAGGATAGATAGTAAGGCGTTGTGATGCTGAGCAGACCTTAATGGTGAGACCGGCCCCTTGGAGACACTCTCCCCCACCGCTCACTGCCAGTGGAAGTCACTATGTTAACAGCTCCCTTTGTGGTATCCTGGTAGGAAAGTCATTTCCTGCCCCGGTAGTCAGGAGTGCTTAAGGCTGGCTGCTGTGTTTCCAGTGGACTGTTTTCCCTTTCCTCTGCACTTTCTGTCACCCTTTTGTGCTATCGTTTAGACGGTGACTAGCTTTTAAAAAATGCTTAGTGGACTAAACTTTATTTGCAGAGTGCTATTTGGGTGATAGAAGTGGAAAAACAGCTTGGAACAAAAGCAGTAGATGTGTGTATTTCTCTTTGCTCTTCACAGTGGGAAGGGTACTAGGGGTGGCAGTGCCATGGGCTCCCTCTGGGAACTCAGAAGCCCAGCAGTGCTGCTGTCTTTGACAGCTTTCTGAGGCAATCCAAAGTGATAAGCAGGAGAAATAAAAGAAAAGAGAGGCATATTCTGAAGCTATCATCTCATGAGCCTGGACCATCATACAGCCAGTAGCGAGCCAGAAGCACCTTAAAAGGTGAAGAGGCAATGAGGTCCAAGTGTGTACTCTTTCCTAGGTTTATCTTTCCTCTCCCCCCACTCATGCTGCATGTGGGGTTACCCAGTAACCTGTTTCACATTACCTTACTACAGTAACACTGTAGCTAGTAGGGAAGGCTCCTCTCTGAGCTTCACCAATTATGTTAAACAAAGTACTTTCCTGTTAACAACTCTGTGTTGTGTAAATATGCAGTGCAAATGTAATTGTCTCTGATTTACAGGTGTCCACCTAAGGAAAATATTAAAAGTGTTCTGGAATAGTCTTCACGTCAAAGCTGTAATGAAAAGAACTGGATTTGAATTCTACTTCTACCACTTACTAGCTGGGGGACCATAAATAAGTCACAAAGAGAATACTGAATTAGAAATATGAAGATATAGGTTCAAATCCTAACAGTGATACTTGCTACCTGTAGAACTTTGGTTCAGAGCATGGGTTCTTGACTGAAGGCCCATGAACTTAAAACAAAATTAGGTGGATGTTGATAGTGATATTTAAAAAAAGGAAGAAAAGAGTACTAACGAAATACACAGGAAAGAACAGAAGGAAGGAGAAGATTGAGATAAACAGGACAATTTGAATACTTTATTATACACTTATACAAAATAGAAGTTCAAAGGTTCATATGCAAGCCTATTTTTTCTACTTTTTATATGATGTGGTCATATTTGCTGATGCTTGTTAAGCTTATTTTAAAAAAAAGAAAAGATGGGCTTTAGGGAACAGCTGTCTTTAGGACAAGGATTCTTAACTTTGTTGTTGTTATAGACCCCTTTGGTAGTCAAGTGAAGCCCCTGGACCCCTTCTCTAAAAACAGAATAGTGTTTTGTTTTGTTCTAGAATTAATCAATTAATTAATTTTTTGTTTTCAACTTCCATTTCCATAAGATTTTGAGTTTTAAAATTTCTTTTCCTCCCTTTCTTCCCCTCTTCCCAAGACAGCATGCAATCTGACATAGGCTCTCCTTATACATTAATATTAAACATATTTTCACATTAGTCATGATGTAAAGAAGAATTAGAACTAATAGGAGGAACCACAAGAAAGGAAACAAAATGAAACAACAAAAGATTAATGTTTTTAAATGCACAAAACGAAATGTAGAGGATTAGAGGAAATCAAATATACAAGTATCAAAATGTTTTTTAAAGAGCTCATGGGTCCTCAGTCTAGGATAACATAAAATCTCTTGTTTGGCTTTTAAAGCCCTTTACAGACTTGTCCTAAGCTATTCTTTAAGCTTCATTATACATTACTCCCCTTCTTACACTCTTATGTTCCAGCCAAAATGGCCTTCTCTCTTCTCTCCTCGTTCATAGTGCCCTATCCCTGGAACAGACTACCTCTTCCCCTCCACCTCAGAGAATCCCTCACCTTCTTTAAGTTCCGGGTGAGGTGGGGAGTGAGTTCCTAAGGATTGGGGACAGCCTGCGTAAAGTCCCAGGAGCTGGAGATGGAATGTCAAGTTTGTTGTTGTTGTCATCATTCAGTTGTGTCTGACTCTGAGACCCCATTTGGGGTTTTCTTGGCAAAGATACTGGAGTGGTTTGCCATTTCCTTCTCTAGCTCATTTTACAGATGAGGAAACTGAGGCGAACAGGGTTAAGTGACTTGCTCAAGGTCACACGGCCAGTAAGTGTCTGATGCCAGATGTGAACTCGAAAGGATGAGTCTTTCTGACTTCAGGGATGGCACTCTATCCACTGTACCACCCAACCGCCCCAGGCCAAGTTTAGGGATTAGTAAAAAGGTCAGTTTGTCTGGAGCACAGAGTATTTGAAAGAAGGTAATATGAAATAAGTCTGGAAAGGTGGGCCAGAGTCATATTGTGATGCTGAAACAAAAATTCTGTATTTTATCCAGAAGTCAATCATTGAAGATTCTTGAGTAGAAAAATTATTAATGACTGGGAATAAGAAATCTTAGAATTTTAGAATTTTATAGTTGGAAGGAAATATAAAGGTCATATACATGGTTCAGTTTCAGCCCTACCTCTTACTAGCCATGTGACCTCTAGCATGACCTCTCTGGGCCCCATTTTCCTAATTTATAAAATGATAGGATTGGATTAGAGGTGCTACAGGACAGTGGAAGTGAGGCTACTGTTGGGTGGCTCCACAGGTTCTGATATTGCCAAGGCTGGCTCTCACTGGAAGCTGACTCATACCAAAGACATGTCTGGAGAAGAGTGAGGGTTTCCAAGTAATAAATACCAGGAAATATTGCAGGAGAACTGGAGCTAGGGTCAGACACTGAGAGATCAGCTATGCGGAAATCAGGCATAGAACTGTCATATTTGATAAGGTAAATTTGCATGATGTCATCTCTGTAGTTTGCTGTTGCTATTCTTACAGCATTTGCTCCCTGCCTATCTCTGACTTTGCTAATCCCTTTAGACTATGAGGTCTGCACACCTTTCCCCTTCCTAATAAGCCTAGGAAGGCCAGGTGGAAGGCCTGTATCACATTAGTATTGTGGTTATTTTTGACAGGTTTCTACATACCCTCGAAGGCCCATATTCCCCTCTAACCATGAAATATGAGATTGCCCACCAGAATTGGAGTCCAATGCAGACTACAGTAGGGTCATCATCTTCTTTGTTCTGCATGCTGTGCTCCTTTTAATTAGCCCTTTTGTTAATAAAGTACTCTCTCAATGTTTCATCCTTAAAAAAAAAAAAACAAAAAAACAACTCACTAGAGTTATCCCTTCCACATGGATGGGATTGGGAGGAGGAGGTTGTGGGGGGACCTAGGGACCTTGTGGTCACTCAATCTGGAAAATCTACATAAATTTTTTTAGCCTTCTCTTTGTACCAGAGAAGAAAAATCTGAATTTTTTTCTTTTTCTTTTATGGGGTGTTTATAGTACCTTTTTGTAAAATTTGGGTTGATATTATACAATACTATAGATACATTTTATGCATTTCTGAGTTTCTAAACTTTTTCTATGTCATCTGCTGGCCTTTGCATGTTGTCTGTAGCTTCCACAAAACTTCCCAAAAATTCCCATTTAATTTCTTTGCTGATCCACCACTATCTCGAAACCTCAATGGGGAAAGTCACAATGTGGAAGGGATAACTGTAGATCCTTCCATCCCCACTAACTTTTGGTACTATAACTCTCCTCTCTATCTCAGCCAAACTCCTTGAGAAAGCTATTCATCCTCAGTGCTTCCACTTTCTTTCTTTGTACTTTCTTTTTAACCATCTATGATCTGGCTTCTAATCTCATCACTAAAATTTTCTTTCAAAAGTTACCAATGAACTCTTATTTAAAAATTGAAAAGCTTTTTTTTTTCTCAGCCCTCATCTTTCTTGACTTTTTTTGTAACATTTGACACTGCTGACCGTCACCTTCTCCTCCTGAATGCTCTTTTTTCTTTGGGTTTTCATGACACTGTTCTCTCTTGGTTCCCCTCCTACCTGTCTGACTACTTTTCCTCCATGTGTTTTGTTGAATCATCATTTATGATATAGATACCAACTGTGGGCATCCCCCATGGCTATGTGCTCGGCCTTCTCTTTTCTCTCTCACCTGGTGATCTCATTAACTTCCATCAGTTCAGTAATCATATCTGTGATTCATATGGTTTGACTCCCATAATTATACATCCAGCCCTAGTCCTCTTTCCTGGACTCCAGTCCTGTATCATGAATTCCCTATTAGATATTTCAAACTACACATCCTATAGGCATTTCAAACTCAACATGTCTAAAATAGAACTTGTTCCCTTTCCCTAAAAACCCACATCTTTTCCAAACTTTGCTGTAATTGTCAAGGACACAATAAACCATCCTTCTAGGTGCACAGATTTAAAATTTTACAGTCACCCTTAATTTCTCACTCACATCTTTTTCATATGTTCCCTTCTGTTTATTCACACAGCTGCTAATCATCATTTCTTACCTGGACTCTTACAACAGCCTATTTTGTCTCCCTGCCTCAAGTCTATCCTCACTCTAATCCATTCCCCAATAGCTGCTAAAATAATTTTCCTACCACACAGGTCTAAACATGCTACTTCCCTACTAATAAGCTCCAGGGACTTCCTATTACCTCTAGGATCAATAGAAACTCTGCTTGGCATTTAAAGGCTTCCTACTTTACCAGTCTTGGGGGGCGGAGCCAAGATGGCGGCTGGGAAGCAGTGACTGGCTTGAGGTCCCCACCAAGTCCCTCCAAAAACCTATAAAAAATAGCTCTGAACCAATTCTAGAGCTGCAGAACCCACAAAGTGGCAGAGGGAAGCAGGGCTCCAGCCCAGGACAGCCTGGATGGTCTCTGGGTAAGGTCTGTCCCACACGGAGCTCCCAGCCCCCAGCTGAGGGGAGCGGAGCTGAGCCCAGCATGCATGGTGCAAACAGACCAGACGCAGACCTACCAGACCAG
>CM053623.1:417286012-417314918 GCA_028646595.1 Phalanger gymnotis
GAAATGGGGGGGGGATTTTGTTTCCACAGAATTGAAGGTGTCCATCTCCCCCTCCCCTACCCCAGCTTTAGCGAAACCAGACCTCACATTGGTTGGGTGAAAGGTCAGAGGCTTGTACACATGATTAAATGACCCATTTGAGGAGGGCATGACGTAGGCAGTCAGGGGGTTGTATCTGGCCAATGAAGAGCCTGGTGGGAGATTCAAGGTGAGGGTCTATTGAAGGACTGGCATCCATCTGAGTCCTTTGTACTTTCTCCTGTACTCTGTTCAGGGGAGGTACCCATTTATTCAGGGGGAATAAATGTAAATTATACTTAAAACGTTCTTGGCTTCCCAACAAGTCTTGCTTATTCTTAGACAATGTAAGTATGTTTCTAATAATCAGCACTTAAGGCCTGCTTATATGTAAGCATTTAAGATACAAAGACTAAAATAGTCCTTGCCCTAAAAGAGCTTATGTAGAGCTTACATTCTAGTTGGGGGAACAATATATAAGCATAAATGTATACATATATATACAAGTAAATACAAAGAGTTTTTGGGGGGAGACATTAGCAGGGGAGTCAGAAAAGGTTTCTTATAGGAAGTGGGATTTGAGCATCTTGGAAGGAAACCAGGGATTCTAAGAAGCAGAGATGGGGAAGAAGTACATTCCCTATATGGGGAACAGCCTGGGAAAATATTATGTTAAGAATAGCCAGAAAGCCAGTTTGTCTGGATCAGAGAGTAAAAGGGAGTAATGTATAATAAGCTTGGAAAGATAAGTCGGAGTCAGTTTGTGAAAGGCTTTAAAATGCTAAACAAAGAAGTTCATATTTGATCCTAGAGGCAATAGGGTGAAATCGGTGTTTTAGGAATATACTCGCCCATATGTACCCACATAGTAAGTGTGGGAAGCAAATCTTGAAACCAGCTCTGACTCCAAGGCCAGTCAGCCTTATATCTACTCTGCCATGTTATGATGACTTTCTCTGATCTTTAGGAGTACTGGCTGATGTAACAGAATCCTTTGGGCTGGCAACATTTAGCACCTGATGCTCCCTAGAAAATGTCAATTGCTTTCACAGTTCTTTTGTGACAACATGCCATTCTGCCCGGGTTGAGTTTACAAAGCAGAATGATTCCGATTGTAGAGGCTTACTTTTTCTCTTAGAGTTCCCTTTTTTCATGTTAGAATTTCAGCTTCCCATTCTTTGACAGCTTACTTGAAATTAGAAATTTCTTTTAAAAAAAAATTCTTAAAAGACCACTCACATCCCATCACTTTCTTGCTTAATAATCCATTAGGGCACTTTCTTATCCACGGTAAGTCCAAATTCCTGTCTGGTTTTCAAAGCTTTCTATAATCTTATTCTACCAGCAGAAAACTAGTATGCTGCAGGCCAGGGAAGGAAAGAAACTCAGGTGCCGAGGTTTGGATCATTTGGATCACAGGAATATGTTCACCACAGTTCTACCCTCCAGAGCAGCACTGAGGAAGGAGTGCCATTGATCATACTTTACAGGGGTATTTGGGGTGCCAGGAACTAGGTAAATTACTGTTGTACACTGAGGTATATGCTTGGGGCTTGTCTTGGTGAGGAGCAAGAGGGGTGTTGACATCAGTGAAAAGAAGAGAATGTCGAGATGGAGTTGGGTGAGTCAAAATACCAATGGTAGGAGAAGCAATGTGGGGATAGACTTTCAGAGTGGGAAAAGAGCAAGAAAGACTGAAAGCGGGGCAGTACTTCTGTGCTATTTGCACTGAGTCTCCTTCTGAAAGATGATCGTAGTTTGTTCTAATGTTCACAGGTGTTTGTCTCGGTTTGTGCTTCTGGTTTGGCTGCTAGAGTATCCCTACATACACCTGTACAGGAACAAGTGATGGTGAGAGCTGTGAATTCAGATCCAGCCTGGCACTGATCTTCTGAATCAGGCCAGCTAAGTTTGCTAGTTTTCATTCCGGAAGAAAGGGGTAAGGGGTATCAAGACAACCTGGCACTTAATATTTATCTTGCCCTTTTCCTACTCCTCAATACACACCCTCAGTCCATTCTAGTCAGGCTCCTCTTACTATTTCTACACAGGCTATACTAATTTCTGTGTGCCTTTGTTTACTTATGCTGTCTTTGCTTCCTGGAATGTCCTTCCTACCAACTTTCCCTACAGCTTAGATTTTATTTAACAATTATAATACTAGCTAGCATTTACATAGTGTTTATTATATGCTAAGCATTTTACAAATATTCTCTCATTTCATCTTCACAACAACCCTGGGAGGTAGATGCAGTTATTATCCCTATTTTGTAGTTGAAGAAGCTGAACAGTGGTTAAGTGACTTGCCCAAGGTCACATAGCAAGGAGGCATCAGAGGCTGGATTTGAATTCAGGTCTTTCTGACTCCAGGCTTAGGGCTCTGTCCACTGTGCTACCTAGCTGCCCATTTCACTCACTAAACATTCCTGACTACTCCAGCTTACATTTCTCTCTCCCTTCTAAACATCATTTAGATTGAAATTAGTAGCGCAGTTTTTCTCTACACGTTTCATATGTATTATTTTCGTCTTCGAGGCAGTTTCCCAGTTAATTGCTTAAGGGCAGCAACCATATCATACACTTAATTATCTCTTTCACAATAGTACAGGACTAAGCTACAGTAAGTGCTCAATTAATATTTGTTCAATTTCTGTTGTGTCCAACTCTTTGGGGTCTCATTTGAGGTTTTCTTGGCAGAGATGCCAGAGTGGTTTTCCATTTCTTTCTCCAGCTCATTTTACAGATGAGGAAACTGAAGCAGAGTTAAGTGACTTGCCCATGGTCACACAGCTAAGTGAGTGTCTGAGGCCAGATGTGAAATCAGGTCTTCCTGACTCCAGGCTGGGTGCTCTATTCACTGTGCTACCAAGCTTCCCTACAATAAATACTCAACAATTAATTAATTGACTTCTTTTTAACTAGGCTTACATTTTCTTTCAATTTAAGAATGTCATTTTGTTGTTGAGAGTATTCTTACTCCAACACAGATCTAAATCCTTTCTCATTTTTGTAAATCGTTTTCACGGGGTGCTATAGTTGTGAAAATCAATTACCTGGTAGCCAATTCTGTAGGGATGAACCTCTCTAACTTTAGTTATTCTGATCTTAGGATAAAAAACACATAGCTCATCTCAGGACCCTTACCTAGTTTCATATCTGTGATCTAAAGTGTGAAAGAGTCTCTAAGAGTTAAAAACAACTTAATGAGAATGGCTGAACAAATTGTGGTATATTAATTTAATGGGACATTACTGTACTTAAAGAATGATAAACATGAGAAAATCAGAGAAATATGGATGGACTTGTTTGAACTGAATAAAGGAAACAAAACTGGAAAACAATATACATAATGATTACAATAATGTAAATTAAAATAGCACTAAAAAGCATCAGAAATCAGACTAAATGCAGTAACCAATCTTGATTCCAGAGGGCTGATTCCAAGTCCTTCTTTAGTACAGAGGTAGGGAATTATGAGGCAAATATTGAATATTCTGCCAAATGCTCAACTGTTTTTGTTATAAGGGGAAGGTTCTATTTTGGCATATTGGGAAATAACTGTGGCATAATAACCAAAAGACATAAATAAAACATTTAAAATTCAATTTAACAAAAATGAAAAAAACCCCAGCAACTGAGTTGGAAAGACCACTGTTCATTCCAGTCCTGCCTTCAACCCATAGTAGCTGTGTGATCCTGAGCAAATCAACCAACCCCTCGACTGCTCAGGGAATTGCAGAGGAGGTATCACTACCCTTTGATAGAATTGATTTGCTCATTAGTCATTCCCTATACTAATAAAATCACAAGACTAATTTCATTCTATCATTGAACGCAAGTATCAGACCTGTGATTCCTTTGCTAAAAGCAACTCTCCAATGGGTAAACTCCCTCTACCAGTGTAGATTATTGGCACTTTCTTTGGAATATACAGTTTTAGCTTTCTGCCTGGGGCACTCAGAGGTTAAATGACTTACCCAGGGTCACATAGCAACTTTGAATCAGAGGCATGATCTGAATCCAGGTCTTCCTGACTGCATTGTCAACTGTTGAACCATGAAGTGATACTGCCTTTTTATAATATGCAACACCCTTATTTTCAAACTGAAAAATGGGAAAAATATGGCAACATTTATAGAGACATATGAAACTGGGGGTCCATTCAAAAGGCATTAGTCAACTAGAATCTCTTCCTTCTCTTTGGTTTCTCTCCTTTCTGTCTAGCTACATTCTAGCAACAGAAGAGAAACAATGCTAAAAGGGAAGAGACCTTGGGCCTCTTTGTAAGTTTTGAAAGGGTAGGACAATGAGCCATCAGGAGGTATGAAAGTAGAGTCTTTGCTGTTGTTTTTAGCGAGCTGGCTTAGCTTTGAGGTCCAAGAAATGAGGAGCAACCTTTGGGACCCAGCTCAATGGTAGTTGAGACAAAGGCTCTTATAGCAGCAACACTGCATTTGAATTGAACTTGATGGGGCCCAAGTTATGTAGAAGCTGCATCAAATCTGAGCTCACTCTCCTCAGGGACCAAGGGGAGAGTGTGGTCCCCAAGTGTTGTGGGAGAGATGTTGGTATTTCTATTCTTGCTATATATTTGAAGTAAATATCCCTTTGTAAAAGCTTATTGATGTTAATTGGTTAAATGGAACTAGGGTATCCCCTCTTAGCAGAATGAGAACTCAATCTGATAGATTCAGAGAAAAGACATCCCAACCTCTCAGGGGTACCCTCTAGAACACTGAGAGGGGAGATGTAGCCTTTCTCACTCTTATACTGAGGTCAGAGTAATTGCTACTTCACAAGAAGCACATTTCTGAATTGATGAGAATATTAAAATGTGTTTCCCAGCTTCCATATCCTTGAAATAGTTTCTAGAGATGAACTCACAATCATGAATAGTGAACAAAACAGAATAAACCATATTGAGGAAAATGAGCTCAGCTGTTGGTATGACAACACTTCCTTCAACTAAATGTTTATCTTGTTAAGGTTATAACTGGTCATAACGTAACAGCTTGGTTAGAGATTTAATGATATGTTTGGGAGAAAATTGCTGAGAAGTGACTTGAAAATGTATCATACTTATTTTCTATAAAATAAAGAAAAAATTCTATAGGAAGAAGTACATATAGTATCACCTGTCTATAGATGTAATTTAAAATAACCTGAATAAAGCACACAAATGAAGTCTAAACATTTTGAGTTCTGGCCAATACAATTCTAGGGGATGTTTCCTCACTTTGTAATTTTGCTTTTATCAGTTAATCTAACAGTTTTCTCTGTTAGTGAGTCTTACCCAATAATCTTATGTGTGCTAAGAATTTTATTTTTGAAGTGTGACTTATTTAAGATCCCTACAAAGAGTTGGGGATATTTTTCTTTGACACATTTTTAAAAACTAATTTTGTATTATAATGTATTATAATCCAATGTTACACAGGTTGAGGTAGATTCTTCTGACTTTAGTAATCACAACCACATTTTTGATAAAACAATTTATTCTCCCCCCACCCAAGCCCAATATTGATTCATCTCAATAGCTCAATCTTTTACTCACTGAGGTGGCATTTATTTACTTTACTACAATAAACATTTATCTGCCTATTTTATGTAGAACATTGTGTTAGGCAGTGGGAATTGAATATCAAGTTGAATAAGGTACAGTTCCTTCCCTTATAAAGGCTTATTATCTGTCAGAGGAATAGAGTTCTGTAGTCCATCTCCCTCCATGGCCAATCAAATACAGCCTCTCTGAAAACTATTTCTGGTTCAAAATATGCTTTGGATCTGCATCTATTCAAAACTGCCCATGAGTTCTTTCTGATGTTTCCCATTTAAAAAACCAACAAAAGGAAAAAATTAGTTAAAAGTGAAAGGCATTTTGTTAAACAACACAAGGTAAAAATCAAGGAAAATCCTCCCCATATGGTCCATACACACAAGGATATGCTTGCCTACAAATGCCCATGCCCCTGGTGGTAAAGGGAATACATGGAATAAGTAGTGAGCAACCAGTCAGTAAACAAACATTAAGCACCTACTATGTGCCAGGAGCATATGTCCAAGAAACATGCATGGGAGAGGACTTACATGTGAGGAATATTTGTAACCAGGGCAATTCACATTCCTACAGTTGCATCCCAGAAGAAAGGCTTCTCTGACTTTTATGATATTGTCATTTGTTCCTTTCTCTGCATCACTGCCAGTTGCAGGTATCCTCTAATGGGTTATTTCCTTTACTATATTGTCACCTGTTGGTCCTCCAAAGCATTAGTGTTTACTGCTTCTCTACCGAACTACTCTCACTAGCTCTCCATTGAGCTTTTATCTTTTGTTTCTTCACTAAATTGAGGTTGTTATGCGAGTTATTTTCCATAGAAGAGGGACTACTTCAGCTCTTTTGTGAGTCAGACTCACAGTTATACCCAGACCTCCAGTAGTCTGTTATCTAATGATATAAGCACATTCCTTTTAACTTCCATTATGCCTCTGGTTGTTAGCTTTGGTCCATCAAAATCACCCTGGGAACTTGACTTCTCAATATTGTAAGGGTACCTCTCATCATGTACCAAAATTGGTCCTTTGTCTACCTTTCAATAGTTCGAGAATCTGTGGTTTATTTTTTTTGTAAGAATACCAAACCATACTTCAACCCCTCTATGATATGGTAGATTTTAAGAGTTACCATGGCAGAAAAATTAGTCATCAGGCCAACTTGGTGATGTCCCTATATGAATTTAAATAGTTTGGCTCTCAGAAAGCAGACATACAGACTTACATTTAAACCTTTCCAGCTTAATAGGACCTGCCAGAACTTATTCTCTACTGGCTTAGTGTGAAGAATTCAGGGTCACCTCATTACCACAATCAGGCAATGGTGTAGAACTTTAATGGATAATGGAGATATAACACATGTACAAATAGCTACAATGGAATATAAGTACATAAGAGAAAGACAAAATATTATAAGAGAATGTTTGCAGATGCAACAAACAAAATACTTTCATACTTGGTGACTTCAAAGCAAGGATGAGTGTAAGGGAGCATGGTGATAAATATATTGGAAAATATGGTTCAAGAGTAAAAACAAGAAAGGGCAAAATATTGTAGACTATTCAGAATCTCTATGCTTATAGTATAATATCATGAATACTTTCTTAGAGCAAAGAGTCCAGAAGTTCTGGATATAAGAAACACCAAATAACATAACAAAAAATTAAATTAACTGTGTTTAAACAGGCAATAAACAAATCATTACTGAGGTAGGAGTCATTTGTAAATCAGCTTCTGTCTACAGTCAGACCAGTGACTTATTAGAACAAAGACCACAATTTACACAAAACTAGAAAAAAGTGCAAAAGTGAAAAAAATATAGCATGCAATTAACATAAATACAATCTAGAAAACTAGGAATATCAATTAATATCAAAATTTGCTTACTCCTTTGAGGTATTTTTGGATTCCATTCCTTCTAATGTTAAACAAGCTATTGACACCAAAAAAAAAATTAAAAATGAGTAAAAGAATGGACATTAACATGGATTATAATGGCTTCCTAAAATTTTTTTAACTTTTTTAATTTTTTAAAAATTTTTAAAAATTTTTAATTTTAATTTATTAATTTAATAATAATAATAAACTAATAAATTAATTTAATTTTAATTTTTATAAATAAAAAATAAAGCGTATAGCAAACACCTGATATCCTTGCCGAATGGACAGATAATATCATTGAAGCAAAAACAGGTTGAGAATACAAACTTGTTTGTATAATCTTATAGAGGAGGATGGGTGCAAAATTATGAGCAGTTATTATTGTTTCATAAAACAGCAAGATCAGATGAAGAAAAAGGAAGTTTACAGGAAGGTTGGCAAGAGGTTAAAAAAACATTGGTGGAGCTGAGATTTGTTCTAACCATGCCGAAAAAATTTTTTGGAGTAAAGTGAGAAAAATCTCTTAACTGTTCAAACTTTGACTCAGTGATCCTACTACTGGGCAAAATATTCTTAGCTATATTATTTATTGTAGCAAAAAATTGGAAACAAAGTAGTCATTCATTAATTAGGAATGGCTTAACATATTGTGGTACATAGCTGAAATGGAACATTGAATTCACCACAAGAAATGCAATAAAGAGAAACAGAAGATTTGTATGAAATGATGCAGAGTAAAGAAAAAAGACTCCAGAGAACAATGTATACAAAGATTTCAATAGTGTAACTGAAAATAACACCAAAAAGCAGCCGAACTTATAATAATGGTAATAAAAAGCCATCCTTCCAGAGAAGAAGGCAGAATAAGCATTTATTAAATGCTTATTATGTGCCAGGCACTTTATAAGTATTATTTCACTTGATCCTCACAACAACCCCGGGAAATAAGTGCTATTATTCCTGTTTTACAGTTTTTTGAATAATATCTTATTTTTTCCCCAATTATATGTAAAAACAATTTTTAACATTTGTTTTTCAAAATTTTGAGTTCCAAATTCTCTCTCTCCCTCTTCCCTCCCTGAAATGGTGAGCAAATTGATGTAGATTATACATCCCATTCTGCAATTAAGTAAACTGAGTCAAATATTGGTTAAGTGACTTGCCCAGGGTCACACAGCTACTAGAGGGTCTGAGGATGGATTTGAATTCAGGCCTTCCTAATTATAAGCCTAGTGCCCTATACACTGCTGCTTCCAGCTAGAAAAGAAAGAATGAAACATGTATCCTTCTTCTTAATGGAGAGGTGTGAAACTTCAGGTATACAATGTTACAGATGCTGGACTGCTTTGCTGTTAAGTTTTTCTCAACTGTTTACATTTGTTATAAAAGAAGATTCAGTGGAGGCTGGGGTTATGAAAATGATGGTGGTGTCCAAAAATCATCCTGGAGTCAGGAAGATCTGAGTTCAAATCTAGCCTCAGACGCTTACTAGTTGTGTGACTCTGGACAAGTCACTTAACCCCTATTTGCCTCAGTTCCTCATTTGTAAAATGGGGACACACTGGAGAAGGAAATGGCAAACCATCTTTGTCAAAAAAAACTCCATGGACAAGCAGGGTTGGAAATGATTGAATGAATGGATGAATTCTTCCACCAATGTTATGTGGCTGCGAGTTATGAAAAAATAGTACTTGATGAGCTAAAGTTGAAGATTACTTAAAGATCAATGGAGAAGCATCCAGTAAGCAAAAACAGGCTGCAGCATGATGAGTAATTTTACAATTAGTTTATCCATTGGTATACACATAGCCACGGGAAGAAGGCCCCATCACGTTGGGTAGACCTCCTGAATTGGCATCATGGAAGGAGGCGGATAAGTCACACAGGATGAGTAGGCATGAATATGTTGCTACTGGAGGGAGTATGTATCTGTAGTATGATTAAGTAATTAATTAATTAAGTAATCATCTGTAGTATGATTAAGGCAGACCTTCTGATTCCTAGAAGCTATGCATCTCTTAAAGCACATTGACAAGATCACAGATTTATCTAAGGAGAACATCTTAACTTGGGGCCCATAAATACTCAAGGAATTCATAGACAGATTTCAGGGGATCCATGAATTTGGTTTGGAAAAAATACATTTTAATTTTCACTAATTATATGGGCTGGACCTGACTCAGGCCAGTCCCCCCATAATTTAAGTTTGATATTGGAACACAAGGAGGCAATTGTAGCTCATTCAACAATCAACAAAAGGATATTTACTTAGCCATACAGGGAGAAGGATATTCAACAAGAATAGTCATTGAGGACATTTCATGTTGATTCAGGTAAGAGAAGCCCCTTTGCTTGAGTTGCCTATCCTGATCCACCAGCAAAGCATCAGAAACCACTCAGCTCTTTGAAGCTATTCTATACTCAGGTTACCAGGAAGTGATGTCAAAAACTTCACACTGTGGTTCCCCTAAGCCAGTCTGGTCTCAATATCTTTTAAAGGAAAAAAAAAAAACAGCCTATCTAACGTGGAGGCAAGGGTTAGGTCCTAACCATTAGGATATTGCTGCTACCGCATGTTGGGATAATCTCTTGGCCTCTTGAGGGGAGGCATAGCTATCAGCAAAGATCTGACAATTGCTGGTCAAAGATAGAAAGCCAGACTGAAAGTAAAGAGATTTATTGCATGTTAAGAAATCTGCTTTTGTTAATTGCAAATTTAGATTGCTGGAGTATACTTTGGCCTTTCAGGATTGCATAAGAGTACATAGCCCCATTAGTAACATTCTGCAGCCGACCTAGGACAGAAAGGTAAAGCATTTTACAGGGAGATGGTAGATAAAGAGTAGGGAATCAGACAAGGGAGAAAAAGGGAACATTTAGAATAAAAATGGCAGGATTTATTGTGAGGTAACATTCCTTGTTCAACAGCAGGAAGCAAGGGGAAGAGGTCAAATATTTTTACAATTTTGAAAGTAGTTCTTTTAGACAAAACTACAAAGTCTCTTATCCAAGGACAGTAAATACTTGTTACAAGAGTGGATGGAACCATCTACTTTACTGTGTCCTTGAAAAAGGGTGGGGGACTTTCTATTATAAGAAAACCAGGTGGTTAGGATATTTCTCAAGATGTAGTGAAATTATTGTGGTTCCTATTCTCCCCTCTCCACCTAAACTCTAACTGCAATTTAGCATTGCCTTCAATTATGAATGTAAGCAATGAAACATTATTTTGAAAAGGGATACATAGCACTGGTCAGAAAGACAAAGGGGCCAGAAAATACCTCCTTTAGAAGGTGGGATTTAAGTCTTGGAGGAAGGAAGCCATGGAAATGAAGAGGCAGGTGTTGGGGCACAGAGCACAACAGATATTGGAGACAGCTAGTACAAAGGCAAGATGATAGAAGATGTATTATGTTGGAGAAACAGTGAGCAGGCCAGTGTAAAGTATAAGAAAACTGGAAACAGGAAAGGACAGTTGTTAACGGCTTAAAATGTTAAAAATAAATTTTGTACTTTGTTTCACATGATTGCATATGTATCACCTATGTCAGATTACTTATCATTTCAAGGAAGGGGGAGGAGAGGGAAGGAAAGAATTTGGAACTTAAATTTTTTAAAAAGTGTTAAAAATTATTTTAAATGTAACTGGGGGGGAAATAAAATACTATTTAAAAATAGCACAAAATATTTTCTATTTGATCAAAGAGATAATAAGGGTATTTCATATTTGATCATGGAGCATATTGAGTATATGTGGGTTTGGGTGTATGATATGGTCAGATTTGTGCTTTAGGAAAGCCATCTTGGCAACTGAATGGAGGATGGATTGAAATGGGGAGAGACTTGAGGCAGGAAGATTGACCTGAAGGTTATTGCAATAGCCCAGGTGTGAGATGATAGGTGAGATCCTGTAGGTGAGTAGTGGCTGTGTGAATGAAGGTAGACACAATAAGACTTGGCAACTGACTGGATATGTGGCTACGAGGGAGAATCAAGGACATGGAGCCTGGGTGACAAGGAAGATGGTGGTGTTCTCAACAGTAACAGAGAAGTTGGGAAGAGAGAAGAGTTTTAAGGGGAAGAAAATTAGGTCTGCTTTGGACATCATCTCACAGTTAACAATTATAAGTGTGTATGCAAATGGGATACATCATTCATAAAATGGAAGAGGATAGCAGAATGGATTAGAAAACAGGATCCAACAATATGTGGTTTACAAGAGACATGCTTGAAGAAGAAAGACACAGAGTTAAAATAAAAGGCTGAAGAAGAATATGTTATGCTTCAGCTGAAGTAAAAAAGGCAGGTATAACAATCAAGATCTTGGACAAAGCAAAAGCAAAAGCAGATCTAATTGAAAGAGATAACAAGGGAAACTAAATTTTGCTAAAAGGTACTACAGACAATAAAGTTATAGCAATATTGAATACACACGCACCAAATGACATAGCATCCAAATTCTTCAACTTCAAGTTAAATGAGTTATAGGAGTAAATAAATGGGTAAATTATACTAGTGGGGACCTCACTTTACTCCTCTTAGATATAGATAAATCTAGTCATAAAATAAATAGGAAAGAAGGTAAGGAGAGGAACAGACTTTTAGAACAGTTAGATGTGATAGACCTCTGGAGAATATTGAATGAGAAGAGAAAGTATATCTTTTTATCAGCTGTACATGGCATCTTCACAAAAAAAACTGACCATGTATTAAGGCATAAAATTTCCCTTACAAATGCAGAAAAGCAGAAACATACATGTCATATTTAATCCCTAATAACTTTATCATCGTTAGGGCAGTTAGAAGGAGCCTACTTAGAAGAGGGCATGGGTGTAAAGCTATTAGGAGAAAAAAATCTCAAAAGAAGAATGAAAGGGTGAGAAAGAGGAATGTACTGGGAGAAGGGGGAAGGGAGAGGAAGAATGGGGAAAATTATCTCACATAAAAAAGATGTGTACCCCTTTAGGACCATAATGAAATAAAAATTCAATAGAGGCTATAACAGATTAAAAACTAATTGGAAACTAAATAATATAATCCTAAAGCATGAATGAGTCAAAGAACAAATCATAAAAATAATAAATAATTTCACTAAAGATAATGACAACAATGAGACAATATGCCAAAATTTTTGGGATGTAGCCAAAGCAGTACTTAGGGAAAAATTTAGATCTTTAAATGCTTACATCAATAAAATAAACAAAAAATAAATAAATAAGATAAAGAGCAGATCAACAAACTAGGAATGTGACTAAAAAAATAGAAAGAGAATAAATTTAAAATTCCCAATTACATACCAAAATAGAAATTCTGAAAGTCAGAGATGAATAAAATTGGTAGTAAAAAAAACCATTGAATCAATAAATAAAACTAAATGCTGGTTTCACAAAAACAACAACAATAAGATAAACCATTGGCTAATTTGATTTTAAAAAAAGAAAAAAGAAAGCCAAATTACCAGTATAAAAAATGAAGATTAGTAAGATCATGGGGATGAAAAAGGAGGCAGTCTGCTAGAGAAGATGGGAAGGAATGAGAGATCAAGGGTGTATGTCAAGGGGTTCGCCTGACAATAAGAAAACCCATCTTTTTAATGTAAGATAGGGATGAAGAAGGAGATAATGGAGAACGGCATCTGTGTGATATGAGATCACAGAAGAGAAGAGAGGAGAGTTTTAACTTAATGGCCTCAATTTTTTTTTTGGTGAAGTGCGAAGCAAGGTCCTTAGTTGAGATAGTGAGGGAAGGGATTGCTATGAGAGGTACTAGGAGAGATGAGAATGTTTGGAATTGCTGTAGTAAGCAGCAAAGGATTGCCCTGGGAAAAATGAGAACCCAGATGAGATTATGCAATTTGTAGTAGATCTGGGCAGCATAGTTTCCTGATTTTCTCTAGTTTCATTCAGCAGCATGTGAATAGAAGCATAGGCAACAGATGGTGATAGTAATATGAAGTTGGGGTTTGGCAAGGCATGATTGGTAATAGACAAGGGGAAAGGAAGTTAAGTATAGAATTGAAATAATTCACTTAACAGTTGGAATAGGGAAGAGAAGAGAGTGAAGCCACTAGAGAGGTAATGAGCTGGGAAAGAACGGAGACATTGAAGGTCACTGTAAAGAACAGGGTTAGGGGTCATAAATAAGAGGGAAAGTTATAATGATAAAAGGTTATGATCAAGTAAAGGAATTCTGTAATTTAAGAACATGAAAGTGGAACACTTGTAGGTGATGGAAAGATCAAGGCTTTGATGATCATTTCCTTGTGTAACTGGGATAGAATGGAGGAATAGGTCATGAGATCTGAGAAGACTGTGGTGCAGGGAAGTTAGTAAATTTGATAGACTATCAATATATATGTTGAAGTTCCCTAGTACAAGGGCAAAAGTTGAAGTGTAGAGAGACTTATAAGCCAGATACTGAACTTATTGAGGAAGGAAGGAAAATATTTTTAGGATTGCTAAGTAACAGCTACCAGAATCCTTACTGAGTAATAAAATTGGATTGAATGAATTTAAAGGAGCAGTTTGCTGAGTGATAGTGGTGAAGAGATAGTTTGGAAGTGGCAAGGGGGAACAACGAATATTCTCATTTGCCCAACTTGACTCATGAGTAGGACATTTTAATTTGGATTATTTTATCTCAATTTCACATCAATCTCATAAGGCAAGGCAACAAGTCTTAGACTGTCTGGAATGCTCTCCCTCCTTATCTTAGTCTACCTGCTTCCTGGCTTCCTTTAACTAAAATCTTATCTTCTCCAGGAAGCCTTTCCTAATCTCTCTTAATTCTAATGGCTTCTCTTTTTTTTTAATTAATTAATTTTTAGTTTTAGTTTATAACGTTCAGTTCCTCAAGTTTTTGAGTTTCAAATTTTCTCCTCCTCCTTCTTCTCCCCCTTCCCTATCCAAGACAGCATGTAATCTGATATAGATTCTACATACACCTTCACACTAAACATATTTTTCACGATAGTCAAGTTGTAAAGAAGAACTATAACTAAAGGAATGAACCATAACAAAGTAGAAACAAAAAAAAAGAGAGGAGAGAACAAATAGTTTGCTTCAATCTGCATTCAGACTCCATAATTCTTTCTCTGGATGTGCATAGCTTTTTCCATCATAAGTCTTTTGGATTGTTTTAGAACCTTGCATTACTGAGAAGAGCCAAGTCTATCAAAGTTAGTCATCAGAGATACCATGTGTCTGTAATTGTGTATAACGTTCTCCTGGTTCTGCTCTCTTCACTCAGCATCAGATTTTATATGTCTTTCTGGGTCATTATGAAGTCCATCTGCTCCTCATTTCTTATAGTACAATAGTATTCCATTATATTCATATGCCACAATTTGTGTAGCCATTCCCCATTTGATGGACATCCTCTTGGTTTCAATTCTTTGCCACCACAAAAAGAGCTGTTGTAAATATTTTTGAATATATGGGTCTTTTTCCCATTTGTATTTCTTTGGGATACAGCCCTAGAAGTAGTATTGCTGGGTCAAAGGGTATGCTTATTTTTATAGTTCCATTTTTATAGTTTGGGCATAGTTCCAAGTTGCTCTCCAGAATGGTTGGATCAGTTTACAACTCTACCACCAATGCATTAGTGTTCCAATTTTCCCACATCCTCTCCAGCATTGATGATTTTCCTGTTTTGTCATGTTAGCCAGTCTGACAGGTAGGTACCTAAGAGTTGTTTTGATTCACATTTCTCTAACCAATAGGGATTAGAGCATTTTTTCACATGACTATAGATATTGTTAATTTCTTCCTCTGAAAACTGCCTGTTCATATCCTTTGACCATTTATCAATTGGGGAATGACTTGTATTCTTATAAATTTGACTTAGTTCTCTGTATATTTTAGAAATGAGGCCTTTATCAGAGACACTGGTTATAAAAATTCTTTCCTGATTTTCTGCCTCTCTCCTAATCTTGGTTGCATTGGTTTTGTTTGTACAAATACTTTTCAATTTAATATAATCAAAATTATCCATTTTGCATTTCATAGCACTCTCTATCTCTTGTTTGCTCATAAATTCTTCTCTTCTCCATAAATCTGATGGGTAAACTCTCTCCCAGATTGTTTATGAACCCATATTGACTTTATTTTGGTATATGGTATGAGATATTGGTCTATGCCTAGCTTCCGCCATACCGTTTTCTAATTTTCCCAGCAGTTTTTGTCAAATAGTGAATTTTTACCCCAGAAGCTGGAATCTTTGGGTTTATCAAACAGTAGATTACTATAGTCATTGACTACTGTGTCATGTGTACCTAACCTGTTCCACTGATCTACCACTCTATTTCTTAGCCAGTACCAAGTACTTTTAGTGACTGATGATTTATAATACTGTTTAAGATATGGTATGGCTAGGCCACCTTCCCTACCATTTCTTTTCATTAATTCCCTTGATATTCTGGACCTTTTTTTTTTCTTCTAGATGAAATTATTATTTTTTCTAGCTCTATAAAATAATTTTTGGTAGTTTATTTGGCATGGCACTAAACAAGGAAATCAATTTAGATAAATTGTCATTTTTATTATACTAGTTTGGCCCAACCATGAGCAGCTGATATTTTTCCAATTATTTAGATTTGAATTTGTTTGTGTGAAAAGTGTTTTGTAATTGTGTTCATACAGTTTCTGGGTTTGTTTTGGCAGGTAGACTCCCAAATATTTTATAATGTCTACAGTAATTTTAAATGGAATTTCTCTTTCTGTTTCTTGCTGTTGGGCTTAATGCCTTCTCTTTGTTAATTATTTCCTATTTATCCTGTATATAGCTTGTTTGTATAAAGCTATTTTTACATAGTTGCTTGCATGTTGTCTCTCCCATTAATTTATAAACTCCTTGAGAGGGAGTATCTTTTGCCTTTTATATAGTGCTTAGTACAATGCCTGGTATATAGTAGGTGTTTAATAAATGCTTGTTGACAGACTTAGCTCATCCTCACATATAAAGGCTCTCTTCAAGTCATGGAAGAATACCTTCTTCAGGAATTGCTCAAGCTCATCTCTGTTTTCCACTTGTGAAAACCTATTAAAAACCCAATTTATAACAAAAGTGAAAACATTAAGAAATATATATATTTTTCTAAAATCCTTTTCAGATTCCTGGAAAAGGTGGAAGGCCCTAATTTAGGTGAATGTAATCCAGAATGATAACATAAAAATTATCCGAGGTCCACTGCTGTCAATCACCAAATCAACAAAACAGAGATAGTACTGCAGTGTTGTTATGCTCAGAGCACAGATTTCCTTGGATACAAAAGTCGGTAAGCCTAGCAACCTTATAGAGAATGTGAATACAGAAGCAACATGAGAATTATGGAATATTATAGAAAGCAGAAATAGAGAGCGCCAAAGTACTGAGAGCTCTGACACAAGGTACATAGTATAAACTCTTGAAAAAAAATTTTTTTAAATTTGTCAAACATGATTAATACTTGCCTTTCTTACCTCCCCTTCTACTGGTGAACTATACCTGGGGCCTCCCCATTTTGGAGAGGGGACCAGGCCTACCAACTGTCATTCCCTCCTGGCTGTGCTGCTGACTTTCCAGCCATGTTCCAACTCAAGAATCTTTCCTTCCCTGCCCCCCCATTCTACCTCTTTGGTGTTTTTTTCTTAGAGGGAAGAATGTAAACTTCATGTTTTTCTTTTTTGCTTATATTTGTCGTACCATGCTTAGTATAGTGCCTGGCACATAGCAAATGAATAATAATGAATTGTTAATAAACAATCAACACTTATTAACTGCTGTATTGTTAATGACTATAATGACTATGTTGTGCTATGTGCTAGGAGGCAGCTATGTGGCTCAGCAGATAGAGTGTTGGGCTTGGCCTCAGGAAGACCTGAGTTCAAATATGACTTCAAACACTTATTTGCTGCCCAACCCTGGAAAAGTCCTTTAACCCACTGGAGAAAGAAATGGCAAATCACTCCAGTAGTATCTTTGCCAAGAAAATCCCATGGACAGCATTGGTGTGCTATGGTCTACAGGGTCATGAGGAATCTCACCTGACTGAAAGACTAAACAACAGCAATGTTGTTTAGTCTGAGTGCTAAGGATACAAAAAGGACAGTCCCTGCCCTCAAGGAGCTCATAATCTTACAGGAGAGAAAAGCAAATAAATAATGTACAAACAAGATATATACAGGATAAATAGGAAATAATCAACAAAGGGAAGACACTAGAATTAGGAAAGGCAGAGAAAGACTTCTCGTGGAAGATGACATTTTTAATTGGGATTTAAAGGAAGGCAGGGAAACCAATAGGCTAAGATAAGGAGAGTATTCCAGGTATTCTAAGGCTCATTGCCTTCCTTTATGGGACTGTTGTGGCATTAAAATGAGATAATCCACATTAAAATGTCTTGAACACCTGGAGATACTATACAAAAGTAAGATATTATTGACACTATTATTGTTTTCATTAGAGGTATGAGAGGAACATGCCTGTGAGTGAAGTCATGCTTACATGAGATGGTTGCTGGAGAGGAAGGAGGCCATGGAGAGGTGTGGCCTGAGCAGTCATTAGCAGAGTAGTTCTGTGGTTTTGCCCCACCACATTTTCAAGCTGCAAGACTGAGTTCTTTCCTCCTACCTTGAATACTGCCAGAGCAGAATAATAAGTCCAAATTCTAGTACCAGGGGTAATGGGGACAGGATGTAGCTGAGGTAACCTCTATTGTGCATGGTTGAGAAGACTGGATATAGAGGTCATCAAAGTTGAAGCTGAAGAATTGGAAGGCTAAGATGCTAGAAAGGGGGAAGGGATGGGTTGGAGAAGATGATCAGCCAGGTACCGAAATGACTGGGGAGAAGTGAGACTGACTTGTAATTACTATAACAACCAAGTTCAACAGGATTTACTTAACAGAATTGAGTAAACTTTAAAAAAAGGGAGGTAGCTCCTAGAGGAAAGTTCTGAAAATGGTAGTATGGAGCAGAGTATGCTAAACACCCTTTTTAGCTCTGTGACAGGAGTGACTAGTCTTGGAGAGTGTGCCAAGAAATGCGTTGTCTTTGGGAAGAAGCTAGGTTTCGGTGGAAGGAATCTGAAAGAAAGAAATCTAAGATGGAGTTTATTCACAATAGAGGTTTCCGATGGGCGCTGTGGAAAAGGAAGGCAGAAAATAGAGACCAGGAGGGTTAGGACTGAGTTTACTATTCAGGAGGATGCATACTGAGTTCCTTATTACATACCTCCATTCAAGGTAGTCCTAGGGAGGCAGTTACTCGTGTCAGTAGGTTGGCTTTGGCAGAGGTATGGCCGTCAAGGGACACTCAAGGGTGACTGCGTAGCCTAGTGATGGGGCAGCAAGCTGAACTCATATCAGTAGCCCTTGGGGTGGGAGCAGAGGCTTACATCAGAACGCTGGCTTTGGCAGAGGGGTACGGCTGTCAGGGGACCCTGGTGGGGGAAGGTGTGGAGCAGCATCCTGAGTTCCTCCTCATTTCCACCTAAGGTAGCTCTTGGGGTGGGGGCGGTGACCCATGTCAGAAGACTAGCTTTGGCAGAGGGGCATAGCTGTCGGGGACCCTGGAGGGAGGAGACGGCGAGAGCACCCTGCGCCAGTCAGCCCCGCGGCCAAAGCCCCGACAGCAACGGGTTACTTCTGGCTCTGTCGTGGGGAGAGCCACCCTAGGAAATGCAAGCTCTCCTTGCTCTGCGAACTCCCGCCCACGCAACAGGGGGGCAAGGTTAGTAGAGTGGCGACCGGAGAGAGGGAAGAACCTTGGCCGGGGAAGGTGTCCCGGGCGCTATCTCAGCACCAGAGAAGAGAGAGACGCGGCCTCCCCGCCAGGCCCCGCCCGCCTCACAGAGCGCCACGTACTTCTTAGGGAGCCCTCCCTCCTATCAGTCCCCGGCCTTCCTCCTCTCTTTCACTCTCGCTCTCTCGCCCCGTCGGCCTCGTCCCCGCCCCGTCCAATCAGTGAACTCCGCGAGCCAGAGTCGGCCAGGCTGGACCAATCGGCGGCCGATGGGGGCGGTGACTATCGCCATGGCAGCGGAGGAGGGCACGCTCGCGGCGGCAGCGGCGACTGGACGGCAAGAGAGAGGGGCCGGCGCTGCTGCAGCAGGGGAGCGGGAGCGAGCGTGAGCGGGGAGCAGCCGCCCTGGTCCGGGGGACCCGACGTGACCGCGCAGACAAGAGCCGGTGCCCTGCCGGAGCCTGCGGGCAAGGTGAGGCCAGCGGCCTGCGAGGAGTGGGTGGTCCCGCTCCTGGGCGCTGTGGGTGAGGAGGGAAGCCCCCTCCTCCCCCGGCTTTCATCCTATTCCCTTATTCGCTCTGGTGCGTGGAGGGGCAAAGGGGGCTCTCCTGGCCCCCCAGGCAGGGCGCTGGGAGGCCAGAGGGAGGGGGAGGGGTACCCTTCGAAGGCTCCTTGCTCTCTTCTCCGCCGGGTGGGGGTAGGTTGGGCATTTAGGACCCCCCAGCTTTAAGGATGCTACAAACCCAAGGCAACCTTCCCTCCCCACCCAGAGCAAAGCCGGGCCCACACGGTCGCCTTATTGCTTCCTTATTATTTAAATCACCCCACAACTAAGGAGAGGGAAAATGTCTCTATGAAGAAAAATCTGCATAATGATGACTCAGGTAAATGTCGTATCCCGCGTGTGTCTGGGCTAGTGAAAGTTGCCTTTCGGTGCTGCACCTGTTCGTTGGGTGTATATTGAAGACAGTGACTTCGGTCTGGCAGCTTAGCCTTAAGAAGTACTCAGTGTTCATTTAAATAAACCATTGAACGCGTTTCGTTTCCTGGTGGGCCGGCACTTCAGAATCAAATGTGGCAGGATATTTTGGAAAGTTTCAACCCAACTCCTGAAGTTAGGTAATGTTGCCTTGCACAAATGTGGACTGTTTCGCTTTATCATGTTGCAAGGCTTTGGTTGACGAAGCTCCATAAGCAAGAAGCCACAGTTCCTACTTGTAACAAAGGAGAGGTTAACTGAAACGTTTTTTGAACAATGTTTCTTCTTTGGAGGGAGATTGTAAACTTCCCCTTATTGGAGGTTTTAATGATTAAGATAGCTTAAATGGTGTGATTTGGGCTCGGATCACATAGTTTAGAGATTCCATCCATTTGGCTCTGTTTTAAAATTTATTTGATTTTCATATCTTTCCCTGATGGATTCTTTTAAATGCATTCATGCCTAGATGTAAGGAGGCAGTAAAACTTGAATTCAAATTTACCTTCAGGTATTTCCGAAATGTATCAACCTGGGCAAGTCACTAAACCTCTACTCGAATTCCCTTAACTGTAAAATGAGAATAATACCTACCTACCCCTTTTGCTACCAGAGTTGCTGTGACAATCAAATGAGATTATATTTGTAAAATCCTCTGGCACATAGTAGGCACTGCATAAATGTGTATAGCCTTCCTTTCTCCATGTATTATTTCAGAAACTCACCTAATGGTGAACTTATCTAAAGGTTTCATGTTGAGTGTATTAAGCTTTTCTTGTTTTATGACTATGCAAACAACAAACACATGTTTTGTATTTATTAAGTGCTTGCTAAGGGACTCTACTAGGTATTGGGAATTTTTTTTTATGGCCTTCGATTTCATGATGTAGGAACTCGTTTGTGAGAAAACTCTTCACCAATGCAGCTCAGCAGCTATTAGGCTTAATAATAATCTTAGAGGGTTCCTTTGGGGACTGAGAGGTTAAGTGACTTGTCTGAATCAAGTAGCCAGAATGTGTCTGAGAAGGATCTTGAACCCAGGTCATGCCTATTCCCAATTTAGATCATCGGTCCTTTATATCACGCTACCTCTCAGGCACCAGAGTTAGTGTGTGCGTTCTCTAGCTCTCTCTCCTTCCCTCTCCCTCCCTCTCTTCCTTTACTTCTGCCCCTCCCTTCCCTCTCTCTCTTCCTCACTCCATCTCTGTCCCTCCCTCTCTCCCCCTCTTTCTCTCCTTCTTTATCCTTCCTTCACTCTGTCTTCTGGCCTCATGGAGCTTATATTTGAAGAAGAGAGCAAGATATGTCTGCAGATAAGTAAATACAAACTATATAGACAATAATTTTAGAGGGAGAAAGCACTAACAACTGGGAGAATTAGGAAAGGTTTCTTGTAGTACATGATAAGAGCTAATTCTGGTAGTGAACTAGGGATTTCAAGAGGAACATTTCCAAGTTAATATTTAAATATAGATGGGAGAAAATGATAGCCAAGCCAAGGAAACCATTAACACTTTGACTTTTGAATTTTTCTTTTGATATATTCATCATTTTCTCTAATGTCCTAACATTAACACATCCAGGTTTTAAAGCCCTTGGAAATCTGGCCCTCTCCTTGGTTATTCTCTTCCAGTTTTCAACAAAAATCCCTCTGATCAAATCAAGGCATTCACTTGAATTTGTTTATTTCTGCCTCTTTGCCTTTCTCCAGTTGTTTTCCTCACCTGGAAAGGGCACCGCTCCTTTTCTTATCCAAGTTTTTCCCAGCTTTCAAGACCAAGGTCTAGTCTCAGCTTCTCCATAATTCTGTGCTTGACTCTTCTTGTCCAAGCTGATCTCTCATTGGTCTGATTTCCTATGGATAACACTTATTGTCTGTCACACATTTGACATTTAATTCTTTCCATCGTATATCTTGTCTTAACCAAAGAGTTGGTAAACACTGTGAGAACAGGAACCGAGTTGCCTTTAAGGCTTCTTTTGTATCCCTTTCTGTGCCAGCCATAGGCCTAGGTATACAAGAGATACACAGTAATTCCTGTTGAAATGAAATGAAATTTTACATTTAAGGTTCCTTTCGGTATATAGTCAGCTCTTGATGGCATGGAAAATCCGAAGAAATATGTTTATATGTGTGTCTGGGTGTCTATAACTGTAGTCCCTATAAGTTTATTTTCATAATTGTTTTACCTAAAACAATTTAGTGTCTACCATTTGGTAATGGGAGGGTGGGTAGCAGAGAAAATTAAGATTGGGATTTTAAATTAGTTGTACATAACCCTTGCATTGGATAATCTGAGTGGTCAGAAATTCAAGAGTTTAGTCTATAGTAATGTGTTTGGAATGACATAGTGAAGACATGGGGCAAGTTTGTTAGCTTTGGCCTGAAACAGTTTCTGAGATACTCAAAATGTTTTTTCAAATGTTTTGTTAATTTTGAACTAACACATGCCAATATTCAAAACATACAAAGAGCAGAAAAAGAGAATTGTGTATGAAACTGCAAATTTCCAATGTTCTGTTATTTCCTTTTAAAAATATATATGATTCAATGTTAGTTTTGAAGTTGTCCTGCTTGTGTGTCTCTCTGAACCTTCTATTCTTTTCTGTATCTTAAAAAAAATTTCATAGATGCTTTTATTTATTTTCCTTTTTTTTCACCTTTACTGTCTCTGCCTTCTCCTAGCCCTCAATAATTCACTTCCCCCTCATTAGTAGCAAAACAGATTCACATATTGGCCATTTGCAAAAGTGTACTTTTTTTTTTTAAAGGAAACAGTTTCCTTTGAAGATCTCCCCGAAGGAGGGACCTATCACCTCTTGAAGTAGCCTATTCCACTTAGGAGAGTTCTAATAATTAGGAAGTTTTTCCTTATGTCAGGTATAAATTTGCTTCTTTCTAACTTCCTTGTTGCTCCTGGTTCTGCCCTTCATGGCCAAACAGAACAAATCTAATCATTCCTACACACTCTAGTCCTTCAGTTAGTTGAAGACAGTGCTCCTATTCCTTCAGTCTTCTCCAAAGAAGACTTTGATCATTGTAAACAAGTCCAGGGGACTGGATGTGGATAATTAATGTGGGCAGCAGTGGAGACTAGCCTGTTAGTTTCTTGGACTTCTGTAGCACCTGTTCCATCTTGGGCTTGGATAGGGAGTTAAAGAGGAGGGATTGACTGAACAGGTAGAACGAAGGATTGCTGGTCACTGACACTTCCACTTGCCCACATCGTCCAGATGTGCTAAGTATTCTGTGAAGTTTTTTTTTTTTAAGAACCCGCTAAGACCCTCATTTGGGTTTTGACTTTAGGATGGAAACCAATAAACCTGTGGCAATGTATCACCGTTTTTCTACTTTCTTATCTTTAAATTGAAAAATTCTTCCAGGTATCTTACTCTTAGACAAAAAGCAAATTCATTGACCCCTTTGTTGGATGGTTTCTTTAGAAATAGACTGTTGTAGTAGAAAGAGCATGGGACTAGAAACCAGAGAGATCAAGGTTGTAGTCTCACCTCTGCCAACTCAGCTTTCTTGGGCAAGTTACATAACCTCTCTTCATCTCAGTTTTCTCATCTAAGATCCTTTCCAGCTCTGAAATTCTATGATGGGAATTTAAGCCATTGGGAAGTGAGATAGCAGCTGTACAACTCATTTTTGGCAGGTTTTAAATATACTATGTTTTTGTTATTGAAAGGACAGGATATGTAAATATTGATGACCTTATATATTTACAAAGCATGTTGCTTAAGTGATGCAGATAGGTTATGATATAAAGGCATTGTAATACACTGATAAAAAATATTTTGTTGATTAAATGCTATTTAAGCTTGGGGAGGAAAAGGTAATCTCTTAAGTCCTTACTGCCAACAGAGTTGATCAGAGATCCTAAAGCCTCTAACAGTTATGAACATTTTATATTACAGCACATTAAGGTTTTGTGCAGCACTTATCTGTATACATCTGCTTGATAAAAGGATTGATCACATTACATTACATTACAGTACAATTGGCCATAAAGCAAGTTGTTACATATAGAACTTAATTTTCTTGTTTGGCCACCTCCATTTTAAAATTGACCTGGGATCTTACTTGCTTTTATGTTCCCTCATACCTGTCAGGAAATCAGAGGCTAGAGTCCTGATGGCTTCTACTTCCTACTGATCAGTGTAAGGAGGGATTTTTGCCCCTCAGATTATGGCTATTAAGCACATCATCATTAATGCTAACATTAAGTACAAGATTTGGGTGTTTGTTCCTCCCCAGTTATAAGCATAGGTAGATCTAGGAAGTAGTGATAGTGGTAGTATTACAGAAGACACTTTGGTACTGTGTGCTCTGCAACGGCCACCTCAGGCTTCTTTTAACTTTTACCACTATAATCACATTAAATCACATTAAATAAACCTGTTAGGATTATTAAATTATCTAACCCTGGATTTCTGCTTATACAGTCTACTGAGGGAGTTGAAGGGATCAGGAAAGCAAGTGGTTAATTTTGAGAATGAGGTGAACCACCCTGACTCCATCTTGTGAATCAGTTCTGGAGCTAGCTCTTTACCTTTCTTTTCCATTATGGGTATAGTCTAAATTCTGTCTTGTGAGAAAAGTTTATTCAATTGTGGGAATTGGAAGAAAACCTTATTGCATCGTTTGAACCTAGTCCTGCATGGCTGGGAAGCTGGACCACCTCTACCTGCTGCTTAAAAGACCCTTAACTAAGGACCTCCTGCTGACCAGAAACCTGGTCAGATCCAAAGACCGATGCAAGGAATTTTCACACAGTTGTACATTTCAAGAAATTCATGTGTGTTATCTGAAAACTGGCCCTGCACTGATGTGTCAGTTATTGTTTCCATGTTCCTTTGATTGTTCACAGACCCCAGAAGGGGGTGGGGAGACCTCTTTTTCTGAATTCAGGGAATTGCACCTGTTTACTGTCCCTTTCCTAGCTTGGAAAGTCCTTAATCATTCCTCCAATTAGGGATCAGATTGCCTAATGTTGTATTGTTTCCTTTTAATTAATTGGTCTTATTTTATCAATGGCCAAAATAGACCGATCACATCATAGTCATTAGTCTGTATTCTCAAATTACGTTGGCCTTTGGACAGTAGACATATCATTTGTCCTTGAAACCTTTCCAGCTTGGTAGAACCTTCCGGAGCTTGTGCTTCGATGCTTAGCATTGGACAACCAAGATCACTTCTAAGGCTATAGAGAGGAATTGAAATTGTACTTTGTAGACGAAGTGCCAGGATACTCTAAAAAGATTCCTGGACTTGACCAAATATATACATTCAGAAGAAACCTGTGCTGAAGATGGAGTCAATTTTAAAAGCACTTAGGGATTTATTTTTAATATAACTCAATGAGGAGAGGGTTGCAAAAGGAGGAAAAGGAAACCCTTTTACCATGGACAGGGTTTTTACTGAAAAGATATGTGGTTATTGCCAATGTTTGTACAACTACTTTTATCATCCTTACAAAATAATACTTTTGAAAAAGAACTTATAAACCCATCAAAATTTATCTTTGATGAAATATGAGAAAGGAACATTTTTAAGGGTAAATTTTCATTTCTTTTTTACCCCAATAAAAAAAAATCTAATGAAGACAAAGGAGTTGGGTTAACAACATTTACTGAATCTATACCTAGAGAAGAGCAATCTCTGGCAATTCCAGAGGAGCTTTACTCTGATTGTTAAGGAAACTTTTCCTGACTATGGGTCTAAATTTACCTTTTTGCCTTTTCTACTCATTATCCTTGATTCTTCCCCAAGGTCAACTGGTTATCATGTCCCCTTCTGAGTCCCTTTTTTTTCCTCCAGGCTAAGCGTGACTAGTTCCTTCAGCTGATACTCTTATGACAAGGCCCTTCACCATCCTGCTTGCCCTTCTCTGGATGTTCTTTACCTTATTAATGTCCTTGGTGCCCAGAACTGAACACAAGACTCCAGATGGAGTGTGTTGAGGACAGAGTACAATGGAACTGTCACCTCCCTATTTCTGGAAGCTATCCCCTCCCAAATGTAGCCCAAGATCCTATTACCTTTTTTGACTAGCATATCACACTATTGGCTCATTTGGAATTTGAAGTTCACTGAAACTCCCACGTCATTTTTAGAACTACTGTCTTAAAAATACCTTTCCCATCTTATACTTTGCAGTTGAGTTTTGTCTTCCAGCGCAATACTTTACATTTATTCCTATTGAATTTCATCTTATCCAATTCAGCCCAATGCTTCAGCTTGTCACGATCCTTTTGGATCCTGATTCTGTATCCCATGTTTTAGCTAACCCTCTTACTTGGGTGCTGTCCACAAATTTGATGAGCAGACCATGTATGTTTCCATCCAAGTCACTGATAAAAGTGTTTAGGGCAGTTTAGGGCAGGGGTGGGGAACTTGTGGCCCCAAGGCCACATGTGGCGCTCTAGGTCCTCAAGTGCAGCCCTTTGACTGAATCCAAACTTCATAGAACAAATCCCCTTAATAAAAGGATTTATTCTATAAAACTTGGACTCAATCAGAAGGTCACACCCAAGGACCTAGAAGGCCACATATGGCCTCAAGGCCTCAGGTTCCCTACCCCTTGTTTAGGGCCCAGCACAGATATTCCAGGTATTCTCCTGGAGCCTTCTTGTCATTAACTAGTTGACTACTCTTTGAATCTGGCCATCCAACTAATCTGAATTGATCTGATTGAATTAGTATCTAATCCAGGAATTCTTAACGCCTTTTAGGGGACCATGGATAGATTTCATGGGGTCTGTGATCTTGCATGGGAAACATTTCATTGATTTACTTTCATTGATTTACTAAATTTAATCTCATGTGTTTTATTTTATGCACTTAAAAACATTTTTCTGAGAAAAAGTTCATAAGCTTCACCAGACTGCTGAAGGTCCAAAACATAAAAAAGACTGACCTCATCTATATTCTTCCACCTTCTCCACCAGAATAATATGAGATACTTTAATCAGGAACTTAACTAAAATGTAGCTAAAGCTGTATCCATTGCATTATCCTCATTTACCAGTTTAACGTTTCTGTCAAAGAAAAAGAAAAGTGAGGCTAATCTGTGACCTGTTTTTGATGAAGCCGTGCTGTATCTTTTTAATCACCACTTCATTTCTAGATATTCTAAGCCATATATTTAATGATCTATTCTAAAATTTCCTTAGGAATTGAAGTTTACTGGCTTATATTTTATACTGTGTTCTCTTTTCTTTTTTTTTTTTTTTGAAAATCTGAAGAACATTTGCCCTTCTCCAGCCTTGTGGGACCGTTACAGTTTTCCATGATCTTTCAGACAATACTGACATTGGTTCATAATTACATCTGCTGGTTTTTCCAGGACATGAATATATTGTTCATCTGGGCTAGGAGTCTCAAATTTATCAAGGGTGGTTTGGTATCCCCTTATATTCTCCTAGTTTATCTCAGGTATCAACTCCCTGTCAGCCAGGGTTGTTTTTTTTTTTTTAACCCATTATCATTCTTTCCACCCCAAGCAAAAGTCCCATTCCTCTCTTAAGACTCCCTTTTCTCCCAATATATCTAAAAAAGAAAAACCCCAAGTCAGTTCTTTTAGTCTCTAGTTTATCTCTCTAGCCTTAGCTCATTCTGAGTCTTAGTTTTAGTTCTTGATGCTGGTTTTTTTTTTTTTTACAGGATCATCAGGTTCTTACATTCATTTTTTGTTGCCTGATCTTGCTTGCATTTTCTCTGTTTCTTTTTTAAAACCTAATCTAAGTTAGTTGTCAAATTTTCTTTGCATCCACATTTGTCTCTTTGAACAAATTCTATTTTTTCTCCTCATTAGAATTGTTTCCCTTTGTGTCTTCAGAATTTCATTTTTGAACATTTTCATCCTTTCCGAGTTAGCTTCCTCTGAAGTATTTTACTGCATGAGATCCTACCTAGCTTTCCTCTGAAACCTTTGAAATCTACTTTCCCAAAATCTAGGGTGCATGTCATACGTTGCCTAGATTCTTCTTTTCTATCACAAACTAAGATAGAATGATCATTTTGCTCCAAGGTTCTCATTATTTCCATCCCAGCAACCAGTTTTTCCTGTTAGTGAGAATCAGATCCAGAACAGCATCTCCCCTTGTTGGTTCCTCCACCCTTCAAAGGATGGAATCATAACTAAGGCAAATCAAGTAGTTACTCACTGGTTTGGTTTTTTGGGCAGAGAGAGCTAGCTATAGATGTCTGTATAGAGGCTGTCTAATCGAAGTTCCTCATTGCTACTAAATCAGGCCTCTGTGCCAGACTTGTAATCTGTCTTACAAACTCTTCTTTATTTTCTCTTTAGGTATAGATGGTCTATAAATCTATATGTCTATTAAAAATCACTTTTTTTTTTCTCTTTTGGCATTCATCCAAATACTCTGCCTTATTTCCCCTCTCTGGTTCCTGGATTTTTCACATGAATATATCTTTTTAATATATAATGTTACCCTGACCCCCGTTTTATCTATTCAGTTTCTTTTTTTTTCACATTTTATTTTAATTTATTTTAATATGTTTAGTTTTCAGCATTGATTTTCACAGGCGTTTGAATTACAGATTTTCTCCCCATTTCCACCCCCCCCCCACTCCAAGATGGCGTACACTCTGGTTGCCCTGTTCCCTAGTCTGCCCTCCCCTCCGTCACCCCATTTCCCTCCCATCCCCCTTTCCCTTCCTTTCTTGTAGGACAAGATAAATCTCTATGCCTCATTGCCTGTGCATTTTATTTTCTAGTTGCATGGAAAAAAA
>CM053623.1:417315418-417341382 GCA_028646595.1 Phalanger gymnotis
GTTCAGTTCCCTGTATATTTTGGAAATGAGGCCTTTATCAGAGGCACTAGTTGTAGAGATTTTCTCCCAATTTTCTGCCTCCCTCATAATCTTTGTTGCATTGGCTGTTTTTGTACAAAAACATTTCAATTTAACATAATGTTGGGCTTTTTTGATATGTTGTTTAGTTTTGTTGAACTTTTTTCTTTTTGTTACAGAGGATAGCTCATTGTAGAAGTGGGAAGAGGGATAAATCTAGAAATGAAAATGATGCAAAAACAAATGACTAATATAAATTTTTTAAAATCCTGTATGCCAATTTAAAAATTTCATTCAAGTTCTTCAATTATAGATATTAATGCAATTTAAAGGTCTTACCATGTATGCATTGAAATATTATAAGACATATTACAATGTTATTGTAATTTATTCTTTCATTTCAGATGTGGTGGAGAACTATACAACTACAGTCTTATTTTCTTTTAGTTACATGTCTCCTGACTGGTTTAGAAGCTGTGCCTATAGACATAGACAAGACAAAAGTAAAAGATATTCCTAATGTGGAAGGAGAAAAAATAGAAACTCCAGTAAGTGAAATAAATTTTATTACAATTCAAACATAATTAATCTTGGAAAAAATTGAAGCCATTGCATTCATTGCTAATATCTTCAATTTATTAAATATCATGTTTTGAGTTTAGTGATCATCCCTGAGCACACTCTGACAAACTCTGTTCTCTCTGGCTTTGGGTTAAGAGCACATCTTTGGATATAAGAAAACACAGAATGCTTGACAAATGTTTGATATTATTATTTCAGGTTTATTGACAACAGGTAGTGTGGCAGTTGTTCCAGGGTTCCTGTTGTTTAGATTGCCATCCAGTGAAATGGTTGCAGTGGGTGGGGAGACAGTATCAAGTATGCCTCATTAGTCACATCTTTATTATTTTCTCTATATGACATGGAGATTAAGTCCATTGGGTACATAGGGCAACAGCAATCTGACATTTACTTTATTTGTAGGTTGGCTGTCATCTTCTGCTGTACTCAGTTACTCTTGCCAAAGGGTAGCAGAGCCTCCCTGAGCCTGTTGCTTTAGCGGCTTGCTGAAGGAAAGAAATCATCTCTCACTGTTGCTCGTTATGCTGTTAGCAGCTGTGTTAGCTTATTTTGCAGCTGCATAAGCAGCAGGCTGACGGAAGTTCTGAGATTCGGGAACTGTAGCTGTTCCTAAACGTCAGCTGTGAATCTATTCAAGATATAAACTGCTCCAAAATTGAGGGGAAGATTTTAAAAAAATTAATCTTAAAAGGTAGCACATATGCACTGTTGAAGGAAAGCAAACATGACTTAGAGACACCATCTGTAGCTGGAGCTATTCTAAAGAGACGAACATCATATTTCTTACCTTGCTAATCACAGATAACATTAGGGTTTCTCCACCTTAGTATGAAGAAGGAAAAAGAGTACTTGAAATGTTATACTTTTATTGGCTTATGGGCATGTAAGTCTAAATTATTTTATTCTTCCAGCATAGTATGGACAAGCAGCATAGATAACTATTTCTGTGCAATGGAAAGGGGATTAGCTTTTGTAAGACAGGTAACAATAGCACACAGGAGGGATGCTAGAATAGGTTCACTCTTGATCTGGTCAGACAGGAAGACAGCTTCAGAGAGGTTAATTAGTCTAGTCTTCTCAAAAGGGAGTTTGCTGATAATGGGAGAACTAACTCCTACAGCATTTCCTAATCACCCTTCTTGCAGGGGCTGACAGGAAGCGGGGCAACTACCCTCCCTACATCTTGATAGGGTCAATCCAGATAGACACACCTTGTGAACTCCCCGGAGTCCCCTCAAGCCTCAGTGGCGGCCGGTTTAGGCAAACAGATTCCTCTCAAGCCTTGATGGAGGACGATCAAGACACACACACAGCATTTCAGCTTGTGCATTCAACCCTAAGGATGCCCCACTCACTGACCAGTGTCCACCTGCTTTATAGGGCGACAAACAGAGAAGGCACATTGCCAACAATAGCCTCCCAAGTTTACATCACCTCATCCCTGTGTCTCACTGCACAGTCGCAGTAGATATTTATAATGTAAGCACAAATGTTTATGTTATTTATCATTATATAATGCTGCTCAAGCACGGTGGAGATGTTTTGAGCCATAATCGTGAGAACTCATATCTAATACCTGGGAACAAAAGATTGTTATGGCTGTGGATCCTGGGAAACCGAACTCTAAGAAGCAATAACAAAAATCCTCTTCACACACATTAAAATCCACTTTACTTATAGCTTTGATGTTAAGAGGACTTGGGTTCTGATTCTGGATCTTATACTTATTACTTGTGTGACCTTGGGCACATCATTTAAACTTCCTGAGCCTCAGTTTCCTCATCTTTAAAGTGAGGGAGTTGGACCTATGAAGTACCAGCTCTATATCTATAATGCTGCAATCATCTTACTGTCATGACTGTGTCAATATACTTACTATGTAATAGTCTGGAGTTTCCTGAAATTTAGTACTTACAATGAGATAGCACATTCTATTCTGCTTTATAATTTGGTGGCTGTAATACAACTTTAATAGCTTTTAAAAGTATGATGAAGCTCTTTGGAGAGAGGAGTTTTAAATTGCTATTTTAAAACTTTGATGCTTGAAGGGAAAAGCTTTGAAAGAACTAATATTGTTTGTTAATTCGAAGGATACTGGACTATATTATGATGAATATCTCAGGCAAGTGATTGATGTGTTGGAAACAGACAAACATTTCAGAGAAAAGCTCCAGAATGCAGACATAGAGGATATCAAGGTAAGCATAAATGTTTTGGAACAGAATTTATTTTTAATGTCAACATGTTCCTCAGTAAAATAAATCATCACAGATGACTAACAAGTTACAATGGTTAAAATTTACCAACTTTTGGGGAAGTTCTTGACCAGATCTGTTTCATTTGGAGAAAGGATCTGTTTTGTGAGATCATAATTTTTGAAACTTTTGATAGTAAAGTTAACAGGCATTTGTTATGCACTTACTCTGAGCCAAGCACTGTGCTAAGTGCCAGGAATATACATACAAACAGAAAGATAATCTCTGACCTTGAGGATCTTACAGTGAAATGGAGGAAGACAATACATAAAAGGGAGCTGTGGAGTTGGGGGTAGGGAGGCATAAGTGCAGCTCAGAGAAGAAAGAAGACATGGCTGGTCTGGGCACTTTGCTTAAATGGAGGCGTTGGGAGGAACCAACCAATCAGAGGAAAGGGCTGCAGGGGCAGAGCCTACTTGCAGTGTAAGAAGGTCAGGGTCAGAGTGGTGAAAAGGCTGCTGTGGCATGGTAGAAAAAATTGGGAGGGTGAGAAGTGGAGCCTGAAGAAGAATAAAGACTGGAAATAGTAACAGGAAATAGGAAAATACTTTGGAGAAACAGTTACTGCATACCAGATTTATAATTCACTTGTGCTCAGGCAAGGAAATCTATGCTATCTATATGATGACTTTAAATTTTAAATTGGTTTTAGTTATCTTTGGTTCTACTGTTGGAGCAGTTCTGGAAAATATTTTTTTTATATAATGGTATTGCATAAATATTTGTTGAATAACTACTGTGAGCATGGCCTTGTCCTAGGTGTATGGGAAACGTAAAGAAGTACAAGGTAGAGCCTTCCAGGAATGCACAGTCTATCTGAGGAAATCAGATATAGCCAAATGAAAATATATATTTACCTTTGGGTGCTTCAAATCCTATCACCAAATTAAGTTTTTATAGCCACTACATAAAGTATTACACTTTCTTACCTACCCTCCTGCTGGGAGTGGGAATGAAGTACATTATTTATGGTTCAGCTATCAACAAAACTGGATTTCCCATACTCAGGTGATTCTTGTATCAAGTCCAAACTCAGCCTAGTATTTGGCCCACCATTAACTGAATCAGGCATCTAAAATGTTTGGACTTCACTTTTTATTCAAGATGGGTTCCTTTTGAGCCAAACTAACCTCTCAATTATGTTGTATAGGTCTTTGCCCAATGTAGATACTTCATCAGGAATTCATCTTCTCTCCATCAGTTCAGTTACATCTATCCTTTCTTTTAAGGCTTAACTTAAAATTTACCTGTTTTGGGAAACCCTACTAGATCAATTCCATCTCACCTTATTTAGCTTGTGTCAAGATCCTAAGTTATTTGACTACAAAGTAATGTATTCTGATTCTCTTTTCTACCTCCCCCCACCCACCCAATGATAGTTAACTGGCAGAGCAGACAGTTTGGTTTTTGATACTGAGCAATCTTTCTTAGAAGAATTTTTTAACATTAATTTATTTCCTTGATAAGGATTAAAATGAGATTAAATGTTAGGGAAAACATTAGAAAACTTTTAATTTGATCTGATAAAATTCTTTGAAAACAAAATTTTTGAGATCAAATGAAGGGGCAGCAAAGAGACAAAACTAAAAGGGAATATGGAAAAATATCTTTCTGGTAGTCTATTTTTTTTCTTAGATGTATAAATCAACTTTTTCTTTTGTGTTTAATGAACATTTGTTAAAGGTGTTTCAGATTACCACAAAGTGAAATGTTGTTAGCATAGTTTCATCAGTTTGAAAAATGAGTTAGGTGCCTTCATTGATATGGCTGTTAAATTTTTTTTGCACTTAATAATGATGTTATTCTGGGGTTGAAAATTGTAGTTATGAGAGTATGGATAAGACAGAGAAAACATAACTAGCTCTATCTAAAAGTTTATGGAGCATATATTTGTCTAAGAAATAAAAACACTTAAAGAAAACAAAAATAAAAATGTATTTGAAATTTGAAGTTATCCAAGTGACGAATGCTTTGGGGAGCTAAGGCATATCCTTGTCTCTCTTTTCTAGATTAAATTTTGCCTATTCTGAATTCTTTAGTTTATAATCTGATTTTTTACTAAATTAATATCCGAAGGTAATGCTTCTAGGTGTTATCACTGTTAAGGATATCTAAGTTTGTTAGAATTATATGAATTGTTTGATATGATGATCTGACTTTCATCTTATTGTTACTTGAGCTGTGCCTACTATAGTTTAATTTCTTTATTTTGTTAACAGAGTGGGAAACTAAGCAAAGAACTTGATTTAGTAAGTCACCATGTCAGGACAAGACTTGATGAACTAAAGAGACAGGAAGTGGCAAGATTAAGAATGCTAATTAAAGCTAAATTGGATTCCATTCAAGGTAAGCACCTAAGAAGAGGTCAAGAAAAATTATCATTTGATTGATAAAGTGTCCATTCATAATTTGTTAATTCTAGAGCTATCTGTATTAGAATGCTCAGTACTATCCCAGACTTGATTTCATTTAAGCACTGGTTTGGTTCACAAAATCAGAGAAATCTAAGTGGAAGGACCTCCGAAGCTCTCTTACTCAGTCTGATCATTGATATTTGCATGGTGTCGAAATGCCTCCTGATTGGTGGAGAATTAAGAATAATTTCAGTTGTCAAAACATAATTTTTCACTAGTTTTTTTATGTACAAGCTAAATTAGTAATTGAAATGGATAAGCATTTCAGCTAACTTGGCTACATGTTGTTGGTTGGAATCCTGTTTTCTTCTCTAAGTAACAATCCTTTTTCATCATCAAGAATTACTTAAGGGACTCTTATTTTTGGTTACTCTGTTAAAAATAAGAAGTTTATATTTTTACATAATTTTAACAAGACACCTTTTTAATTCAACGCTTTTTGTTGTAGCCTACATGCTTTTTAAAATTCCATTCAGTTAAATACATTAATATTCTAAACAGGTCATATGATGCATTATGTTACATAGTAGATATAATAATTAAAGATTACCAGCTAAAACAAACCTCTACTCATGTTCTAATTGGACACATCATGATGGTGAGGAAGTAAGCTGAGGTTGCAAGGTCAAATTGGATCAGTACAGAAATTTGGACTAGATTTCCTAATAACCATCTATCTGTACATCCTTTAATGCCTTGGTGTAGGTATTGCCAGCACAGATAGAGACTGCAGCCCCTACTGGCTTTAGTTTATGCTGCTCATGAGTTGCTGTGGTACAAAGAGTGCTACCTCCTGGTGCCTGTCTCCTCTGGTGATTACTCTTTCTGTACTGATACAATTTGACCCTGGACCACAGAAGCACACATTCTGTCCCTGAGTATATACTTGAAACCTTTCTCTCTTGATAAGATCTCTAATAGCTGGAAAAACCTCAGGTTACTTCTCACCATGATGAAATGTCCAGCTAGAACTTGCGTAGAGATTAGTTTTAGCCAGTAATCTTTAATGATTATATCTACCATGTAACATAATGCATCATGTGACCTGTTGAGAATATATCAATATAGCCATTTAATGCTATATTGTTAAATATTAACTGTAACATTTTAAAATTTAATATCATAGCGTACAAAACATTCCTGTTGTTCATGTATCATATATTTTTAGTGCTGATGCACTAAAATGCTGATGCACTGTGGTGTTCTCATCTATTATTCTAGACAGTAAATGCTGTAGTTGGTTACTGGGGACAAAAAATCAAATTGGGCTATTGTTAAATAAGAAAGAATCTTTATGTTTGAAAGGGAAGTATACTATACTATAAACAGCTGGAGGTAAAATACTTAAGTGCAGCTTCAACCAGTAGAACAGTAAGCAGTGATTACGGTAGTGTGAAAGAAAACAACCCTAAAAAAGTAGGTGAATTCAAATTAATGTTAGTGACCAATCTTGGTCCTGATGGTCAGCATTGGGTACAGAAGGTTGTAGATGTGTTATGTTATACAGTGCAGGTAGTGGAAGTAATTTGACTAGTGGTTTTCATTGCCATAAAGGAGGGTTCAGTAGGAGAGGGTTATCAGTCAGAAAATGAGTATGGTGTAAAAGAATAAAATTTACTTTAAAAATACCCACTATATAACAGTTTCACACTAGCTAGAGTGAAAAGCTAGAATTTTAGTTAAAATAAATTTTATTTAAGTAAGATTTAAATAAAAGAGCAAAATTTTAATGTAAATATACCTTATGATCTTATGGAAAAAAAGTGTTTGAGATGCTTTGGTAATGATGTTTGACAAATGAAGATTAAGAATATAGGTGCCAAGATATCTGGCTTGGCCTGGGAGTTAAAGATTTTTCTGCTTTTTAAAGTTTTGAACAAACTATTTGATAAATCTTTTTGAAGGGAACACTTTGCACTATAGACTCAGGCATTATCTTAAACTAAACATGTCTAAAACTGAACTCATTATCTTTTCCCCTAAACCCTCTCACCCTGTTCTAACTTGCATATTGTAGAGGGCAAAACCAGACTACCAGTCCCTCAGGCTTAAAACCTAGGTGCCTTTCTTGACTGCTTACTATCTCTTGCCCCCAATTTCCAATATTGTTACCACGGCCCATAGATTGCAACTTTGCAACATCTATTAAATATTCCACCTTCTCTCCTCTGACACTGCTGCTATCTTGGTATAGGCCCTCATCATCTCACATCTGGACTGCTGCAGAGCCTACTGGTGGATCTTTCTCTCTTCCAGTCCATCTTCCACTCAGCCACTAAAGTGATTTTCTGAAAGTACAGGCCTGACTGTGTTACGTAGTAATCTCCAGTAGGTCCTTATTGCGCCAAATCTTCTGTTTAGGGTTCAGAGTCCTTCATAAACCAGTCTTCTACCTTTCCAGTCTTCTTATTCTTTCCTCCATGTTCCAATGACAAGAGTCTCCTTGCTGTTCCATGAACAAGACACTTTATTTCTTGACTCTGGGTACTTTCTTTGGCTCTCTGTTATGCCTGGAATGTTCTCTCTCCTTAACTCTACTGACTGCTTTCCCTTGGCATCCCAACTAAAATTTCACCATCTACGGGAAGCCTTTCCCAAGTCCTCTTAATTCTAATGTCTTCCCTTTGTAAATTATTTCCGATTTATCCTGTATATAGTTTGCTTTATATATATTTGTTTCCTTATTGTCTCTTCCATTAGATTGGGGGCTTCTTGAGGGCAAGGACTGTCTTTTTTTGGTATCCTTAGGGCTTGGCACACTGTCTGGCACATTGTAAGTGCTTAGTATTAGTATTTATTGACTGACCAAAAAAAAAGTATTATCCTTTGTGCAGTATACTAATGTAACATTGTGCATAAAATTAGACATATTTTATAAATGGAACCATGTGGGAGAGATGTGGATTTGTTCACACACTGTACATTGACTTTCATGTAGCAAAGTATCTAGCTTCTAGGAAAGAAACTTCTTCCTCTCCTTTTTTAGAATTCGTTTTTAAAGTCAATGTCATATTGTTATGAATTGTAGTGCCTGTTTTTTGTAGCATATAGAAGCACACCCTATCTTCCTTAATCAGAAAACTTGCATTTTTTCCCTTCATAAATATCATTTTAGCAATCGTTAGTAGACTCATAGGAAGATATATTTCATTATTTTGAGCAAAATGCCACATTTTCCAGAGACCTCAGATTAAATCAAGAAGCATTGGGACTTCTGATTTGATCTGTAACATTTTGGCTTTGAAATGTTCCCTTCCTTCCTAAAAACAAAGGAACTGACATGCTGACATGTAGCCTAAATGGGACAAGTTCTGTTCTTCAGCTGTAATCAAGTTTCTTACATGCCTAAGTTCAACAATACGATGTCTATTAATATTTAAGAAAAATTCTGAATGACTGATTCTTCCCCCCCTCCCTAAAAGTATAAGAACTAGAACTGAGGCGTTATCTCTTTACTCGATTAAAAAAAAGTCAAACCATCCTTCTTGTACCAGAACTCTAGTAACCCAGTTTGATTGTTCTACAAGTATCAGCAAAGGTTTGTATGGAGATGACTATGCTTGAAGAGTGAGGAAATCATGTTTCAGATGGCATGCTGAAGCAAGGTCTTTGCATGTGGAGGCATTGCAGATAGAATGGTTTTGTTTTAAATTTGTACAATTGAGCTGTGATTAGTTGTATTTTCTGTTTTAAAATAATAACCTCCAAAAGCATTTGTTTCATTTTCTTTCAGACACAGGCATAGATTATCAAGCTCTTCTGAAACAGTTTGAGCACCTAAATCATCAGAATCCTGACAAGTTTGAACCAACAGACTTAGATATGTTAATCAAAGCTGTGAGTATGCTGTACCAGTCTTATTATTTGGCTGAGAGCTCAGAGGGTCAGGCCACCATATTTTTACAGCCTTTATGGTATCTTGTGCAGTAATGGAGCTTAATGTTTCAATAGCATAAACATATAATTTCCTCATATGGAGTTACCAACAAGGCATTCCAATCTGTTGGTTCCTGAATTTGGTTTCTTTGTAAGACTCTGCGCAGTTTTGTAATATCTTTCTTTTATTTCCTAATGTTATTTTCAGTGGCATTGCCTGAGCCCTATAGTAAGGATTTTTAGGTTGTTGGTCTGAATGATAGTTTTTACTACTTAGAGAAAGATGCGGTACTTTCTCAAAAGGAGGTGAAGCTGCAACCTTATAGGATTTAAATTAAAAGTTGCAAACTCAGACCAAGAAAAAACTCCAGACTGAATAATGATGATACTGGGCTTGGGATTTTCTATCAAATTAAATAACAAATAGAATGCATTTTGTAAATCCTAAAGTGCTTTATAAACGCTAGCTATCATGATGGTAGTAATCATATTTTAGCTTGGCCTCTTGGTCTTGATCATCTTGAGCATCTTAGGTATGATTTATTTACATGGATAGTCCCCGTAGTTGAACTTTTTTTCAGTTGCTTCAAATGACTGCATGATAAGGGTTAGTAATATCTAAAAAATAAAATTATAGAATTAGAAGACAAAACATGGTAAATTAACTTTATTTTACTGTTTATTTTAGTATTGTTTATTCTTTTACTATTTATCTTACTATTTTACTGATATTAAGTTTTTCTTTAAAATTATTTGAGGATAAATTTTACTCAAGAATTTCAATTGTATTTTTAAACAGTAGACTTCCAGTTTTAAAATATCTTACTTACCTAGGCTACAAGTGATTTAGAAAACTATGATAAGACTCGCCATGAAGAATTTAAAAAATATGAAATGATGAAGGAGCATGAAAGGCGAGAATATTTGAAAACGTTAAATGAAGAAAAAAGGCATGAAGAAGAATCCAAATTTGAAGAAATGAAGAAGAAGCATGAAAATCATCCAAAAGTTAACCACCCAGTAAGGATTGTTGCTTTATGAACATTAGCTAAGTGAAAACCCTTGATCTATCTTATCAAATAGCCAAGATTTACTGTCAAGGAAATAGGGATTACTTATTAATTAATAGTATTAATACTTAAATTATTTTTAATACTATGAATCTCTTACAACACCAATATAGTTAAGATTTGATGCCTGATTTTGTCATCGATTTTTGAAAAATCAATTTTGTAGGGAAGCAAAGACCAATTAAAGGAGGTATGGGAAGAGACAGATGGACTGGATCCTAGTGACTTTGACCCGAAGACATTTTTCAAATTGCATGGTAACAAATTTAATATCAGTATTACATTTGTGTATCCTTTTTTGCACAGTTTAAAACTAAATTACTCACATCAGAGGTGTCAAACACAAACTCACAACACTCCTGGGAGCAGCCTGAACCAGATTAAAATATGATTAGGAAACATTTGACAAATAAATAACAATACAATAAAAGACAACATTACACTGTAAAACTAAGCCAATATGTAAAACTAGGCCTTATGTATTTATTAGTGGCCCCATTTGTATTTGAATTTGATTCCACTATTGCTGTACATATATTTCACCCACAGCCTTTTATTGAGTCTTACTGTCATTTTGAAAATTTTACAGTTTTTTCCCCCTATAGTAAATTGAACAGTCTTTATTGCTGAATGTTGATATAGAATATTGGAAGTGAATAACTTTTGGTTTTGTACCTGGTGCTAAATCATTATGTGACTTAATTCAGACTGTTTCCTTCTCTATAAACTCAGAATAATTCTATGGATTTACCTGATTATAATTATTTCAAAATAATGAGCACAGAATATTATTTCTACTATCAGAGCTTAGAGAAATCTGTACATGTGCTGAGTTTTAAAATTTTTTTTTGAAAGATGAGTTATTTAGAATTATTTTGTTCTTAATTATGAGTAGACATTGTATTGTCTAACTCAGACTTATCTGGGGATCTCATTCTTCATAAAAGAAAGAAATTTGATTCAGTTGAAAATAAGAAGTTATCCTAGTTAGGCTGAATGTCAGAACTTGCCTTTTCAAAACCATCATAAAATGACTGTATTTTTAATGGTTTATTTTCTGTTCTAGCTTATTAAAAACAATTTTGCATTTGTTACTTTTAAACTTTAGATGTCAATAGTGATGGTTTCTTGGATGAGCAAGAATTAGAAGCTCTGTTTACCAAAGAGGTAAAAATGGAACCTATTAAGTTTCTTTATTATTCATTGTTTTCTCTTTTTCTTTCTACTCCTCTTTTTGTGGGCCTTTTCTTATTAAAAAATGTTTTATTGATACCTTTTGTCTTTACAATAATCATTGCTGACTTTCCCATTATGACAAAGAAAAACAATGAAGAAAAAGCATTCCCTCTTGTAATTTTCTACCTCCTTGCCATGAGAGAGCTATGCTTTGTTTTCTCTCAGTACCTTCATTTTCCTCCTTATATTAATTGAATTAATTTACTTTTAGAGATCTTTTCATTTTCATCATTGTACTTATTATTTATATTATTCTCTTTGTTCTGCTTATTTCACTTTGCATCTTCTTTCATACTAATCTTTACACTCTTTTTAGTTAGAGAAAGTATATGACCCTAAAAATGAAGAGGACGACATGGTAGAAATGGAAGAAGAAAGGCTTAGGATGAGGGAACATGTTATGAATGAGGTATGGTTTACAAATTTGACTGCATATTGTGAATATTGAATGAAAATGTCTTACTGGCAGCAAATTTCCAAGTTCTTGGTGCTCGGAACAAATTCTGCCATGATATGGAGTAATGAATGGATAGGAAACAAATTTCAATCTAGAATTTTTGATTTTTCTATAAATCTAGCACACTGTATGAACACAAAAGCAACGCATGGTCCAATAAGAATTGTCAGAAATGCTCAGAATGAACTGAAGTTGGTGAAGCAAGCTAAGGATTACAAAAAAATGTCTTTTCAAAAAAGCTATATGACTACACACATCTGTGTTAAATTGCTTGCCTTTTCAGTGGAGGGGGATGGGGAGGGATGGAGAGAATTTGGAACTAACATTTTAAAAAAAAGATTGTTAACATTGTTCTTACATGTAAGTAGGAAAAATAAAGTATTAAATAAGATTTTAAAAATAAAATAATGGCAGATAATGAAAAAAAGCTATACTGGGGCTTTTTCTTTTCAACAATTCACGAACAAACATGCCAGTTTTCGGAGAGAGGAAGAAAGGGGAAGTAGAGATGGCAAAAGACCTAAGTGCTTGGTGTCTTTTCCTAACAAAATCTAGAATGTATCATTAAACACATAGTGAACATTTAGAGAAAAAAAAGCAGTGATCACTAATGGCCATGATGGCATCAAGAAAAGGTCAGGCCATGCTGTCTTTCTTTTTTAATAGGGTTATTAGAGTGGTAGATCATGGAATGCTGTAGTTGTAAAAGGGAGATATAGATTAGATGGTAGGATATCATCTTAGGTCAGTTCAGGACTGATTGAATGACCAGGTTTAAAAGAGCAGGCATTAATGATTTGATGTCATCCTGGAAAGAGGAATGTTGCCATTAAGTCTCATTTATTTCATTTAAATCTTATTTTTGATAATACAAATCAACACATTTGTTAAATTACTACTATCCACAAGGCTTTCACTGAAGTCCTGCTGTAGGGCTTCATCATGGTCTGAAGAGTAATTTTGGGTTCCAGTAAGATATATCAAAAGAACACAACCTCTAGAAGCTATTAGCAGCTTGTAAAGACTCAGGGTAGGTCAGAGTGGCCAGTTGTATGTCTGTGTATTGGAGACCAGCCTGGAGGCTCTTGTCATCAGAGACTGGCAGTGATATGATGAATTTTTATAGTACTGCAACTCATTTAAATAGTCTAGGTACGGTGGTGTTGGCATCTCTGTTGGTGAAAGGAGTGTTCATATCAGTGAAATCACTGGTACTCCAATATGAGAGAGCTAGAAGGACTCAGATTATCTAGACCAACCCTGTTGGGGAGAAAACTGAGGCTTCATAGAGCTTCAGTGACTTTCACCTGTTCAAACCAATAATAAATAGCAGAGCTAGGATGTGAATACAGGTCTTCTGAAACTAAATTCAACATTTTTTTCCATTCTAACACTAAGAGTAAGTGCTTGATACTGAGGCTACAAATGTAGGTATGACACATGCCTGCGCTCAAGTAGGCTATAGTTAATAGAGTAAAATGACCCATCCACCAATAACTTAGTATATGGTAGATTGAGTTAAGTACAAAGGAGAGATTCAAGGTAAAGTGCTATCAGAAGTATATAGGAGGGGAATGATCATTTTCAGCTGGGGAGAGGGACAGCACTCAAGGAAGATTTCATGGACCAGATGACAGTTGAGTTGGGACATGAAGGAAGGAAATAATTTCAGCCAAAGAGATGAGACATGAAGAGTTTTGGGGGCAAAGAGAGAACATTGTTTATGTCAGACATGGGGAACCACTTGAGGAAAGGAATGGATAGAAAGAGGATGAAAATCAGGATGGAGGAGTCCGGTTTGTCTGAAACCTAATGTTTCAATGGAAAAAGGCTGACACAACTGGAAACATAGGCTGGATTTTAGACAGCCTGGAATAGAACTTTATACTTTATTATTAAAGGGGGGACCACTAAATGTTTTTGAATGGGAAAGTGAGACTAACAACACGTTTATGTAATGTTTTAAGATGTGCAAAGCATTAGAAATCCTGGGAGGTTGGTAGTGCAAATATCTCCATTTTGTAGGTGAGACTGCGGAGGCATTGAAAAATTAAGTGAGTTTCCAGCCTCAGTTCCCTCATCTGTAAAATGGGGGTAATAACCTGGATTTCAAGCCTGGATATTTGCAGAAGACTCTTTGTAGGTAGACAGAATGATTCCTGTCTCACTTTGAGTGCTTGAAATATAGATTAGGCTCGTGAAAACCTGGGTTACACAGGGCTGTTGTGAGGATCTAATGAAATACTGTATGTAAAAGATTTTCCAAACCTTAAAGCTCTTTATGAGTGCTAACTATTAGAATTACTATTCCAGTGCCTTGCGGTGGTAAGCACATAAATTTGCTCGTTAACTGATTCTGTATTGCTCCAACAATATTTTTAACTAATAAAGAGGCATTGTTTAAAAAAAAAAAAGAAGCTAGCCTCAGAGTTAGAAAGATTTTCATCCCATCAAGACAGAGGCAGCTAGATGGAGCACTGGATGGAGTGCACAGCCTGGAGTTGAGAAGTCTGTATTCAAATCCAACCTCAAAAAAAAGTTAAGTAAGTTTCCTATGATCATACGATTCAGTAAGAGTCTGAGGCAAAATTCAAACTCTCATACTCCAGACTCAAAGTTCAGCATTATGTGGCACTGATTAGAGGGATATTTTAGGAGGATACTTGGGCAGAGGTATGAAGGATGAATGGGAGAGGGGGTCATCTTGAGGGAAGAAGACAATTTAGGAGGCTATTATAATATCCCCCAATAAGAAGTTATAAGGGCCTGGAGCTAGTGATACAAAAGTTACTGACAAGGTGGAATCCACAGGACTTAGAGACAGATCCAGTGATGGCTTTTCTAATGAGAACTGATGGGAAACTCTTTAAGGTTTCAGGTGTGGATAACTTTGATTGAATAGTGCCATCAATGAGGAATAGAGAAATCGAAGGAGGGCAGGATTTGGGGAGAAGATAGTACCTGTAATGATTTACTTAGTTGACATCTTACTCTACAGATAGTACCTCTTTTTCTTAATTACTTCCTTGATGGATATTCTGGATTCTTTACTTTGTAGTGTAAGAAGAAGCTTCCCTTTCTTAGAAATACAAAAATTTAGTGCAACAAATATTTACTAAATATCTACTATGTGAGAACCCAGGGAGGGGCAGTACTCCTATCTTCTTGGGACCTAGGGTGTCTTGTTTTCCTGTTCTACTTAGCCTGAAGCTTTGATTCAGTCTGAGAGCCTTTTATGTTTATAGATTTGAGTTCTGCAACAGAAAAGGTTTCAAACCAACTCACGTAGCAGGTTTTCATAGTATTTCTTCATTATTTAGTTTGTAGTGAATTCAAACAACAAGCATTGATTAAGCACTTGCTATGTGTCAGTCACTGTCCTAGGTCTTGGAGACAAAGAATGAAGCAGTTCTTGTGAACCTATGTTCTTTGGGGTTGGAGACGACATGTGTATGCATAATTATGTACAGAATATTAGCAGTCATCACCATACTTAGGCATAAATACAGACTAAACTCTAGGTGCCAAATAGTAGTGACTGTAGGATCATATATTCCCATCATTAAAACAGATAATCCAAAGTTGAAGGAGTCTAGAATTAGTTTTTGATTAAGACCTTAAGTAAAAAGTCTAAATTTGAGACTGTGAAAAAGTACCAGCTTTAAATTTGTTTTGATTAGGGCTTTTAAAGAAACCTTTGAGCTCAAATAGAATCAACAACATTCTGAACTCCATAATGAAGAAGTGAAAGATGTCCTATTGTTGATACAGAAGGGATTAATTTTTTTTTCAATTTATACAGGTGTCACCAGAGGTCAAATAATATTCCACTATTTCTTAGCTGAAGAGGGAAATGGTGGAGGGAAAAGTTAATATTATATTTCTGTTTTCCTCTAATCAGGTTGATGTTAACAAGGACCGGTTAGTGACTTTGGAAGAATTTCTAAAAGCTACTGAGAAAAAAGAATTCTTGGAGCCAGATAGCTGGGAGGTAATGTCTGTTTTAAATGGACTTATATCATATTTTCTTTACTTCATCAAGATATTCACTGATATCTCTTTGTCTTTTGTATTATATTTAGACACTTAATGACTTTTTATAGAAGACCTATTTTTTGTGAACTGCTAGAATTCCTACTACTTTATGTACTCTAAGGGAAGATCCGCATACGTAAATTTAAAGAGATGCTGGACTGTGCCAACATAAACGGAATCTGACATTTTCCAAATATAATAATAGCAACAATAACTAGCATTGATACAGTGCTTTAAGGTTTGCAAAGTTACTTCCCAAATATTATTTTATCCTCATAGCCACTTTGGGAGGTAGGTAATATTATTCCGATTTTACAGATGTGGACACTGAGGCAAGCAGAGGTTAAATGACTTGCCTAGGGTCACATAGCTTATAAGCATCTGAGGTCAAATTTGAACTCAAGTCCTGGTGTTCTATCTGTTGTAACACCAAGCTGCCTCTGATACTGAATAAAGATATACATTTATCAATTCAGACAGTTTTGATAATGTTTGAGAGGCTGGTTCTTTGACTTTAGAGGCTTTTTTCTATTATTTGAAACATGAAGAAGAATGGGTGAGGGAAGATAACAGAGGGCTATCATCTTCTTCTAGTGCCCTGTAGTGAGCTTCACGATGTCATAGAAGGGTTGCTGCTGTTGTTCCCTAGTCAGGACCTGTGATTTTATCACTATGAGGAATTCCTAGTGGAAACTCCCTCTGCTGATTTTCTAATGTGCTTTATCAACCTCCCTGGAACTTTTGGTCTCAGAGCCCTCCAGACCACTGGGCAGTTCAGTGATTTGACCAGGCACATAGAACTGGTATGTAGGTGTCAGCAGCAGGGTTTGAACCTGAGGCTTCTTATACTCCAAGGCTGGTTCTCAATCCACTATGTCTAACTACCCCTAAAAACACAATTAGAGTGATAAAATTGTAAAACTTTAAAAGCTAGAAGGGACCTTAAATTGTTGCTACCTTTAAAAATTTTTCCTTTCTTAATAATGAATTTAACAAATGCAAACATTTCAGTGTATAAAGAAAATAGTATTGTATCTAAAACCATGATCTTTGGTTATGTACAGTTTAAAAAGTGTATATTAAGTGTAATACAATAGTGAGAAATCTACCCTGCTTATTTTCGTCCCCTTCTGAAATTCCTACTCTCATAGACATTTCTTAATATTTCACTAAGGCTTCTTTCTTTCCCGTTCCTCTTCCATCTCTTCTCTTTTTTCCCTTTTCCCTTCTTTTTCCTTCTCCCTTCCCCTTTTCCTCCCCTCATCTCCTCATTCCTACCCTTTGTTCCCTTCCTTCCGTCCTTTTCTCCTCCCTTCCTCCTGCTAGCCCAAATGGAACTTCTCCCTTGTAACAAGTAGTAGTCAAGCAAAAGAAGCAGATACATTGGCTATTCTGGGAATAGGTCTTCCTTTGCCCCTGCTTGGCAGACAGCATGCTGAAGGCTCAGTTTTGTGAAGTTTTGCTTGCTCAATTCTGTGACAGTGGTCACCATTCAAGGAGCATAGTGCTCCCTCTTCTGGTTCTCTGCCTCATGTTGGTGCCCTTCTTTCTACAAGAAAACTCAAGCCTTTCCTTAGCGTGTGGTTTTTTTTTCCTTAATAGACATTGGATCAGCAGCAGCTTTTCACAGAAGAAGAGCTGAAAGAATTTGAAAATCACATCTATGAACAAGAACACAAGCTCAAGCAGAAGGCAGATGATCTCCAGAAGCAAAAGGAAGAGCTCCAGCGTCAACATGACCAGCTCCAGGCCCAGAAACACGAATACCAGCAGGTCAACCTTTAGGCTTCCTCCAAGGGGGCAGGAATTGAATGTCTTCACCAGTGAAAACCTGCTTAGCCCATTCACACATTTAGCTTTACCTTTTTTTTATTTGCCAGGTGGTACAACAGATGGAACAAAAGAAATTACAAGGAGCACCTCCAGCAGGGCCAGGTGGAGAATTAAAATTCCAGCCGCGTAAGTAATCGCCATTTTTTTTCTTGAAGAAAAACAGCAAGTTAGTAATAGTACTAAATGAAATTTATTTAAGTGAAATATTAATAAATGAAATATAATTTCAAAGAGTAAGATGTGTGCATTTTTCTACTCATCTATAAAAATGTAAAAGTTATTGTATTGAAGAGAAAACATAAAAAATTTCTAAAAGAAACTTTATTCACCAAAGTAACATTTCACAGATTTTCTTTAAATGACAGCCCAGTCAGCATTGACATGCTTAATTAAAAATTTTTAATCCTATTCAGTTAGATATACATTTATTAAGCACTTACTGTGTGCAAGGAGATGTGGTTTCTGAGCTAAAAATGAGGCAGCTCCTTCTCTCCAGGAGCTCACATTCTACTGGAGGAAGGAAGAAGGGAGGAATGTACTCTGCCCAAAATAGAATTTGAGGGAAGGAGGAAGCATCAATAACAGGGGACATCAGGAAGGTCTTCAGGGAAGAGGTGCAATCTTAGATGAGCTTTGAAGGAATAGAAGGATTCAGAGAGAAGGAGGTGAAGGAGGACATGGTAGGTGTTTTAATTTCTATTCTTTAACTTTTTCTTGCTCCTACCACCTCAAGCATCTCTCCCCTTCTGTCCTGCCCCCTCCATCCCACTGATGAGATAAAAATGATCATCTGTGGCTACTGGTAAAATAAGGGTAGTGATAGAGATTGGGGAGTCAGAAGTGACACCAAGGTTGTGAACCTGATGACCACCATAGCAGTAAGGAAGGGATGGCAGAGGTAACATAAAGAGATCACACTTGTCTATCCCATGCAACTTCCTCTGCCCACGTGAATTGGGTGGGAGATGATGGGAGCCGGTACCAGGGTGGCAGCTGTGTGAGTGGAGAAATGGGGAGGTGTACAAGAGATGGTATGAAGGTAGAATCAGCAGGATTTGGTAAAAGATGGGCTATATAGGGTGAGTGAGTGAAGAGTTGAGGATGGCACTCAGGTTGTGAGCCTGGGTGACTGGGAGGATGGTGGTACCCTGGACAGTAATAGGGAAGTTGGGAAGGGGGAAGTGGTTGGAGGGAAATCTAATATGTTCAGTTTGGGCCATGTTGAGTTTGAGATGTCAGTGGGACAACCAGCTTGTGATATCCAGTAGGCAAGTGGAGACTGGAGGTCAAGAGAGAGATTAGAATTTGATAAATAAATATGAAAATCATCTACATGGGGATTAGATGTGAATCCATGGAAATAGATGAGATGACCAACTGAGATAAGAAAGAGGAAGAAAAAAAGAGGGAGCCCAGGACAGAGCCTTGTATACTTCAGAAGTTAACTGGAGGTCAGAGGAGAGGTTAGCACTTGCTAAATAGACCTGAAAATCATCTTCATAGAAATTAGAAGTGAATCCATGGAAATAGATGAGATGACCAAGTGAGATGATAAAGGAAAAGAAGCGGGGTGGGATGGGGGGCAGGACAGAGCCTTGGGGGACACTTCACAAGTTAGAAGGCAGGACCTGGCTTAAGTTCTCCCAAGGGAGCCTGACAAGGATTGAACAGATAGGAGGAGAACCAGGATAGAGCAGTGTCTAGGTTTTCTAGAGAGGAGAGAATATCTAGGAGGAGTGTAATGAACAGTTGCAAAGTTTGCAGAGAGGTCAAGAAGGATGAAGATTAAATGAACTCTTAACTTTAACCCTGATTATTCCAACAAGCTTCACTATCTGAAAACTTCTCCTTTAAGACTGAATGTCTTCTGCTGTAATTTTGGCCAGTTTCCACTGAGTCTGGTCTCTTTAGATAGGACAGCCTTATTGCGTAAAACGTTCCTCATTCAATAAATATTTGTCGATCATGATTGTTTATCCTTTTTGTATAAGAACACTAAAAATATTAAATTGCCCTGAGTTTTGATGGTTCCACAAGGTTGAACCTTTCCTTACAGGTCTCCCTCCTCCCCTGCCTGAACTTTGAATCATTTTTGTTATTTGCTTCTGAAAAGTCTCAACTTCTCTGAGTGAACTCCACTAGAAATAGAAGTCTGTGACGGGTCTGATTAGTGTTAAGCACAGTGGGAGAATGGGAGACTTGTGTCATTTTTTCAAACTGAAACAGCAATACTAGAGTTGGAATAATATTCCTAGGTCTACTGCTGTTTGAATCACAACAAGGGATTGTTTATTTGTGAACTTCTCTGTGAAAGGCAACCATGATTTGCCTTGATAACTGCAATGCCCAGTTTAGTGCAGGCCTGGAAGATAGCAGAGAGAGATGAAGCCAGGGTGGAGGTGGAGCTGAGTTTTAATTCCCCATAGAACCAATAATATGACACACCTTCCTTGGTTAGAGACATTTCCTGGGAATGGTTCATTTGCACCTATAAAAATACAGTCATATTTGAGACAAGACATTTCACAGTTACTAGTAAAGTATGTAGTAAGTTAGATTGTTCCAGGAAGAATTAATAGTTGAATTGATTTGTGGACTCAAGGAATTCTTATCTTAAGAAATTATATTCTCTCAGGTAAGAAGAGTGCATTATTTTCTTTTCCCTCTCCACTTAATGGTATCTTATTTTTCCAAGAAAATGTGTAAAGAAAATTTCAGCATTCATTTTTATAAGATTCTGAGTTCCAAATTTTTCTCCTTCCCTTCCCTCCCTCCCTCCTCAAGACAGCAAACACTCTGACACAGGTTACACATGTACATTCATGCTAAACATATTTCTACATTAGTAATATTGTGAAAGAAGAACCAGAACAAAAGGGAAAAACCATAAGAAAAACCAAAAACCAAACAAGTGAAAATAGTCTGCTTTGATCTGCATTCAGACTCTATAGTTCTTTCTCTGGATGTGGACAGCATTTTCCATCATGAGTCTTGGGACTGTCTTGTATCATTTTACTGCTGAGAAGAACTAAGTCTGTCATAGTTGATCATCATACAATGCTGATATTACTGTATGCAATGTTCTCCTGGTTCTGCTCACCTCATTCAGCATCAGTTCATGTAATTCTTTCCAGGATTTTCTGAAATCTGCTCATCATTTCTTATAGCACAAAACTATTTCATTACATTCATATACCACAACATGTTCAGCCATTCCCCAATTGATGGGCATCCTCTCAATCTCCAATTCTTTCCCACTACAAAAAGAGCGGCTATAAATCTTTTTGTACATGTGGGTCCTTTTCCCTTTTTTATGAGCTTTTGGAATACAGACCTAGTAGTGGTATTGATGGACCAAAGGGCATGCACAGTTTTATAGCCCTTTGGCCATAGTTCCAAACAGAGTGCTTTATTTTCAAGTAATTGCTATTGGTAATTAGATAATTTCTGAAGTCACTCAGATTTAATTAACAGTGTACATTTCAGAAGAGATGATAGTAGACTAATCCAGCCCTACTGGAAGATACTGATGTTATTTTTCAGTGTCTATTTTTATGTTTTTCACACTGTGTCCTGTGAACAGTCTAAAGCTTGTCTGAGTTGTATCCTTTAGCAAAGTATAATGATACTAGAGGTATCACTTTTAAAAAAATGAGTATTTGCTGGTTTCTTCAAAAATTTTAAATATGTGTTGCAGAAGTAAGTGAGGAAGAGTTTGAACCTCATATCCCGTATTTTAATTTCCCACAAATTTGCTGATTCAGAATTATTATTATGCTAATTGAATGGCTCTTACTTTTTTTTTTAATCTACTCTTTTTTACTTCTAGAGGAAAATGGTTTTTGAAAACTTCTCATATTAGTGCCAGGTTGAAACGTTTTCTTGACAGTATAGCCCCCAAAAAGAAACAGTAAAGATTTAATTTCTGAGAGAGAAAACTTTTAGGGCCCCATTCTGCTACTAGTTGCAGTGATGTGTTGATCTCTGTCTGTTTTACAGCTGGGCAGGAGCAAGAGGAGAAGTCAGAAAAGCATCTAGGCAATGACCACCTTCAGCCTTTGCCACCACAGCAAGTTTCTCCTCTTCAGGAAGGAGCAGCCATGGCTGAACACGTCCAGATTCACCCTTAACCCCACACAGTGCCTCAACTTTATACTTTTCTTGTTCATTAATTTGTTTGTTTAAAAAGGGAGACTAAAGTGGATTAAGAAATTAAATTTAAAATGTCTGATTTCTTGCCCCTACCTGTATCCTCATCAGAAGGATAATTGTAATTTTGTTTTTAGCAACACTTTAAACCAATCTTTCTTCATTATCTCCTGAAAAATGTGAGGGGAGAGGATACTAAAAATCTAGTTCCCTTTTGTTGACTCCCTTTTGTAAAGGCAAATTTTAGTGGCTGGGGGATAAGATCCCATTAAAACAAAACAAAATCACCTAGTAGTTAGCTGTGAATAATAACCTGTTCTCAGGAGAATCCCAGAATTAACCTAGAACATATGTGTAGAGCTCTAACAAAAGATGATCGAGAACCTGGGTCCAAGGGTCAAGTTTTTCCATTTCCAGCACTGCCAACTGGCTTGTTGTTTCTGAGACCAAAAAGTACCCCTCAAAACAAAGCTTTGGGACTTCAGCTTTGATTTTTTTTTAATTGCCTCAAAGAATTATGCAGAACAGTAATGATCATTCATGTTTACAGATCTCTCAGATTCTCACTATGGAAAGCCTTTAGGATAAATATTTTTACTAACATTAGTGATAATGAAGGTAAATGCATTGTACCAGCATTGTTGTGGGCAACAGTTTACAATATCGTTCTTCCTGCATAATAGCCTTCCTTCTTAAGAGTCTTTAAAACTCTGCATGTTATTCAAATGACGATCACTTTTATTGAAAAAAAATAGATATCACAAGAAATAACATTGGAGTTTGCTGTGCAGATTTACCTACCTTCTTTCATTTCTGCATTCATGGTATATTTCCCTAAATTTTCTGTATTTAAAATTATAAATTTCAGTGTTAATGGTGGGAAGTTGGTGGGCTTTTTTTCTGTATTTAATTGGTACAATTTGACTCTTCACTGGATTACCTTTTTTTTTGCTTTGATAGAAACAATTCATTTTCCTCATACTTTAGCACAAGTTAACGGCTTATCTGTGTACTTGACAAGTTGGAGAAGAAATGTAATTGGTCTTGGTTCTGTGAAATATTCTTCACAAATCAGCTTGTCCAAATTCTGTTGTTTTTTTTCTCTTGGTCTTCAATTTTAACCATCTTTTTGAAAGATGGTGCTAGAGTTGTACATGCCGTTTTATTATATTAGTAGCACCTTGATTTTCTTGTGTTTCTCAAATCCTCCCCACCCCAACCCCCTTTCTAGTGCTAGGGCAATAAATTACTGCATTACTAGAGAAGTAGTTTATTCATTATTATTATGTCTTTTTCTATCAATGCCTGCCATTTTGCATTATGTTTTAAGAATCATTTTGTGGTAGTTTTGTTTCCTTTTTGTTAAACATGAATTTTAAAACTATTTAAGTATACTTAATGTTATAGGAGAAAACATGACCAATATATTGAGATTCCTTTCTTTGGCTTGAATTTTTCCTAGATGAATTATATTTTTGTTTCCTGTCTGCATTTTTTTCCTCCCTTAATGTGACTGAATTTTGTTTTCATTGACATTTGCATTGTTTGAGAGATGAAGTTGGGGAAAAAAAGAAGCCCCCTAGAAGAAATTATCATATTAACTCTTGCTAAGCCAAATCAGTAGGCAGGATCCTTTCCTCCAGGGAGGCCTTTTGGATTTTGGGATCTTGCATAGGAAAGACTATTCATCCTGTCGAGAAATCTCTAACTTGATACATAGGACTGGACTTAATGGGGAAAGCTAATAGGGGAAGGTGACTACCCACTGCTTGTACAACAGTATAGTTAAGACTCTGATGAACAGATGTCTGTTGTCCAATTCCTTGATGGTTTTTGCTCCATTAAAATAATAATAGTCATGAAAATAAACCAGAGCTCATCTCACACCCTTGGTGGGTGATAGCAAATACTTTCCACCTCTTTAATTGGCAATAAGGGACTACAGGTCTTTTTTAATATAAAGCCACGCCTATATGTTGGTGAGGTAAACCTAATTCACTCTGTTGTTGTCATTGTTTCTGTTTTTAAGAGACTGGAGCCCTTTCCCTGATTCATTGCTTCCACTCTCTAGGCAATATAATAGAGTTCTTTCCTCTCTGTGGCTCCTTTCTGTTTTCCCCCATGCACTTTGCTTGCCTTTCCTGGCTTTTAGACTGTTTACAGGACATCCTACCAGTTTCTAGGAAAGAAGAAAGTAATTCCTTCTTGATTTTAGTTGTTAGCTCCAGCTGTCCTGAAACGTCACCACCTCAAAACAATTGCTATTGGACTTCTCATATCTGGTATATAGTATAGTATGTCTGCCCTCACAGTGCTAAGGCTAATCTTTTCTTCCTGGGAGCCCATCCTACAGTGATTCTAATTAAGACTATAAAACTTGTTCAAATAGGCTTCTGTTCTGAGAAATTCGTGTAAAAGACTAAAATACATGCTAAATCTTTTACCTTGAGGACATGATTTGAAGAATGACTGTTTCATTTTTGTATGATAACCTAGGTTACCCCTTACGTGAAATAAGTTGAATGTTTTCCATTTTTGGTGTCTTTCTCTTCCATTACTTCATGTGACTCTCCTTGTCCTGTCTCCTTCGTATTTGAGTTTGGTGTTGAAAAGACTTTGCAGACTGAATTACCTTTCATACCCCTTGGGCACATCGTTGCATATCAGAATGCGGGAAGGAGTGCCATCAAAAATTGTGACTTCTGTTCTTTGGACGTTTCCTTCTTTAGAAGTGGCTGTGAGTGCTGACTCAGTAGCATCAGTTTTATCTATGGCATACATCAAGAACCTATAATTGGGGGGAAAACTATTGTGGGAAGGGAATTTGTGTCTGATTGTCTGAAATAAGTGTGGAAGGAATTAATTTACTCACTGGTTTCAATGTAGTTTCATATTCTTTTTTTTAAAAGATTGTTATTGCTTTTCCTTTTAATCAGTGAAACCAGTGCTGCTTAACACATGTTTAATATAACTATCTTGTGTTCTTTAAAACTTTTGTGATAGTTCACAAATTTTATTTTAAATCTAGGAGCTGGATTAAATATCCTTTCTGTTGTATTTTCTGTCATTAATTTTGAAGGGATTTTCAAGATTGTGCACGTCAAATGTTGCTTTAAAATGCAGCGCTGTTTACCATTTTTTTAAGCTGGACAGGCTCAGCCATAATTGGCCTTTCAAATGGACTGACATGATCTGTGCACCACTATACTTAGATTGGTTTGTACTTTGTTTGGACCACTTAAAAATGAATAATTGCTTTGTAATCTTGATCAAGAAGACACAGATTCAAGCGTTAGCTTTTCAACTTGTGTATGGAGTGCTTTTCTTTCTTGGATATATATTGTAAAAAATCATATTTGCCAGTGCAATATTTGTTAGAAAATGTTGTTCTAGTCATCCTTTGTATAGATTTTTTAAAAATTTGATTAAACAGAAAATCAGATAAAATGCAATGTTTGGTGTAACTTTCTGTGGAATTCACATTTGATGATGATGACCATACTCTTTGCTGTACACCAACATTATAGTTAGGAGTTTGGAGAGGTCTCTTTTCTAATCTCAGGATTCCTTTTTTTTTTTGATTCACTTATTAAAATTATTTAATATTTTTAGTTTTCAGCTTTGATTTCCACAAGATTTTGAATTACAAATTTTCTCTCCATTTCTATTCTCCCCTCCAGTCCAAGATGACAAATATTCTGATTGCCCTATTTTCCAGTTAGCCCTCCCTTCTGTCACCCTACTCTCCCTCGCCCCCTATCCTCTTTTGCCTTACTTTCTTGTAGGGCAGCATAGATTTCTATGCCCCATTACCTGTATATCTTGTTTCCCAGTGGCATGCAAAGACACCTTTTTTTTGAACATCTGCTTTTAAAACTTTGAGTTCCAAATTCTCTCCTCTCTTTCCTCCCCACCCACCCTCCCTAAGAAGGCAAGCAATTCAACATAGGCCACACATGTATCATTATGTAAAACCCTTCCACAATACTCATGTTGTGAAAGACAAACTATATTTTGCTCCCTCCTATCCTATCCCGCT
>CM053623.1:417341882-417364929 GCA_028646595.1 Phalanger gymnotis
TTTTTTTTTTTTTGGTTCTGTTTCGTCTTTCTCATGAGTCACGAGAAAATGTATAAATTAATTCAATGCCTAGTTATACCTGGAAGTTATATGAGACTCCATGCCTTCTTGGGGAGGGAGGGGAGGAGGGAGGAAAGAAAATCTGGAACCCAAAATTAGGTAGAACTGTTTGTTGCAATCTAAAAATAAAAAAAAATTTAAAAAAAAAAGAGAAAAAAAATTCTGAGCACTCACTTCCAATGTCAATATTTGCAAATTTACAAATTATATGCATGCAGTACTATACTAATGATCATATATATTATAAAACATAGACAAAATTGAAATAAATAGAAAAGGAGATAAAGATGAAATAGTGTTTGATCCTAGTATCAATGATTAGTCACTGGAGTCTGTTGAGTAGGAGAGTGAAATGGCTAAACCCATACTTTTGGAAAATCACTGACATCTGTGTAGCAGACGGATTAGAAGAAGATACTAGAAAGAGCAGATACTTCAAGCAGTGAGACAAATAAGGCATATGATTCAATAATTCAGGCAAGAGGCTATGAGTACCTGAACTAGGGTGGTGTCTGAATTAGACAGAAAAGGACACATGTAAGAGATATTTAGGCCCGTAAGATCTGGCAATCAATGGGACATGTGGATGTTATGGGAGGGAAAGTAAAGAACAAAAAATAACATTGAATATAAGTATGACGGTGCCGTTGACAGTTTATAAAGAAGTTTAAAAAATGGATAGGTTTAGAGAGATATACGATGATATCTGCAACCTGGGGTTCACAATTTCTCTTATCTCCAATCTCACCAATCAGCTAAAACTTTCTTTACTGCCTATAAATATTTCTAAGTCTTCACCATCTTAAAAAAAAAAAAAACCCTTTACTTAATCCCTACATCTCTATTCCCCTATGTGGCTATAGGCTTTAAGAAAGCTACCTGACTTCCAGTGCCAAGATGGTGGAGTGAGGAAGGAACCCTCTGAAGCTCTCCCAAATTCCCTTCGAAACAACTAGAAACCCACCTCAGAATTGCTCTAGGAGCAGAGAAGCAGCTTATCAGCATGGCAGGAAAGGTCTGTCTCATTTAGGTGAGGTCCAAGAGGAGATGCAGCAGCCAGCCTCACTGCAGGGGGCCTGCAGCAAGGCTCCAAGCATGGGGCAATTCACTACCAAGGCTCCTGAGCTCCTGCAACCCAGAAGCCCCTGGGCAAGTGAGCAGTCTCTACAGCTCAGCAAGGCCCCCACAGTGAGCCCACATACCACACAAGCTGAGGTTGTCTTGAGTCCACTGCTGATTAGTAGTGAAGCCCTGCCTCAGTACAGGGCAACAGTGAGACCCCCACTCCTGGGGCCTGCCAAAAGAGAGACCTTGTTTCCATAGCAAGCCAGCAGCAGGAGCCTACTCCTGAGGCAGGCAAGCAGCTAACCCACAAACACAGGGGAGGCCAAAAGACCTCCCCCCTCTTACAAGCAAAAAGGGAAGCCTACCCTCTAGTGAAAGCAAGCAGCTAAGCCCTTGAAGCCCAGTGAAAGCCAGCAGTAAGACCCTGAGCCCCAGCACAAAAACTCTGGGACAGTACAAGACCAAAGCCCAACTCTCACATAAAAACACCAAGTCACAAAAATGGCCCCCCAAAAAAACCCCAAACCCTTGAATATAGAAAGTTACTATATGGTGACAGGGAAGACCAATGCATAAACTTGGAAAAGGACAATAGTGTCAAAATGGCAACAAATGAAGTTTCAAAGAAAAATGTAATTTGGTCTCAGGCCCAAAAAGAACTGGATGGGCTTAAAAAGGATTTTAAAAAGCAAACTAGAGGAGAAAAAAAAATCAGAGAAAGAAATGAGAGTAATGCAAGAGAATCATGAAAAAAGAATCAATAGCATGAGAAAATATATACAAAAATTTACCAAGGAAAATAACTACCTAAAGAATAGAATTGGCCAAATAGAGAAGGAAGTACAAAAGCTCATTGAAGAAAATAATTCCTTAAAAATCAGAGTTGAGCATGTGGAAGCTAATGACTCTATGAGACACCAAGATACAAACTCAAAAAAGTAAAAGGAAAAAAGTAGAAAAAAATGTGAAATTTCTAATGTGAAAAACAACTGACCTAGAAAATATATCCAGCAAAGATAATATAAGAATTATTGGACTACCTGAAAGCCATGATCAAACCAAACCAAACCAAACAAACAAACAAAAACAAACAAACAAACAAACAAAAGGCCTGGACAACATCTTTCAAGAAAATATCAAAGAAAATTGTCCTGATATATTAGAACCAGAGGGCAAAATAGAAATTGAAAGAATCCACCAATCACTACCTAAAAGAGACCCCAAAATGAAAACTCCCAGGAACATCACAGCCAAATCCCAGAACTCACAGATCAACTCAAAGATCATTTGACAAGCAGCCAAAAAGAAACAATTTGAATGTTGTGGAGTTACTTTCAGGATTATACAGGATTTGGCAGCATCCACATGAAAGCACCAGAGGGCTTGGAATATGATGACCAGAAGGCAAAGGAGTTAGGATTATAACCAAGAATCACCTACCCAGCCAAACTGACAATAATCTTTCAGGGAAAAAAAGAGACATTTAACGAAACAGAACTTTCAAGCATTCCTAATTAAGATCAAAGCTGAATAAAAAATGTGACCTCCAAATACAAGACTCAAGGGGAGCACAAAAAAGTAAAAAACAAACAAGAGAACACATAAGGAATTCAATAAGGTAACTATTTATTTCTATGTGGCAAGATAATATTTGTAACTTAAGAACTTTATTGCTATAAGAGCAATTAGAAAGAATATATATAGACAGAGGGTGTAGACATAAGATGACTTTGACAGGATGATATCCCAAAAAACAAAACAAAACCAAAAGGTGAGAAAGAAAATTGCACTGGAAGAAGGAGGGGGGGAAACTGAATGAGGTAAATCATTTCACATAAAAAAGGAGTGAAAGAGCTATTATAATGGTGGGGAAGATGGAGGGGTGGTGAGCAAAGCTTAAACCTTATTCTCATCAAAATTGGATCAAAGGGTATGGAATAACATACACACTCAGTTGGATATAGAAATCCATTTAATCCCATAAGAAAGTAAAAATGGATGGAGATAATAGAAGTGGGGGGGGGTAGTAAAAGAGAGGATATATTGGGGAAGGCAGTGATCAGAAGTAAAACACTTGTGAAGAGGGAAAGGGTGGGGGATAAGAGAGAGGAGAGGGATAAAGAAGGGGAAAACAGCACGGAGGGAAATACAGTTAGTTATCATAACTATAAATGTGAATGAGATGAACTCATCCATAAAACAGAAGTGGATAGCAGAACAGATTAAAAACCGGACTCCTACAATATGTTGTTTACAAGAAACACATTTGAAGCAGAGAGATGCACACGGGGTAAAGGTAAGGGGCCAGAGCAGACACTATTATGCTTCAGTTGAAGCAAAGAAAGTAGGGGTAGCAATCATGATCTCAGATACAGCAAAGGCAAAAACAGATGTAATTAAAAGAGATAAGGAAGGAAACTTTTGGTTAAAGGTACCTTTCAAGAAATTATCAAGGAAACCTGCTCTGATATTCTAGAACAAGAGGGTAAAATAGAAATGGAAAGAATCCAATGATCACCTTGATCTGGGAGTTCTGGAAATGAAAACTCCTAGAAATAGTATAGCCAAATTCTAGAGCTCCCAGATCAAGGAGACAAATACTGCAAGCAGCCAGAAAGAAACAATTCAAATATTACCGAACCACAACCAGAATAACACAAGATTTAGCATCTTTTACATTAAAGGATCAGAGGGCTTGTAACATGATATTCTGGAGGGCAAAAGGGCTAGGATTAAAACCAAGAATCAACAAAAGTGAGCATAACCCTTTAAGCGAAAAAATGGAAATTCAATGAAAGAGAGGACTTTCAAGAATTCTTGAAGAAAAGACCAGAGATGAATAGAAAATTTAAGTTTCAAATACAAGACTGAAGAGAAACATAAAAAGGTAAACAGAAAAGAGAAATCATAAGGGACTTAATAAGTTAAACTGTTTATATCCCTACATGGGAAAATGATACTTGTAACTCCTAAGAACTTTCTCATTATTAGGGCAGTTAGGAGTATATATAGACAGAGGGCATGAGTGTGAGTTGAATATGAAGGGATGATATCTAAAAAATAAAATTAAAGGGTGAGACAGGAATGTACTGGGAGAAAGGCAAAGGGAGAGATAGGGGTAAATTATTTCACATAAAAGAGGCAAGAAAAAGCTTTTACAGTGGAGGGTAAGAGGGGCAAGGTGAGGGGGTAAGGTGAGGGGGAATGAGTGAACCTTGCTCTCATCAAAATTGGCTCAAAGAGGGAATACATTCTTAGTCGGGTACAGAAATGTATCTTATTCTACAAGAAAGGAAGGGAAGAGGATAAGGTGGGGGATGGGAGAAATAGAAGAGAGGGCAGTTGGGGGAGAAGGTAGTCAGAAGCCTCTAAAGTCAAAAGACTTTAGAGGAGGGACAGGGTGAAAGGAGAGAGAGAATAGAATAAACGAGGTGGGGGGAATAGGATGGAAGGAAATACAATTAGCAATAGTAACTGTGAAAAAAAAATTTGAAGCAAATTTCTCGATAAAATCCTTATTTCTCTCAAACATATGGAGAACTGAGTCAAATTTATAAATTTATAAAATTTATATAATGTATTATATATATTATATATAATATAACATATTATATATAGTATATATAATATATAATAATATATATAAATTCATAAAATTTACAAATCTATAAAAATAACAGCTATTCCCCATTTGATAAATGATCAAAAGATATGAGTTTTCAGATGAAGTTATCAAAGCTATTTATAGAAATATGAAAAAATGTTCTAATTCACTATTGACTGGAGAAATATAAATTAAAACAATTCTGAGGTACTAACTCATTAGATTGGCTAATAGAACAGAAAAGGTAAATGACAAATATTGGAAGGGATGTGGGGAAAATGAGACATTAATGCATTGTTGGTGGACGTGTGAACTGATTCAACCTTTCTATAAAGCAATATGGAACTATGCCCAAAGGGCTATAAAGCTGTGCATACCCTTTGACCTAGCAATACCACTACTAGGTCTATATCCCAAAAGAGATAAAAAAGGAAAAAGGAAAAGGACCTATACACACAAAAATATTTATAGCAGCTCTTTTCTGGGGGCAAATAATTAGAAACTGGGGGGATGCCCATCAATTGAGGAATTGTTGAATAAGTTCTGGTAAGTGATTATGATGGGAATACTATTGTACTATAAGAAATGATGAGCAGGAGGCTCTCAGAAAAACCTGGAAACACTTGCATGGGCTGATACAAAGTGAAATATACTGTGTACAAAGTAATAGCAATATTGTAAGATGATCAGTTGTGAACGACTTAGTTATTCTCAGTAACATAACAATCCAAGACAATTCTGAAGGACTTATGATGAAAAATGCTTTCCATTCCCAGAGAAAGAACTGAGGGGGTCTGAATACAGATTGAAACTTACTGGCTTTATTTTTCTTGAGGGTTTTTTTTTGTCTTTGTTTTCTTTCACAACATGCCTAATATGGAAATGTTTATGACTATACATGTATAACCTACATAGAATTTCTTGCCTTCTCAATGAGAAGGATGAGGAGAGAGGGAGGGAGAGAATTTAGATCTCAAAAGTTTTTAAAAATGAGTGTTAAAAATTGTCTTTATGTGCAACTGCGGGAAAATACAAAATACATTTTTAAAAAAGAGAGCATGGAATAGTTTATCTGTCAGATTTATGGATAAGGGAAGAATTCAGGACCAAAGAAAATATAGAGAGCATTTAAAAACATAAAGTAAATAATTTTGATTATATAAAATTTAAAAGTTTTTATACTAACAAAACCAAATGCAATCAAAATTATAAGGAAAATAGGAAACTGGGAAAAAATTTTGCAACAAGTATCTCTGATATAGGCTCATTTCTCAAATATATAAAGAACTGAGCAAAATTTATAAAAATATAAGTCATTCCCCAATTGATAAATGGTCCAAGGATACAAACAACCAGTTTTCAGATGAAGAAATCAAAGCTATCTATAATCATATAGAAAAATACTCTAAATCATTACTGATCAGAGAAATGCAAATCAAAACAACTCTGAGGTCCACCTCATACCTATCAGATTGGCTAAAATGACAAAAAAGGAAAATGACAAATGTTAGAAGGGATATGGGATACTAACGCACTGTTGGTAGAGTCACGAACTGACCCAACCATTCTGGAGAGCAATTTGGAACTATGCCCAAAGGACAATTAAGCTGTGCATATTCTTTGACCCAGCAATACCACTACTAGGTCTATATCCCCCCACCCACCCAAAAAAGGAAAAGGCCCTATTTGTACAAAAATATTTATTGCAGTTCTTTTATGTGGTGGCTAAGAAATGGAAATCAAAGGCATGCCCATCAACAGGGGAATGGCTAAACAAACTGTGGAATAGGATTCTAATGGTATTATTGTGCTGTAAGAAATGACACGCAGGATGATTTCAGAAAGACTTATATGAACTAATACATAGTGAAGTGAACAGAACCAGGAGAATGTTATACACAGTAACAGCAATATTGTTCAATAAATAACTGTGAATGACTTTGCTATTCTCAGCAAAACAATGATACAAGACAATCCCAAAGGCCTAAGGATGAAGCATACTATCTGCCTCCTAATATTGGTGATTCCACATCCTCTCCTCTTGCTCTCTTCTAAATCCACAGCAGTCTGGCAACTGCCCTCTCCAAAATTACCAATGAACTTTTAATTGCCAAATCTGGAATTTTCTAACTCCTTGCCCTCCTCTACCTTATTACAACATTCAACACTACTGATCATCTTCTCCTGGATAGTCTCTCATTCCTCTCTAGGCTTTTCTATTACTCCTCTATCCTGCTTCTCTTTCTATCTGTCCAAGCACTCCTTTTCAATATGCTTTACTGGCAATGCCCATTAACCATTAGTGTGCCCAAGGTTCTGTCCTGGGCCCTATTTTCTTTTCTTGATATACTACTTCATTTGGTGATCCCATCAGCTCTCATGGGTTCAATTATCATCTCTGAACTTCCAGCCAACACGGTTGCTAGAACAAGAGGCAGACCACTCAGCACTCACGTATATAAATCAATACAATCTAAAGTTTGCACCAGACAGAATAATAAAGAAATGCAGTAAGGGTCTCCCTCCCCCTCCTACCAAAATCAGCTAGAAGCCCATGGACAATAGGAAAAGGGGCTGCCCCAAAGCAAACAAGCCCAGCCCCCCTCCCCCCCTTAAGTATAACCAGCAAGGGATCAGAGACACCTCCAGCCTACAAAGCTTCATCAGAAGGCAGCAAGAGAAGTCTCCCCAAAAGCCCCAAAATGTGCTTGGAAGCTAGGGAGCAAGGTAATGTGACCAGAGCAGGTACTGCAGTGTTCAGACAAGAATAACCCAGACACAAGGATTCTAAGGACCCTAACTCCAACTCTCATCCTAAGACAGCAGAGGGCCCTGACGACCCATTGTTCTCAAAGATCCAGGGAAGGCCTAACACTGGGAGGAGGAAGTCACATCAAGAACCCAAAGGAGGTCAATTAAGGGCCACTGCACTACCCGAAATTACAGGAGCCAATGGAAATTGCCCCAGCCAAGAAGTCCCAATTCAGAACTGAAGCTGGAAAGACAATAAATAAAACACCAATCAATATAAAAAAATATTGTAGATCTAAGGATTTCCCCCACAAAGGAGAGATTTACTCTAATAACTAGAAGCAGTGATTCAGAATGAAAAAAAAAATTGATTTTCCAGAAGTACTACATAAATACCCAGAAGAAATGAAACAAAAAGAGAAATAAAAGCTCTGGAAGAATTGGAAAGAAAATAAACAACTTAGAACATAAAGTGGTAGATTTCACGCAAGTAGCAGACTCCCTGAAAAATAGAATAAATCAAATAGAAATAACTGACTCCATGACACAGCAAGAAATATTAGAACTGAAAGCCAAACAACTGAAAAAATGAAAGAAAATTTGAGATAGCTAAAATCAAAACAACTGACCAGGAAAACAGGTAAAGAAGAGATAATTTAAGAGTCACTATATTCTCTGAACACTGTAATTGGGGGAAAAAAGCAGTCTATGCACGTACTTCAAGAAATCATAAATGGAAACTACCCAGGTCTATCAGAACCAGAAGGTAAATAAAGAATCTAATGATCACCTCCAGAAAGAAACTCCAAAAGGAAAAGTTCCAGAAATGTCAAAGAGAGAATATCAAAGAGAGAAGAAAGCATTAAGGAAAAACATCTGGCAAGCAGCCAGAAAGAATGAATTCAGAGGAAACACAGAATCACACAAGACCTGGCAGCTTCTAAAATAAATGAAAGGTGGTCTTGGAATACATATTCCAAAAAGCGAAAGAGATAAGCTTACAACCAAGAATAACTTACCCTGAAAAGCTAAATGCAATCCTACAAAGAAAAAAAAATACATCAAATGGAAGATTCTTAAGCCTTTCTGATGAAAAAAAAAAACAGACCTAAGTAGAAGCTCTGAACTATAAACATAAGAGTCCAACGAAATCTAGAAAGGCAAATGTATTTGAGTAATTAAAAGTTGCCTGATAGTACAGCTATACAACATTCTAATATGAGCAGAAGAAACACACATCTCCTCAGAACCTTAATATCTTCAAAGGTTATTGACAAAATTAAATAAGGAAAACAGAAAACCTGGGGTGGATTTGTTCTGTTCTGAGGGTTTGAAGAGGAGAAAGGAGGAAGAAATTTGCTATTCCTCATAACTAGGGTATGTGAGAAGCTAAAAGAAAGTGTGTGGGAGCAACAGGTATCAAATGAGTTTTGCACTTTGATTGAAACAGAAAAGGGAATGTTGAAGACACTCAGACTCATGCACAATTTTTGTGTAGAATTAAATCAAGCTTAACAAAGTAAATGTGGTTGTATTAGAGTCAATACACATGATTGGCTATCTCAAGGAGGGTGAAATGAGACCTATCTCACTCTGCATGATTGATTATCCATAGCTGGTTGCCAGCATCCTCACCTAGTCCAACCTCCTCATTTTGCAGATAAGAAAACTGGCCCAGAGAGGCTAAATAACTCATCCATGGTCCTACAGGTGGCCAAGATAGAAATTAATGTTTTCTAACTTTAAATCTAGTGCTCCCCCCATAACATTACTTCCTAATGCATTATTTACCTGTTTCTATTTTGGACTTTCTTTTCCTTTTCCATAAGCCTATTAAAATTTGTCTTACACATGGTAAATATTTACTTTCATTTTTTTTTTCTGGGCAATTTACCAATGGCTACAGTTTTCTTTGCTGTTCAATAGAATGGTAAGAGATGATACAGTTCAACTCTGCTAGCTAATATATGAAATCCAAAGAAGCAGAGGAATAAATGTTTTAATAAAATATTAAAGCATGATGAGATTATAAACTACTAGTTGTTACCATTAGAGTATGCTACTAAGATCAGGCAAACCTAATCATGCCACCTGCACACCTGTTCTAGCTAAGAACTATTATTATCTTTTAACATTTTGTTAGGAAGACAAGTATTTTTGCACATGTTAATTTTCATTAACATAATTTTCAATAACAGTCACTTTACCTAGTTACAAAAATCTCAAAAAAACAGTTAAAATACCAAAAACTATGTCAATGAGACCTTAATGCAATATACTATACTTCTGTATTAAAAGTTAAAAATTAAGACCCTTTATTTTAGAGGAAAAAAAAACCAAAAAGTTACTAGCTAGGACAACATATACTATAGAATACACCAGCTATATAACTACAGAGATCCTTAATACACAGTTTATACTTTTTAATCTATGATATGGATTAAGTGTACTTTTTCACATATTGCTAAATGGAAATTTAATTTATTTCTGAGCTCTGATAAAAAAAAACAATTAAACACTAGAAAAAGTATCAAACTCTTAAGTCAGAAAACAAGATCACAAATTTTGAGCTAGAAAGGATTTTAGAGTGCAAAAGCCAAAGAATACTTTTTAAAGACGAGGAAACTGAGGCTCAAAAGTGATTAATTTGCCTGGTGTCACACAGCTAGTGAGTGTCTAAAGCAAGAGTCAACTCAGGTCTTCCTGACTTTCAAGTCCAGCCCACTACCCAAAATATACTCTAGGCCAGGGCTTTTTTAAACTTTTCCAATATGACCCCTTTCAGCACTTCTTAAACTGTGGGTGAAGCACTGTAGTAGGCTGCCTGTTAACACTTAGCTAACAGTCTGTTAACATCCAGCTAAAATATTAACTAAATAATTCTCGTAACTAAAATGAGAGACAAATACCTGTGAATCTAACAGAACTTACTACAGCACAGTCTCTAATATATTATTAGTGTTACCTTGGAATCCATTTTTTAAGAAAGAAGGAAGAGGATAAGTCTGAAGTGATGAAGATCCAATCCTAATTGTTAAATAGCCACTTACTGACATCCCTGCCTAACTGGTTATATTTAGTTTAGAAGGAATTTAAGAAATTGAAGACACAAATTTATATATTAACTGCAGAAAACACTATTATTAACATTAAAGAGTAAATCAGCTTTTTTTTAAAAAAAAATATTTCTAAACTGTTTAAAATCCCGCAAGTCAAAGAAGGCTTTCTGGACTGGATTTTTCATTATTGGTAGCAAAAGCACAAAGCGTAAAACATAAATTCCCAATCATTTGGTAAAAGTACATAATTCTATTACTTTTAAGCCATGAAATTCATTTAAAAATGAACTCAGCTTTAAAATACTCTATTTTGAAGTTAGTTTGAAAGGACCATACCTGAGATACTTGGCCTTGGACTTTTGTAAGCTGAGTTGATCTAATATTTAAAGAATGACTTCTTGTTACTGTTGACGACAAAAGGGATTTTCCATTCACTTTTTTTTCAGGATGACAACCTGTTGGTGGTCTCTTTTCAAGAAGCACAGCATCCCAAGGATCTTCTGCTGTTAAAACTGGAGAATTTTTCTCTTCGTCCAATACCTCCACATTCTCCACTTTAGGTTTACTTAAAGGATCTAAGTCTAGCCAGTCAAATTTACTAATATCATCAGACTTTGGGGACCCTTGTAGATTACTGACAGTAGTTTTTGTATTACTTATCTCCAAATCAGTCCTTGACTTACCATTTTTTAAAAATTCTGAAGTACTAGCTATTTTGTCAAACAGTTTTGCCATTTCAGGACTGACTGCTGGACGATAGATGGGTAAACTTCCTTGTGGATGAAAAGGGGTAGTAGGTGTCAAAGGATATGAAATGTACTGGGATTGTCTTGGAAGACTTAAATAAATAGGTTCTGTAGATGGAAATGTAGACATGCTTGGATTGAAGCCATTTTGGAATGCACCAGACTGTTTACAGTAAGCTGAGGGATAAATAGAAGGTAAAGTGCAAGTGGAAGGCCCAGGTAATCCAGGTGGCCATTGTCCTCTCTGAATAGTAGGCTGTAGATAAAATTGTGCAGAAAAGGAAGGGCTCAAGACAGGAGTAACTGGCATTGCTGGTGCTTTACTAGCCTCAAAGCTGTCATCCAGCAGTAGTTTCTCAAATTCAGCATGAGTAAGCTTTTCGATATCAATGTCTACAGCACTTTTGGGTGAATCTGATTCAGGAAACACCATGAGATCAAAGTCCTTATGAATTTCTTGCGATTTTTGAGCAGGGTTACTTAACAATTCGAAGCCTCTCTGATTTTCAACTACTTGTTTGTCTTTTTGCAGTTTTGCTAGAGCCTCAGCTTCCATCTGTAATGCTTCTTCTCTGTCCACATCTTTAGTTTTTGCTGGCCCCAAAGGGGAGGATGAACACTGCTTAAACCCATTGTTACTGGATATCTGAGCCATGCTGTACAAAGGATGTCCATTTAAAAGGGCAAACCTATCTTCTTCTAAACAAGTCTGTCTTGTAGGTCCTGAGGAATAAACCAGATGCACCTGTACAGAGAGGGCAAAAAATTTCAATTAGGTTCTTAAAATTCATTTAATAATTTTGCAATATATTTAAAGGTTAAAAGAAAATATTTCGCTTACTGTAGATTATGTAACTTTACCCCAAGAATGGGGAACCTGTGGCCTCAAGGCCACATGTGGTCTTCTAGATCCTTGGGTTTGGCCTTTTGACTGAGTCCAAGTTTGACAGAACAAATCCTTTTATTAAGGGAATTAGTTCAGTGAAGTTTGGATTCAGTCAAAGGGCTGAACTTAAGGACCTAGAGGGCCACGTGTGACCTTGAGGCCAAAAGTTCCCCACCCCTGCCTTACCCTATTCTGGGACCAAGAGAATGGTAACACATTCATTACTCAGGCAATCTGCTTGGCATTCATCTCCTTTCCCTAGCCGTCTGTCCCCAGTAAGTGTTGCCTTCCCCTAATTAGAAGCTCCTTAAGGACAGGAATTATCTCACTTTCATATTGTATTCCCAGTGCTTAGCACACTACCAAGAACATATTAAGGCTCTAATCAATGTTTTTCATTCTTTCCTTTTTTCCTTCCTTCATTCAGGTTGAGACACAATTAATTAAAAGTATTGATTAGGATTGATTAATCTGGAAGCAGTAACAAGGTGGATGGAGCACAAAGAGGGAAATCTGTAAGGCAACAATCCAGGTGAGAAACAGAACTTGATTTAAGTGAGAAAAGAAAGGAGTAGAGATACCATGCAGACAGAATTGAAACAACAGGACCAAAAAAAAAAAAAAAAAAAAAAAAAAGGACGACCAGGGTAAAGAGATGATCTTACTATCAGTCTCATTTAACTATGTGTCTGATGATTATATGAAAATTAGAGTGCCAAGGCAAGAGCAGAGAAGTCCAAAGCAAGCAAATACTGTATGTGATACCAGTTTGAAGGAATAGGAAAAAGGCCAGAAAAGCAGGGTGGTAAGGGTAACCTCTAGGTTAGGAAGCAGGCTAAGCCAGAGACAGGGACAATATGCAGGGTCAATTCTAACAGGTGGAGGAATATTCGTAACACCACAGAACAGCAGAGAGACAACCAGTAGGAAAGAGATCTGGCTAAAATGAGTACAGAAAATTCTAACTTTTAGATTTTAGGTAAAGGATTCTGAAAGAAATAAGTTTTTTTAAAAAATACCTAACTTTACTGTACAGTACTGTGCTCCATGGCCTCCTACTTCCCCGCCCTCCCCAAAAAAAACCCTCCAAGTGAAAGCAGAAGGGAGGTACAGAAAGAACTTGCTTGACTTGGGACCACTATCAATGAGAGAGAAGACCTTTGGCACTACTCTGGCCTACCAGCAGGCAATTGGTCCCTATGAGTATCTTCCCCACACTTGAGTACTACACACCAGTCACAAGCTCATCTGTGTCCAAGTCTGTTCCACCTCCCTTCTTCCTCTCTATTTTAGCCAAGCCACCAAGGGGCTGGCTGCCCAGCCCAGCATGTTCCCCCTCCTGCTCTCTCTTCTGAGGCTCTCCTGCCCCCATCTGTCCTGGAACCATAAGCAGGGACCCCTCCTTCCAAAGGGTGTAGCTCTTTTGGTCTTCCTCCTTCCTTCCCTGTGGGCAAATTCACATTAAGTTTACTAGGTCTGCACAATGGCCCATAAGAACCATCTGTATAGGGATTCGCTGGCCTACCCCCTTCTCCATAGAGCTCTCCCTGGTTTATTATTATATAGTATTTTATTTTTCCCTAGTTACATGTAAAAACAATTTTTAACATTCGTTTTTAAAATTTGAGCTCTGAATTCTCTCCCTTCCTCCCTCTCCACCCCTCATTGAGAGGGCAAGAAATTCTATATAGGTTATAATGTGTAGTCATGCAAAACAAATCCATAATAGTCATGTTGTGAAAGAAAATAGAGACAAAAAAAATCAAGAAAAATAAAGCAAAAAAAAAGTACGCTTCAATCTGTATTCAGACACCATCAGTTCTTTCTCTGGGAATAGATAGCATTTTTGATCATAAATCTTTCAGAGTTGTCTTGGATTGTTGCATTGCTGAGAATAGCTAAGTCATTCAGAGCTGATCATCTTACAATATTGCTATTACTTTGTACACAGTACATTTCACTTTGCATTGGACCATGCAAGTCTTTCCAGGTTTTTCTGAGAACACCCTCCTCATTATTTCTTAATCACATACCACAACTTATTTAGCCATTCCTCAATTGATGGGCATCTCCTCAATTTCTAATTTTTTGCCCCCAGAAAAGAGCTTCTATGGATATTTTTGTACCTATAAGTCCTTTTCCTTTTTATTTCTTTTGGGATATAGACCTAGTAGTGGTATTGCTTGGTTAAAGGGCATGCATAGCTTTATAGCCCTTTGGGCATAGTTCCAATTGCTCCACACTAGGGTTGAATTGTTCACAACTCCATCAATGGCGCATTAATGTCTCACTTTTCCCACATCACCTCCAACATTTGTCATTTACCTTTTCTGTCCTATTAGCCAATCTAATAGGTATGAGTTAGTACCTCAGATTTGTTTTAATTTGCATTTCTCCAATCAAGAGTGAGTTATTTTTATATGGCTATAGATAGCTTTACTTCATCTGAAAATCAATCATATCTTTTGATCACTTATCAATTGGGGAATGGCTCTTATTTCTATACATTTGACTCAGTTCTCTACATATTTGAGAAATGAGGTCTTTATCAGAGAAATTTGCTTCAAAATTTTTTCACAATCACTATTGCTAACTCCATCTTATTCCCCACTATTTCCCTCCATCTTATTCCCCACCATTTATTCTATTCTCTCTCCTGTCCTTCCCCAAAAGTGTTTTGCTTCTGACTACCCCTTCCCCCAACTGCCCTCCTTTCTATCACCATCCCCCTTCTCTTATCCTCTTCCCCTCCTACTCTTCCTATCTTTCTTGGACTCCTGAAGAGACTCCAACAGCAGGGCAGCCAGGGATCTAAGGAGTCTGACACACCCTCTCTGCTTACTTTGCATATATTTGCATTTACTTACCTATGTGGATATTGTTGATGCCTTAAGATAATGCAAGGTCCTGGGGTGCAAGGCCTATTTCAGTTTCTCTCTTTATATTCCCAGCAACTACTAGTACAGTACCTGGCACATATTAGGCTCTTGTTTTCGTTTTTTTGTCTGTTTGTTTGGCAGGGCAATTGGGGTTAAGTGACTTGCCCAAGGTCACACAGCTAGCAAATGTTCCAAGTGTCTGAGGCTGGATTTGAACTCAGGTCCTCCTGACTCCAGGGCCAGTGCTCTACTCTCTATGCCACCTAGCTGCCCCACATACTAGGCTCTTAATAATCAGCTGACTAACTGATTGATTTGATGAAAGATTTGGTGGAGGAGTTTGAAAACCACAAGTACTCCTTAATCTGAATCAAAAGCACAAAACATTTAACTTACACAATTGACAAAACAGGAATCAAACCGAAGTGAAAGTGTCTATAACTTCAGCCTTAATTAAAACTTTCTGAGGAGATAGTGGCCCTAAGGCCACTAGTATATTAGATTATTATAGGTATTATAAATACCTTGATAAAAAAAGGGAAGGAGCAAAGTTCATGGAACAAGGATTCTCCCTTCATATCCACAATGGAAGAAATCCCATTGGGGGTTCTTAACCTAGGATCCATGAATATGTTTTTGTTTTTATATTTTGGCTTCATTTGTATTCCTATGTATTTAATTTTATGCATTTGAAATTATTATTCTGAGAAGACTTCACCAAACTGCCAAAAGGACACAAAAAGTTGTTACACAGTGGAAAGTATAATGATAAAATTACAAATTCAGAAAAAAAGGCTACAAAGGGAATGGCATCCATTCTGGACAGCAATTTGGAACCATGCCCAAAGAGCTGTAAAAATGTGCATACCTTTTGACCCAGCAATACCACTTCACACAAGTGGGAAATAGACCAGTATGTACAAAAATATTTATAGCAGCTCTTTTTGTGGTGGGAAAGAATTGGAAATCAAGGGGATGCCCATCAATTGGGGAATGGCTAAACAAATTGTGGCATATGAATGTAATGGAATACTACTGTGCTATAAGAATGAGGAGCAGACAGACTTCATTACAACCTGGAAAGACTTATATGAACTGATGCTGAGTGAAGGGAGAAGAACCAGAAGATCATTATATGCGATTACAGACACACAGTATCTGTAAGGACTAACTTTGATAGATTTGGCTCCTCTCATCAAAGCAAGGTTCAAAGACAGCTCCAAAAGTCTCATGATAGGAAAAGCTATGCACATCCAGAGAAAAGAATTACAGAGTCTGAATGCAGATTGAGGCAAACTATTTGCTCTCTTTTTTTTCCCTTCTTCTTTTGGTTTTGTTTCTTCTTTCCCATGATTCATTCCATTGGTTATAATTCTTCTTTACAACTGGACTACTATGTAAATAAGTTCAATGTGAAGGTATATGTAGAACCTACACTGGATTACATGCTGTCTTGAGGGGGAAGAAGGGAGGAGAAGGAGGCAGAGAAAATTTGGAACCCAAAAACTTGTAGAACTGAGAGCTGAAAACTAAAAATGAAAAATAAATTTACTTTAAAAAAATAGAAAGGGAATGGCATCATTTCTTATACCACTGCTAAGGGATAGTTATCTACAGCCATTCCTGAGCAAACATCTGAATTCCATCTATCACAGAATGTTTTCCAGTGAAATGCACCCCCAATTTCACATTGGAAATCAATACAAAAACAGTGTTTTAAAGCCAACTTTAAACTATTTTGAAAAGTGAAGCTACATCTCTTTTGTGAAAAATATGTTCAGGGCTGCCCTATCATCTCAAATGATAGAAGAGTTGCCACCAAAAGACAGCACCCTTCTTTCTTTCAGCATCCTAGAATTTACTCTTGTTCCTCAAAGACCTCAAAATCGGTGTTTACATTTTTGCACTCTAAAAAATAAAACTTTTCCAACTCTGAAAGACTTAACGCTGACCAATGCAACTACCAATCTTAACTCCAAAAGCCTAACATATATAATCTATAACGAACAGACACTCTATTAAGTTCCTACTACTATATGACAAGCATAGTGCTAAGCTCTGGGGATGCAAAGAAAGGCAAAAATCAAACTCCTGCTTCTCAAGGAACTCAGTGTTTAATGAGGGGGAAAAACATGCAAAAAACAACTATTTACAAACCAGAGGTATAACAACTAAGGATTGTCTCCAAGGGAAGTCATTAAAAGTAAGGAAGACTGGTAAAGGTTTCTTGCAGAAAGTGAGACTTTAGCTGAGACTTCAAGAAAGTCAGGAGCCAGAGATGAGGAGGGACAGTGTTCCAGGCCCTGGAAACAATCAGTGAAAAAGAGACAAGAGCATTGCATATGAGGAATAACAAAAAGGCCTCTGTCACCGAATCACAGAATACATGCAGGGGAATTACATGTATGAAACAGTAGGAAGAAGCCAAGTTGCAAAGGGCTTTGAAAGGGAACGAATCCTAGAGGTACTAACAAGAGACCCTGACACTTACTGAATAGGGAGGTGATATGGTGAGATACTCATTTTAGGAAGATCAATTTTACAGCTAAGGGGCACACAGGTTAAAGTGAGGAGAAGCTGAGGCAAGACACCAACCAGAATAATTGTCCAGGTGATGAGGGGCTGCACCAAAGTGGTGGCAATGTCAGAGGAGAGAAGGGGGTCATAATCTAGACTATAAAAGTAAAATAAATATTTTTAGATTGCTTATTTTTAAAACAGATTTAAGGCACATTAAATTCTCATTTTGCTACTATACATTCAACATAGGATTTTTAAATGAAATCTTAAGGGACTTATTTCCTTGTAGGTTGCTTTTGAGTTAATTTTATCCTTCTTTGAATTGCATTTATCTTTTTTTTTTTAAACATAAGGGCTTCTTAGGAGCCATCAGATGAGAGTACATACACTGACCAAAAGAAATTTCATCTTGTCTAATGTTTAAAATAGCAAATGCTTATTACACTACAGTACCAACCACTAGAACATATCTACTTTTTTGTTCGCTGTTAATCAACAACTTGCTTTAGCAGGGCAAAATAAAATTTGATTACCACTCCTTAAAAAAAAAAAAAGGCTGTTATGAAAGTAGAAAGTAGTCAAGACTTGGTAAGAGTTTGGATACTGGGGATGAGAGTGAGGAGTTGAGGATGATATCCACACAGGGGTTCTGGGAGAATGGTGATGTTCTGAATAGTATTCGGGAAATTAAGAAAATGGGAGTGGGCTGGGGTGGGGTAGGGGGAGATGATGAGTTCGATTTCGACAAAGTTAAATTTAGAATGTCTATAGGTTATCTATCTACTTTAAGATGTCTAAAAAGTAGTTGGGAGATGTGAGACTAGTAGTCAGGAAAGAGATTAAGTTTGGAGAAGTAAATCTGAGAATCATCCATACACAGATGATAACTGAAATCATCAGAACTAATGAGTCCACCAAATGAAATAGTATAGAGGAAAAAAAGCAGAGCCCAGGACAGAGTTTTGGGGTAATTCCACTGTTAGTAGGCATTATACAGATGAAGATCCAGCAAAGGAAACAGAGTAAAAATGTTCAAACAGGAAGGAAGTGAACCAAGAGAAAATAAACTCCCTGTAAAGAAGCAATGGACTACAGGTACATAGTGAAACTTGAATATACAACATACAATAAGCTTGTGAATAGAGGACCATTTTTTTTTTTGCAAAGAGGGAGGATGGAGGTCATGACTGAGACAAAAAAAAAAGGAAGAAGAAATAAGAGCTTCAACGTAAAACCTTCATGATTGATGTCTGTCAAGTTAACAATAATTTTCAAAATAAATTTTTTTTCTTTTATTTACTAATTCATTCAGCTCTTAATAGGAAAGGAAAAAAAGTAAGATTATACTTCTTGACTATAAATTTTTAATAAAATTCATACTCTTTATTAAGCACCAATTATGTAATAAGTAGCATGATTAAATGGAAATAGCACTGTACTGAAAGTTAGAAAAAAGAAATTTCTGTGAATACTAATTCTGAAAAAGCTCCCAAAATAGGAAGGAACAGAATCAAGGATACAAATAGAGAAGTAGCCTTGGCATGAGGGAGGTCTTACCTTAATTTCTAAAACTAGAACAAAAGAAAGTATGGGTGAAGATGCGGAAAGGTTTTTAAGCGCAGAGCAGGTCAATACTGAGGGAAAGTTTCACGACAGATGGCCTCAATTTTCTCAGTAAAGTAAGAGACTAAGAAATAATCTGGAATTAGCTACTTTGGAGAGAATGATAGAATCAATCAGGTAAGAACAAAATATCTACTGCACAGTAATGAGGTCCTAGTTGAGACTGAATAATATGAAGTTGTAGTGGCTCCAAGCTGGCAAATTTGTGTGACTTTCTCCAATAATGTTCAGTAGCTCTGGAATAGGAACAGAGTAGGTGAATGATGAGAATGTTCCAGAGTTAAGGATTAGCAGAATATAAACAAAAGCCAAGAGAGCAAAGAATTCCAGGGTGACAAACAGTACCTTGTGGACTTAGTCAATTACGAGAGAAAAATTGTGAAGAGAAAACGAGTGAGGACAGAATATGGTCAAAGTGGGGAAGTGGTGCAGGGAGAATGTAGTAAAAGGAGGCTACTATCTAGGTAGTACATAGTAGGTCAAATCCCTTAATTTCCTCGAATCTGTTTCCTCATTTGTAAAATGAGAACAGTTATAGTACATACCTCATGAGACTCTGCAAAGTGCTTTTCAAAGTTTAAGTGACAGTGTAAATGCCAGCTTTTTTTTTTAATGGCATCAGATATTTTATAATTGAGGATTTTTCAAAAAGTAAAAGAATTTAAAGTAAATTCCTCTTCCTTTATCATTACGGTCAGTTAAAGTATACTTTTGGTTACCAAATTCAAACACTGTAAAGTTACTGTGAAAAAGAAACACCAGAATTCTGATGAGCTTGTTTCACTACAAGAAAATGAATGGTCTTTCTTTGAGTAGCTCAACTGAATCTTAACTAATCCACAGGAAAAGTAACAAAACTAGGATTTAAAATCTATTATGCTATAAATGTGTTATACATACTTCTCCTCAACCCTAATTTAGTTGCTCTCTCAGTGAACCAAGTGATGCATTAAGGAATATTCCTAGCTACTGGAATGCAAACAATGAAATTATCAGCTATTATTTTAATATTAACTCTTTTTCTGGTACAATTCTAAAAAGATTTCAGACACATAATGCCCACCTGGTAACAGGATTTAAGGACTGCTTTTATAGTATATTCACAAATCCATAGTAGAGTCTAATGTTGGTCTTCAACTATTTTTAGCCTGTGCTTTACTTTTCAAGAAAATAAAACTTCACTTGAAGACAAATATTTGTCAGGAAGTAATTTCTTGCATGTTCATGCAAAATTGAGTAACAGAACTCTCAATCTAACCTGAGACAAAATGAACATAACTTGTTTTTCAACAAGGATTGTATATCAGCTGCCAACATTTTCACAACATTAAAGTAACCCAGTGAAGACAACTCAAAGAGTGCAGCCACTTAAAAAACCCTTGAAAGGTTTTTATTATACATTTTACAACAATATCCAGTTTAACATTTAGAGTAACTGAAAAAAAGAATTAATTAAAAGCACACCCCTCTCCCCATCATTTTAAATTCAAATCTGGAAGAGAAAGAATTGTGAAACAGATGCCAAACTACTGACGTGTTTTCTTGGCTTAGAATACAAGATAGCCATAAGAAAGGTTTTCCTTTATTTTTTTGTATTTATTATTCATTTATTTATATGTTTTACATTATATTTATATATTTATATTTATTTGAGAGTATGAATATATAGTGTCACTAAATCAACTCCGATTTATAACGTCTTAAATAAATATAATATAAATACCATAATATAAAATCCAAGTAACATAACTGCCAACATGCAACTACTTTTAGTCCTTGGGAAACTTTTATCATTACAATCTACACTTTTAAACTTAATTTTTTTTTTCAAAAATCTATTTTACCTCCTTTCTCACTGAAAAAAGTCAACTCAAGCAAGCATTTATTAAGTACCCTCTATATGCCAGGTGCTCTGCTAAGTACTGGAAATTTTTTTAAAAATTCTTACAACAAATACGCATAGTCGAGCAACAAATTCCAATATTAGCTATATCATATATGTGTAAATACGAATATATGTTTGCATATCTATACACACATATATAGATAATGCATATCATATGTGCATACACACATATATACAAACACAATAGCACTACACCCTAAGTACCTAAGAAGGGGGTAGAATGTTTGATTGGGCCAGTTAGGTGGCATAGCAGATAGGGCACAGGGTCTGGAGTCAGGAAACCCCGAGTTCAAATCAGGCCTTGGACATTTACTAGCTGTGTGACCCTGGGCAAATCACTTAACCCTCTTTGCCTCAGTTGCCTCATTTATAAAATGAGCTGGAGAAAAAGTGACTTGCCCAAGATCACACAGCTAGTGAGTGTCTGGGGTTAGACTTGAACTCAGGAAGATGAGTCTTCCTAACTTCAGAACTAGCACTCTATCCACTGTGTCATCTACCTGCCATGTGGAATGATAGGCAAACTAACAAATTGTTAGTGGAGCTGTGAAATGGTACTACCATTTTGGAAAGCAATTTGGAGTTCTGCAATTAAAGTAACTAAAACATCTATGCCCTTTGAAATAGAGACTGTCCTACTAGGCATATTCTCCAAGGAAGCCATCAATAAGAAGATAGCCCACATATACACCAAAATATTTATAACAGCACTTTTTGTGATAGCTATGAACTGGAAACAAGTAGATGCTTATTGACTGAGGAATGACTAAACAAATTGTGGTACATAAATGTAATGGAATATTATTGTACTCTAAAAAATAACATATGTGATGAGCACAGAAGCGAAGCATAGAAAGATCTATATGAACCGACAGAGTGAAGGGAGGCCAAGAAAATAGTACACAGAATAATAACATTGATGTAAATGGAAAGAACCATGCACGAAAAAAAAAATCAAAAAGTGAATGTAATGAAACAATAAAGTTCAAGTATGACTTGAATGAAGAAATATGAGAGGATGCCCCTAAACTCACACCTCTGAGGAGGTAGGAGTTCCACAAGTGTTGCACATTGCACATGTATTCCAACTTTTTCAATGTATCAAGCACTTGCTCTGATTTTTTTCCTCTTTATTACTATTTGATATATATCAGATAGTTCTCTGAAATGGGGGAGATAGATGGATACTGGGGATAACTATGATGATGTAAAAAACAGAAGACATCAATAGAAACTTAGTTTTAAGAAAAAGAAAATTGCGGAAGAGGATTCTGGGAAGATGGCGGAGTAGGTTAGAAAATTCCAAGCTCTCAAGATTTGCCCGACAAAAGAGTTAAAGTAGCACCTTAGGGCAAACAAAGTGTGGGTGGAGACAAAGAAAAATAGGGGCACAACCTGGGTTTTCCTCAGACAGTTTGAGAAGATCTGAAGAGAAACCCCGGGACTAGGTTTGGTCCCCGCCAGGAGTAAACACCCTCAGGCTAGCTCCATTTTAACAAGCCCGGAAGCTGTTTAAACAACTAGCAGCATGCCCCAGAGTTAGTTGGTCTGAGAGGCTGCCTCAGCCCCAGCTACTGGAACTTTTCATGGCGGGATAGTGAGGGGAGTCATAAGTTTGAGCCCAGGAAGACTGCGTAAACCTCTGCTGATTTAGAACAACAGACTCAGCTGTGCTCGGAAGAGCAGTGGGGGTGAGAAGGAACCAGCACACGCCCCGTGAGTGCTGAAGCAGTGGGGTGGAAAGCCCCTGGCTGTGGACACTTAACAGAACGTTGGAGTTTTGGCTTTGGTTCCAGGCTAAAGCAGAGAACTAAAGATCTGGGGCAAGAAGCACCAGTTCCCATACCCCAAGGCTAGAGGTGATTACAAAAAGCAAGTTATTACTACCAAAAAAAAAAAAAAAGCACAGGCAAAGGAGAAAGAATCCAATTATGGAAACCTATAATAG
>CM053623.1:417365429-417407961 GCA_028646595.1 Phalanger gymnotis
TTCAGAGCCATATTTATAGGTATTTGGAGGGTCCTGGGGGAGAGCTTTAGGCACATCCCTGTTTTCTAGCCGCCATCTTGGCTCCCAAAAGCAAACATTTTTGAAAAAGGCAGGGTCAAGGGAGAAAAGTGAATGAAGGGGGACAGGATAGGATGGAGGGAAATATAGTTAGTCTTCCCAACATGATTATCGTGGATGTATTTTGCATATTGATACATGTGTGGCATATGTTGAATTTCTTGTCTTCTTAGGGAGGGTCGGTGGAGAGGGAAGAAGGGAGACAATTTGGAACTCAATGTTCTAAAAGCAGATGCTCAAAAAAAAAAAGTTGTTTTTTCATGCAACTGGGAAATAAGATGTACAGGTAATGGGTGTATAGAAATTTATCTTGCCCTACAAGAAAGTAAAGGGAAAGGGGAATGGGTGGGAAGTGAGGTGACAGAAGGGAGGGCTGACTGGGGAACAGGGCAATCAGAATATATACCATCTTGGAGTGGGGGGGAGGGTAGCAATGGGGAGAAAATTAGTAACTCAAAATCTTGTGGAAACCAATGTTGAAAACTAAAAGCATTAAATAATAAAAAATGAAAAAAAGAAAATTGTAGAAGTTTATAATTTCATATATTATCATTGATATTTTTCTTTGTTCATCTTAATATTTGTTGAGATGCTAAATGTAATTTTTAAAAGGAGACTTTTTTCGGTGTTGTTTATAAAATTCATTTGAATTTTTACATATTTATAGTACAGTTTATTTTAATGTTTCATTTTTAAAGTATTGTTTGTTGAGTTTCTTAAACTTCTGCTTCTCTGTGTTAGCCGATAAATCAAAAAGTTTTACATTTATGTATCTGCCTTACTAAGTGAGCTTCCTTTCTAAATTATCACAATTTGAATAGCATTGTGATCTCAAACTGTCTTTGAGTTTAGGGGAATTATATAAACAAAATTGAGAGTGAAAATTATCCATATACCATCAATTTCTGCACTTAAGGATTAATTTTAAAAGTTTTATTGATGTCTTCCCCCCCATACTGTAATTTCTGAATATAGGCCCCACCTACCATTCTCAGAATTGAGTCCTCCCTCATAATAAACAAAAAAATTAGACAAAACTACAAGTACATTGACTTCATTTGACAATATATGTAATATTTTACCCTCAGTCTGTGATTTCTCTTTTGAGAGGACAGAGAGAAGTATAATTCATTATCTCTTCTTAGGGAATAAAATCAGTTACTATAATGACTAAGAATTCTGCTTCTTTTTAGTGTAGTCTCTGTGTATATTTTTATTTTTCATTCTTTCTTAGTTCATACACATCTTCATTGTGTGTCTCCAGTTTCTTCATATTCGTTATTTATTATTATGCAATAATTTTCTGTTTCATGTACATAGTTTGTTGGACCATTCCTCAGTAGACGGTATCCATTTTGTTTATAATTCTTTTTTATCACAATGGTTTTGGATTTTGTTTTGTTTTATTTATTTATTTTGGCTTTTTTTTGTTTTGTTTTGTTTTGTTTTATTTTTTTTTTTTTGTCAGAGTCTTAGTTCCATCTTTGATTTCACTGGGATAAGTGCCCAGTGGTGCCATCATTAGGTCACAAGGTCTGGGCAATTTAATAATTTTTCCTCATATAATCTAAGTTGTTTTTCAGAACAACTGGATCAGCTCATTGCTCCACTAACAGTATTTTTGTGTGCTTGTCTTCTCTTAACCTGTCCAGCATTGACTGTTTTTGTTTTTTGTCATCTTTCCCAGTTTGAATGATATGAGGCAAAACCTCAAAGCTGTAATTTGCATTTCTCATATTAGTGATTTGGTGCTTATTTTCATATGATCACCACAACTTCAAAGTTCTTCTTTTGAAAACTTTTCATATTTTTCCCCTTTATTGGGGAAGGGTTTTTGCTAGTTTGTGTCAGTTTCTTCTATCTCGTGTATCAGATTTTTACCAATGATACTTGAGACAAGGATTCCCCCCTCCGCTCCCTGTTTTCAGTGGTTTCTCTTTTTATTCCAGTTTCACTGATTTGAGTTATGAGAAATTGTTTTTGTTTTATGTAATCAAATTGTCTACTTCGTGTTTTATGATTGCTTCTAGTCCTTATTTGGTTATGGATTTTCTTCCTTGGCATAGTTTTTAAAAGGTACTTTATTTTGTTCTGATTTTTTATGGTGTTATCTTTTGTATTCCCTTGAAGCATATTATGGTGTGTATGATATAAGATATTGATGTAAATAATTTCTGCGAAACTACCTTTTACTTTTCCCAGTATTTCCTACAAATTTAGTAGGGAGATATTTCCTCTGAAATTTATTTTGGTTTATCAAACATTGAAGTATTCTTTTCAGTTTCAGCTAATTATTGTCTATGTAGTCTGTTCCACTGATCTACTTTTCTGTTTTAACCAGAATATAGTTTTTGTGACTACTGTTTTTATAATGTGGTTTGATATCCTGCCTTCATTCCTGATTGAATAACATATATTTAATGATTCTTAAAGGGAGGAGTATTTTAGGAATTTTGCATATTGTTGCATTCAAAGTTAAATAATATATAGATTACCTCCTTTAAAATAATGTGAAATAGAAGACAATTTTCAGAAATTGATATTTTTCACTGTAGTAATATCTATGAAGGGTTAAATGTGTTCATTTGACTTCTAATTATTTTTATTAACTGACCTATTTTTTCCTCACAGAATCATTTTCCCCATTCAGATCTCTCAATTACCATTGGAATCAATTCTTCATCTTACTCTTTTTGGAATTTTAAATCAAAACAGTGGAAGTTCCCCAGACTCTAATAAACAGCGAAAGGGACCTGAGATTTTAGGCAAAGTTTCTTTACCTCTTTTTGACTTTAAGCGGTAAGTGTTAGTTGAGCTATAATTATTCTTAACTTGGGTAATATCTAAGGGACTTCTTTGTACTCCTCTTAGCTGTGATCTTTGTCAGTAAGATTTCCCATAATCTGTGCAGATACCAATCATCTATAATAATATTTATGGGCACTAGTATAGTGATTTAAGGTTTATTTAATTTTGTATATTATTTCATATAGTCTTATATGGAACACAGATTACAGCCCTTCCTATTCCTTAAGTAGCTGGTCTTAGGGATATGCTAGCTAAAAAATATTACTTGGTTGATAACCATTTGATAACTTTACTTTTTGAGGAGAAAATACAAAAATTTCCTTCTTTTAACTTCCTATGATTGTAAGTAGCAGGGGTCCTAAGGCTCTGAAGCCTTGGTTTGGGTAATTGGAGATAAATAGATTGTTTATACTAAAACACTTGAAAGATTACTGATTGTGTTTGAAAAGGCTTTCTGATAACCTGGGTAGCCTGATGTGGAGAAGGGCACTCTGCTTTATTCCTGGCCATAGTAGCATCAGGGTGTACTTCACACATACCTCCCTTAGGCTCTAGGAAACTATTTGAATAAACATAAACAATCCTGTTGCAGCATTATCATAAATCTTTACAAGCAAAAGCATGGACTTACCCACAGAGCCTTCACCTTTTTTGTCTTGGACCCCTCTCACAGTCTGAGGGAACCTACAGACCCCTTCTCAGACTAGTCTTTTTAAATGCATGAAATAAAATATATTGTATTAAAGAGTAAACCAGAGATTAGTGAAATAATTAATATCTCTATACCCTCACCCCCTCCTGTTAAGAATCCTGCCTTAGAAGCTCAGACAGCTTAGAAGACTGGCTTGGACAAGTAACAGGCTTCTGTAGAATAGAGAAGCAAAACTTTTGCCCTGACTTTTAGCACACCGCTTTCAGGGTGTGCTTTTAAGATTCATAATGTATGTTTCAGAAAGCTCCTGGAATATAAGATAGCTAAAGGGGAAGGGAGTATATCTTCTTTATATCTTTGGAAATTTTATATGCAGCTTGCCTTCTGTTAAAGCATACAAGAAACTGTTAATGGAAATTCAGCTAAATAATGCACTTCAGGGTTTGGTGATAGCATTTAATATTACAGTAGTACCTGAAAATTGATAAAGTGAAATGAGTGGAACCAGAGGAACAATTTATACAACAAAGTAAAAATAATGAACTTTGAAATATGTAGGACCTCTGATTAATGTAATAACCATTCACTTTAATGAAGGAGCGATTTCAAATATGCTGCCTTCCTCCTGATAGAGAAGTGATAGACTCATGATGCAGAATGACACATAGACTTTTGGTTATGATGAATGCAGGAATTTGTTTTGCTTGACTGTGCATATTTGTTACAAAGGTTGGTTTTTTTCCCCTTCAAAATAATTTTTTTTAAGATGTCCCCAATATTTATTCATTTGAAACAAATTAAAAAGGAGGCAATTATTTTCATTTATTCCTACCTCTAAATACATACCTAACCAGCTTGTGGTAATATGATCATCTAAGAAGTATCTAGATTAGAAGACATAAACATGTTGCTACATGTTGAGGGTGGAGAAATGTCAGCAACACTACTTAATAAGACTGAGTCTTAATATTGACAAAGGAGATGCCACATGGCCCACTTGCATTTGTAAATCAATAATGGGTAGGTTCTAATGACTACTGTTAACTAGAATGTAGTAACCAAGATCCAAAGGCCATTTGCCTTTGGATGAAAACATCCAGACACAAATGTGAAAGGGGAGTTTTAGAAAAGAGACGGTCTACTTGAATTCATTGAACAGGCTTTAAAATGGATGACCAAAGAACATGTTTATACATTTGTTTGCACATTAAGCAGGATTTTAGTATGATACTATAAAAAGGTACCAAAATCTTTTAATGGTACTGGAGGCATTAATTTCAGTAAGCAGAAAAACAATCTAGGGTATAGAGTTGTTTTATTGATGAAAATTATTGTGATATATTTGATTTTCCAGCTTAAAAAATAAAGTTTTGGACCAAATCAGTCTTCTATATACATTTGTGGAATTTCTGGCATTGTATATATGTATATACTACTGTCATAGTTATCTTTCTATAATATTACTTTATTATGCCAGTATTTACAAAAGAAACTTAGAATGCTGTACTTAGCTTTCTTACTCATCAAGATATTTTTGAATATTCTCAGTTATTTAGATGGATTTATGATTTCATCAGTGTGGCTGCTGGGCACCTAAGCTAGGTAGTGCACATTGGATAGGGGGCCAGCCCTGGAATCAGGAAGACTCATCTTCCTGAGTTCAAATTTGGCCTTAGATTCTTTCTAGCTGTGTGGCCTTGGGCAAATCACTCAACCCTGTTTGCCTCAGTTTCCTCCTCTGTAAAATGAGGTGGACAAAGAAATGGCAAACACTCTTGTATCTTTGCCAAGAAAACCCAAAATGAGGTCGCTGGAATACACAACTGAAAAACAACTGAACTCCACCACCACAGTGTCAGTACTCTGTCTTATACAACCCCTAATTCTGTGTGATTTGTGGGTTTTTTTTTAATTTCCATAAATCTTCCACAGAATATGCTTGGAGGCCTTCCTCTGTCTAATAAAATTGAAACTCTTCAATAAGAGCTCCCTCTTCTCTCATCACTTCACAACCTTCTAACTTCGTCTTAACAGTATCTCCTCTTTTACTCCAACCTACGATGTTAAGATGGCCCTTTTCATTAATGCCAGCCCCTCTCTATGTGCTCTCTGTCTCTCTTCTCCAGCAGATTAACCTCACTATCTTCCTTTTCCTCTCATGAATCTTCAATCGTTCTGCTGGTTCCTTCTGCCTATAAGCATACCCCAAATTCCCCTAGCTTGAAAAAAAATGCCCATTGAATCCTACTATCCTTGCTAGTTATCAGTCTATTATTTTTCTTCTGTTCATCAGTCAAACTCTTTAAGAAAGTTATTTTCAGCCCTTCCACTTCTCTTCTCACTCTTCTTAATGCTCTGCAATATAATTTCCAAATTTGTTAGTCAGTTGAAACTGCTCTCTCCAAAGTCACCAGTGATCTTTTTTAATGAATAAAAAATCTGTTTTCTTTCTCTTCCTCCATTTTTACTGAAAAATAAAAATAAAAACAACCCTTGTGACACATATGCATAGTAAAGCAAATTTCTGCACTGTCTATGTGCAAAAAATATGTCTCATTCTGCACCCTCAGTTTATCCACATCATTTGGTAGGTCACATGCATCGCTAATGGCCTTTTCTCCATACTCATGCTTCCTGACCATCCTGTAGCATTTTACACTGTTGACAAACGTCTTCTCCTGTATATTCTTCCCTCTCTGGATTTTTGTGAAGCTGTTACCACTTGGTTCTGCTTGCTACCTATGCGACCGTTCCTTTTCAGTCTGCTTTGCTATATCACCTCTGTGTGACACCCACTAACTGATTGTACCATGGAGTTCTTTCTACTTCTGAGTTCTAGTCCTTACATTGCCAGATTTTAAATAGAATGTCCTATGGACATTGCAAACTTAATACATCAAAAACTGAACTCATTATCTTCTCTTCCCATCCACTAAACCCACCTTTCTTCCAAATTTCCTCATTAATATTGAAGACGTCACTATTCTTCCAGTCTTCAGGTTAATGAGTAAATAGTGATTTTTTGTGTATGGTAAATTTTTATGGGTGGTTTTTTTTTGGTTTTTTTGCTACTGGTTCTTTTCATACTACTTCTATTTGTTTAACTTTTAGGTTCTTAACTTGTGGAACTAAACTTGTCTATCTTTGGGCTTCATCCCCTACACAACCTATACCTGGAATAACCCACAAAAAAGGACATGTAATGGAAAGAATAGTATTACAGGTAATATTTTTTTTCTTGGCCTGCTTTTTGGTCTAGTAATATGAAATAATTTGTTTATGGAACCAATATCTTTATAGTGTAGGCACTAACTAGCATTAGTTCTTAATAAAAAGGCAATCTTTTTGGTCTTAGTCTTAATGAAAATAATAGGTTTTATGTAAGTGCTGATTAATTTTTTGACAATTTTGTTAAACTTTTTTATGAAAAATGAACCTGAGTCCTTATCTCATGCAGTAAGTCCTAATGAGAAATACCAACAAAAACAGTCTAAATATTTCATGGATAAACTATATTGAAGAACATTAGCTTATTGAAAATAAGCTTAATGAAATTTAAAAATTAGCTTAATGAAAACTTTCTTCAGGTTTCATTATTGTGAATAGACCCCAAATGCACATCTAACCCTTGATGCCTTCGCCATCCATCTCACTTAATTGCTGTGGCTGAAAACATTACTACCTAGTGGACAGTCCCTTGGTGATCAGCCTTCTGAATTTAGCTAGAGCTGTACTTGGACAACAGACATACAGTACTCAAGCCTGTATACTGAAAGCTTTTTTTGCATGCTTGTTATCTACCAGAGCTTGTACTCTATGAACATATCCTTCCAGAACCTAGGGTTACTTCTGCCACAGTGAAATAACAGGAAGGACCTCAGCTGCGGTCTTAATTAGATTTTGGTCCTTATCTACTAAAAAGGGTTGCTTTTCTGGGTCACAGAGTAGTAAGCTGATGTACTATCAATTTGGAAAGAGATAAATAGTATTTTTCTTTGTCCTTCTGCTTGTTATATATCGTATTTCCAGACTTTTTTCAATGTGTCAATCAGTTTTGCTGATTATTTTTCTTGTAATATGGGTTGATTCCCTGGGAGTGGGGAAGGGAATGGTACAAGGGGAAATTTAGGCATTGTGAAAACAAAAGATACCAATAAATATTTTTTTAAAAAAAGAAAGTCAGCATCTACAGTTTCATTTGTGACTCAGAAACTGAACTTGGCTTTTGTTTAATTTGTGAAGGTTGACTTTCCTTCCCCTACATTTGATATCATTTATACAACGCCTCAAGTTAATGGTAGCATTGTACCGCCACAGTGCTTAGAAACACTGGAAAAAGATACGAGAGGAAAACTTCTTGCCATTCTTTCCAGAGATTCTTCATTTGGGTAGGTTTCTTTTCATTTATTTTCAGCATCGATGCCTTGATACCGAACTCAGGTGATGTACAGACTTAATTGTATAATAAATTCTTTAATTTTAAGATATTTACAATGTGCTTGATAAATATAGTTTTATAACACTTTCTAATTTAAATGTAATAAAATATTTTAAGGTCTTTAGATGATAGACCTTGCTGCTTTCAACCTACCTCTTCCTTTTCCAGTCTGTCAAATTGTTCTTCGAGCAATCTTCCTGTTCTGACCGTGTCATTCCCTTACCCAGTGGGAAGCAGTGGCTCTCCATTGCCTACCAAATGCCAGATAAAGTATAAAATCCTGATCCTTGCATTCATGACCCTCCCCATCTTTTTTCCACCTACTTTGCCAGCCTTATATCATGCTCTTCCCCCTCATATGCTCCACATTCCATCAGAGCTGGATTAATTTCTGCCACCTTGTTCTTCTCCAGCATTTATCAGTCAGTCACGTATTTGCGAAGCACCTACTATGTGCCAGGCACAGTGCTAGTAGGTGAGAATGTAGTGCAAAGAGTGAAACAAAATCTGTTCCCAAAGACTCTGCATTCTTGATGGGGGAAACAACAAATATACGCAAAAAAAATCTATACTAAATAGAAAATGAACAAATAAAATATATACAGAGGAGTTCAGTACAGGTTAATGTAACAAAAATAGTCTGAGAATTCATTGATTAGGTAGTGCTGCCAATCATATAATCAAGATGGAGAGATAGGGATGAACTTACGGTTATCACTGTATATACAAAAAGTCAGTGACTGACCCTGACCATAAGTTTTTAGCTTCATTAAATAGGTTTTGATTACATAAGCAAGATGGGTACAATGGAATTCCCAAGCGCAAATAAGGGAATAAGCAAATAATCAAAGGATTTGTTCTGTGAAGTTTAGATTCAGGCAAAGGGCTGCACTTGAGGACCTAGAGGGCCACATGTGGCCTCGAGGATGCAGGTTCCCTAACCCTGGAGAGAATCATCATCCTCATAGAAAAGATAGTTCAACCCACAGGAGCTGATGTAGTTACTGAGAGAAGAGTATCTAGAACTGAACATTGGGGAACACTCACAGTTAGGGTGTGTGATATGAATAACGAGTCAGCAAAAGAGAGTGGGAATATTTGTTTAGACAGGAAAATCAGGAGAACGTAATGTCATAAAAACCCTGAGAGAAGGGGGTGGTCAGATGCCACAAATAAGTTAAAAATGGTAAGAATTGATTTCTCAATTAAGAGATCATTGGTAATTTTGGAGAAAGCAATTTTCATTGAGTGATAGATGAAGTTGAAAGCTAGATTAAAAAGTACTGCCTTCCTCTCCAAAGTTACCTGGTATTTGATTTGTGTTATTTCCTTCTTCCCCCATTAGAGAGTAAGTTCCTTTAGGGCTGAGACTACTTTATTTTTGTCATCATGTCCCCAGTACTTGACATATAATAGGTGCTTATTGATTTATTTATCTTACCTTGGTTCTCTTTACGAGTGGCAACAGAAAAGATAAGTGTTGCTAAGCAAATGAATGTTATAAGCAAAGGAAAATGTTTAGTCTACTTCATAGGTTACTAACTAATTTCAAGTACATTTTATAATCCAATAGGATATATAGCTAGTTTTCATAGTACTGGAGCTGGCAAGGACCTTAGAGATTATCAATTGCCATTCTCTTGTTTTGTACGAAATTCTAGTTTCCAAAGGTGAAGGGACCTACCCCATCTCTCACCCGGGGAATAATTTTCTGTTGTTGTTCAGTTATTTTAGTCGTGTCTGACTCTTCATGACTCCATTTGGGGCTTTCTTGGCAAAGATGAGGAAACTGAGGCAAACAGGGTTAAGTGACTTGCCCAGGGTCACACAGCTAGTAAGTATCTGAGGCCAGATTTGAACTTGGGTCTTCCTGATTCCAGGCCCAGTGCTCTATCCACCATCATTAGAGGCAAAATTCAGAGTCAGAGCTCTACCAACTCCAGCGCTAGCATTCTTCCTATAAAATGCCACTATGACTAGTTTCTCTATCCAGAGTCGTTCTTTATGTTACTGTAATGTGACAAAACTACATTTCTTTAAAATTGTTTTCATAAGTAAGACTTTCCTTGAAGGTTAGATTGATTCTCTCCTATTTATGACAGATTGATGTTTTCTTGTCATTCCTTTTTGTTACTTTATTTATTTTGTTACTATATTTATGTAGTATTTTAAGACTTACAGAATGTTTTGTTTATTTTTAAATTTGATCCTGATGAGCTAGCGTATTTAAGTATTATTATCCCTATTTTAGATATAAGGATACCAGAAGCACAACTGAAACCCACGTTCTTCAACACCAAATCCAATGCCCCTTCCACACACTACAGTTAGTACAGCATTTCATTCATTAGGCAGCTGTTCTAGTTATTTCTTTTGATTTTGCAATCTTTTAGATGCATGTCACTATTATAACACTGAGAATTTGATTTTATTATATATAGACTTTCTAAAGAAGATAAAGCCTTTTTGTGGGAGAAACGTTATTATTGCCTTAAGCACCCAAGCTGCCTTCCAAAAATACTAGCAAGTGCCCCAAACTGGAAATGGGCAAATCTTTCTAAAACATACTCATTGCTTCAGCAGTGGCCACCGTTGCCTCCACTGAATGCCCTGGAACTGCTGGATTCAAAGTAAGTTCAAATAGGAGAATATATTTAATTAATATTTTTATTAAGTTTTGAATGAGGTGTTAGACTTTTATGTGAAAGTACCTTTTACTGTAGTGCAAACAAATATTTTTTTCTTTGATGCTTTACACCATTTATCTACCCAGGTTTGGAAAGATTGTTGCATTCATTTAAAATAGTTTAATAGGTGTTTTTTTTTAATAAAAGCAAAAATATAAGCAAATCCATGGCTCTTTTGAATAAAGTTTCCATCACCCCCCTGTTTAAAGCACTATAAGAATTTCTCAAAGAAAATTATATTGGAGAGATATTTATAAAACATTTTCAGGTGTTTTACATATAACCTTAATGAAAAATTTTAAGTTAAATGAATTTCTGTATTATGGAACACATATTTGATAATGAGTGCTTAAACTATTTCTGGGAATGCTGATATTTTCAATAAACCAAATCCATGTGACATGATAAAATTTCCTTCCAGAAAAGGAACATATATATCTCTCTACAGATAACATGCTACATGGGTACAAAATATGTTTGTATAGGTATATTTCTTCCAGCATTAAATTGAAGCCTAACTTGTTCTTTTCCTATTTTTCCAGATTTGCTGATCAGGAAGTGCGGGCCCTGGCTGTAAACTGGATTGAGGCAATTAGTGATGATGAGCTAACTGATTTCCTCCCTCAGTTTGTACAGGTGAGTTTGGTTGTTTTTCTCACTTTATAATGTCATAATAGGTAGCATTTCTTAAAGCCTCCAAAATTTGTTCTAAGGTGCACAGTGCCTGGTGCGCAGTAGGAGTGTAATGAATGTTTTCTTTCTTCTTTCCCGTAAGAAGTGTTATGGCATAGTGGATACAAAGATAGCCTTGATGCTAGGAAGACCTGAATTCAAGTCCTGCCTCTGACACATACTGTGTGCATGACTCTGAGCATGCTCCCCAACCTCAGTGCTTTAAGCAACTTTTCAAGATTGCAATTCCAGAGTAGTGTTTGACCTGTGTTGAGAGAGGGCGGTTCTTATATGAGAGTACCGTATACCAATGACATCACAGGTCTAGTCCTTGTCTCATTCCTTCATAGGCAAATAAAGATGGTTTTTAATAGTTCTTTTCTTTTCCCCACAGGCTTTAAAGTATGAAATTTATCTGGACAGTTCATTAGTGAGATTCCTCTTGTCCCGGGCATTGGGAAATATTCGTATAGCACACTACTTATATTGGTAAGAATTCAGTTTCACAAACTATTTGATTTTTTAAAGTTATACTAACGGTACATTAGAGAATTTACCTTTTTGAACAGTGTTTTTAGTTTTAATTTACTATAGATTCGAAAGCTTGTATTGAAGAACAAAAATGTTATTGTATTAAATTGAGAAGTTAAATTACAGGAATGTATGGCATATAACGCTGAAGTAATTTTTAAAGGCTTTTTGGCGCAATGTATTGGATGAGTTTATTATAAGGCTAAAAAATTCTGAATATGATAAATGAGTCTCCTTAGATTGATTTTTGAAAATTTAATTAAATTTTCGAGATGATTTGATGCAGTACTTACTATAACAGGCTACTGAAAGATGCCCTGCATGATGCACAGTTTGGTGTTAGATACGAGCATATCCTGGGAGCCTTCCTGTCAATTGGAGGAAAGGGGCTAAGAGAAGAGCTCTTAAAGCAGACAAAACTTGTGCAACTTTTAGGAGGAGTGGCAGAGAAAGTCCGACAAGCCAGTGGATCAGCTCGGCAGGTATGTACCTGTACATCCATCTGTGAAGATTGTGGCAGTATTGGTGCTTCCTGTGGCTGAAGACCTGATTTTATTCCTATGTGTTATGGGAAAATATTGTGATAGGGTAGTAGTCCAGGACTTTCACAAGTTTAACTCAATTCAGTCTAATTCAGCAGACGATTATTAAATGACTTTTATGTGCAAGGTCTGGGAATAAAAAGATAAAAATTAAATAGCCTCTGCCATCAAAGTGCTTAAGTTTTATGGGGAGATACAACACAGATAAATACATGCAGCGTTGTTATTAGTAAGTACAGGATTGTCATGAGGATCGTATGAAATAATAAGAATTGTAAAGCACTTAGCACAGTGCATGGCACATAGTAAGCTATATGTAAATGTTAGTTATCATCATCATCATTAGTAGTAGTAGTAGTAGTAGTAGTAGTAGTTGTAGTTGTAGTAGTATTATGAGATAGAACCTACCCGTGCTTAGAAACTTAGGAATTATCAGGAGAGAGTCTGCTCCAGAAATGAATCAACCATCTGGGTCAAGTTGGAGAATGGCTATATTAGTTGGTTTGCCTGGAAAAGTTTGCAATGAATGGGAGTAATATAAAATAATATTTTAAAAGTGATGAATCATGTTTTGGAGAGATTTAAATGCCAGACTGAGGAGTCATAGAGGCAAGAGAGATCTGCTGAAGATTTTTCAGTAGGAGAGTAAAAATGCTCAAATGTGTGTTTTAGGAATAATTGTTATGATATTAGAGAGGGAAGAGACTAAAAATTAGGAGACTAATTAGGAAACTATTGTAAGTGTAGGTGAGAAATGGTGAGAGCCTGAACTTGGGTGCCCTACCTAAACAATTCTGGACAAATATTCATATTATTCAGTATCAGTAAGAAAAAAGTTTCTACCTCTTACCTCAATAACTCATTCTGTTGTTGGACAACTTCTACTCCAATTAATCATATTCTTCTTTGGGGGTTTCTAGTCTTGATTTTACATTAAACACACGTGTTCACAAACTTCTTGTGACGTAGTGACGTTCAGAACTTTGGAGCATGAATCTCCTCTTAACACATTTAGGCAAGTAGTCATCTAGCTTCTCCTTGAAGACTTTTTGTTATAGAAAGCTCAATACTCCCCAAGGTACCCTTTCTTTTTAATAACTTTAATCTTAAAGGATTTCTTCCTTGTATTTGAGATAAAAACTGCTCCACTATAACTCTAGGCCACTGGCTTTGGTTCTACCTATTTGTAATGCCAAGCAGAATAGGAAAAATCTTTCTTCTGTTAGAATCATTAAAATATTTCAAGACTGTGATCATATCTCCCCCTTAAGTCTTCCTTTTCTAGGCTAACTCCGCATCTCCTTCAGCCATTCAGTCCTATCAATGTCCTTGAAAATTCATTCTCCTACACATACTTATATGTGTGTGTGCATATACATGTATATACACACAAATATACATATATATGTGGGAGGGAAGAAGTGGGGGGAGAGAGACAGAGAGAACGAGAGAACATGTGTGCAAAATATTCATGTCGGCATTTTCTGTGATAGCAAAAAAAAAAACAATCAACAAATATTTGCTTAGTGCCTATTGCGTTCCGAGCTCTGTGATAGATTCTAAGATACAAGTACAAAGAATGAAATAATCCTTACTTGTAAAGAGCTTAGTTTCTAGTGGAAGACACAAAAAGTACTTTATCTATCTATAGAATAAATATAAAATTAGTAAATAGAAATATATATGAAATACAAAGTAGATTATAAGGGAGGGAACTTTCATTTAAGAAGATCAGGAAAGGCTTCATGCAGGAGATGGTATTTGAGCTATGTCTTGAAGGAACAGGAATTCTCTGAGGCATAGGTGAGTTGGGAGTGCATTGCAGGTTTGGGGATAACTAGTATAAAGCCATGGAAGAAATAGAGTGTCTTGAGTGAGGAACAGAAGAAGGATAGTTTGGCTAGATTTTGGACTAGCAAGAGTGGAGAGGCACTGAGGCTGGAAAAATACCTTGAAGCCGGGCTGTATATGGCTTTAAAAGCTAAACACAGGAATTTATGCTTTATTTAAATAGAATGACATTGGAATTAGTTGAGTAGGGGAGTCCTATAAGGAAAATCTCTTTGGCAAAGGTGTTTAAGATGGACTGGAGTGGTAAGAGAACTGAGTCCAGGAGATCAGTTGAGGCTTTATTGCCGTCTGGATGAGAAGTGATGAAGGCCTGAACTAAGGTGCTTGGTGTGAGTAGAAAGAAGGGGTCAGATGTGATAAATGCTGTAGAAGTGTAAATGGTAAGATTTGGTAACTGATTAGACATGAGGGTAAGAGAGAGCCAGAAGTTAAGAATAATGCCCAAATTATAAACTAGGGAGAGTAGAAGAATGGTAGTACTTTCAACCAAAATAGAAAAGTTTGGAAGCAGTTTGGATTTGAGGAGAAAGATAATGAATTCAATTTTGGACATGTTGAGTTTAAGAAGTCTCTGAGATATTCAGTTTGAAATGTCCAACTAGGGTTAGATATGTAGATTTGTGAGTCATTTGCATAGAGATAAAAAAATAAACTTGTAGGAACTAATTGGCCCCCTACAGTTAGATTGTAGAGGGAAAGGAGAAGGCCAGGCCTGAACCTTGGGTAATATCCACAGTTAGGGGGACAAAGGGACAAGGTATGGATGATGAGGCAACAAAGGATATGGTAGAATGGTCAGGACAGTAAGATAAGGACCAGCAGAATTAAAATGAAAACCATAGAATTAAAAAATAATTCGGTACCTTGTGTCCATTAATTGCAGAATGAATGTCTGAAAAAAACTAGGGTATATGAATATAATAGAATAATAGTTTGTGGAGTAAGAAATGACAAATATGAGGAATTCCAAGAAACAGGAAAATATCTAAGAAATGATACAGAGTGAAAGAAACTGATCAAAAGAACAATATACACAATGATTACAATAGTATGAATGAAAATATTACTAAGAATGAGGCCAGACTGAGTGTATGAAAAACAAGTGATGGTCCTGAAGTAAAGATAATGAAACATATACATGTCTTTTTAGTAGAGAGGTGTGAGAGATTATAGGTTAGAATATTGTTTGTGTTGTCAGGAAGGGTCACTATATTGGGTGGTTTCATTTAATTTCTTTTTCTTTTTTAAATGAATGTACACATGTGGGATGGGAGAACACCTTTTATTAGTGTGATATGAAGACAAGTATAAATCAAATGTATTTTTCAAAAAGGAAGAAAAAGATGGGGGAAAGGCAAGGCCTAAGACTGAATATATACTTGAGGTTTGAGCTGACCAGCACAGAGCACATTGGAATTATTAACTCTTGTTGAGGACATATATTTCTGTTAATGTAGCCTGAGATCACATTAACTTTTGGCTAATACTGTTGACTCATTAAGTTTGCAGTCCATTGAGCCACTAAAAGTTTGTCTTTTTCATTTTAATAGCTTTCTTGCCAAATTCCACTCATTCTGAATTTGTACAATTAACTTTTTGAGCCAAGTCCCTGACTTTATTAAATTTCATTATAATAATAAATTTACTTCATTATTTTAGGCCATCAAGATCTTTTTGGATCCTAATTCTGTCATCCAGAGGCAGAGTATTAGCTGTTTCTTCCAGCTTCATTTTACCCATTTATACTCATTACTTTGATGCTTTTGTCTAAGTTCATTTCAAATGAGGAACAGAATAGGATTAAAAACAGATCCTTACAGCTTCCACTAGAGATTCTTCTCTCTAGGTTGACATCAGTCCATTAATCCAGACTCTTGAGGTATAGATTTTAAACAAGTTCCAAATTTACCTGATTAGTAGCATATTCCTTTCTATTTTGTCCACAAGGATATCATGAAAGACTTTCTTCACATTTATTATTATCATATCTTTGGCATTTTCCTCATCTACTAATCTAGTATCAGATAGAGAAATGAGATCAGTCTGACGTAAGTTGTTCTTAGTGAAACCATGCTGCCTTATAGTGATAGTATCTTTTTTTTTTTAAGTGTTCACAAATTATACTTTTGTAAGAGATTTGTGAATTTTGCTAGGAATTGGAAACAGTCTTATGAAGGCAAGGGGAAACATTGCTTCTTTCCCTTTCCTTTCTTCCTCACATAAATACTCTTCACCATGCCTTATCCCCTCTCCATTCCCTCAGGTTCATGGATTTTCCTGTAGGTATATATCTTTATGACTTTATTTTTGACATATAATGCAAATTTACTACCTACTTCCAACTAATCTATTCTCTCTTAACAAGGTATATCTTTCCACTTCTATATTCCAGTTATGAACCTTTGCCTATCAGGTTTGGTGATAACCATGGACCAATATTTAGTTCATTGAATTAATGTTTCAAATTAATTTCGTTTAGGATCTGTCCTTGGCATGTTGATGTGTAGGTAGAAGAGACAAATATAATTTCTGCTATTCTTCTGTTATTTTCTCTAGTGCATTACTAGACACTCCTCAGCTAGTCTTTCTGTATCATACCTATAGCCCTTGACAGATTCTCTACCTTCATTTTGAGTTTAAATTCCCGAAACAAATGCATCCTTATTAGTCCTCATTATATGCTTTCCAATCTTGCATCGAAGCTCTTCATTCATATTCCAGGAAATCTAATTCCATTCTCTTACATTATTTCTTTAGCTAGCTCTCCACTTTCATAGCTTTCTTTTTCTTCTAAAATTGTACCTTTATTGGTATTTCTTTTTTACGTATTTCTGTTACATATGTTATGGTCACAATAAGGTAAACTGAGGCACAAAGCTCTGAGCATGATCAGTTTATTAGTAAAGTGCAAATTTGCCAATAAATAGGATCTTAGCTTCCTCAGCAAAGATAAGACCCTGAGGTGAGTACTAGTTACCCTTTTTATAGTTTTTAGGGAAGTGCAGAACAGAGACTAGGACTTCATAGGTAGGGAACAAGTTGTGATTGGTTAAAAGAGGTCAGTATCATAAGTGGTGAAATCATATGATTGGTTATAGAGAAGAGGCATTGGGAATAAGGCACTAACGAAAATCCTTCCTTCCTTCCTTCCTGCGACTAAGAAATGTTCATTATTTGAGTCCACCTGTAGTGTTAGAGATAACGGCCCAGACTTCTTTGGATAACAAATCAGGTATCTTTGAAGAATGAATTGGTAGTATAAAGACACTAGGCCGGATTCTCTAGTGTACACCTGCATTCTTCAAGGGTAATAGATTTTCTTTGATGTAAGAATAGAATAATGATTAACAAAGAGAACAGCATTTCTAAATTTAACTCATTACAAGATAGCTGAAGTTCTGAACTAATGAAGTTCAGAAACAAAGAATCATGACTTAGTCAATTATAGAACAAAATCAGTTTCAAATAGTATCAGTTGAAGAGTGATAAAGAATCAATCTGATTATTTCACATACATTTAGATGTATGTCTTTTTCATAGGTTGTCCTCCAAAGGAGCATGGAACGTGTACAGTCCTTTTTCTTAAGAAATAAATGTCGTCTCCCTCTCAATCCAAGTCTTGTGGCAAAGGAACTGAATATTAAGGTACAATATAATATACATTTATATTGATGTCACATTTTCAAACAGTCAGCACAAAGAAGGCATTAGACAGGTATGATGATGGAGCTGATAAATTACATGGATAACTTTTAACCCAGATATAGAAAAATTCATGTACATATTTCATCAAATCTGTTTGTTAATGACCACATAGACCCTACTGAAATTTAAAGAACCATTTAAAATCATTCAGAGCCAACTGCAGAATTAATATATTTTGAAAAAGACCCAATAGTGATGTGAATATCATGTCATCTGTGAGAATAAAACAAAATGATGAATCCATTAAAGTATACTTCTAAGATGCACAGGGTCTGAGAACTTTTGCTTTTGTTAAAGAGAGCAGATATGTATGAAATGAATCAGTTTCTACTTGTTAGAATATTTAATTTCTTAGTTCAGGACTTAGAACCTCTACTTGTAGTTGTTGTGTTAAACATTGTGTATAACATGGAAATCCAAGAGAGCAAAGAAGGTAAGTATCTTCCTCATACTTGTGTGAACATTGTAGTATGGTTATATGAGCTTATGTATCTGCAGTGTAATTTATGAAAACCCAAAGAATCGTAGATCATTCATAGACTCTCAGAGTTGGAGGGGACCTTAGTGTCTATTAGTTCAATACTTACCTGAATAGGATCTCCTCCACCAGATAACCAAGTGGTAAGTTAGTCTGCTACTCTAGCACTTAGCACAATGCCTGGTACATAGTAAGTACTTAATAAATGTTTGTGCTTAACTAATTGGTAACCAGCCTTTGTAGGAAGACCTCTGCTGAACAAAACCCACTACCATTCATGGCAATTCATTATACTTTTAGATAACTATAATTTTTAGTTTTTATTTAATCAAGCCTAAATTCACCTATTTGAAACTTCTGATTATTGCTTTTAGAGTGCAGAATTTAATATGGTACCTGAACCATTTTGATTTAACATGGTAACTATACAATGTTGAAATCTCATAATGAGTGTCTGAGTTGTATAAACAGAGTTTCCTTAAAAAATATTGTAACCTTGAAGTTTTTTTAGCTGGCTTTTTTATTTTTATTTTTTTAAATTAACTCTGGATTTAAAAAAATAAAAAAGACAGTCAGAGACCTCTACTGGTTGCAGGTAAAGTGACTGAGTTTATGTGGGGAGTTTCATGCTAAAAGCTCTGCCTTCTCTCCGTCATACCCTTACCTGCAGGTGCTCTGCCCAAAAGAATGTAAACTTTGATTGCTGAAACCTGGCAAGAGATCTTGGGGTTTTATGGGCTAGATTTTTTCTTAAGGACCATGCCTTAAACCCAAATCACTCTGGCTGTCTTTGGCCAACAATAGATCCCAGGCCAAGCCCCACTTGGTCATTGTTTGGGCCCTGATTGGCCCACAATGAATGTAAATAGCAGTTGTTTCTATTTTGGCTAGAAACTTTGAAGGTCTTCCCCTTCCCATTGTTTTTTTTTTTGTTTGTTTTGTTTTTTGACCAAGTAAAAGAGGCCATTCTCTGCCTCGTTTCTTAATCACTTAGCCTTATCACTGAATGGCTATTGCCTCAGTCATATTAAAAACCTGTTAAAAACCTTAGCTTAAAAGGCCAAGGTGTTTGAGCCAGTTGACTCAAATGGCTATGGAGAAGAAAACAAGGTTGGTGACTTTGCACAGCTCTCTGTCACTTAAATCCCTCACTTGCAAGTCATGGCATCATCTCCCTCATGTCATGGTCCTTTTCGAGAACAAAGGAGAAACAACAAAACAACTGCTCTCTCACTGGTGCTATAACTTGCACAAGTAAAGGGAAAATGCCTAGTGATGTTATACCCATTCCTGCATTAATCTTCCCATATTTAATACACATTATATTTGCAGACATGTTCCTTCTTCAGTTCTAATGCAGTTCCCCTGAAAGTCACAATGGTGAATGCTGATCCTTTAGGGGAGGAAATCAATGTCATGTTTAAGGTGAGGTTTTCTTCTTTCTACAAGAAAAATGAGGAAATTAGTGTGTTTTATTTTCAGTTATGTTTTCTAACCACTTCTTAAATATAGTTCACTTAATGTATCATGGATTTATTAGCCTCATTTGTATTTTCTTCTTAGTTATTTTTTAAGTTTATAATTTAAAGCAAAATTGCTTTCTACTAACAGTGTCTTTGGAGTCTACTCATTCTATAAGCTCCCTTGTTGTCTTTGTGTCTCATATCTTCATTGCTCCTTGACTAAGGCTTCTAGTCATTTGTAGACCCAATCATATAAGAGGAAAGGAAATGAAGAGAACTCCCTAGATCTGGCTATCCTTTAAGAGAACACTCTAGACTGCAGCCCTATTGTAATCATGGGAAAATGGAGGCTCAGCCATAGGCCATGGCTGAGAGTATTTATGGAAAAGTACTTATTATTTACATGAAATGTATTAGGCTCAAATAGAATCAACAGTATCCTAAATGGTGATTTGATAATTTTCATTAAAATAAATTTTTTTAGAATTACTAAATCTAGGACCTCTACTTTGGAAAGCGCTACCTACTAGAAAATATATAATAACTTTATCTTGGAAATTACATATCCCAGAACCTCATGTGCATAATGTAGGACAAAGCTCCACATGACCAGAAACATCCTCAGAAAGGACAATGGAAGCCATAGTGATGCCTCTGATAGAATGTTTACAGATTTAAGAGACTCATAATTAAGCCCAGATAGTCTACATATTGTCTAGTAAAGAATAAAAGCATAGAAGAAATAGACCTGGTTGTTGTATGTAAAGAAGGAAGGCCATTTCTTACTCATGTACACATATATTGTCATCGAATTTATAATGCTCAAACTGGTAAAAGTACTAATGAAGGAGACAGAAATGTAAGAAGGTAAAAACACTAGCAACTAACTAGAGAAGGAAGAAGACACTGTTCAATCCTAATGACTTTTAGATAAGACAAGGCTCTGGTTAGTAATAGAGAAGGAAAGCAGTTGTAAGATGAATCATATGATGATATTTATGATCTAATTTTTCATTAAGAGAGATTTAGGTAGTAACATTAACAAAGAAAAATTTTATATGATAGAAGATGTAACCTGTGCTTTCTCTAAACACATTTCCTTTTGACTTAAACTGCTAATTTTTTAATAGTTGGGAGTACTTTAGTTTCCACCTTGATTTTTGTAGAAGTATACAAGTTAGCCATATTAATCCATTGAGGAGGGAAAACAGGTCAAAACTATCTCTCTCTCCACCTCTATACACACACACACACACACACACACACACACAGTTGCAAAATAGTAATTTTGTGTATGTATGTATATATATATATATATATATATATACATACAGAGAGAGAGTCTTGATCAAATATCAATAGAACAAATATATGCTGACAGTAATACATTTTAAAGGCACTCAAGAATTAATTGCCAAGATATCTCAAAGATAGGAATATTCCAAAAGAGTAGAAATGATTATGAAATAGCTTTTTTGGGGGGGAGGTTGCCACAGGGGAACACAACTGAGAATGCAGTAGTAAGTACCAGTGTACTTTATTTCATATCTCTATGAAAATAGTCTGTGAATGCCTTGATGATATCCTACATAGAAACATGCAAAGGAAACTGTCAGACTTTGCATGCTGTCTGTAGAAGACTGCTTCTTTATGGTCATATAACTGACTGTGAGAGCTAAAGAATATATAATCTTACTATTTATACATTCCAACAAAGTATCTTATTCTTTGAATACTTTCTTCAGAGTTTTTCCTATAACTCCTATTAAAATCATGTAAGGTTCAAGGCAGAAGAACCAAAATGGTGGAGTAGCAGGAAGTAGAGCTGAGCTTTCCTTTCTTCCAGGCAATTCCTTCACATAAATCCAGAAAATGCATCCAAGACAATTCTAATGAGGAAATAGAAGGAAAAGTCACAGTGACTCATTTTTCCATTCTAAGTTGGCATAAGGAAAAAGGGCGGTTTGCAGGCACTGAAGAGTTTGGTTAGAAGTGTGGGGCTTTGTGTGGCATTACAGCATCCAGATAGAGGCTTTCTGCCCAGGTATTATGGGGCCTCAGATCCGTAATGTGGCAGAAGGTGACAACAGGTACCAAATGGCAGCTTTGTCACCAACTGCACGATTCCAAGTCACTGATCCAGGAAAGACGGAGGAAGGAACCTGCAACCAGGAGTGGCATTTTAGGACTAGTTTCAGGCTTTAGCCAATTTACTGAGAAAAGTACAGAAGAATGTATAGAAGCATGCATTAGTGGTGTGGGTTATACTCCGGGTACAGAATAAGGACTCATTTCTAGCATCTAACCACATCTGAAGCCTGCAGAGGGATAACTTAGGACAGAAATCTGAGACCAAGGAGAATCCTACAGCTCTGTCAGTTTGAAGCAGTGGCATTTCCCAGATGGCTGATAGGGGCTGAGCATAGTGGCATTTACTGTTGTACAGATCCAAACTCAGACCAGGAAAGAATTTAGACCACAGAGGCAGCAATTCGATTTTACCTTAGATCGGACCACTTTGGGAACAATGAAGCGTTGGTCTAAATCCTAGAATAATGTAAAGCGTAGCACCCACAAAAAGCAGCAGTAAAATCAACCCAAACCTTCCCTCCAGAAGTGCACACAAGCCAGCCCTCATGTCAGGTTTGAAGTCAGTAAATATGCTGGAAGAATGGGCAAAGAAAAAAAAAAAGAGGAATCCAACCATAAAGAGCTCATATGGTGTCAAGCAAGCTAAAGACACAAACCCAGATGATGATGACTCCAAAACATCATATTGCAAGAAATCTTAAAAGAAAAGTGTACAGATCTCTTAGAACCAGAGAACAAAGTGGAAATAAATCTACCAGTCACCTCCTGAACAAATCCAGCAACATTTTAGCCAAAATCCAGAGCTTCCAGATCAAAGAAAAAAAAAATACTTCAATGAGCCAGAAAGAAAGAATTCAAGTACTAAGGAGCCACTGTCAGAGTCACACATGTTAGAGCAGCAGCCCCCAAAAAAGAGTGGAGAGCTTAGAATATGATATTCCAGAAGGCAAAAGATCTGGGTTTACAGCCAGAAAAATTCACCCAGAAAAACTAACTGTAATGCTGTAGGGAGAAAAAATGGGCTTTAAATGAAGTAGAAGACTTGCAAGCATGCTGGATGTAAAGACCCGAGCTGCAGAAACACTTGGAGTGGAGAAGGCAGGGCAATTGGGGTTAAGTGACTTACCCAAGGTCATTTTGAAATCAGGTCCTCCTGACTCCAGGACTGGTGCTCTACTCACTGCGCCACCTAGCTGCCCCATGCCTTGATGATTTTAAGAGAAGAGTAGAAACAGAGAAGAAGATAAATATTTTTGTGGGGGAAGGGGGTAGGTTAGAGAAAATTATTTCATAATCACTGTGAATAAGTATACATTTGTACAAACAGTAGAGAAAGTGGGGGACAATAGCTGACTCTTGAGCCTCAGTTATTTGACCTGGTCAAAGGAAAGAGGAATTGGGGTAGCTAGGTGTTGGAGTGAGTAGAGCACCAGGCCTGGAGTCAGGAGGACCTGAGTTCAAACCTGACCTCAGACACTTGACACACTTACTAGCTGTGTGACCTTGGGCAAGTCACTTAACCCCGATTGCCCTGCCTCCCCGTTCCCCCCCCCCCCCAAAAAAAAGGAAGGTGGAATATACACACAGAACTGAATACAGAAATACATTTCAATCAATAAGAAAAGAGGAGGAAAGGGAAAAAGGAGTTTTAAAGGGAGGCTAGATTAAGGGAGGGATTAATCCTAAGCAATACAAGCTCTAAGAATATTAAAAAATATTTTTAGCTCTTTTTGAGGTGGCAAAGAATGAGAATTTGCCAGTGCTCATCAATTTGGGGAACAGCTGAACAAATTAGGGCATATAAATGTCATGGAATTCTGTCGCACTATAAGAAATGTGATGAGAATGGTTTCAGAAAAACCTGAAAGACTTGTGTGAACTGATACAGAGTGAAGTGAACAAAATCAAGGGAACTATTTATACAGTGACAACAGTGTTCTAAAGGCAAGCAACTTTGAAAGAATTAAGAACTCTTATCAGTGTAATGACCAAACATGATTCCAGAGGATAAATGATGAAACAAACATATTACCCAAGTCCTGCACTTAGAGTGCAGAATGAGACATACATTTTTTTTTGCCACAGCTGATGTGGAAATTTGTTTTGTTTGACTATACGTGTTTATAATGGATTTTTTCTTTCATTCTTAAAACAGTCATAAATTTCTGAGGCTGCAGGGAGAATTTCATTCAACAATCTCACTGCATCATCAAGCCAAACAGATGTATTTGTCTTGCACTTCATTTTTCTTATATGAATTGTTAGTTTGATCTTTTTTTTATGTAGTTGTTGATTTCATTAAGTAGGTTTTGCAGTGTTTTGGATATTTGTTCCTTACAGTATTATCTGTGAACAGCCACACTTGAACAATCTCACTATCGATAGGGAATTCTTCTTTTGTTTAGATTTTGTGCAAGAGATATTGTTTGATTCTGGCAAAAAGAAAAGAAAAATATTAGGTGGACATAACTTCAAATCATCAAAACCATAATCTTGTAGGAGCTAAAATTACAAATAACCTAAAGAGGGAGAAAGATGGATGGTAATCATTAACTGACTTCAGCCAAGTTTCATTGACTCCTATACAATAGTAGACAAAGTAATGAGAAATTCTTGAGGATGTGTTCATGTGTCAAGAATGAGAATAAGGGGATAGCCCTTAAGATGTTAACATAAGAGGAGGACCTTCTACATGAGTAGAGCCTCCTTGCAGAAATGTGTGAACAACAGCTGCTCAACACTGGAAGTCGTAAAGGGGGTTGTAGATTTAGAAGTAGAAGAGGTTTAGAAGACATCAAGTTCAAATCTTTAATTCATACCCTTTCAGGCGAGGACCTTGAGGTCCAGAAAGATCTAACCCAGGTTTACATAGTAAGTTGAACTATGATTTGAACTTAGGCCATCTGTTCATAAATTATTTTTTTCTATTATACACTAATTGTCCACCAGAGTACTTTATTGAAGCCTTTGTTGTCATATATTGTCATAGATTTAGAACTAAATAAGTACTTGAAGGTCATCTAGTTAAACACCCTCATTTAAAGATGAGGAAATTGAAGCCCAGAGATTAATTTTCTCAAGGGTACAAACCTTTGGGCTTCCAATCTAGTGTGTTTTGCACTACACCAAGCAGAGAAATTTCAGTAATTTTAACTAGAAAATTTTAGTTACTCAAAAGGTCATCTATATATGCCTAGGAATAGGGAAGTACCTTACAGATTTGTATAGAAATAATACTTGGTCCTTTAATAAGGGCCCATGGTATAGATTTTCATTGGGTCTAAAAAAAATAATGCTTGAACTTTGATCATAGGCTTTACCCTTTACTGCTACCTTACCCATATATGGAGCCACAGCTCCTTTCTCCAACATTGTCCACCCAATTTCTTTTTTCTTATTATCCCATTCATTGCAGGAGATCATATCTTCTATCTATGAGTAATTCTCATATGAACCTATGAGTAGACCTACTGATTTTCCTGACTTCTACTTTAAGAATCAAGCACTTAAATTTTTTAAATGAATTTTGAATTAATCAACACTAATTGTCAACAAAAATGAAAAACAAAATAAAATTATAAAACAAGGGACAAATTCTCACCCCCAAATTCTGGGCTTTAACAGAAGAACCAATCATTAATAAGCAACAAAAAGCAAAGAAAAACACTTTTGTTCAGTCTCTCCTGTCAGTCTTGCTCAAAGTTCTGCCTACTCTGGGCATCTTATTCTTCTTTCCCTTCTCCTTTAGAAATAGCTTTAAAGATGAAGGCTTTTGTGAGTTTTCATATGTTTTCTCATATAAAAAATTATTAATGGGAAACTATAGATTGAAATAGGTAAAGAATTATTTATCTACATAATTTGTCGGTATGATCAAATCTAGATTATGCTGCTTATATGCTAAGTCCTGTAGAAGAATTAAAGAAATTTCTGTCCTCTTTTCTCTTTCCTTCATTACCCTTGGAATAATTGTTAAAATCCTGAAGAAAAGCTTAATTGTTTTTTGAAAACAACTTCTAAGTGAATTTCTCTCAACTTTTAAAGACTATAGTCTATTAAGACTTTTAAAAGAGTGGTCCTCTTATTTCTTTTCATTTTAAGGTTGGTGAAGATCTACGGCAAGATATGTTGGCTTTACAAATGATAAAGATTATGGATAAGATCTGGCTAAAGGAGGGACTGGATCTGAGAATGGTCATTTTCAAGTGTCTTTCAACAGGCAAAGATAGAGGTGAAATTACTAGTTTGTATCTGGTATCCAATTTTCCTATTTCTATATGTCTGCATCAAGATCTCATTAGTTTATCTTATTTATTAGTCTTCTGTTCTTTATATTGGATTTCTTTTGCTCAGGGGAATATAAAACAGTATAATCTCTTTAATAAAAACTATCTGAGAAGGAACATGTTTAGCTTACTTGTGAGAGTCTTATGCTCAGTTGCTTTTATATTTAAAAGTTAAATTAATTTTTGACATTTGGTCTGTACAAAAGACAGTATTCATCAATCTTTATACATCATGAACAAACTTCATTTTCTTTTTACTGCCCAAATTTTTACTACCTGATCTTTTTTTTCACATAATAGAATATATTTCTGTTTTAGTTCCCAGAGAATCTGATGCTGAAGCCTTAAGCATATTTCTCCTCTTCTAGCATCTTCAAACTTTTCCTTTTTGTTGACTCTGTTCCATCCTCAAAAATGCACCTTTCCTCTGTCTTTAAGTTCTCTTGTTTGACCCTGCTATCATCTATTGCTAAATTACTTCTTTTTCTTTTTAATACCACATTTCTTCAATTGATTTACCTATATCTATCAACATCAGTTCCTATCTATACATTTTTGTAAAGCCCAAGAAGTCTATCTTTCCATACCTACCACTACAGACATTGTATTCTCATAAGTCCTAGTTACCAAATCCAGTTGCATTTTCTGTTCTCGTTCTCCATGTTTTCTTGTTAACACTAGATGTTGTTGACAGCCTCTCAGTTCTAGAAACTATGCATTCTTTTCTTTTCTGATACTACAGTGTCTGAATACTTTTCCTATCTTTCTGTTCATTCTTCCTTTCTTTTGTACTATGTTCTTTTTCTGCTCATGCCTTCGGGAATGTGGAAATTTCTAAAAAGTATTTCTTTGCTTTGACAAGTCTCTTACTCTCTTGAACATGGACATAACACATTGTCTTTCTCACAGGGTTATGTAAACATCTAGCCGAGGTTAACATATGGATAATATAACAATAAATACGACAGTCATTTAAGGTACTTGCTTATATACTAGACATTTGCTAGGCTAAATCATAGTCTAGTTGAGATTTATTTTCTTCCTTCAAGGAATGTAGTACGTAAACACAGGTAGCTATAATGCATCACTCGTTGTTATTGTTCCGTTGTGTCTGACTTCATGACCCTGTGGAGCATAGCACGTCAATGCTTGGCATGGGGTTTTCTTGGCAAAAATACTGAAGTGATTTGCCATTTCCTTCTCCAGTGGATTATGGCAAACAGAAGTTGAGTTACCCAGGGAGACTTGCCCAGGGTCAGACAGCTAGTAAGTCCCTGAGGCTGTATTTGAACTCAAGTTTTCTTGACTTCAGGCCCATTACTCCATTCACTGAGCCACCTAGCTGCCTCTAACACAAGTTGCTATAATAAGCAAAGTGCGGGTGGGAGGGGAAGATTGTGGTCTGTTTGGGAAGGGGAGGGAGATAAAGTACTGAAAACTTTTTGGAGGTGACAGAATTTGATTTTAATTTTAAAGGATGGGTAGGAATTCAAAAATAAAAGAGAAGGGGGGAGGGGATGACAAGAAACATTTCCCGCCAAGGCATGGTGGGATCCACCCATAGTATTTATTTGGGAGGGAGTAGAGAATTGTCCAGTTTGGTTGGAGTCTAGAATGTATTGATTATAGAAATGTGAAATAAAGCTGGAAAAGTAGGGTAATGTCATGTTGTGGAGAGTCTGAAATACCAGACCAAAAGAGTTAGAATTTTATTTGGAAGGTAATAGAAAATCATTGATTCTTTTTTAACAGAGACATATTCTAACCAGATCTATACATTAGAAACATTACTCTGAGAGCATAATGAAGGATCAATTGGAGGTAGGAGAAAGAACTGTTAGAATGTTATTTAGAATAGTCCTGAAATGTAGACATGTGGATCTATACAAGAGTAGTAACACTGGAATTAGTGAGAAGGGTATACATGTGAGAGATGATGAGGAGTTTAAAAAAGTATATGGTAACTGATTGAATCTTCTCTTACCCTTCACCTCATGTCCAAATATAACCCCAAAATTATGACTATGGAACCCTGAATTGTAGTGTCAGAGAAATAGTAAGTCCAGAAGGAGGGGTAAGACTTTAGGTGAAAAGATAATGAGTTCAGTTTGGGACCTGTTTAATTTGAATCATTGTATTGCCAAGGCAGTATTCACAATGGTTGCTGTTGTTATGAGTATGCCCGCATGGTTCTGAATCACAAAATATAACAGATTCTTCATATAGAAAACAGAAGCAAAACATTTATTCAGACACCAGAAAACCAAATCCCAAAACCAATAATTCCAATCCATCCAAGCAAAAAAGAAGTTAAAACACATGATCACTACAGAGAGAGGTCCATTCCATAGCCTTCCACCCGCCTGCGGGGGGCCTTCCCACAAACACACTCACAGCATAGCCAGTTCGCCCCCTCTCTCTCCCTCAGCTCTAACTGCTCTGACTGCTCCCTTCCTGCTCCACCTTTTCCTGTTCTGCTCCTTCAGCAAGCTCCTCCTACCACGTGTGACTTAGGCTTCCTGTAATGGAAGCTGGTCACAGGATGGGAGTGAATGGGAAGATCTTCAGATTTACATTACCATTACAACTATCATTGGGAAAACAATTGAAGAAGTCCTAAATACTTTTGGAGATAGGCATCCAGCGTGCCAAAGAGAGGTCAGCACACAACATGTAGGTTTGATAGGCAACTGTATCAATATATATCATGGAGTTATGATGAGATTGCCATGAGGAGCAAGGTCAAAGAAGAAGAAGACAAGAGACAGTGGAATATGAATTTGCAGGCAGAAACTACTTTTATTTTTGTCTTTGAATTCTCAGCATCGAGAACAATGCCTTATGCATATTAGGCCCTTAATTTGATATCCTGCAACTTTGCTGAGTTTTAAATTAATTTTTGGTTGACTTTAGGATTCATTAGATAGACCATCAAATCATCTACATAAAACAATAGTTTCGTTTCCTCTCTGTGTTTATTACAATTTCTTTTTCTTGTCTTATTGCTATAGTTAGCATTTCTAGCACCATGTTAAATAGTAGGGGTGATGAGTAGGTGTGAGAAGTAGTCAGTTTGGCTGGACCACAGAGTGGAGGAGAGGGAATCATGTCCACTGAAAAGAATGGGTAGGAAAGGATCAGATTGTGTTTAACTTTAAAACTAAACAGATGAGTTTATATTTTATTCCAGAGGCAATAGAAAGCTATTGGATTTGGTTAAGTATGGGAGATCTGTGCATAAGGAAAATTGCTTTGGAAGCAATGTCACTAAGTCAATAAACATTTATTAAGTGCCTATATTGTATGCCAGGCATTGTGGTAAGTACAATGTAGGATGGATGGTAGTGATGAGAGACAGAGGTAGGGAGAACAATTAGGGACCTATTTCTCAGAGGGTGATAAGAACCTGAAGCAAGGTGTTTCACTGTGTGAGTGGAGGGAAGGAATCAAATGTGAAAATGGCAACATTTGGCAGCTGATTGGATTTGTGGGGTCAGTGATAGTAAGGAGTTAAGGATAATGCCAAGAGTGCAAACCTGAAGCATTGGGAGGATACTGTTGCCTTCACAGAAAGAGAAGTTTGGAAGAGGAGAGGATTTGGGAGGGTTTTGGAGAAAGATAATGAATTCAGTTTAAGGTATGTTGAAGTTAAGGTGTCTCTGGGACATGCACGTTAAATATCCAGTAAACAATTGGTGTTGTGGGATCAAAGTTTGAGGGAAAGACGGGTACTGGATATTTATGTAGATCTGCAAGTTACTTGCATATAGATGATAGTTAACCCCGGGGGCAGAAATGAAGAGAGAGTGCATACAGTCCAACATGAGACACAGGATATTCTGTGCAAAGGTATGAAGAAGAAAGAGTGTAATGTTGTGTGAGAAATATCAAGGAAGATATTTTGGCTAGACCATAGAATGAATGAAAGGGGAGTGATATATAATAATGCTGGAAAGATAGGTAGGAACCATGTTGTAAAAGACTTTCAAAAACGAGAGGAGTTTCTATTTGATCCTAAAGGGTAATGAGGAACCTCTGGAGTTTATTAAGTGGGGAGTGACTTTGTCAGCTCTATGAGGAATAGATTAAAAAGGGGAGCATCTTGAGGCAGGCAGACCAATTTGGAAACTATTGCCATTGGCCTGGTGAGAGGTGATGAGGGTTGAAAGAGGATGGTTGCCATGTAAGTGGAGAAGAAGGGTTGCTTGTGGAGATGACAATGGGGAGGAAGACAACTAAACTCTATCTTTGGATTTGTAATTAGGAGGTTATTATTGGCTTTGGAGAGAGCAGTTTCACGAGCACTATAGGAAAGGAATCATGATTTTGAGGAGCAGAGAACTAAGTGAATAATGAGGAAAGAAATGTAGAAAAAAAATAACTTTTTCAAGAAGTCTAATAATGAAGAGTAAGGAAGAGATGGGACTACAGTTGGACAGATTATAAGAGTCAAGAGCTGGGGATGACCTGAGTGTATTTAAAGTCAGATGGCAAGGCGGCAGTGGTAATGTAGAGATTTAAATTTACTTCAGTAAGCATTTATCAAGCTCTAACTATGTCCAACTCACTGTGCCAGTGCTAGGGATATAAAGACCGAAGGAAGAACCCCTGCCCTTCTACTAGGGGATTGTTGTTGTTGTTGAGTCATTTCAATAGTGTCTGACTCTCTGTGACCCCGTTTGAGGTTTTCCTGGTAAAAATACTGGCGAGGTTTGCCATTTCCTTCGGCAGCTCATTTTACAGATGAGGAAACTGAGGCAAACGGGGTTCAGTAACTTGCCCAGGGTTACACAGCTAGTAAGTGTCTGAGGCTGGATTTGAACTCAGGAAGACAAGTCTTCTTGACTATAGGCCCAACTGATAGATTTTCAGTATCTTCAATTTCATTATAATGCTTTCAAATAATGAATGACAAAAACACAACAAAAGTAATTTTGACTATGTTTGTATTCTACCATTATCTGGAAATGATAGCTATAAGCCAATATGTGTAATATGGTAGATCTTGTTATTGTTTAGATATCCCCTCCTACTGGATACTCTCTCTTCACTTCAAAGGTACCATGGTCTTCAGTTTTCCCTCAACCTCTCCAACCACTTTTCTGTTTTCTTTCTTGGCTCTTTATCCTTTTCCCAGCTTCTTGTTTTTCATGGGTTTGGATTTGTCTTAGTCCTGTGATTTGAATTTCTGCCTCTATCCAGATGACTTCCAAATTTGTAACTCCAGCCATGACCTGTCTTCTGAGCTCCAGACCCATGTTTCCAGTTATCTTCTGGACATTTTTATGTGGACATCCTCATAGGTCCTCAAACTCAAGCTTTTCCCCCAAATCAGCTTTTCCTCCATTTTCTCTTCACTTAGTATTTCTATCTGTGGCACTACTTTCACCCTCTTTCCCAAGTTTGTAACGCTGGGAACTCTTTTTTTCCTTCTCTCTGAATTTCATATCCCTTTAGTTACCAAGGCCTGTCTGTTTCACCTCCACAACTCGTTTCCCTACATTCCATCCTATCTATTCCCATTACCACCAATTATCACCTGCCTTGGCTACTGTTTTATCTTCCTACAAGGTCTTCCCACGTTTGTTCTCTTTCTCTACAAATAATGCCACTGCCAGAGTAATCTTTCTCATTTATAGATCTAGTCTTGTCACTGCTTAAAAACATTCAATGGATTTGTTTCTTCCTGGGTAAAATTAAAGGTTTTTCTTTCAAGGCCCTCTACAATATGGTGCCTTCTGCCTTTTCAGCCTTATCTCATATTATTCCTTTCCATGCATTCTCTGATTCTGCCAAACTTAAACAAACTATTGTACTCTCCTGCCTCCTGCCTCCGTACCTTTGCTCCCAGCATCCCTTATTGTTGGAATACTCTCCCTCCATTTTTCTTGCCAAATTCCTATCCATACTTTAAAACCTAGCTCAAATGCTATGAATCCTTTCCTGGTTCATTTTGTCTCTAATGCCTTTTCTCCTTTACCTTTTGTAGCATTATGTTTTAGAATTATCTAATATACTTGTATAATATTGTATATCTCAGTTATCTCTTTTACTGAAAGTACTCATGTACTAAACCAAGGGTGGTGAACCTATAGCCTTGAGGCCACACATGGCCTTCTAGGTCTTCAGGTGTTGCCTTTTGACTGAGCCCAAGTTTTACAGAACAAATCCTTTTATTAAGACGACTTGTTCTGTGATGTTTGGATTCAGTCAAAGGGCTGAACTTGAGGACCTAGAGGACCACATATGGCCTAGAGGCCGCAGGTTCCCCACCCCTGGTTTAGTAGTTCCATGAGATCAAGAAGTCTCATAGCTAAACTTTGTCCTAGCAGTGTTTTGCATGAAGAAGGGGCTTAGTAAATATGTATTGGATAAGGTTACCTGTTTAGACATTTCATCACTACTAATAACTTGTTGTCACTAAATAAAGGTATGGTGGAGCTTGTACCTGCTTCAGATACACTCAGGAAAATCCAAGTAGAATATGGAGTGACAGGTTCCTTTAAAGATAAACCACTTGCAGAATGGCTCAGGAAGTATAATCCCTCTGAAGAAGAATATGAAAAGGTAATGAACATTTACCTTAATTCTGAACATTTTTACTAGAAATTAATCATAGCAATTTTAAGAATTGTTAATCACCGAAAGTAAATAAATAGTAATCAGGGAAATACTGTCATTGTCCTACTTTTTATCCTTTATGAAATATGTTTATACAGTAAAAATGTTGAATTTGCCCTCCTTAAGTCCCTTCCCTCTCTAAATCTGTAACCCTTTGATTTTTATTATGAAGAATGACTTTAATGGTGTGAATACTAGGTGGTATTAGAATCAGAAAACTTTAAAATGATAATGCTGTCAATCCTCGATTTTTATTCCTTCAGATTTTCTTATCTACCCACTTGATGGTGCCTTAAAAAGCGGTATTTTATTTCTCTATATGTTGTTCTTTTGGTCAATTTCTGTAGCTATTAGTTTTCCCTATTTCTAGTAAGATGCCGGCATTTTACCTTATTAACACAGGAGTGCCACCTACCGATTTCAGTGGATAACTGCAGATCTTTCCAACCTTTTTTAAAAAGTGAAAGTTTTTAAAAAAATATTTTTACTTTTTGATGTGGTTTTCACCTTGCAGTGGAAAGCAGAGACTATCTTTCCTACTTTTGATGTCTCTGTGTCTTTCAGTAAAGTTGCTCATCACCATCAAATAGAATTAATATAAGCACCCTCTTTTGTACTTGAGAATTTTATGTGCCATACAAAGTAAGGTCAATTTGGCATCTTAAATATATAATGACTCCTAGACGTGGACTAAAGATTCAGTGGCAAGAGAAAAAACTAATGATAAATAATCTTATCAAAAGAATTGACCCATCTCTCTGTCCTTATTTCCCTTTTGGTAAAATGTAAATAATGCGTGACTCCTTAGGACAGATTGGGCTGACATTTGTGTGGCTTTATGATATTAAGAAACTTGTTCCATAGTGACTACAAATGTCAGGTAAGTACTGTAATAAAGAAAGTTGATCTCATTAATTTCTTGGTTACATGTTGTGGGATATAAATTAAGCTGATGTGTAATTTGACCTGAATTTTTCTGAATCCGAATATGCCTTTTGCCAGATATGATGGCACCTCTTAGTAGTCCTTGTTGCTGGAGAGTTTAAGATTCTTGGATTGCTTGAGTTTGGAAATTTTCAACTACAGTAGGACTAAAGCTAGTCAGGTGTCCATACTTACATCCAGTCCCAATATGGTGAGCCCTCAGGAAGGAGAGGGCCACCAAACTTCCTGAAGAAAGGCAGAAAACTGTCACAGGTTGGGAAAATAGAACAGGCTAAAGTTTCCATGCAGGTTGATATATTGGAATTAGACTTGTGTGCGGCCACTAAGTTTCTAGCCTGTGCAAGATATGGAGACTAGATCTCAAAAAAGGCAGAAAAACCCAGAATATACTTTTCATCTTCTTCATGCCATGAAATTGGCATAAAAATTGCCACGACTCTTAAACAGTACACTCAGAGAATTGCTAATGGACAGAAACATCCTGTGTCAGAGAGCAGATATTTTCAGGGCTAGAAGTATCTGTCTGCTAATTAGCAGTAGACAGGAATTGGGTTGAGGAGGGTTCAGTCACAAGTAGATTAAAAATAGTTATATGTACCCATTAAAACATTAACTTGTGCATTTTGTGATATGGTACCTTGAGGAACATGTTTTGTTGTTTTAAACATAGGTGAATTCTTTTCAAAAATGCTTCAGCATCAAAATCATATAATTTTTTCCTAGTTGACAGTAACTACAATTTTTCTTATTACAGGCATCTGAGAATTTCATCTATTCATGTGCTGGATGCTGTGTAGCAACATATGTGTTAGGTATCTGTGATCGGCACAATGACAATATAATGCTACGAAGTACAGGACATATGTTTCACATTGACTTCGGAAAGTTTTTGGGCCATGCACAAATGTTTGGTAGTTTTAAAAGGTTTGTTTAGCTAAATAAGAATTTTAGAATGAAAACAGATGTTCCAGTTATTTAAAAATTATCCCCCAAACTTGCTAGTATTCTTAATACTTGGTGGTTCATTTTTGGCATGAGTTATAAGAACTTTGTAGATTCTACTAAATCAGAATAAATGATTGGTTTTAAAGGATCCCAAGTAAATAATTTCTGATTAAACCTAGGTAAATAAGCTTTCTGTTTTTCCCGATTGATAATTATTTTTTTAGTTGCTGTTGTAGTTAATGGTTCAATATCACCATGATAAATAATCACATTTTTGTAATGATTTGGACATTCTTCTAAAATGTTTTCTGCATCTTTTGCTCTTTTGAAAAACAGGGATCGGGCTCCTTTTGTGCTAACCTCAGATATGGCATATGTTATTAATGGAGGTGAAAAACCTACTATTCGTTTCCAGTTATTTGTGGACCTCTGTTGCCAGGCCTATAACTTGATAAGAAAACAAACAAGCCTCTTCCTTAACCTCCTTTCACTGGTAACTTTTCTACTTCTTAAATATAAGATTTGTGGTTTGGTTATAACATTTGAGAAAATCACAAATGTGTCCTACTTTAAGGAAGGGATTGGGGGGGAAAAGGAGGGGGGGGGTTGGACCTGTGGTGTCATGGGTGTAGGGCACTACCAGTGTGGAAACAGCCTCCACTAATGCAGCCAGTCTGTAAGCTCTAGTCTTAGAGAGTTGCCTGGGACACCGAAGTTAAATGACTTGCCCGTGGTCACACAGCTAGTCTATGTCAATAGGCAAGAATTAAACTGAGATCTTCTGACTCCAGTGCTGGCCCATTGCTAAACATATTGTGGGTTGACTAAAAATGATATGATAGAGTAAAAAGAACTGAATTAAGAGCAGGGGGAACTGGATTTCTTCTCTGATTCTTACCTTGGTCGAATTGCTTAATCTCTTTCTCTTGACCTTTGTTCCTTCATTTGTCAAGTGGGATTGGACTAAATGTTATCCAAGGTCTCACTTTATAACAAAATCTAAAAACAGTCCTTATAAAATTGTAATCCATTTATGTTGTTTATTCCAAATGACTTGCAGTTTGGATTTTTTATATTTAAAATTAATTTAGCATTTAGCTCAAAATTTTAAAATTTTTCTTCTATAGATGATTCCCTCAGGGTTACCGGAACTTACAAGCATTCAGGACTTGAAGTATGTCAGAGATGCTCTTCAGCCCCAAACTACAGATGCAGAAGCTACGATTTTCTTTACAAGGTATGAAATACCTTAAAAAAAAATTTTTTTTTTAAAAAGTATGAGCTACTTAAGCATAGCAAAGAGCCAAAAACTTAATGCTTTGATTTTATACTGTTGTACCTTAGTTTGAACAAACAAAATAAAATGAAAGCCTTATTTATAGATAATAGCAACATTGCAAGATGTTTATTTGCAAAAGAAAGAGCATCCAGGCTCTGTCACTTATTACCTGTTTCACTTTGAACAAGTCATTCAACTTTTAGGAACCTCAATTTACTCTTAAATAAAACTAAAGGATTATACTAAATGATCTCTGAGGTCCATTTCAGTACTAAACCTATGACTATAACCCTTTTGTCTTTTAAATTTCAGAAACCAAAGGACAAATAAAATTTGCTTCTGTTTATAAAAATCTGACAAATTACTTTTCAGAGACATATCTCTTCATTGAAGGCAGTACATTCTAACACTTATATATTTAAGGTATTTGTAATTGTATTGGTGTTGTGTACTCCCTCTGTTGATTCAGGTTACTACATTTTCTCCACTTCATAGAAAGTCTTCTACAACCAAAAAATAGGTTATCCTATGGTTTACTCCACACGTAGCTAGGTTTGTCTTTGGCCTACTGCTATATTAACATATTTATCATGTTGGATAATATCTATATGCCATTCTTACTAAAATCTGCAGGTGACACAAGCTGGGAGAAGCAGCTTATCTGTTGACTGGCAGAATCAGAATCAAAAAAGATCTTAACTGGCTAGAATATTTAGCTGAATCTAATCAGTTAAAATTTAATTACGATATAAAGTAATATACTTCAGTTTAAAAAAAAGAAAAAAGAAACTCAAGTACTAGATGTGAAGATGTGATTAGATAACAGTCTCTAAAGTAGACCTTTTGGTTTTGGTGACCTATAAGCTCAGTGTGAATCAACTGTATACTCTCAAAAGCTAATTCTATCTTAGGCTGCTTTAAGAGAGTTATGGGATCTAGAATGAAGACGGTCACTGTTCAGTGCCCTGGTCAGATAACATCAATTCTGGGAAACTCATTTTAGGAATATCTTTGATAAACTGGAAAGTTATCTGGAGGAAGGTAGCCAGCATGGTAAAAGAGCCTAAAGATCAGTTAAAGGAACTGAGGATGTCTAGCCTGCTGAAGAAAAGACCCAGAAAGGAACATAATAACTGTCTTCAAGTATCTGAAGATTTGTTATATAGAGAGGGAGTAGATGAGTGCTTCTTTATTCCAAAGTTTAGAACCTTAGATGTCTTCTATTAAGAGCTGGTTGTTTACTTGCTGGGAATATGAAGAGATTTGTGGTTAGGGCTCAGTTAAACTAGGTGAGGTTCTTTCCAACTCTGAAATTCTGAAGTTCTATGACTACAGTTCATCAGACTTAGACTCAAAGCTTTTCTCATTTGATAAGACCTGTCAGCACTTATTTTGGCTTTAACCTTCCACATACTGTATGGTGGAGGGACACTGACACTCCATCCTGACTTCATGTACTTTCACTGACTATTCTCCATGCTTGGAATTCTCCCTTCTTAACTCTGCCCCCTGACTTCACTGGCTTCCTTCAGGTCTCAGCTGAAGTCCCACCTTCTTCAAGAATACTTTCCCAAACCTTGAAACCCTGCAAGATATCTTGGGGTTTGTGGGCTAGATTTTTTTTCCTTAAGGACCATGCCTTAACCCGGATCACTCTGGTTCTCTTTGATTGGCCAACAGTAGGTCCTAGGTAAAGCTCTACTTAGTCATTGTTGGGGCCCTGATAGGTTCAAAGTGAATGTAAATAGCAATTGTTTCTGTTTTGGCCAGAAACCCTGAGGGTCTTCCCCTCCCAGATTGGTTGTTTCCTTTTTTTTTTTTTTTTTTTGGTCTCGGTAAAAGTGGCCATTCTTTGCCTCATTTCTTACCTAGCCTTAATCATTGAACGGGCACTGAGACCTGTTAAAGCCCTTAGCTTAAAAAGGCTAAAATCTCTTATTGCATCCAGGGCCATCTCCAGTTGTTCTGATGTATGCCTTACTACTGGACCCACATGGCTCTGGAGGAGAAAGTGAGGGTTGCACAGTCCTCCCTCACTTAAATACTATTCATTTTCCTGTCATGGTATCACCTTCCTGATGTCATGATCCTCTTTGAGAATGAAGGACAAATAACCCAAACCTCTTAATACTAGCACTTTTTCTCCAAGATTATCCCCAGTTTTTCCTTTCTGTATCTTGTTTGTACATAATTGTTTTTGTGTGTCTCCTTCATTAGACTGTGAAGTCCTTGAGAACAGAGACTGTTTTTTGTGCAGTGTGTGGCACATAGCATGCATTTTATAAATGTTTGTTGACCAAAGGAGAGAAGTATGTTTTTTGATCTGCTCTTTGGGACTTGGTTTTTCAGTTACTAAGAGTTTGACTTCCTTTTAGAGATTCTTTCATTTATTTAGTTGGGCTCATAAGTATTGTTTTCTTGGTTCTCTTTGTTTTACTCTTCAGTGCTTTTAAACTGTGGGTTGTGACCCTGTAGGAGGTTGTGAAAAATTTGGCAACAGTAAAAGGTTTCTGAACACTCAAAAAATCAGACACGTAATAAATCCGAGGTGTTTCTGACAGTTCTTGCTGGTGTTGCATTGGAGCAGCTTCGCTGGAGCCTTGGTTCTGAACACAAGCCTAAGGCCATGCAGCCAGCAAGCACTGCTGAAATGGAGCAAAAGGGTCATGAGTGGAAAATGTTTTAAGAAGTCCTGGCCTGAATCATTTCATACAAATCTTCTCAGCTAGATGTTGTAGTCATATAGCACTAGACTTGGGAGTCTAGATCACCTGAGTCTAAATCTCACCTCAGACTCTTTCTCACTTGACCATGGGCAAATCACCCCCTCTCAGCCTCAGTTTCCTTATCTGTAAAAGGAGAGAGAATAATAACATCTACTTCATAGAGTTATAAAGATCAAACAAGATAATATATGGAAAGTACTTGGCAAACTTTAAAGTGTTATATAAATAAAGGACATTAAATATTACCCTTACATTTGTAAGAAATCCTCATTTTTCATTTCTGTTGTGCAGTTCTTTTATATTACAACTTTTTAACCTTTTATTGTATTCCAGTTGATGGGTACCCACTTTGTTTCCAATTCTTCACTACCACAGAGAAAGAATGCCCTTATGAATTTTTTGCTGTATGTTGAACCTTTGTTTTTGTCGTCCTGTATTTTTAGAAGAGGAGTTAATCCCATTGCATTTCTAATTGTGTAATCAATGTAGGAAATATTTTTAAATAAGGAATAACTACTAGCTTTCATCCTTGTTCACTTTACTAGTGGCTTAGCAAAATGAATAGTTATTGCATAGGGGGAAAAGAAAGGATCAGAATCACCTATTCTGAATTTTTTGTTTTCTTCTTTTCAAAAGACATCTAAATGTACCAGCATTAATTGCTTTTTAATTTCTTGGTATTTCTGCAGGTTGATTGAATCAAGTTTGGGGAGCATTGCTACAAAGTTTAACTTCTTCATTCACAACCTCGCTCAACTTCGTTTTTCTGGACTTCCTTCTAACGATGAGCCTATTCTTTCATTTTCACCCAAAACATATTCCTTTAAACAAGATGGTCGAATCAAGGAAGTTTCTGTTTTTACATACCATAAAAAATACAACCCAGATAAACATTATGTAAGTTATGAATTATTTGTAGATTTATGTGTATATTTTATTAACCTCTTTTCCTGGCCCCTTCATTTCCTTTATGATATTTTCTGAATTATTTTAAGTCATCTTCATTTTCTTAATGAATAAACCAAAGTCAAGGAACCAAAGTATTTTCAGTACTCTTAATGTTTTCTTGAATATTTATCACTAGCAGTTTGTCCCTTAAAACACAATTACAGGTCCCATAAAAACCCTAGGTGCCAAATTAACGTCTACCTTTTAAGTGCCCACCAAAAATGGTGCCACTAAGTAAAGTAGTACTACACTGTTGGATTTTATAGTGAATTTCAGTCTAGCTAAGTAATGTCTTGAATGTTAGAAATAAATGACTTTTTTGCTCTTAATTTATAACAATGGTCTTTGAGTACTAAGCAGTGTATAGCTCACTACTTTACTAGATGGCAGATCTATAAAATTGAAGGATTTGAACAAAATACCTTCTAAGGACCCAGCTTCAAATCTATTTCTCTTTATATCCATGTAAACATTTTTGTATTCTGGGTTATGTACAACTGACTTTACTACATACTGTACCCTAGCCCCAGGTTTTCTTAGTGTTTGGAAAGAAAAAAAAAAAACTTTGTTATAATAGTAATGTTGAATTTTGGGTACTGTCTTTTTCAGGTTTATGTAGTACGAATTTTGAGAGAAGGACAAATTGAACCTTCATTTGTCTTTCGGACATTTGATGAATTTCAAGAACTTCACAACAAACTTAGCATTCTTTTTCCACTTTGGAAGTTACCAGGGTATGTACTCAGCCTTCTACATTTACATTCTTTATTTAAACAAAAAAAAAATTCATTTTTTAAAAATGTTATCAAATAAAACTGAAAAGTTTCTTATGCTGGCAAAATTTACTATAGTAAATTGTGACAAACATCTAAAGCAGGGCTGTCCAAAATACAAATTAATGCAGCCTGCCTACAAGCATAGAAATTTACATAAATGCTTTAGTAAATGAAACTGAACTACTGCAAAGCTCTCACTAAAATGGCAAATCAAAATATATTGTCCATTGTTTCAATAAAAACCTAAGGTTGGACAGCCCTGATCTAAAGCATGCAAAACATGAAATTCTTTAGAAATCTATTTTATTTATAGGTTTTTTTATTTGTTACCATAATCAACAGAAAACAGTGATTTTAATACTTGGGTTCTAGAGAAGAATCATTGTCCTTAATCATTGCATAAGGAGATAGTTAATATCTCTATCAACAGATTCAATCACTTTGAAAAGTCACAGCCAAGTAAATATCAGATGAAATTATATTATATTCCCCCTGCTGCCTGTTTTAGTTACAGACTCCCTCTTTGAGCATTTGATAAATGTTTGTTTAGTAAATACTGTGATCAAATGGGCCAGGAAAAGGAACCTACCCACAACTATATCTGTCTTCATTAAGTACTAAAAATGAGGAATATGGAAGCCCAGAGTATCTAAGCACGATATCATTTCTTTTCCTATGTATTAGCCATATATTTATTTTTAATTTTTATTTATTTATTTTTTTGGGGCAGGGCAGTTGGGGTTAAGTGACTTGCCCAAGGTCACACAGCTAGCACGTGTCAAGTGTTTGAGGCCGGATTTGAACTCAGGTCCTCCTGATTCCATGGCTGGTGCTCTACTCACTGTGTCACGTAGCTGTCCCATACCATATATTTCTTAATCCCATTTTGTCATGACTATGCGAAAAGATATAAAATACATCCTAACTTGTTGTAGTCAGGTGGCATAGTGGATAGAGTGCCAGTCCTGGAGTCAGAAGGACTTGAATTAAAATCTGGCCTCAGATACTTACTAGCTGTGTGACTCTGAGCAAGTCGCTTAATCCTGTTTGCCTCAGTTTCTCATCTATAAAATGAGCTGGAGAAGGAAGTGGCAAACTACTTCGGTATCTTTACCAAGAAACACCAAAAGGTATCTCAAAGAATCAGACACAACTGAAGTGACTCAACAACAGCCTAACTTAAACATTTTCTGTCTACAGTTTGTCATTCAATTTCCTTTTTTTATTGTACTGGTATTCTTAATAGCCACTTTAATATCATTTTTCTATTACTCCTATAAATAAAGATTTGTGACTTCATGGAAAAACTATATCAAAGTGGCTGTTAAGAATACCAGAGAAATTACTAATAAAGAGTACCCGAGATACATACATGTGTGTGTGTGTGTTTGTATGCTGATGAGACAGATGTGTTGGTTAATGAATTTCTTTGGCTTTAGAAAAAAGTCATTAGTTGGCCAACATTCTAGTAATGATCTTCAACATGTTTAGCTGGATTTATCCTTGGAGAGAACACAGTCCATTGTTGGCCAGTAGTAGAAGCCTTTGCATCTCCGTGCTTACTAGAACTGGATCTCTGAGAGAGAGGATGTGTGTGTGTCTGTGTGTGTGTGTGTGTGTGTGTATACATCTAGCATCACTTCCATAGTTGCCTATATGCCATGCACGCTAAGGCAGTAGATTAAGGCTTTATTGGAGGCCTATGATCACAGCTAGATAAGATAATTAAACTAGGGCGGAACCAAGATGGCGGCTGGAAAGCAGGGACTGGCGTGAGCTCCCCACCAAGTCCCTCCAAAAACCTATAAAAATATGGCTCTGAACCAATTCTAGAACTGCAGAACCCACAAAGTGGCAGAGGGAAGCAGGGCTCCAGCCCAGGACAGCCTGGATGGTCTCTGGGTAAGGTCTGTCCCGCACGGAGCTCCCAGCTCCCAGCTGAGGGGAGCAGAGCTGAGCCGAGCAGAGCCCAGCGTGGGCAGCGCGGACCGACCAGACCAGGAGCCAGGC
>CM053623.1:417408461-417433988 GCA_028646595.1 Phalanger gymnotis
TTTTTTTTTTTTTACTTTTGAACATCTGTTTTACTAAAACCTTGAGTTCCAAATTCTCTCCCCTCTTCCCTTCCCCTCCACCCTCCCTAGGAAGTCCAGCAATTCAACATAAGCCACATGTGTATCCTTATGTATAACCCTTCCACAATACTCATGTTGTGAAAGACTTATTATAATTTTCTTCTTCCTAACCTATCCCCCTTTATTGAGCTTTCTTATATTTCTCTGAACTCATTTTGTTATTTGTTACTACACAGTAATATTCTACTATATTCATATGCCATTTTTTTCAGCCATTCCGCCATTAATTGGCACCTACTTTATTTCCAATTGTTGTTGAGTCATTTTCAGTCATGTCTGACTCAGTGACCCCTTTTGGGGTTTTCTTGGCAAGATACTAGAGTGATTTGCCACTTCCTCCTCCATGTCATTTTAGAGATAGGGAAACTGAGTGAAATAGGGTTAAATGACTTGCCCAGTCCTCGGGCTGAGGTAGAGCCTCAGCTCATACCTCACCAACAAATTCAAAAGCCTACAGAAGCTTTCTTGGGATATAGAAAGAACAAACAAAATGGTAATAACACATTGCTTTTGGATGAGCATGAAAATGTGTTTATAATGGTGACATTATGGAAAATTTCCCCAAATGGACAAGAAATCAGAATACCTTTGCCTCATGGTATTAGACCAGATACCAAAGAAGTTTGTTTCTTGACCAAGGATGAATCCAATTTCATTTCAGAACAGACAGAAAATTTCCATAAGCAGCTTTTGAAAAAGAACGAGATTACAAACATTACTGAGGTCATCCCTTACACAAGATTCAAACATGAATATAAACTTTATGAAGCCAAGGGGTGCCTTTTGAGCAGCTTTGACCTTTTCCGGGCTCATGAAAGAATTAGACAACTTTTACCCTCCCACACAGGAAAGCATTTCTATTGTAGAAAGAAGGTACCTTTATCAGTAGACCTCACGACTAAGAATTTGTCAAAACACATCAAGAGAATTGTCCAGGGAACTTCACTCACTGTCACTGATCATGGTTGTTGCTATATAGTACATGTGGGTCACACAGGAATGCCTGTAGATCACTTAGTGGAAAATATTGTTGCTGCTGTAGGTGTGCTTTCAGAAAAGTTGCCTGAGAAGTGGGAGAGTGTAAAAACTCTACACCTGAAAACAGAAAAATGTGTGCTTTGGATTGTCATGACCTAGTGTTTTAACAATCCGGCTAGCAGCTGTTGTGGGGGGATGAAAGACCAACACAAGCCCAACAAGAACGCTACCAGTACGCTGCAAAAGCACAGGTTCTTTTGATCTGCTTTAGTAAGGAACTTTCATCCAGCATACAGACAGCATTCACTTAGTTCAGGGGAAAAAGCCAGCACCCTGAACTTCAGAACAAAATACAAACAAATTACAAACATCAACAGACAGACCTTGTCTGATTCAAATCCTAATACATAGTTATCAGAGTTTAACAAAGTCTCAGCATCTGGGTTTACAAGCTGGAGGGCTCTTGGCTATAGCTGCCCGGAGTCTCCGCATCATCTTTTGCCACCAAGAGTGAGAGCCCCTGCGCAAATGGCTCTGTCTTCTCTTCTTAAAGCATTTCAGAGGTCATCAAACATCATCTGAATGACTGGAACTTAGGCTCCTATGATTGGTTCTGGAGTTATCACCTCCCCTTAGCCTCACCTTGGGTCCTACCTTAGTTACCAATCCACACCCACATAGGTTTTACACCTAACAGGGGTTTTGGCCTGGGGCTTAGCACCTAGTAAGACTCAATGAAATACACTGAATTACTCAAAGGAAACGAAAGCCAAACTCTTCAAGGGCACTTGGTTGAACTAAGAGCCCATTTTGCTTACCAACACACCTAGAGGCAGAAAAGGAGGGCAAAGCAGAGCCTGACTTCTAAGGATGAGCTTCCACAGCTAGTTCCAATTCAAGCATCATCTCTTCAAAGTACCCAGAGCTTCAGGAAGCAGCCCTAATAAAGGAGTCTACAGAAGGGAGCCTCCAGTACTCAAACACCACAAACTAAAACTCCTAGGAAAAAGAGAAAGGCCTCTAAGGTTCTGAAGGCTCCAGAACAGAATACCAAAGGTTCCATCAGGTTGACAAAGACTCCAGCCACTGGCAAATCTAAGAAGCCAACGATCAAAACCCCAAAAAACCTGAAAAATAAAGGAATTCCTCAGTAGAGGTCAAAGCCCTGGAATAGATTCCCAAGAAGTTAGGAGGTCACTGACTACTACTCATAAGAAAGGGAAAATTGAATGGTTTTCAAATAAAATCTATTTTGACTTGCTTTTCTAGTTACCTTACACAATGAAAAGAATAAATGGATTTCAGTGCTTAAAAAAAAATGGCTTGCCCAGGGTCACGCAGCTAGTAAGTGTCTGAGGCCAGATTTGAATCGAGGTCTTTCTGACTCCAGGCCCTGTATTCTGTCCACTGCACCACCTAGCTGCCCTGCCAGTTAACTGCCCCATTTTATTGGACCTTTCTTTCTCTCTTTGATCTCCTTGGGTTATATGTTGAGTAGTTTAGTTACTTTTCTTTGCCTGGTGATTTTTATTAGTTATTGCAACTCATAAAAGTTTTCTTTAATGTGGAGAGAGTATGCCAACTGATAAAATCATTCATCTTTGGAAGTTTCAAAGTACTTTTTTGAACTTTCCCATCTCCACTGCTTAAAAACATTTCTGCTTTCTATTTTGTTGTAAATTGCGACTTTGTATATACTTCATGATGAAGAAAGATAATTTAGGGGCAGACTTTCTTTCACTTAAATGAAAGATTTACATACACAAGAACAACTTTTAATGTTCTTTTTTAGCTTTCCTAATAGGATGGTTCTGGGAAGAACTCATATAAAAGATGTAGCAGCCAAAAGAAAAATTGAACTGAACAGTTATTTACAGAGTTTGATGACTGCTTCAGCAGATGTTTCAGAGGTGATTTTTATAAATGTCTTACATATGTCATTTATTTTCAGCATGCTTAGTAATTATTAAACTAACAGGTAACTGTTTTTTCCCCCCTCAAACACAGTGTGATCTTGTTTGTACTTTTTTCCATCCTTTACTTCGTGATGAGAAAGCTGAAGGAATTGCTAGATCTGCAGGTAAAATTGTTTCTTCTCCCTTTATAGATAATATTTGAAAGGTATGAAGTGACATAGAAAGAGCCTCAGACTTGAGTCTGAGGACCTGGTTTCCTGTCTGGGCCTTGCCAATTAACAGCTGTGTGACCTTCGGCAAGTCACTTAACCATTAATCAGCAGTTTCCTCCTCTGTGAAATGACTATAATGATTTATTATTAATGTTAATACAATATTAGCCTATAGTCTTGGTCAGGTTGTTGTAAAGATTAAATTGAGCTTTTCATAAATCCCTTTGCAGATTGTAAAGTATAATTTAACACATGCTGTTGTTGTTGTTGTTGTTATTATTATTATTATCATTGCTTTTTCCAAAAGACATTTGTCACCTAAGAATGATTTTTGAGCTGGTCCTCATATATTTATTACAGCTAAGACATGTGAATTTTTTTTCTCTCTCTGTTTCTTCTGTGGGGAGGACTTTCTAACGGCATAAATGCTTAAGAATAACAATTCTCTATCTTTGTCGACTTATTTATTTTCTCCTATTATCAAACTTATTTTCACTCAGTCTTCCTGTGATGCTTCACTGAGACATGGACTTGACCCTAGGCTGGGTCACTGGAATACTTTGTCTGGCAAGTCCTACTAAACTGGAAAGGCTTGGAATATGGGCCTGGTAACAGACTTCACATTGTCTAGAGTCATTTAGCTAAATTTGGAGAGGCTTATCACCATATTGGCCTTTGGTTAAGAATTTTTGGCCACCTCTCATCTTCTCAGGCATAAGGAAATTGAGATGAATTCTTGTTAGAGGAATCACTCACACTAGAAATCACAGATCTTCACAGCATTGAAGCGTATCTTTTTTAATAATGATACCTGACCTTATGTTGCACTTAAGTTTTCAAAGTATTTGATGTACATGATAGAATGGAAATGTCACTGGCTCTGGAGTCATAGTACATATGTTTCAATACTACTTTGCTGATGCTTTCTGCAGAAGCTTGTGCATTTTGGGCAAATACCAGTCACCTTCCTGGGCACTTGTCATTAAAATTAGAGGTTGGATAAGATGGCTTTTTTGAGTCCCTTCTGGTTCTGGACATATGATCCTCCTCCCATCTCATCTCCTTTGATCTTCATTTAAGCGTAAACAAGAAAACTATTTACATTCATTCATTGTAACTTGGACTGATTTCATAGCAAAAGGATACAATAAAGATAAAATATTCATTTTTTTCAGATGCAAATCCCTTGAGTCCTACCTCTGGCCAAGTAGGAGGAGCAGTGAAACTGTCTATCTCTTACCGAAATGGCACTCTATTCATCATGGTGATGCATATCAAAGATCTGGTGAGCTAGTATAAAGAAAGCCCAGGTTTTTTTTCTTTTTATAATGCTACATAGTTCAAATCAACAGACATTTCTTATTCCCCACCTTGAACTTATTTGTAGTTCAGCTCTTGTAATCTGCACTTACCTGAATAGCTAAGTAAAGTCAAAATAATTTGGAAAGGGAGAGAGCACTAACAGTTAGGAGCAATCAAGGAAAACTTTACAGAAGAAGTGGCATCTGAGCGGAGGCAGATAAGAATTCTGGGAGGTGATAATAAGGAAGTACGGTCCAAGCAAAGGGGCCATGTTTCCAAATGTATCACAGCAAGACGTTGAATTCAGGAAAAAGCTAGTATATTTGCTTGATTTAAAACTAGTGTGTATGACAGTGATGTTAATATGAAATTAGGCTAGAAGAGTAGCTGAAAGCCTTAGAATAAAGGGCTTTAAATCCCCATTTGAATTTTGTATTTTATCATAGAAAAAGTGAGGAACCACTAAAGGTTTTTGAGGAAGAGAGTGACATGGTCAAACCTCTACCTTAAGAAGAATATTTTGGCAGTTTTGTGTCAAAATTAAAATAAAGAATGAAAGCAGAATAAAAGGCCCTTATAATGGCCGTAGCAATTGAGAATGGATTAAAGATGATGGGTACAAAAATGATGTGGAATCAACATGCCTTGGCTTCTGATTGACTATGAATAAAATTACTCCAAGGTTATGCACCATAACCACTCACTGAGAGGATAAAAGCTCCATCAACAGAAACAGGAAAGGTTATTCTAGGGACAGGCTTAGGGAGAATACATTCAATTTTGTTAACATTGCATTTAAGATGCTGGTATGACCTCTAGGTGGAGATATCCAGCAAGTAGATGAAAATGTAGAGAAATTAGGGTTGGATATATACAAATGAAAACAATCTGTATATAGATAAGGATTGGAACTGTGGGAACTGACAAGACAACCAAAGAACAAATGCTGAGATTGAAGAGATTAGAGTATGAGATAGCACCTTGGGGATTGTCTGTCCAGTAAAAGATATGTGGTAATCTAACAAAGGAGACTAAGAATGAGTGGTCAGGCAGGAAAACCAGGAGAAAGAGATGTTAGGGAAGCCAAGAAAACAGTTAGAATTAAAAAGATGATTGACTGTATCCTAAGCTTTGGAGGGTCATTATACAGGGTCATTGTTAACTTTGAGAGAGTACAGCCAGGAGAGTGGTAAGGTCTGAAGATGGACTGCAAAGGGTTGAGAAGCAAGTAGGTGGTAAAGGCGAGTAAAGGTGGTAAAGTGAGTGAGCTTAAACAGTCCTTTATAGCAGTTTGGCAGAGAATTGGAGGAGGGATGTAGGAAATTGTGGGGATAGAAGAATCAAGTAAAAGTTTTAGAAGATCAAGCTGACCTAAGCATGTTTGTAGGGAGTAGTCAAAGAGGCAACAGATAGAGACAGATTGAAAATGAGGGCAAGAGAGAAGAAACAATCGATGGGGGCAAAGTCCCGGAGAAGACAGAATGGAATTGGATTAAGGACACAAGACAAGTTGGAGGGCTGGCCTTGGGAAGAAAGGCTATCTCTCGAAGTCTGAAGTAAATGAGAGATAATAATGGACATTGTGTAATTGAATAGACTAATTTATAGGCTCACGACTGTGAAAGGAGAAAAGTAAAACTTGGATGGGGAGAATGAAGAGATTCCAGCCTATAAGGAAGAGTGAAGACTAGATTGAGGAAGAATAAGGAAGAAATATGAGGAAGAATAAGGAAGAAATATGAGATTATGTTCAAAGAGAGTATCACCAGTATTGGTGGTAGTGAAATCTAAGTTATGACTACCTCGTTTGGTAGTCTGAAATGGATTTAAAATGTAGATCATGAGAACTGAAGAGTTTGATGAACTGGGAGGCCAGAGTATTCAAGGAGACATCACTTTGTATATTGAAGTTCCTAGTTGAGAAGAAGGAAGGAGTAGAGATTTAGACTGCCACCCATCTGCTGAACTCCTTCAAACTTGGGAGAGTGATCTGGGGGCCTACAATAGACAATACTAAGTATCCGGACCAGGTGATACACACGGTTAAAATGAACTTCAGAGGAGGAGAAGTTGCTGAATGATGGTGGCAAAGGAAGAGGCAGTGAGTCACAAAGCATATCCCTTAGGGACATAGATCGAGGGTTGGGAAGGGACCTCAAAGGCCATACAGCCCCTCCCTATCATTTTACAGGTGAGGAAACTAAGGTCTAGAGATAGGAAATAACTTGCTCACACAGGTAGCAAGCATCAGAAGCAGTCTCTCATAAAAAGGAATAGTTAGTACTAAAGAGGCTTACCAGGGACTTGTTGTCCTTTAAAACAGCCAGACTTCTGTGAGTACAGAAAAGAAACAGAAGTAATAAGAAAATGGGAAGCTTCTTAATGATAGAACAGAGATTCCAAAGGTGCAGAAAAAGGGGAGGGCAGAAGAGGCAAAGAGCTAAAGAGCATCAGTGTGCATAGAACACATTTATGTTGGGGAGGAATAGATTTGAGTAGAAATGAGGATGATCATGCAGAAAAGATTTAGGAGTGGCAGATGGTAGCTTTCTCCAGATGATTGGGACCCCCACCCTTCAAAGTCCTCTGATGACAGTGGCCAGTGGCAATTCTCAAACACCAGCAAGCTGGGGATAGCCAAGAGTTTGGATCAGGCATTTAGCCCTTTAAATCCCCAAGAGTCAGACTGAACTCACTCCATAGCCTAATCTAAAGAAAAAGGGAGATAAAACACTAGCACAGACTTAACCTGACAATTACTATCAGGCCATCACTGGTATTCCCCACAGTATCAATTCTCTCCTTCCCCAAACCTTCTTCAATTTCCATTTGCAGAAGACCTCACCTTTTACTTTCCTGAGAAAATTAAGGCTACCTTTCAGGATCTCCATTTTTCTCTCCCTTTTATATATAATTACCTCCAATCCCCCTCAGTGTGAGTCCCTGCTCTCTCCTCTTTTGTTCCAGTCTTAAAGAAGGACTTCCTTTTCATTGGCAAGACCAAACACCCCCCACCCCCACCCCATATCTTTGATTCCATTTCTAACTGGCTTTTCTTGGAGCTTGTCCCTTTTCTATACCCTAGTTCCTTACCTCTTAGCTACAAACATGCTCAGATCTCTCCTAAATTTTAAAAAAAAAATTTAAAATTAAATTTAAATTAAATTTAAAAAAAAATAAAATTAAAATTAAAAAAATTTTAAAAAATTAAATTAAAAAAAAAAACCTTCATAAAGCTATATCTCTCCCTTTCACTATCAGCTTCTAGAAAAAGAAATCTATACTTGTTTCTTCCACTTCCCAAACCTATGAAATCTGACTTCTAGTTCCATCACTCATCCAGTGGAACTACCCTCTCCAAGGTTATTAGTAATCTCCTGACAGCTAAGTCAAAAGAAATTTCTCCTCATCCTTTTTAGCTTCTCTGTAGCTTTTGGCATTGTTGGCCACTACCAGCCCCTAGACACTCTTCCCCCTGCAAGTTATTCCGACCTTATATCACTCCTGAGCTACAGTTCCAAATCACCAATTAATTCCATGCTTGATGTCTCTGTCAGAATGTCTTACAGGCATCTCACCCTCATTAACTCCAAAAAACTCTAATTACCTTCCTTCAGAACTTTACTATTTCTTATCAATGGGAGCATCTTCCATCCTTGCAACCTCAAAAATGTCCCTAAATCTCCCTCCCTCCAGCGATTTGCCAAGTCTTTTTAATTCGTCTTCATCTGCTATTGCCGTAGCCTCCTTATCCTTCTCTTTGCCTCCATCTTCTCCTGTGTCCAGTCTGTCCTACGTGCATCTGCCAGATTGGTATTTGAAAAGTACAGCTGACTGTCTTTCCCTTGCTTTGGCTTCAATGTCTCTCTATTGTCTCTAGGAAAAGGACAAACTCTTCTGTTTGGCATTTAAAGCCTGTCACACTCTGGCTCCGGCCTCTATTTCCAGGATGTTCACATGTCACTCCCCTTTCTACATTCTACCTTGTAGAAGGAATGTGCCTTCTACATTCCTGCAAAACTGGCCTACTTAGCATTCCCTGTTCATTACATTCTGTCATCCACTTCTTTGCCTCGTGTAGCGTCTCACTCATGGCTAGAATGCTCTCCTTTACATCTGCCTGGTAGAGTGTTCTAGCTGTCTTCAACACACAGCTTGGGTGTCACCGCTGGCCTTTTCTGATTCCACCAGCTGTTAGTGTTCTTCTCTCAAAATTATTTCTCTTTGTTCCCTGTATATTTTATATATATTTAATCTGTGTGTATGGTAAGCTCCTCAAGGACAAGGACTGTGTTCATTTTTGTGTCTAAACCTATGGCCTAGGCACAGGATGCTCAATAAAGACTTAATGAATTGAATACATATAGAATTTGTACACTGGAGAGAAGATTCATAAAGAGTTTTTTTTCATAGGTTACTGAAGATGGAGCAGACCCAAATCCATATGTAAAAACATATCTACTTCCAGATACCCATAAAACATCAAAACGTAAAACCAAGATTTCACGAAAAACTAGAAACCCAACATTTAATGAAATGGTGAGTCAAAACCCCATGCATTACTTTATTGTTAGATATTTACGTCTTAAATGCTAAATATTGAATTACTTCCATTACTAGAAAAGCAAACTGGAAAAATATCATTTGAGAAAGTTTTGTAAGGTCCTAAACATCTCTAAAATCTCAATAGATGTTTAGTGATGTCAGTTAAGCTTGCTTGTAAGCGTTTTTTCTTCTGTCACACTTGGCATATGTTATACTGGTAAATCCAATCCTTTTGTTACAGTTTTTCAACTGAATAGTTAGACATACAAGGTCAAGGAGATGTTTTATGTAACTTATAAGCATAGCTTTTTGGAGAGAATTCTAAGGTACATAGTAGATGTGATAGCTTTGCCACATTCCAGATTAGAAGTCTTTGAATCACTTTTGCTGTAAGCAAAATTATGGTGAGTTTGCAGTTGGGAGGCAGAATCTCCCATATCTCATGGTTTATAAATCCCAGCAGAAAAACAAAGCATTGAAGAAGAAAACCTAGAGCCCTTTTTCACCCAACTATAGCTATTCTAATCATGACTCCTCTCCACCCTTTGCCCCTCCAGTGTAATTCCTTCTCTTTTCTCCAGTCATTTCCAACCCCAGGGCAAACTTACTGCTTTCTTCTCTCTTTTTTGTTTTTTGGCTGCAGCTTGTGTACAGTGGATACAGCAAAGAGACTTTGAAACAACGAGAACTTCAGTTAAGCGTGCTCAGTGCAGAATCCTTGAGGGAGAATTTTTTCTTAGGTGGAATAACTCTGCCCCTAAAAGATTTCAATTTGAGCAAAGAGACAGTTAAATGGTATCAGCTGACGGCAGCACTATATTTGTGAGTGTTGGAAGCAAGAAGAGATGAATGAACCCTGCTGACTTGTGAACTTTTGTACGTTTTTTCTACTTGGAGAGAATTTAAGACACTAAATAAACTTGCATTTTCAGCACATCTATTGGACCAGCAGTCACAAAATTAACAAGATGGAATTTTATGGGAGTCATCTGTAATTTTAAAGTTACTATGGGATGCTGCAAACCCCAAACTTAATTTTTTACCAGTTTCTTAAAATGTGTGCTTTTCAATAATGAAGTTTTCCAACTATCCTTAACCATTAAGAGTAATAATTCTGAGGTAGTTTGATTGTACTGTGTCAGTTCAGCCTCCTGCCTTTCTATTGCCCACCCAACAAATTTGATGTATTCTTTTTCTTTTTTGCTATTTTTCAATCCTAGTCACCATTGTATGTATGAAAACATCTGAGTAGAGAAAAGTACATTATTTTAGGGAAAGAAACCCACTGCTGTTTTTTTTTTCATTGCAGCAAAGTAAATAATAAATAAAGCATGGTTTAAAAAAACCCAAAACCACTGGATGGTACAAAGGTTGAAAGAAGAAAGCGGATAGTGTTGCTTTTACATTATTAATGCTGAGTCCAATGTCTTTAAAACCTTTTTCAGAGTGAGTGCCAACAATTGAAGTTGTAAATAATGGTGCCTTAACTTCAGATGCTTCCCTCCCTGGCACCTCATTTCTGGTGGTTTTTCCAGACTTGCTCATTAATAAATATTTTATATATCTTTCCAGTTACTAAACCAACACAGGAAAGCCTTTACTTCGTGAATTAAGCACCTACTAATTCTTTTCCCATGGAAAAACCACTTGCTAAACTTGTAATACAATTGTGACATCCATTCAGTCATACCAGGTACATACAGTGTCTATTAGTTACTCAGTAACTTGATGTGAATGAAAGCCGAATGTACAGGAAAAATACCTTCATTCCATTACTGTAGACTTATGCTTATGCTTAGTGAAGTGAATTAAAGCTTAAGCATCATGCACCTACACTCTGATCCCTCGTAACAAGGGACAGTTTTTTTACCTGTGGCCCAAGTTCCTGCACACTATGAAAACATCATCAAAGCAGACTCTTAATTAGATGTCTAGGACGTTAGTAAGTAGGTACACTAATCTGACCTTAACCATAGACCTTTGTGGGGAAACATGCCTTATGTTTTTACTCCTCATTATTGTAAACATTGTAATTCACATGTATATAACAGTTCAGAACCACCTTAGGAAAGAGATGAAATTGTAGCTTAATAACTTTTCACGAATAATATTCATGTGTAGATTCACTTGACTCCACACATATACATGTCATTTTGATTCTTTTTTGTTTTCTACAAATCTTTATTAAAAAAATACAGGATTAAAAGAAAATTTACTTAAATGAAGGAAAGTGTAGATGTGCTGATTGTTTACATTCTGTTCCTTGTAAAATGACAGGTATAGGAAAGGGACAATCAGATTGAGGGACCCTGCAAATGAAATTATTTCTGTGAAATGTGCTCACTTTTGCACAAAGGATGATATTTACAGGCAGATTGTAAATTGGGGGACCTAGGGAAATATTAGGTGGGGAGGGGGAAGAAGAAAAAACACTTGAACTACTCAGTGCCTAACACTAATGGTCCATTTGTTAAATAATTGTTTAAGTAGAATCTGCAGATAACTTCTTTTGAAATGTTGAAATGGCTTTATAAATAGGAAATAGAGTGGTCAAAATGCAGATCCAGTGTCTGAACTTAACTCTTTCATATAGAATTTATCATTTGTTTAAATAACTGTAAGTAACTTAATAAATGTAATATAAGGAGCTCCTAGGTTGTTTTTCCTGCTCACTTGATGCTTTTGAGACTTATTCCATTCCATCAATAGAACCAGAAGTCAGTTAGCCCCAGGAAAGCAAAATACTGTTTTTGTGAAACATTTCGTTATTAATTGGAAGCAATATGTACTGCTTTTTTGCAGTCAATTATAGCACAGTGTCTTATAGCACAAATACTAGAAATAGAAATTTTGAAACATTGCTTTGCAATATAAAAGGTATCTGATTCTTGTCTGAAAATGTATATTATGATTAGTACTGTATAGTTAACTAGAATTCAGGACAAGTGCTAACAATGTTCTCAGCTTCTCTCATTATTGTGCCTTTTGTCCCTTTTTTACTATAGATTTAGTGTAATATTTCCTTGTTTGTAAAATGTAATCAGCCCTCACCAAAAACTAGAGAGGAACAGCACTGACTTAAACCTCTTTGCACTACTCTTGATAGAGTTAAAATTAACTGAATTCCTAAGGATGTGTTTTAAACCTTTGATTAACAATAAACATGAAAAATGAATGCAAGTGGGAACAGAAGCTGGCTGAGACACTAATTAATGAGACATTTGCAAGCACTCACACAACAACTGTTACTTTGTATTTAGTCACACAAAAAGAGTTCTGCTGTTCATAAGCAGCCAGAAAAAAAATGCCCTCTTTGGGCTGGGGGAAGGAGATGTGAGGATGATGTCTTGCCTAAAGAACAGGGACCTCTTATTTTCTCTACTCAAGAACTCAACGTAGGACCTGCACTGAAGTTTGTATTACCTTTATATGGTCTACAGGTATATTCATATGTTAATGCATGTGTGGTCTTTAATAAAGTTTTCATTTTTCTATTTTTAAGATTAGGGATGTATAGAAATTTGAGTATCTTGCCTTAAATTGACTGTTCTTTTTAGAATTCTAATACGTGGATTTTTCACAAAGAAACATTTATTTCTGGATTCACAGGCTATTCCTGTTTCATAGGGGAAAGGGAGGTATTGCACCATTTTCATAATGGATGGATTAAAGTTCCTATAATATTTACTCACATACTGTGACAACAACAGTGCATATATGAAGAAATAACCAGCAGAGTGGGTTAGTTGGTCTCATGTTAACCATAAGAACCAAATATTTTAATTATCTATTGTTGATAGTCAAGATGTACATTATTTCCTTTAATACCTTAAATGTATTCAGTGGATTAAATGTGACTCTGTAACTGTCCTATAATTGTATTAAAACACTTCTGAAATAAATGACAAGGATTGTCATTAGTCATCTTGTAAACACTAGAACTTTAAGCTCAAAATACTGGCAAATGAGCGCACTCTGTGCGTGTGTGTGTGTGTGTGTTGTAATGATGCCTGTCAATAGGGAATTTATTGAGTTTTCAGTCTTTGGTTTCTGCCTGAAAAGTTTGTCCTGCTAGTAGTAACATACTCCTCCAGGACCATAGAATCACAGAGCGTTGGGAAGGTTCTTAAAAGTCCTCATCAGGTCCAACACTTTCATTCTACAGATAAGGAAACTGGGATCTAGAGGTCAGAAGGATCCAAGGTGGGATTTGAACTTGGTCAAGCAGTCTGTCCACTTTTCATTCTGCCTCCTATGTGGCCTAGTCCACTTGTCTCAGGCAGGTTTTCCTAAACTATTTCATGGTCACCCATAAAAAGGCCTTATAATCCTAAATGTCTCTGATTTTGTAGATGTGACACTTCCCTTCCTCTGCTTTAGTTTTTGTTAGTTACCATGGAAAAATTTATTATCCGGTGAGCAAGTCTGTCACTTAGCTTGGGCTGTAAGCCTTTCCAGCCACCGGAGCCTTTGTTCCACTCTCATGACTTTGGAGACCTTAGAGCCATTTCCACAGCATGGTGAAGCACTTAGTAGGGAGGTATAAACCCAGACCTTGGCCACCATAAAGCCCGGGCTGCCACTTTGCCATAGTAAACATCTCTAGATCTGGCTCTGCTACTTGTTAGTTATGTAATTTTGGGAAAGCCCCTTCTTCCTGGGCTGAGAAGGGTTGGATTATATGATGCCCTTTTTGTATCCCCAGCACTTAATAAATGTTGATGTAAGGTCCCTTTCAGCCACAATCCTTTTATCTAGGTTTTCATCTTACCATGGTTCTGATGGAACCCTTGCTAACTACTCATTAATATGATTCATTCCCTCTGATCAGTCACCCTATGAAGTAGTTAGTTCAAATATCACTTCCATTTACCAAAGGAAGTGAAGCCTGCTGAGGTTGGGATTTGGCTCAAGTTCATCCACAGTCTGGACTTGAATTGAGCACTCGAACAGAGTGGAGCCACATTCTGATAACCACATTCAGGGCTCTTTCTACTATGTCACACTGCCTCAATTCCGAGCCCACAACATCCCTTTGAGGTGAGAAGCCCAACTACCAGCACCACTGAACAGATGAGGAAACTGAATCCAAGAAGTGAAGAGTAACTTGCCCAAGCAACACACTTAGAGGGGGATGGGACTCGATCCAGACCTTTGCAGGTCTGGCACTTTTCATACAGTGCTGCCTTTTGTACACCATGTAGAGACAGGCAGAATTCTAGACCTCCGGTTACTAGCTCCGGGCCACACGTGAAAAAACATAACATGTGTGTTAAAAGACAACAACATAGGCTGAACCATGAGAGAAATGAATTGGTATCCTAGTAAGCATTAGGGCCCAGGGCAGAAAGAGCAATCTGTCCTAGGTAGCAAGCCAGTTAGCCTTCCTGGTCCTCAGTTTCCTTATCTGTAAAGTTGGGAAAGCCTCTGCTGTCTCTTCTAACTTTAATGATCCTGTGACAATCAGCAGAACCTCATAGTTGGACCACTACCCTGGGAATGAGGCGGGGAAAGGTGGAGAGGATGTTTAGGGAAAGCTCGGGCTAGAGGCCTGTAGGGCATGCAGCCCTGGAAGAGTAACATTAACTTAGGGACAGAGGACTGGTTCTAGCACAGGGAGCGCCAGGATAACGCCCTACCGAGGCATTCGGCTTCTCCAGCTTTCGGTCCTGCAGAAGCTAGAGCATTGCAGCTGTGAGTTAGGGGTGATCTCATAGCCACTAAGTCAGGTTTTCCTGTCTCCCGTGCCAGCTTCACTCATGCCAGCTGCCTGTGATGAACTAAACTAGGCATGTGAATGTCAAATGTGGCGGTGGATTTTTAACGATCAGCTACACACGGACAGGATGGTGTAGTCACACCTCTAGACAGCAGTTTGTGAGGGAAAATACTATGGGCCTTAGTGGACTGAAAACCCAGTATCAGTCAATAGTACAGACGCAACTAGGTTCAGTGACCCGTGGTCATAAGGCTGGACGTACAGGCAGGAAGATCGGAGTTCGAAGCCTGCCTCAGACACTTAGTAGCTGTGTAGGCAGGCGAGTCACTTAAAAGTTCACCGTTTGCCTCAGTTTGCTCAACTGTAAAATGGAGATCATAAAAACACCTTCCTCCTAAGGGTTTGTAGTGAGGAACAACTGAAACGATGTATTAGTAAAGCGTTCTGCACAGTGCCTGGCATATAGCAGGCGTTTCTTCCTTCCTGCTTTTCTCCCAAGCTCAAATAACCATGTTACACCAGGCAGGGAAGAGGTCCGGCCCCGACTGCGACTACCTTGGAGAGGGTTCTGCCGGTTCCAGAGCTTCGGCCAAGACCACAATCCTCCCCAAGCTCTCTCGCCACAAGGACCACGTGAAGAGCCCTAGCGCGGATCCGCCGAGACGCGCTGGGAGGGCGGGGCTCCGCGCAGGAGAGCCTCGCGAGACCACTGCATGCCGGGACCTGTAGTTCCAGTTCCCCTCGTTCCCCAAACCTCGCCCACTCTGGGACAAGGCTCCTTCTCCCAGGCCCTTGCTATACGGCAACGTCACTTCCGGTGGCGGCAGAATCGCGTCACTTCCGGCAAATTGAGAGATTTCCTGCCCTGCATCTTTCGTTCCTCTCTCTTTCGCTGCCAGATCGTCGCCATCATGGGTCGCATGCACGCTCCCGGGTGAGTGGCGCTGGCCCGACCGGGCACCCGGGGGCTCGTGGGGCCGGGAGCGGGGCACGGGTTACGGAGGTTGCGGGGCGCGGGGCGGAAGGTCGGAGCGTAGGCCGGGCTGCGTTTCCATCGTTAACCCCTCCTCTCTGTCTTCTCAGGAAGGGCCTGTCCCAGTCTGCTCTGCCGTACCGCCGCAGCGTGCCTACGGTGAGGGGCTGGGGCTGGGGCCGGGGTCGGGGGCCGGGGGCCGGGGAGGATGGGGCCGCGGTGGGTCCGGGAGTGGGTCGGGGGGCGCCTCGGCCCACACTCCTGAGTCTCCTCTCTCCGCTGCCCGCAGTGGCTGAAGCTCACCTCGGACGACGTGAAGGAGCAGATCTACAAGCTGGCCAAGAAGGGTCTGACGCCCTCCCAGATCGGTGAGTCCGGTAGCGCCTCGGCCGGGGCGGGGGCAGGACGCGGATCTGGGCCCTCCTAACGAGTGGTGATGAGAATGAGCAAATTATCTCATTCGATCCGACAGCTCCGAGAGGTACGGGCTGTGATCCCCATTTTATAGGCGGGGAAACCGAGGCAGGCAGCCTCGAAGCCACTTGCCAGGGTCACACAGCTAGTAAGTGCCTTGAGGCCGGATTTGAACTCGAGTCTTACTCACTCCCGAGCCCAGAGGTACTTAACCTATGACCAGGTGCCTACAAAAATTCTGGAGACCTGGAAGATTGTCCTGCTCTGAGGCTGACCCTCTGTTCATAGCCAAACAATGAGCCTACTGTGTGCAGGTAAACAGCTAGGAAGTAGGGGTAAAGAGCAAAAAGCCAGAAAAGCTCCCAATGGGGGCCACATAGATAAATGAGAATGTAGGAGATGCTGCTTCCTCTGCAGAGTAACTTTGGGGAAGGGGAGGGTTTTATCAGGAAAAGGCAGAGGGTAAGTTGCAGTGCATTGCAGGCATAGTCATCTTGTGCAAAGGAGGTCTCCTGTGAAGGTCAGTTTCCCTGGAGTGACTGAAGGGAAGTAACAAAATAAGTCTTAGAAAGAATGTGCATCCCCTTAATCTCTAGACTAAGAAGATATACAGCTACACTAGAGTAAGACCTGAAATTTTGCTGTTGCTCAGCCTTCTTCACAGTCCTGTTTATAATGCTTTACGTTTACATTGACCTTTAAGGTTTGGAAAACACTTTACTTAAACTCAAAACCTGTGCAACTATATGCTATTTTCACCACTTCTGCAAATGTGGAAACTGAGCTCTGGAAATTCTTGCCCAGAGGCACAGTCTTGCTCAGTGTCTGAGGAATGCTTTGAGCCTGGGTTCTTGATCAATTCATGCTGCTTCTTACTGTTAAATGCTGAGAAAACAGGCCCCAAAAAGTTGAATGGTTTTGCCAAAGTCACAGATAGCAAGTGCAAAGCCACTACTTGACTCCACATCTACTGCTCATTCCACTGGTAATTTTCCATATAGATTTCTGCATGGCCGTAGATTTTAGACCAACTCTCTAGCTGTTCTGAATTAATAGATTAATTTGCTATCATTTCTCTTTTCAGGCGTGATCCTGAGGGATTCTCACGGCGTGGCACAAGTACGCTTTGTAACTGGCAACAAAATTTTGAGAATCCTAAAGTCCAAGGGACTTGCCCCTGATCTTCCTGAAGACCTTTATCACTTGATCAAGAAAGCTGTTGCTGTTCGAAAGCATCTTGAGAGAAACAGAAAGGTAAAAGAGTCTTCCTGTGTGAAAACATGAATTGAGGCAGTTAACATTGTTTTGACTGATAAGACAAATAGCATCAATTTTTAGTGCATTTAATAGCCTTCTTATCCTTGAAATGTTTTGGGAAAGAGAATTAACTTCATTATTCCATACCCACAACTTGCATCAAGTGATTTGACCACCAAACTTTGGGTAACTGCGCATGCATGGTTAATAAAGTTTGTTGAATGAATTAATGAACATGCATATGTGCTTTTTAAATTGTCTAAACAGCTTAGCATTCTGTATCTTAGAGTGGTTTTTATTTGCATTGACCAAACCTTCCTTGGATATTGCATTGGTGGCTTGGGGGGAAAAAAACTCAAGTGTTTTTATTTGTACTGAAAACTTTCTACATATATTATTAGTCATATTAGTTAGCAAGTCTGCACCATGGGTGTACCTCAGCATTTAAAAAGCTAGGGCTTATGTTGGTGTAGAGCATTTGGTGACTTTTTGTGGTTTGATTCTGCAACATAATTGTATATATCTGTTGGGAGAAAAGGGATTTACATACATTTTCTCATTAGAATGTAAACAAGTTGATTGAGAATGTTGATATTTACTATTTCAGGATAAGGATTCTAAATTCCGTTTGATTCTGAACGAGAGCCGAATTCATCGCCTGGCTCGGTACTACAAGACCAAGAGAGTGCTCCCACCCAATTGGAAATAGTGAGTATTGATCATTGTCTGGGAATACTTTCCATGGTCAGTATATATTCAAACACAATAGTTGACCCAGGAATGTCTTTAATGAGCCTAAGAACCCTTCGCTGTTGGGTGGGCTCTAAAGGGTTAATTGCCTTGATTGGATGCTGCTACTTTTGGCAGTTTATTTTTGTGGCGGGGAGCATGGAGGGCTGAAATTAACACCTTTTTACTTTCCTTCCTTGCAGTGAATCATCTACAGCCTCTGCTCTGGTTGCATAAATTCTGGTTTGTGTACTAAAATAATAAAGTCATGTCTAACTGAACCCTTGTTTGGTTTGTTTTTTTTTATGAAAAATAATTGTTAGATCTATCAAAATAAGCCTTTTACCGGGAACTTCTTTAGAGGATCACTATTTACATTGGCCTCAGCCTGTCTAGTCGCTTTCGTTTCACTATAATTTACAGAGAACGAAATGGCAGCTCAGTAATAACTGACTTCTCATTCTTAAGTCACCAAGCCTGTAGCCATCCCTTTTCTTCTACCACTGTCCTCAACACTTTAAAACTTGAGTTATTGCTCTTGAGATGTCTGGTTCTGGTCTCCCATGCATAACTCCCCTGCTGCATACTGCTGATAAAAGCATTGTATTATTTCCCTCATTTCAAAAACTCAAGGAAGCTCTTTACTGCCTCAGCTTCGTTTTCAGGCTCATCACTTCACTTCTATGTATTTCCTTTTAGAGCTTAAATTGTTCCATTAAGGTGAATTTCATGTTGTACTTACTCCTAGCTACCATACCTTAACTATTTTTCTTTTACCCATTCAAAAAAGATCTTTAAAAGCCTTAACTTACATCCTTCCTTGTCTACAAAGATTTCCCTCAATATATGCTTTGCTATATTTGCAAATCGACTGATTTTCAGTGTAATTAGTTTGATGTAATTATTATCTCTTCAGGTCCCATTACTTGTAAAGGAGTCATTTAAGATTTTTCTTAAAATCCCTATGATGTCTTCAGTGTCTCTTAATCTCTTGGCATTGTTGTCTACAAAGACCTTTTAACTCTTCTCTCCAGAAATAATCTCCAGTAAAGTGCCTACCGTGTATTATGTTGTTCTGCAAAATGTCAATCACCTGGGTGCTGGAGGTGGAAATGAAAGCATCTTACTAGGAATAATAAAATGTGCATAATTAAGCTTGTTACTGCTGAAATCTTTGAGAACTAGCTTCCCTTTGAGCTCCCTTCAATTTGCTGCTCGATTGTTTTTGTGACTGGGGTGAGTTCTGTGTCCGTAAAATGAAGGGGTTGACTTGGGTGACCTCAAAGGTGCCAGCCTTACATCCTGTGATCCATAAATCTGCCAGGTAGAATGTCAGTCATCAAACTTGAATACATCCTAGAATGCTATATTGCATCGCTTTTGCCTTCGTTGCCCATTGATGTGCCTGCCTGTCTTTAGTCTTGAGTAACATGCCTTTGACATGGTGCTCAGTAGTAGCATTCCCCTCTCTGTCTTGTTCCCTTTGTCCAGGGTGTCCTGGTTCACTTTCTTCCTATGTGCCCTTGGGACAAGCTTGTGGCATCCACCCAGTTACCACACGATACTTAACTCCTACGGCTACACCACATCAAATATTTGATAATGCCTTTCATTGAAGATTATGTGTGGCCTTGGTCCTCAACGAACAATGTGATGACCAAATAAGGACAAGGAGGAAAGGATTCAAACCTGAGCAGGACTTTTGAGATCATCTTATCACCACCCTTACTTTTGCAGATGAAGCTGTGAGGCCTGAAGTCACTTGTCTGGTTATGTGGCATAGAGTTGGAATCCCTTCTAGCTGAAAGGGCCACATAAGGGAAAGTTTGACGGGGATGGTGCTGGAGCTGGGCTCACAACAGGTAGCTGATGTGGAGAGAATCCATTCAGGCATAGAGGACTCCACAAATTCATAGACAAAAAGGCAAGGTAGCCATGTTATGTTAGAAATAATAGAACTTACTTGGCAAAATGCTTTACAAATATTAACTCATTTGATCTCAGCACCCTGGAGAGATGAGTACAGTTATTATCTTCATTTTAGAAATGGGAGGAAAACTGAGGTAAATGGAGATTAAGTGACTTGCTCAAGGGTCGCATAGCTAGTCTGAGGCTAGTTTTGAATCCAGGTCCAGGGCTCAATCTACTGTACTACCCAGCTACCTTTAATTAGGGTTAAAAATGGAACTACATTCACATACCACAATTTGTTTAGCCATTTAACCAATTGCTAGGCATCTACTTTGTTTTCTCTTTGCTTTCACAAAAGAGCTGTTATATTCTGGTATATATGGTGCCTTTTTGTCATATATTCCAGGTATATACATACTAGTGGAATTTCTGGGTCAAAGGGCATGGCCTTTTTAGTCTTTATTTGAATAATTCCAAATTGCATCTGTAGATTTACATAATATGCATTGTTGGAGGGATCTTAATGAGATCACTTCTGGAAGTATTGCCAGTAGAATATTGCGATTGATGTAAACAATTTAAGACATTAAACACGATCCAGCTCATCTCAAGTCTGTTCCACTTAACTCATGAAAGTATTCACTCTTTCAGCTATATGTAGATGTTGTGACTAGGTACAAAAATACAAAAGCATCACAAAATTCACAGTAGCTTCTGATGATCATATATTTAAGGTGGGGGTTTTCATATCAAAGAGACGTCCTGCCCCCAAATTGGAAATTACTGTTGTAAAGTGGAGGAGCTGTGATCGGTGTCATAACGAGCATCTACAATAAGTAAGGTCACAGATCTTACTAGTTGTGTAGCTGAAACTTATCTCAGAGCTCATCGGATCACACTAGAGCTAGAAGAGATGTGTGAGGCCATTCCATGTATAGATGAGGAAACAGGCCCAAGGAGGTGGGCCGTGGCTTGCTCAGTACTAGTGATGTTTGATGGGGGATTTTAACCCAGTGGCACCCAGCCTGGCACCATGCTGGATGGGAGGCTTTTGTTATCAGCCTTCATTGTTCAAAATCATTTTTCTCAAGGTCTGCATGGAAGGCTTTAACCTAGTAGGTAGCTTCAACATGGAACATACTCTGCCTGGCGTGGGCCTTAACCTTTGTAATTTTGCACTTGGCTGTAACGTGAAAAGTTTTTTAAAAGTCTGTAGTGTTCGGTTGAATACAGCTACATGTAGGTTTCCACAGTGGTTCACTTCTAACGCTTCCATATCAAGATTGTAGGTAAGGGGAGGGGGCAGCTAGGTAGTGCGGTGCCCTGGAGTCAGGAAGGTGTGAGTTCAAATCCAGCCTTAGACTTATTAGTTCTGTGTGACCCTGGGTAAGTTACCTAACCCCCATTGCCTCCTCTCCCCTTAAACCTGCCCTCCCCACCAAATGTAAGTAGCATGGCAGGTTCCCACATCTCATATCACTCCTCAGATTCCAAGTACAGCTTACTTAGTATTCCTAGGCATGGAAGTGCTTATTGGTTAGGCTCACTAGGTGGGGCTGCTTGGCTCTGACTCCTATGATACTGAGAGGTCTGTTTACTTTGAGGGAGAAAAGAATAGGGAAAGCCAGAGTCTGGCCCTCTGAATCTCAGCCTGTGAGGGTCTTGGAGGCCTTTTTACAGATGTGGAAACAAACCCAGAGAGTAGGAGTTAAAACTTCCATAGGATCAAACATCCGGCATGGCAGAGCCAGGACCCACGCCCGAGTCTTGCGATTCCCAAGTTTGGTGCCCTCTGCATTATCCTAAACAGCCTCCCCCAAAGCCCTTTCTTCAGCTTTGATTCTTGCTTCCGTAAGGTTAATTTGTGCTTCCCAGGCCTGCTGTGTGCTGGGCCAGTAGAGCCTCTGACCTTGAATTAAAAGGCCCCCGGCTCCCAGTATAGTAGAAACAAAGGGAGCTTGATGAGATGGCTGCGCTCCTGCCCCCCTCACCCCAGGGACTGAAGGGCAAGGCACTGCCAGTGCTGGGGCACAGAAACCCAAAGGACTTAGTCCCCACCCCTCGAGACCTTACATTCCACAGACAGAACACAAGGTCATCTGAGCAAGAAGAGAAAGCTGTGCCTTTAGCCCAGTGCAAGGGCCCACAGTTACCACTGCAAAAGACCCTTTATCACTGAAAATAACAGGAGAGAAGTATTACCACTTGTTCTGCTGCTGCATCCTAAGAACCAGAGGGCCCTCCCGCTGGACCCACCCCTAAATGCTTGGTCTCCTCTGTTTGAATGTGAACTTGACAGCAGGGGCTATTAACTTTTCTGTTTGTATCTGTATCAGTAATTAAGGTGGGACTTTTTTTTTTACTGTTTTCTCTTTTGGAGCACTTATTTAATCAAGTGTCCTTGATGAGTCCGGCATCTGTTTCTTTGATTAAATCAGGAGTCTTTGATGACCTAGGTACCTCAAGGGAAAGCCTGGTTTACATGGATTTGTGAGCCAGAAGCTTTTAGGTTGGGGGGGGGCATTGAATCACATGTTATGATGCCCTTTGATCCTGAACAGGGTATATAAACTCAGAGGTTGGTGTTTTGCCTTTGGGGCTCTCACTCACTGGAAGAGTGTTGGTGTAGAGACTCTGGGTGGCCACCAGAGCTCCTGTGCCCCCCCTCCCCCACCCCCAGCTTTGAAGAAGCCCAGATGGTGATGCTTCCCTGCTAACGATGTATTGCTATGGACAGACGGCTTTGTGTTTTTTGCTCTGTTGATATTGTCTCTCTTTGTAATTTCTATTTGTATTTGCTCTGAAGTTCAGGGTGCTGGCTTTTCCCCCTGACCTAAGTGAACGATATATGTATGTTTCATTAAAGTGAGATCGTTAACCCCTTAAAGTTGCTTTCCTTAGAAAAGCAGATCAAAGAACCTGGGCTGGCAGCAGCTCTTGTTACTGGTCTTGTTGAGTCTTACACCCCTACAGCAACTGCTAGCTACATTATTGTTACATTATCCCAGCATTTAGCACAGTGCACCCGAGCTGGTGGGTGGAGCCAGAAAGAACCAGCTTCAAGTCCTGCCTTTGACTCACTTCCTGTGTGTGACCCTGGACAAAATCACCTCCCAGTGCAGGCAGCAGCCCTAAGAATAAGCTGAAGATGAACAGTCTGCCTGCATGAGTACAAGGTTCTGTCACCTGGGAGTTCTCTCCAAGGGAATCAGGGCTCTCCTAATTATTCCTATCCCAGAGTCCCCTGTTCATCCCTACCTTTCACGGACAAGAGACACAAAGACTAAAATGAACCAGTGCCTTCTCTCAAGGACCTTACACTCTAGTAGAAGCAGAAGTGAATCCCTAAGAAGGGCTTTGGGGCAGTTTAAAGCCGTCTCGCTCTGTTGGTGGTGATACTGCCACACTTAGGCCTTTGGATTTCAAAAACCTTCTAATCTCTGTAGATCCGTTTTTTTTTTAAATTTCCAGGAATGTTCAGTTTATTTAATGTGAAAGACAGAAGACTATTTAGCTTCCAAAAGGCCTTGTCCCTGAGCTGCAGAATCCACTTAGCCACTGTTCCTTCCAGCTCAGCGGTGGATAAAGCCTCCCCCCTTCAGATAGAACAGCTCCTGCCTCTCACCCAGGCAGGGAGCTAGCCTTGTCAGGAGCTCGTATTTCTGTTGAAGTGACTGCTCTCCCATGTCACAGTCCAGGAAATAGGCTGATCCTGCCGGGAGAACATGGCTGTGATTCTGTTATTTGGTGGGTGAATGAGTTTCCCTCACATGTCACTTCAACCTCTTCCAGTGTTCTGAGCCCGGGTACCCATTTCTGTTCTCTGGGCCTCAGACAAGCCCAAGGCATCTGCATTTCCTCAGCAGTGTATACTCTAAATAATATTCTTGCTGAAGTTCCTGTTCGCACCTAGCTATTTGTATCCATGTTCCTAGGTGCTTTTCCTCCAAGGACCTTAATTTTTCTTCATTCCACCTCTGATATTATTGCTTGCTTTCTTACAGCCCTACATGGCTGCTCATCTGGACAGATGTTTCTCATTTGTTCAGAACCCTCGAAACAGGCCAAGTGCCCTTGGGCAGTTTTTCTAGATAAATTTATCCTCCACTGAGTTTAAATAATCTAACGTCTACAGAAATCACTGCTGAATATTGTGTGTCCTTTATACCTGAAACAGGACTTGTCAGGAAGAGTTGAATTCAAATCCCACCTCTGATGCTTCTTAGCTGTATGATCTTGGGCAAGACACTTAACCTCTGAATGTCTCAGGTTCCTCATCTGTAAAATGAGGATAACAATATCATCTCCCTCCCAGGGTTGTAAGGATCCAGGGAGGTAACATTTATTGTGTAGGGCTTTGCAAACCTCCGATAAATGCCAGCTGTTAGAATATAAGCCCCTTGAGGGCAGGCACTGACTTCTGCCCCTTTTTGTATCCTCGGGGCTTAGCATAGTAAGCTCTTAATAAATGTTGATTGATTGATTAATTTGATTAACTGACGATTTGAATGATTTCATAGGTGCAGTCACCCAGTTTGGCCACTAGATAGCGCTCCTCAGTAGTGCTGACAACCTCTGGTGTACCCAACTGCCAATGCAGGTGAACACCATCCTGGCAATTTATGGCCTTAGGAGAGTTGCCTAAAGGAGCAGTCCTCAAACATTTTGGTCCCAGGTTTTAAAAAGGCTCTTTTTGTAAAGAGCTTCTGTTTTATGTGGGCTCTATCTATGGATAATTGCCATGTTAGAAAAATATCATTATGAAAATTGTTTGGAGACCCTTTGACACTGGACTGCACTTTGAGAAACACTGTCCTAGATCACAAAGAAGTTCAGTGACTTGCTCTGAATCACCCAATTACATATCAAAGGTGGGACTTGAATCCTGGTCTTCCTGGTTTTGAGGCCAGCTCACTATCCACTATACCACAATGCCCTGTAGAAGCAAAAATCTGACTTTTCACTAATAATGCCTTTGATTTACCCTGTATATATCTTGTTTGTACTAGTTTTTGAATGTTATCTCATCTGTTAGAATGAGAGCTTCTTGAGGGAAGGGACTGTTTTTGCCTTTCTTTGTGTCCCCAGCACTTAGCACAGTGCCTAGCACATAGTAGGTGCTTATTAAATGCTTATTGACTCGACTTGACCATGCACCTTTATGTTTCCACAATCTGGCTAGCAGCTTCTGTGGAGGTGTAAGATCCACCCACAGCCAGCACCCAGAAAGCTGCCAGCACGCCGCAAAGACACAGGTTCTTTTGATCTGCCTTAATAAGGAAAGCAAGGTGAAGGGCTTGGCAAGCTTACTTTAATTCAGCATACAAATATCTTTCACTTAGTTCAGGGGAAAAAGCCAGCACCCTGAACTTCAGAACAAATTACAAACAAATTACAAACATCAACAGACAGACCTTGTCTAATTCAAATCCCAATACATAGTTACCAGAGTTAATAAAGTCTCAGCATCTGGGTTTACAAGCTGGAGGG
>CM053623.1:417434488-417486015 GCA_028646595.1 Phalanger gymnotis
CCCACCCCAGTCACCAATCCACACCCACATAGGTTCCACACCTAATAGGGGTTTGGGCCTGGGGCTTAGCATTACTCAAAGCAAACAAAAGCCAAACTCTTCAAGGGCACTAAGTGCTAAGGAGCCCATTTTGCTTACCAACACACTTTATAACTAGCTCTTGATGTATGTAAGAATCAAGTAGGTAGAACCATCATGCAAACAGAAATTAAAATAAAGTGAGGACCTTTTTAATACTGCCCTGATTCCACTAATTTTGTATCTCTGGAAAAAAAAACAGTATTTTTCAAACTGGACTATATCTTCAAGCCTTATGCTTTTTCTGTGATACCAAGTTGTCAAGTTAATAACAGTATTGAGACAAATGATAATAATAAATTATATTGGAACTGAAGCATTGTGACAGAAGAAAACAACTGCTTATGGCCACCCAGATATTACTGCTCCTTGAAAATCTAAAGTATAATATACCAACAGATACCACCATTCCAAATGCTCCTCATTTCCAAAGTTCATGGAATGAAATATTCCAAATCCCACTGATTTGGGAATTCCCTCCAGTGAAGCAAACCTAAGCTCCTAAGCTCCATCCATGCTTGTCCATCCCTTGAGACTTGTCCACACCATCTTGAAAGTTTCTCCCAACATCCAGGAGGTAGCAGTGGGACGCTGGCTATCCCCCTTCCATTACTCCCAACTCATGAAACATGGCATGAAAAGTTTCCAAAATAGATGGAGTAAAAGAAACTAAAAACATGGAGGAGTAGAAGGAAATACGTGTTACCTTATTGTCTTACCTGCCACTAGAGTACCGAGGATATACTCCCTGAGTCTTCAGAAGATGAGTTCATATTCCACTACAAAATTTTATCCCCCAAGGCATAAAAATAGTAATATTTTCTATCTCAACTCTACCAAAAAATAAGAGAATACAACTCACATTCCTATAGCACTTTACAGTTTGAAAATCATGAAGATGGGACCGTGTATGTCATGGAGGCCAGAAGGACATCACCCAAGAAAGCTCAGGTTTGCATCGACCAAGGAAAAAGCATCAAGTGGGTCCTTGCAGGTACTATCCTGAGCTGGGCTCCTCCCCAGTAGGACCTACAGCAGTACCTAGAGAGTTAGAATCAAAAACAATAATAGCTAGCATTTACATAGTGCTTTAAAATTTGCAAAACACTTTGTAATTTTTCTCATTTGATCACAACAACCCTGGGAGAGAGGTGCTGTTATTATCCCCACTTTATAGATAAGCAAACTAAGGCAGGCAGAGGTCAAGTGACTTGCTCAGGGTTACACAGCTGGTGTGAGATAAGACTTGAACTCACGTCTTCTTCATGACCAGTTCAGAGCTCTACCCACTGTTCAACCTGGTTGCTAGTTTCTTATTTGCAATGCAAAATATTGAGCACATCTACCTAGCTGGTCTGCAAGGTGTTTAAGTTTCAGGATTTGCCAGATTTGTTTCATGAGAAGGTGTCTGTCTAGCAGAATGTTCTCTGGCCTAGGAGCAAGCTGAATGACCCTTTAGAAGTCCTGTTTCTACACCTTGTTCCATGTATTCTGCATGTCTTTGGATCATAGGCAAAGTTGGGAACTTTCAGGTCATTTAGGGTAGATCACTCCTTGCATTTTATAGTTGAGGAAACTGAAGCCCGGAGATATTACCTGGCCACACAGGTAAGTCACAGAGCCAGGACTTGAACTTAAGATCTCTGGCTCCATACCGAGCACTGTCCTAAGACCAAGCTTTCTGGTCATTCTCTAGATTGAAAAACAAACAACCAGTCTCAAGTTTGGCCCAAGTTTACCGAAAGCCAACACGATTGCCAAACATTTTCAATAGAAAACAAATTTCTCTTTTCTTGGTAACATTTCCCTCTCCAGGGTTGCCTACTTGGGCAATTCAGCCCAAATAAACTCATCCTGAACAATTTGCAAAAAGAGACTATGGGGCAACTAGGTGGTGAAGTGGATAGAGTACCAGCTTTAGAATCAGGACCTGACTTCAAATGCAGCCTCAGACACTTGATACTTACTGGCTGTGTGACCGTGGGCAAATCACTTAACTCGAATTGCCCTAGGATGACTGCAGATGATGGATTAATTTCCATAAGATGGGCACGAGGATGGAAAGGACAAAGTATCAGATTTATTTTTCTCCTATAGAATTTTTTGGTACCCATTACTGACCCATTTTTGTACCCATCCTTCCAATGGCAGATTATATCAATTCTCAAGAGGCAATAAAGTTGGCTTCCATTGATTATGCAGAGCCAGGAGTGAGAGATGATAGGATGGCTAGATCACCATGCCTGGTGTCAGGAGAGGCCTGGAGTTCAAACCCTGCCCCTAACACTCATTAGCTGTGTGACCAACAGCAAGCACTCAGCCTCAGTGTCCTTGTCCGTAAAATGGAGTTGACCATGTCGCCACTACCGACTTCACAGGGCTGTTGGACCAAAAGAGATGATGTAAGTAAATTGCCTTGAGTGATATATAAATGTCAGTTAACAATTCAATAATAATGAATTACAGTGCCATATGAATGCCAGTTATCATTAATTCAGTGATTCAGTGGATTATGGCCAAGTCTTGCCACTGACACATAATGGCTATGTAATTATCGACAAGTCACTTAATCTCTTAATTCTCCAGAAAACTAAACTGACAAATTGCAGACATGCTGCTGTCCTATTCCCTGCCCCCCTCCCCAAATCAACGTTAAGTACACCGAGGATTCAAAAACAGAGGACCCAGGTGAATTCAAGGAGCTAAAACAAAGAAAAGTTAAATGCAGAGGAGAGGTTCAGCAAAGTGCCCCAAGAAAGATGAGAAGGGAGTGATCACTGTCAGCCGGAGGAATCCCAGGAGGCTTCCTGGATGAGGTGGCACACGATCTCACCTTGAAGAGACACTTCAAGAGATTGAGCTTGACAGTGGAGGACTATATTCTTGGCATGGGAAAAGAGTGTGAGCAAAAGAGTGGAGGTAGGAAACAAGTGGACCAGAAAAAGGGCTAGGGAGAAATCCAGCCTGACTAAAATGTAGACTAATACATGAAGGAGAGTGGTATGAAATTCAGCTAGAAAGGTAGCTTGGAGCCAGATGATAGAAAGCCTTGAATGCCAGGATAGGTCCAGATAGCTCCTGAAGGTCCTAGCATCCAAGTGGTGACTATGGAGAAAGCTTCTTTCTGCTCTTGATGGAAATTATTACTTTGAATGTATATTTAAAATACTTATGTACTGTAACATTGTAATGACAGGGCCACTGATGGCTACTGCCCAAGTAACAATGGTGTTAATAAGCTGAATCAGGAGAGGTTCTATTATTTCTTGAGCTCTTGAATTACTGCAAAGAATACTTGGCTCTTTTATACAAACACCCTAATCTGTCCTTGATAACACATCAAACCCTCCCTCATTATGGCCCCATTTCCTTCCCACAATAGGCTACCTATTTTTAACCATTTTCAGTGGGAAGCATTTATTTGGCAGCTCAGCATCCATCCATTCATTCACTCAGCCATTCAGATTTGCAACCTTGAAATCATCCTCTACTCTGCCATCCCTTACCACCCCCACCATCCCCAGAGCCAACCGGCTGCCAAGTTTAATTGACTTACCTCCACAACTCTTGCAGCTCTTCCCTAATATGCCACTACTTTATTCAGACTCTCACTTGGCATTGCCTGTCATGGCCACATTCTTCCTACATCTTCCTAATTGTTCTCTCTGCCTCAAGGGTGCACTTTCTCCAGTCCATCTTCCACATAGCTGCCAAAATGGTATTCCTTTTTTTTTTTAAGTGTTAATAATGTCTTCTGTTTTTACTTTATTTATTTCTGAATATATCCCTCTTACCTCCCCAACCCAGCTAATCAAAATTCTAAAGCACAGGTCTGGACCATGTCACTTCTGTGATCAATAAACTCCCGGTGATTCTCTTTTACCCCTAGGATAAATAAACTCCTCCTTGGGGCATCTAAAGCCCTTCACAACCTGGCACCAACCTACCTTTCCAGGCATGGTTTAGTCTGTCCAAACTGGCCTTCTTCTCTTCCTTACACATGACTCCATTTCTATCTCTGTTCTTTTGCATGAATTGTCCCCTATACATAGCCCCTAGTTTCCTTCTAGTTCGAGGTCAAATACCACCTTCTACCCTCCTTCGTGAGGCCTTTTCTGATTTCCTCCAGCTGCCAATGTCCTCTCCCCTCAAATTACCTTGTGTTTATTTTGTATATTTATAGGGATCTATATATTGTGGTAGAATGGAAGTTCCTTGAAGCTTCTGCCCAGCAGCCCAATGTCTGCCATAGAGTAGGTGCTGAATAAATTCTTTTTAATTGATTGAATAAACACAGTACCTAGAAACATGATCAACGCTGTATTTAGCACAGGGGAGGGAGGGAGGGAAGTAGGGGAGAGATACAAAGTGAGAGACACATGGTCCCTGCCTGCAGAGAATGAAAACCTAGTAAGATCTAGTCTGTTAAAGGATAATTTAGTAAGAACTGGAAGCCTTGTAGGCCATCTTGTCCAATTCCCTCCTTTTACAGAGAAGGAAACTGAGGCCCAGAAAGGAGTAGGTGGCCCTAAGTCACCTAGACAACAAAAAACCAAGCTGGATTTTGAACTCTGGTCATTTCAGCTCCAAATCCAGTGCTCTGCTCTGCTAGGTAGACTCTGCAGATGTGGTCTGTGATGGTTACAGTTTCAAAGGCTGCATCTCTTGTAATATCTTACCCTGTTTTGATGATTTTTTTCCTGTTGACTTTGGACTTGTTGACCCTGTGTCTTGCTTTCTGATCTAGAAGGCCTCAGTTTGGGACCTTAACCTCAGGAAGTGAACAAACTGATACTGTGGGTAACAATGCAATACTACTATTGGAGCAGTTGGACTGACATCAAAAGCCCTGGTCTGGCAGCAGCAAACGCTCCCAGCTCTAAATGTATGATCCTTTATGAAGTAACAGATTAGGTTTCTAAAAGAAAGTCTTTATGTCTTTCCTCTAGGTGACTGACCTGCGCCCTGTGAGCTCATTGGTTACCTTTATGCAAATCAGAATCTGGTGAACATTTGACCTCTGAATCCCTCCTATCAGTCTATATTCCAGACCTGAAAGTTCTCCCTTAATTTCCCCCTTCCTCCATGACTTTTAGGGACTTTCGATTAGGAAACAGGGCAGGCTCCTTTACCTATGTTAGCTTCTCTCAGCCTCACAATGTAGCAGAGCTTGAAGGGACTTTAAAGAACACCTATTCCAACCCCTCCATTTTACAGGCAGGGAAACTGAGACCCAAAGAATGGAAATGGCTTTCCTAATCTAGCAGGGAAAGGAGCCCGGACTACAGCCTACATGTCCTAACTCCCTGCCTTATATTCTTTTCATTTTCCTACATTGCCGTGAATCCTTCCTCTGTCCTGGGGGAGGGAAGACACCACTGAGCATAGAATCAGAGGCTTAGGCTTCCAACATCCCCTTTCCCTCTCCCCAACAGAAAAGAGTCAATAGTTCTGGTGGGGATGTAAGAGGCAAGTTGTAGCTTTACGGGTACTTAACCCAGGATCCACAGGTTGTTGGACAGATTTCAGGGGGCCAGTAAACTTAAGTGGGGAGGAGGGAATTACAACCTTATTTTCACTGACCTCTAACTGAAATGTGGCATTTCCTTCAGTTATGAATGTAGACAACATACCACAGTAGTATTAGGAGAACTCATGACTTTGTCATTTACTGATATTTTCATATCATATCACAGTTGTTATAGGTATCTCAAAATAGCTTTTATACTACTCATCACTGCATTGAAATAACTGTAGTTATTAGACCTGCTACTAGATCACATGTAATTGAAGTCTTTCTGACTTCAGATGCTGGTGGATATAGTCAGCCATCTATAGGCAAGCTTCCCCAGATGACCCTACCCAAAAAGTTAAGAACCCCTGTTCTAATCTATCCTGACATCTTTCCCCCAGGGCAAAAAGGAAGATCTTCCTTTCCCCCTATAACATAAACTGGTTTTAACATAATTCCTGAGATTCAGGTCCCATTACCCTCCCCACACCCTTAGATAGTTTATTCTCAGCCTTGGGAAGGTACTTGTAGAAAAAAAGTAAAATCTACTAATAGCTACCATTTATATAGTACTTTAAAGTTTATAAAACACTTTTCTTTGGCATCTCCAAGCTCTTTTTATAAGGTGGGTCTTGCATCCAAAAAAAAGGGAAAAGGACCTATTTTGATAAAACTGTTTATAGCAGCTCTTTTTGAGGTAGCTAAGAACTGGAAATCAAAGGGATGCCCATCAATTGGGGAATGGCTAAACAAACTGTGGTATATGATTGTAATGGAATATTACTGTGCTGTAAGAAATAATAAACAGGATGCTTTCAGAAAAACCTGGAAAGACTTACATGAACTGATGCATAGTGAAGCGAGCAGAACCAGAACACTGTACATAGCACATTGTAACAGCAATATTGTACGTTGACCAACTGTGAATGACGTAGTTATTCTCAGCAATACAGTGATCCAAGACAATCCCACAGGACTAATGAAGCATGCTATCGGCTTCCAGGAAAAGAACTGTTACTGATTGAATACAGACTGAAGCCATGCTATTTTTCACTTTTTCTTTCATTCTTTTTCTTTTATTCGAGTCTTCTTGTACAAAATGACTAATATGGAAATGTTTTACTCGATTGCACCTTTATAACCTATATTTGATTGCTTACTGTCTCATGGAGAGGGGAGGGGAAGGAAAGAGGGATAGAATTTGGAACTAAAAACTTTTTTTAAAAAAACATTTAAAAATTGTTTTAACATATAATTGGGGAAATATATAAATATATAAAAATAGATAATGTGGCAGAATAAAATAATCTAGTGACTACAATTTAAAAACTAAGGTGGATCTGGGGGTAATAAGGGGGTCCGTGTGCTTCCAACTTCTTTCTCCTAGACCCAGGCTGTGGCTGGGGCTCTAAAGTCACCAATATCCTAAGTGCTGAAGGGGATAGCAATAGTTGCCTCTCCTGAGTGTATCCTAGAATTTTACATATACATATATATATATATATACATATAAGAAACATATACATATATGTATGTATGGGATAGTTTGACGCATGCTCTACCAGCTGTGGGGAGTATTTAGCTGCTGCTCCAACAATGCAAAAACCACTAAACGTGGAGTGGAAGATCTGAGTTGTGATCCCAGATCGGCAAGCATTTATAAAGCACTTAGTATGTACCAACACACTTCTAGGTGCTGGGAACACAAAGACAAAAAGGTGGAAATGGCCCAGCTCTCGAGGAGCTGACATTCTGAAGGAGACAACAGGTATCTATCTTAAATATAAGCACATTGTTTGCAAATGGATTCAAGGTGGTTGTGGGAGGGCATGCACTAGCCACTGGGCTGGAAGGGGGAGAAGAGAAAAGGTTTCTGTCAGATGCTGGCACTAACTGTGGAACCTTGGGTCCTCTCTGGACCTGTCTCCTTCTTTGTAAAATGAGGGGATGGATGATCTCCACAGGCCCTTCCAGCAATAAATCCTATGAACCAGTGACCTGTGGGGACGAGGAACTCACTTCCTAGTGAGGCAGCTTTCCCATCATGGCACGGTTTTGAACCTAATTCCTTCTTTTGTCAAATGGACACCATCATCTCTGACCTCCTCGCCCGGCAGAGATATTTTGAGGACAGGACCCACTAAGATTTCAGAAGTGACAGAAATCCAAGAAGTACACAAAGCACAGTGAGGGAAGGGTCCTGCCCCTGGGCAAGACCGAAGCAAAGTAGGACTTGGTAAGTCTGACCAGGAGAGGCTGCCCTGGGATGCTGGGAAAGATGGGCCTGCTTCTCTCTCAGTTCTTGGTCAGTTCACTGAATATATTTAGAGCTGGGAGGGACCTCAAGAGTCCCTCAGTCTAACACTTTCATTTAACAGCTGGAGCTGCAGTCAGCTGGAGGTCCAAGGTCACATAGAGCTATAATCGAACATAGGTCCTCATGATGTTCTGAGGAAGAGGAACAGTTGCCTAGGAATAATCTTGAGAGCTAGGTTCTTGGGTTCCCTTCTCTGGGTCCCCATGAATTTGGAGATACTGTGGTTCCAAGGCTGCCTCATGATCCTTTCTAAGGTTCCTAAAGAGAGAGAACATGGTGAGCAAATCAGGACCGTACCTTACTTTGCCCCTCAATTCTTAGCCACCCCCTTTTCTTGACCTTCTCCACACTCTCTGCCACCTTTCTTGATCCTTCCCACACTTCCTACTGGAGCTGCCTTTGGGCCTCAAGAACAGCCTGGTTCCCTACAGAACAATTTTTCTTCTTCTTGCAGAAGAGCTGTCACACCACAGCTCACTGTCTCCTGCTCATGGACTTTCTCCAGATCCTCAGTTCATATGGGAGATAGGGAGGATAGTGGGGCTGGGCTCATACTTGTGATGACTGAGGAACACCAGACAAGGGCTACTGATCTCCTACCCAGTAGCAATATCCCCTTTGCCAATTTGACACAGTGCTTGGAATTGCACTGTTAAAACATGGATTGCACTGTTCTTCCAGGAACTTAAGACTCCCCTAAGAAAACACCTGAATCTCTGGGAGACTAAGACCCCTGCCACAACAAGCATCTTAGTGAGTAAGGGAGTGAGCCTCCCTGTGGGGTTGGCGAGGTGTCCCAAGAGGAGTGGTACTGAAAGCACAGGTGAGAAGGCATGTAGGTGTGTGGGAAGGGTGCCCTTGGCTTAATACCACGCTCACCACCTTGGTGAGTCAGCTCAAACCCACAGAGAGAGATATGGCCAGCCCTGCCTCCCACACCACTGCGTGGGAACAACACTGGACTGATTCTTATACTCCAGCCTCTGCCACAGAATTACAGTGGGATCTGTCTTCTCTCTGGGCTTGTCTAAAATGAGGAAAATGGTCTAGGTCATTAGACCCGTGAGGTGTAGCCTCCAGGGAGATGGGATACTGAGACCAGCTCATTAAATGAGCCGGCTGCCGAGCATAGGCCTTCTGAAGAGTGACTGACATCATGCTTCACGAGTACATTTATTTTTCAAGTGGTTGTGACTGTTGTTATGAGGAATAAATATCCACCTTTGTGGGAAAAGCGTGACTGAATATCTAGCTTTTTTTTTGCCATCATATATTACCTCATTCAAGAGACACTAGTGGGGCGGGGGAGGGTTGGTCCAAGACATTTGCTGATATTAGGTATGGGACCTCAAACTTGAAAAGAGTGGGAATGACTGAACCAGAGGGTCTCTGAGGTGCCTTCCAGCTCTAAATCTCATGATTCATGCCTGAGTGTTCAAGGGTCTGAATGAGCACTGACTCATCTTCCTAGCAGCCTCGGGCCCCATCACCTCCCCCACAGTCTTCCTAGAGCTCTCCCTGGCCTAATGGAAACTATTGGGTGATTGGGGGGGCAAGGGGGGTCCTCTTGTTCCTTTGAGGTCTGACATCCCTGGGAACGCAACAGACTCTGGGCATTGAACTGGAGCCCTTTGCCCCCATGGGCCAGGTCACTAAATCTCCCTGGGCTCATCTATAAAATAAATTGGGTTAGATGACCTCTGAGCTGCCTTCCAGTCTAAATCTATCTAAAATCCTCTACAGTCTAACGCCAACCTACCTTTTTTTTTTCAAGTTTTACCTTTGTTTTTATTGAATTATTTAAACCTTTCACATTTAAAGTTATAACCCTAAATACGCTTGTATTTTCCTCCATTTGTTTCTCTTAGTACGGCTTTTTAAAATTCAGTTTTATTTTTTCCATTGATATGCATTTATTTCTTCTTCTTCCCACCCTTTCCCCCAAGTAAACAAAAAAAAAGATAAAGAAAACATTTATTAAAAAATATTTATAGTCGAGCAAAGCAAATTCCCCCAGTGGCTGTGTCCAAAAATGTAATTTCTCACTCAGCATCTTGAGTCCATCACCTCTCTGTCAGGAAGCAGGTGGCCTGCTTCTTCTTCAGTCTTCTGGAATGTTGGTTTTTCATTCCACTAATCAGAATTCTAAAATCTTTCCAAGTTGATTTTCTTTATAATGTCATTATTGTATAAACTGTTCTCCCGGTTCTGTTTACTTCACTCTGCATCAGTTCATACAAATCTTCCCAGTTTCTTGGATACTGTCCCTTTTGTCATTTCTTATGGCACAATAATATTCTGTTACAATTATATATCATAATTTGTTTACAAACTGTCCATTCATATCCTTTGAACATTTATTTTTCAGGGAAGGACTCATAAATTTGAATAATTTATGTGTCTTGGGGATATCTATATCAGATATGGATATTGTATATATATGTGTGTGTAGGATATATATATATACACACACATATATGAGATATATATGAGAACCACATATTGGATATACGTATATGTCAGAGAAACTTGCTACAAAGATTTTTTTTTCCAATCATATGTTTCCCATCTAATATAACTGCATAGGTTTTGTTTGTGAAGGAAAAAATACTTTAACATTTAAAATTTAAATTAAAAACTTTAAAATTGTATATAATCAAAATTGTCCATTTGATCTCTTGTGATCCTCTCTACCCTTTGTTTGGTCACGAACTTTTCCATCATGCCCTCCTTTATGGCTAAGCCTTGAATCATCCTACCTTTCCAACCTTACTACTCCCTCCATTCAATCATGTCTTCAGGACAAACAACACACTGTGCCCCATAGGACTCACCTGATTTTCTCCAGCCTCCCTTTCCTGACCTCTTGAACTAATATTGGCATGTTGTGGAAAGGGCACTCAATGGCTTTGGAATCAGAGAATTTGGCCTCTGATGCTTCCTGTATGATGTGACCTTGGGCAAGTCAATTAACCTCCATGGGCCTCTCAGTTCCTTTATCTAGAAGAGAATGGGGTTGGAGTAGATGGCTTCTGAGTTCCCTTCTAGCTCTGACTCAATGACCCTAAGCTCCTTTTTCCCCTTCTCTTTTTGAATCCTGCTTCCTCCTCCAGGAAGCCTTTCCTCTTCTCATACAGTACTTTCTTATGCAATCCTCTAAAGGTCCTTATTTGTAATGTTATATATTCTACTTATCTATAGCATTGGTGAGGGCTGGAACCTTGCATTATACTAACTTAGTGTCTTTCCCACCACTAACTACACTGTTTAGCACAAAGTTGCTATGTAAGAAGTTATAAAGTTATAAATGTGTACCAGTTTTTGCACACAAACAAAACCAAAGCAGCTAAAATTAGAAGAGGAGCAGGTTAACAGGGAAAAAACCTTTGCAACAAATTTCTAATAAATATGTCATTTTTAAGATATATAGGGAACTGATTTAAATTCATAAGAATAAGAGCTATTCCTCAAGTCTTCCTCCTGGCCTAACAAATTCTTTGCCAGAGAGATTTGTTCCTTTGACTATCCTGATCAAATGGCCAAAGGATATAAACAGGCAGTTTTCAGAGGAAGAAATCTAAGTTATCAATAACGTGAAAAAAATGCTCCAAATCACTATTAGAGAAATGCAAATTAAAACAATTCTGAAATTCCCCCTCACACCACTTAGATTGGCGAAGTAGACAAAAAAGGAAAAATGAAAAATGCTGGAGAAGCTGTGGGAAAACAAGTACTTTAATGCACTATTACCAGAGCTGTGAACTAGTCTAGCCATTCTGGAAAGCAATTTGGAACCATGCCCCAAAAGCTATTAAGCTGTGCATACCCTTTGACCTGGCAATATCACTGCTCAGCCCAAACCCTCAAAGAGATCAAAGAAAGGCTGAAAAGGACTCATATGTACAAAAAATATTTATAGCAGCTCTTTTTGTAGGTGTGAAAAACTGAAAACTGAGGGGGTATCCATTATTTGGGAAATGGCTAAAGAAGTGTGATGGAATGCTATTGTGTTGTAAGACATGATGAAGGGGATGGTTTCATAGAAACCCAGGAGGATTTGTATGAACTGATACGGAGTGAAATGAATTGTTTTCCTGAATGACTCATAATGAAGCACACTACTCACTTCCTAATAGAGAGATGAAGGACTTAGAATGCAGATTGAGACATATTTTTGGGGACATAGCCAATGCAGAAATTTGTTTTGCTCAACTATACATGTTTGTAACAGTTTGGGGCTTTTTGCCTTCTCAATGGGGAGGGGGAAATGCAAGATGTGGAAGCGTCAGATACTTTTGTTGATTGAGAAAATTGCATAAAAATATATGTACTGAATGCATGAAAAGATAAGTAACATCACGAAGCTATATAATAAGTGTCATACAAAGGTACAGGCAGCAAGTACAGTAGAAGTTTAGAGGTGGCTAGGTAGACCAGTGGATAGAGTGCAGGGCTTGGAGTCCGGAAGACCTAAGTTCAAATCCTTCCTCAGACATTTACCAGCTCTGTGGCAAGTCACTTAACTTCTGTCTTCCTCAGTTTCCTCATCTGTAAAGTGGGGATACTAATAGCACCTCCCTTCCAGGGTCATTATGAGGACCAAATGAGATGGTGTTTGTAAAGCACAATACAAAGTATTATCATTAGGATAGAAAGCATGCCTCAACCTTGTGTTAAGACTGGGGCTAGGCTAGGGACTTTAGGGATATCAGACTAGTAGAGTTTTGATACCCAGTGCCTGCCCTCAAGGAGTTTTCCACCTGCTGATGACAAATAATAGTTATTTATTCATGGGTTGCTAATAGCCCAGAGTCCCATTTGTATTTCCCCCATTACACAAAAGACAAGAGGTCCCTCTCTCCAGCTAGAGGGAGGTAGGGGAAGGCCCTTTCCTGGCCCAAGATCCTTTTTCTAAGAGAACAAAAGAATTCCTTAGGATTCCATATGACCCATGATTTTATTGTGTTACATGGGCATCCAGACTCCTCTTAGGGTCATGGGATCATAGCCCTGCCCTCCCCTTGATACCCATATCTTGTTGCAGTGCAGGAATAAGAAGGATAATAATGATATCCAGCATTTATACAGTGCTCAGCAGTTTGCAGAGTGCCTTACAGATGGTAGCTCTTTGATCCTCAGAACATGCCTTCGAAATGGGTACTATTCTTATCCCTGTTTTGCAGATCAGGACACAAAGGCACTGATTGATGAAGTGCTTTGCCTAGGACCATGTGGCTAGAAAGCATATGAGGCAGAATTTGAACTCAGGTCTCTCTGACTCCAAGTGTCATGGTCTATCCACTGCACCACATCGTTGTCTATTAATAATAATAAAAGTTCTTACTACCAGAGTCATTGGAACTGTCAAATGTTTCGACACCCATTTCAGATATGATTTCATCAGTAGAAATGCCATGAGAGATGTGTTACCATGCGCTTTAGAGAGTTTTCCACCTAATCTACAGCTTCTTGGCTGGGGTAAGAGAATGTGAGCACCTGGGGAACAGAGACTGTTTTAACTTTTCTGTTTGTCTCCCTGGGCTTAGTGCAATGCCTTGCACATGCTTAATAAGTGCCTTTGCTTTCTTCTTTTTTTTTTCATTCTTTCCTTCTTCATTCATTCAAATGTCACAACTTGTCTGTGATTGGTATTATTCTTTACATTTTAGAGTTGATGAAACCGAGGCTGAGGGAGGTTAGAGTGACTTGCCCTTGGTCACATGGCTAGGATTTGAAGCCGGGTCTCCTTGAATGCACTCCTGGTTGGGAAACCTGGGTTTGAGCCTGCCACATAGCTGCTCCTCTGTGTGACCTTGGGATTGCCCTTCACCTCTAAGTATCCTAATTTCCTTATAGATAAAGGTAGGATAATAAGCCCTGCTCTTTCTACCTCCTAGGGCTCCCCTGAGGTTCGAATAAGGCAAATTCAAATGCCATTAAGAGCTCAAAAGTAAGGGAGAACTATCGCTGTTAGTAGTGGTGGCACTAGTGGAGGGACAGCATGGTGTGATGGAGGGAGAGATCTGGCCTTGGAGTCAGGAAAGCCTGGGTTCAAGTCCTGACTCTGGCATATACTGGTTGTATGACCTGGAACAAGTCACTTGCATTCGAGGTGTTCAAGATTAGTGGTGTCAAACTCAAATAGAAATGGGGGCCACTGAACCATATATAAGGATCCCTGCAAGGCTGCATATTGACTTAGAAAGCCACGTATTAACATTATGAGCCAAGTATTTGATATCTCTGCTCTAGGCAACTCTCTTTAAGCCCATATGGACCTGTCTGTATTGGTGGAAGGCATTTCCCCTCCCAGGAGTTCCCTATATTAAGAAAATCACAGGTTTGGGCTCCATCTCTAATTATAAAACTGATAAAAAATTATACCTCCCATACCATCTACCTTTCCCACTAAGTATGACACTCCTAATTATGTATATATGTGTATATATTATGTATACATGTATAATATATGTGTGTACATGTGTGTATGTATATATATGTATGTGTATACATATATACATACACATACATAATAGACAGATCTCTGAGAACACACAAGTTCCTGCTTTACTACCACTCTGTGACATAAGAAGGGCTTCCCATCTCTGCTAAGAGCAGCGAGGCTCCAATTCATCTGTCTGTCTCTGTCTAGACTATTCTTTCTGAAGTCTTTTCTTGGGTTCTTTACATCCTGTTCTTGTGCTGGTCAGTTATCCAATGACCACACACCAGAAGCCAGCTAGGGAGTCTAAGGTACAGACCAGCATTACCTCCCAATTCCCACAAGGCTGGAGGAAAAAACCCAAGGGGATGAAAATCCAGTGCTAGCTTCATACCAAGGACAGAGGGAGGAGGCCAAAGTCTGATGTGGCTTTAGCTCCTAGGTGAGACCTGAAACGGTCCTTAGTCATCATATAGTTTCATTCATATTTTGTGGATAAGGAAACTGAAGCTCAAAATGAAACAGGAACAACTAAGCTCACTCAGTCAGAAGGACTCATATTCTTTATCCCTTGGAAAGTTTTTGGGTTGGATTTTTTTAAGTTTTCAGATGGTAGCTTCCAATAAGTCCCCAAATTGGGGCGTGTTTATATGATGGCAGATAGGACATGATATGCCTCATGTTGTCAGTCAGCAGTCTGAGATGGGAGGTAGTTCCTCCAGTAACGCTGACCCTAGGCAGAACTGTAAGCCAACTCTGTCCTTGGCAACTTTGCTTCTGCCCCAGAACCCCCAGGACCAGCACCCCAGGGGACTGCTGATAAAGCCAGCTTGAGGAAATTCTGTGAACTGCTAGGCTCCATGGCAAAGATGACAGTCTTGGGATGCCTTCCTTCTACTATCCCCCCCTCCATCCCAATATTCCGCCCTAGGGAACAGGAGGGAGAGGGAAGGGGATACAGAGAGAGATTACATACATCTCAGGGACTGTCAAATTCTCTATTTTTCGGTGTCACCGTCTTTATTCCAGAACTCCAGGCTCCAAACTTTTGAGTCATCTATGACTTCTCATTTTCTTTCAATCCCCACAACCCATTGACTGCCAAGTTCTGCCTGTTCTTCCTTTGAAATGTCTCTCCCATCTGTCCCTTCTTTTGCATTTCCTTGATAACCAACCTGGTCCAGGCTCTGATCCTATCATGCCTAGTTTTCAGATGCTTCTTAAATGGTCTCTCTGCCTCAATTCCTCCTCTCTCCAATTTATCCTACACTATCTATCAGAGTCATCTTTCTAAAACATAACTTGGAGCTGTGAGTTGGTTTAATCATTCTGGAAAGCAATTAGGAAGTATGGCTAGGGACGTAGAAATTTATCTTGCCCTACAAGAAAGGAAGGGAAAAGGGGATGGGAGGGGAGTGGGGTAACAGAAGGGAGGGCTGACTGGGGAACAGGGCAACCAGAATATACGCCATCTTGGAGTGGGGGGGAGGGTAGAAATGGGGAGAAAATTTGTAATTCATACTACTGTGAAAATCAATGCTGAAAACTAAATATATTAAATAAATAAAAAAGGAAGTATGGCTAAAAAAAGTTACTTAAACATTCATTCCATCAACCCAGAGATTCTAGTGCTAGGCATGTGCTCCAAGGAGAGCTCTTTTCTCAAAAAGAAAAAGAAATATTAATTGCAGTACTTTGTTAATAGTTGTGATAGGAAAAAACTGAAAACGAAGAAAGTATCCATTGATTGATGAATAGCTAAACAAATTGTGATACATAAATGCAATGGAATATTCCTACACTATAAGAAATGGAGATCTAGAGAATCTGGAGAATCATGGGAAGAATTCTATGAACTGATGCAGAATGAAGCAAGCAGAACCAAGAAAACAACATACATGACTATGACAATATAAAAAAACAATAAGGGGCAGCTATGTGGCACAGTGAGTAGAGCACTGGCCCTGGAGTCAGGAGGACCTGAGTTCAAATCCAGTCTCAGACACTTGACACATGTACTAGCTGTGTGACCTTGGGCAAGTCACATAACCCCAATTGCCCTGCCTCCCCAAAACAATAAAACAAAACTGAATGTTGTATAATTATTTTAATAGTATTTTCCAATTATATGTGAAGACAATGTTTAGCATTCATTTTTTTCAAAATTTCAAGTTCCAAATTTTTTTCCCCTCCTTCCCTTCCCATTTCCCATCCTCAAACAGTAAGCAATTTGATATAGGTAATGTAGGTGCAATCACGTAAAACATATTTCCATATTAGTTACAATTGTGAAAGAAGAAACAGACCAAAAAGGGGAAAAAACACACAAGAAAGTAAAAATAGTATGCTTCAATCTGCATTCAAAGTCCATCAGTTCTTTCTCTGGATGTGAATAGCATTTTCCATTATGAGTCCTTTGTAAATGTCTTGTATCATTGTATTGCTGGGAAGAGCAAAGTCATTCATAGTTGATCATCGCACAATGTTGCTGTTAATATGTACGTTTTCTTGGTTCTGCTCTGAATGATGTATGATTATAATAACCAAGCTTGTCTTCAGAGAATCCTGAAGTTAGAAGAAACTTCAAATAGCCATCTAGGTCACACCATACCTGAAAAAAAACTACTACTACAACGTACGGGGCAAGTGTTCATCCAGCCTCTGCTTGAAGACACCCCACCCTCTGCCAAGAGGGGAGAAAAAATTGAGAGCCCATACCTCCCTCTCTTCTTTGCAGAGGCATATGTATGGGGGAGGGGCATAGGTATGGAATATTGCATATCCAGTCAGAAATGGTTGCCATATTGCCTGGTTTTGCTGATCTGCTTCCCTTACACCCCTTCTGAAAATGTTGTTTTATGTTTGGAAATGAATGTGATAGAACAACAAAAATGCATCAATACAAACACCATTTTCTAAATCACAGATTCTTGGACTTCACAGTAAAGCGAGGAATGAGATAGAGTTGACCTATTTTCTCACTTTTTCCTACCTATCAGTTGGACCATTAACTGCACAAACTAGGACTTTTTAGTAATGAATATATCTTATGACCTACTTTGTTCAATCTGTACCAAATTCACCTTGAATCCTAGGATTCAAGGTGACAGGATCCTAGACACTACTGGGAATAAACATTGTCCTCTTGAATTTCTAATTTGATCATGGGTAATGATACAAAAGTATTTGAGAGAATTTTTTAAAAGCCCAGTTACGTTGATTCGGACAATTAAGATGGATATATTGCCTGAGCCCTCAGCTTTGTAGCATCAGAGCTGCTTAAATCTTTAGTTGCTAATTAATTGGTCAAGAAATCATAGGCAATTTTACTTGGGAGAAGGCAAGGACTGTAAAACAGGTAAACTCTGGGATGCCTATCACTGGGCATTCCTGCCTTGTATGAGACTAGATAACATATGAGTCCCTTCTAACTGAGCTGCTGGGAAATAAACAAAGAAGTCAGGAGCCCCAGATTTTCTACTTTTAGCATAATATCCATTATGCTATCCCTTGGACACTCACCCAGGTACCCATCAAATCCATTCCTCACCTCTCCATCCAATGACTATCTCTTCCCTGATGCTTAGATAAGACTTGTAACACAGGCCTCCCCTCCACATGATCTCCCATATCCTCTACATTTATATGTCCAGAGTCATTAGCATTCAACATTAGAATTGCCCCTTGAGGGCAAACATCAGGTTTTTGCCTTTTTTTCTGTACCCCCAACACTTAACATAGGCATATAGTAATCACTTGAAAAAATGTTTGCTGATAAGGAGGAAGAAGATGATGGCAAAGACTGATAGGATTCATGATAAAGAGAGAAGTGGGTCTTCTTAGTGTGAATATACTATTTATGACGCCATATTTTTGACAGTGCCAAGGACTTTGGGGCCTAGGATTTTTTCCCACATCTTCTGAAGCTGGGGGGAAGGGGAGGGAGGAAATGAAAAGCCAGGAGCTGCAGCACCTGTACAAGCAGTTGACAGGTTGAATCACAAAAAGGGCAAATTCACTGGATGATGGGTACAGGGAATGGGCCAGAAGAAGAGCCCATGGTCTTGAGGGATGCTCTCATTCTATAGGTTCTTGGTCCTAGACTGCATGCATCAGGGTCTGAAAGAAGGTGGATTAACTCAGTGGCACATGCCCCTTCTTGTCTCTTCCTTCAGAGGCAGGGATGATCTATGTCAACTGTCACATTAGCAAAGTGTCAGTAGGAGAAAGCTGGGCCTTTGTTTTCACAGAAAACCTGAGGCCATTAAAAATGCTCTGAAATTTCCCCTAGAGCAATCCAACCTGCTATACTCCTCCTTGGCAATTCTGGGTAGGCTCATTGTTTATTTGTGCTCTACCCCAGATAGACATACTGTTGTTGGACAAGCTCTAGAAAATATCCACTCAAGTGCACATCAAAAGCTGGGCAGCAGACGTTCTTCATCCATATGGTCTTTCCCCTGTGGACGGACAGGCAAACTCCTTTGAGGGATCAAAGATTTCTTCCAGGAGGCTCTACAGGTTTTGGTATAATCAGCACAACGACCTCAGCGAAAGGAGCACGCTGGGGACCTCATCATCCATAGAGAATGTGTTGCTCTGGACTCCTCACCAGATCTCATCAGTAACAGTGGCAAATACCTTTGGAGAGGAGATCCCCAATGATCTTGTATGGGTAGGAGATACCTTACAGGCCAGTCCTTCAATAAGTATTAATAGCGTTTAATAAGTATTAATGCTTTACATACATTATCTCATTTGGTCCTCAAAGGAGCCCTGTGAGGTAGAAATTCCCATTTCAGAGGAGACTGGGGTCATTTACCTAGTGAGGGAGTGAGTGTATGAGTGTGTGTATAGGACATGTGCTTTCCAAACCTTCTCTCGTGAATCCAAATTGGCTTCTCTTTCTACGACGGCTGCCTCCCCTTAATAACACACATTATCACTACGTGTGGGCATGTCTCCAGTCTCCTTTACTAAACTCCCTCTTTTCAGTACAGTTTAGGAGCTTTCGCACACATATTCTGGGACAGTATTCGTATGAACATGTTTTAGAAGGCAGAAATCGCGTACCTCCGCTGCAGACAGGAATGTACAGAGCTCTGCCTGGCTGAAGATGCGGCCCGCCAGGGTGAGCCTTTGGCATTTCTCGGCCACAGTTCAGGTGCTGGACAGAACAGCTCCCGCTGCCTTCCCGGAATACTTCAGAGGCAGAGAAGGTTCGTGGGGATGGGAGGGCTGCACCCCAAAGGCCGCTCACCCGGTCACTTAGCCTCTGCTTAACAGCCACATCGAAGCGGAGGACGGGACTAAAGGGGAGGAGGGAAAGGGGACCAGCTGGGGTCGGTAGAGTGGCCGGTCTGGCCAGGGGCGGAGGAAGGGCCAGGACAAAGGCTGCCTCCCGCCCGTAGGGTCCCTCCACGGTTTCTGGACTTCTCAAGTTCCAGCAGTTTGGAAGTGGGCGGGGAGGACCCCCGAGGGGAGAAAGTTGCTGAATTTGGGATAAGAGAACTTGCGCTCCTCCAAACCCTCCCGGGAGGCCACTGCAGCCTGTAGAACGCGTCTGGGATCTATGGATGGAACGTTCCCGGGAGCTATGGACTGAAAGCTCCCGGGAGGCAGCTGCTGCCCATAGAACGTTCCCGGTAGGCGGCTGCAGCCCGTAGAACCCCACCGGATCCGCATATCTAACTCAGCGCCCTGGAGGCTGCTGCAGCCCCTGGAACCCGAGCTCGCCCGCGCGCCGCCTGCTCCGCCCCTGCCGCCTTCTCCTCCTCCTTGTCCTCCTCCTCCTCCTCCTCCTCGTCCTCCGCCTCCTCCGCCTACCCCCGCGCACTCCTGGCCAACATGGCGGCGGCGGCGGCGGGGGTCGGGCGGGATAGTTTACCTGAGCACTGGTCCTACGGGGTCTGCAGGGACGGCCGCGTCTTCTTTATCGAGTGAGGGGCGGGGGGCTGCGGGCTGGGGGCGCGGGGCCGGGCGAGGCAGGGCGGGGGAGGGTTTGGCGGCGCGGCTTCTCTGCGCACCCCGTTTCCCTCCCGGCACTAACAGGTGCACGTCTCTCCCCGCCCCCCGCAGTGACCAGCGCCGCTGCACCACCTGGCTGCACCCGCGCACCGGAGAGCCCGTCAACTCGGGCCACATGATCCGTTCAGGTGGGCGCGGGACCGGGGCTGGGGTGGGGGGGGGGCGGAGCGTGCGGGAGGAGGGAGCGGGGCCCGGGCGCTGTGCACCCATGGCACCTGGGCGGGGAGGCGTTGTGGGCAAAAGTTTGAGCCGACTTTTCTGGGTCTCTTTCCCGGTCTTTTTCCACCTGTTTGGGCTGCCTCAGATCTGCCCCGCGGCTGGGAGGAGGGCTTCTCGGAGGAAGGCGCCAGCTACTTCATAGAGTGAGTACTGGGGGCCCGCTATTGTGCTGCGGGGGCTGGGGAAGAAGGCTACCGGGGAGGGAGTAGGGCCGGTGGGGAGGCCTGGAGCTCTGGACCGCATCGAGCCGGCCCCGCCGGACTTTGGCCGGCCCCGCCCGCACCTGGGCGCAGCGCAGAGCGCCCATGCCCACCCGGAATGTGAGTGGAGCCTCAGATGGGCTGCGCTGGGGCTGGGGACGGCCAGGTGCCGGGGAGGCACCGGGGGCTTCCCCTGCCCCACAGGCTCAGGGGCCGACCCCGCCCCCGTCTCGTATTCTGTTGGCGCGCACTGCCCAGGTTGCGAGAGCCGGCGTTTGTGCTGCCCAAGCGGCCTGGGGTGGGCTGGGGAGGGGCGGGGGGCATGCAGGGGCCTGTGCCTTTCCCCCAGGAGAAGACATTTATTCTCTCGGGTCCTCATCCCCTTCCTCCAAAGTTTGCCTAATCAGAAGCATCACTGGGGGTGGGGAAGGGGAGCAGTGTCTGTGGCCCGGATTCCAGCTTCTCCCGCTGTGATGATGTGCTGAGAGAGGGGCATCAGGCGACATATTTACTAAGATCCCGTCTCCCCAACCCCCCCCCCCCCGGGGGAGTCTGTGGGTCTGGGACTTGCTGGTTCTTCAGGGGAGTGGTGTTTGAAGCACCTGCAGGCAGGAGAGCATGTATGGTCAGCCTCTGGTGGGCAAGATGTGGCCCTATCTTGTACTTTTCCCATAGCTCATATACGGCCTCCAACATCCCAGCTGCCCAAGTAAATACTTAAAAAGTCACTAAAATAAAACTTATCGACTGCTCTTTCTAATAGGATGGAATACATCCCCCATCTCTGTGCTCTTCCCCTAAACCCATCTCAGGCTGCTAACAAATTTCCTGTTTCAATGCTTATAATACTCTGCCCTCTTCCTGCCACCCCCCCCCCCAATCGGTGGCTAACATTTTCATCATAACTCTGGGAGAATTCTTCATCAAGCCCCTAGATCTTGCTGAGCGATCGTGGCCAAGTCTCTTAACTCTACCGAGTTCCATCCACTGTAAAAAACAGATCATGCCTGTGTGTGCTTCTGTAAGTGCCTCTGAGGCAGGGGTGGGGAAAGGGTTATACCTTGGAATCAGCCAGACCTCAGGTTCACCTCTGGCCTCTCACCCAAACCGTATGACCCTGGGCAAGTCACTTAAGTGTCTTTTGCCTCAGTTTCCTCATCTATAAAATGAAGATAACAATAGCATTCATCTCATAGAATTGTTTTCAGGGTCCAATGAGACTGGGTATGTAATGTACTTTGTAATTCTTAAAGTGTTATATGGAAATGGCCTGATTACAGGTGCCCTAGGGGCATGTAGGGCATTGGTGAAGTTGTTTATCCAGACTCTTTTAGCAGATACTTGGGATTCCTGCCCCTTCCCCACCCCCTCCCCACCCCCTTATCTTACATACCTGGTCTTCCTTGATAATGATATTACTTGATATATTCTTCATCTCATTTGAACTCAACTCTGTGAAGCTTGTATTACAGGTATTAATATTTTCATTTTACAGATGAAGAAACTGAGGCTGAGAAATATTAAGTCACAGGTGGTATTTGAACTCAAAGGCTACCACCCTCTCTATTATACCATATTGCCTGAGGCTCAGAGGAGTGTGCATAACAGGTCTTTATATGGTTGAGACTGAAATAGAGGTCCTTTGTTTTCTAGCCTAGTTTTTTCCACTATGCCCTCATCAATATAATTAATGGAAACTCAGAAAAGCAAATAAAGTCTTTGATCAGCTGGCATCTAAAGAGAGTGCCAGGAATCTGAGGGGAAGGGAAAAGACTAGGTAGGCCTTAGTAGGGGCAGTCAAGCCTTATGGGACTTCAGAGGCTAGAGGTGGTAGGCAACCTGTGGACATGTTGGCTGTGGGGTGTGGAGACAGAGTGAGCTGCTCTCCCTCTCTTTGAACTGGCTCCAGATTGCCCTGTGATTGCCTCAGGGCCGGACATGTGTCTTGGCAACCCCCCAGTGAATATTAAATCTAGAGGAACCCGGCTGGACTGGAGAGATGCTGCAGCAGGTGCAAGAAAGACACCAGAACCATGGGCAGGGAAGGAGTCAGATCCTGCCCCTCCTCCCAGACTTCTGACTGTGCTGGGTTCACTGGAAGACTAACCTGGATTGGAAGAAAATCCCTAATGGGGTTCGGGAATTTTGGAAGCCCCTTGATGTGACTAGTCAGGGCTGATGTAACTGGGTGGTCAGGTGCCTGATCTGGTGTCCTTGAAATTCTCATCTGTGTATAACAGGAACTGGGGATGAAGACTCTAATCCTCCTCCCACCCCATTCCTCTAACCCACATGAGGATGATACATGATGTGATCTTCTCCTGTAGATTAGGGCAGGCCCCTTCAGCTGCCAATGCTGAGTCTTTCTTTGAGCTGATGACCATGGCCTATGACAGCATCACAGCAGGCACCTCTCTCCCTCAGGTGTGACCAGAATATTTGTATGCTTTTTGCTAACATAAGGTATTTTGGCTTTCCCGTAGCAGATTCTTAGTGGGGAATAGCAGAGAAAAGGTCATTAGACTCTGGAGTCAGAAGAGTCAAATTTCAGTCCAAGCTCACCCACTGACTCACTATGGAACCTTGAGCAAATCCTATTCCTTCACTCAACCTCAGTTTCCTCATCTGTAAAGTGGAAGGTTTGGTTGGTAAGGACAGCCCTGGCTTGAAAGTTCTTTTCATTCTTTCCTTCCAGGTCAATTCAACTGGACAACAATGACAACAGCTAGCATTTATACAATATTTTTAAGGTTTGCAAAGTACATATTCTGTATGTAATTGTCATTTTGTTGGAATTATCATTACAATAACACTCAGTTATCCTCCCATTTTACAGATAAGGAAACTAAGAAATTATTTGACTTGTCCAAGGACATAGCTACAGTAAGTTCCTGAGGCAGGATTTGAACTCCAGTCTTCCTGACTCCAGGTGCCCCTATGCTACCCACCTGCCGTTGTTCTACTTAGATGGCTTTTGCTGTGTTCCGGGTTTGGTGTTAGGTTCTGGGAATGCAAAGATAAGAATGAAATGCTTGCTGCCCTGGAGTAGCTTACTCCGGGAGTGGGGTGAAGAACAACCTGTGCAACCCCAATTTCTTCTCCTCTGGTCATGTGATGTTCTTGCTGAATTTGGCCCGTGACCCATGTGGGTTGGAGAGTGATTGGACAGTTCTCTTCTAAGGGTTATATAGAGCACATGCGACTACTTCAGGGTATTCATCATTCAAAGTAATTGAGACCTAACTTATTTCTGCAAGCTGTTTGAAGGCTTTGGAAAGGCTCAGAGGGTTCCTCTGGCTGATTGGGGTGTTTGAGTGAGAGATCCCAAGAAACCGTAACTTGGTTTGAATGCCTGGTGGTTAGGCAGGTTGGGTGGCTACCCTGTCCCAAAAACACAGCCCTTGGTGTTGTTAGGATACCAATGGCTTCTAGATATGGGGCCATCCAGGGCAGGAGGTAGGACAACCAATCAGTATCTCATGTCTCTGTCACTAAGCAATGAAAAGTTCCAAATGCTTGACTTTTAAAAAATAGAGCAGATTGGAGGGACACATTCTGGATGCTGGATGCCACCACTTTTCCAAGTGTTGTGTTGATTAAGAACAACAATCCTCCTTCCCCACCTGAGTTTAGAGAGAGAAGTAGAAATAGTGGCAGACAGAGTGGGAATGGACTATTCTATAAGATTTGGAGTTTTAAGTCTTGAGTCACCATTCACTTAAGACTGGCATTCTTAAATCTCCTTGGAGAATCCTTGAGGTGTGGGTCTGTGTAAGCCACTTTCCTAAAGTTCTGTTAAACCCTCATTTGGAAGGATGATCTAAAATTCCAGCCTTGGAAAAGTAACTTTCCCAAGTGTGCCTAGCACTCTTTCCCCCCTAGGAACACTGATTGGTGTTGAATTTTTGAATGAGCAAAATGTGTGCAAGTTTGGAGATCCAACTGCTTTGTTTGTCATTGACTGGGAAAGATGGTCACTAAGATGGTGTCTCTGGAGCTTTGTTGGTTTCTGGTCTGAGTCATTGCTCGGAAACACTGCAAAGTTAGCTTCCTCGGATTCGGATCATTGATCCAGAGCTGAACAGAACCTTTGAGATCATCTGGTTAAACTAACCCATTGTCAGATTAGGAAACTGAGGGTTAATTTTTTAAAAATCTATTTATTTTTAACATTCACTTATTAAAAAAAATTGAGTTCCAAATTCTTTCCTTCCATCCTGTCTCTTCCCCTCCCATTAAATTTAACCAAAAGAGAGATTAAATCAATTGCCTAAGTTAATACAGGTGAAAAGTGGCAAAACTGGGATTTGAATTTAGGTCTTCTAGGGCTAAATTCAGCATTCTGCTCCCCCCTCTCCCCCTTCCCCCATACTGTGCTGCCATCCTAACCCAGGAATTGGAAAACCCTTTTATTTATTATTCAAGGTTAGGCTCAAGGTTCCCAGCACCCTGGCAGTTTGGCATTTTAAATTTCACTTCCTGGTTTTTTTAGCAGCTGGGGAAGGGTGGAAACTGGTTTATAGATTTAAATGTTAGGTTCCAGGGCTCTGTGAATAACAGATCACATTGCCAGGTGGAAAGTGGACAGGGAGGATTAAGAGCCTTCGATATTTGCAGTGAGTTCTTAATGACCAGCCCAGAAAAAACTTGGAAAATGTTTTTGAGGAAAGATAGTTGCCATATGAGGCACTAACTGAAGGAGGGTGGTGTTTCAGGGCAGACAGATGCTCGGAGGGGGCTGTGAACTGGTACCTCACACGGAGATGGGTTGTTTCCCATATGTGCGCAGGATCTGTTTTTTTCTTGTTACCTATGGAAGTATATTTCAGGTTTTCTAATTAAGGCATTGTAATAAACTGCTTTCTGGTGCTTAGATTAGATGGCCCCATTATTCTTCCGGAACACTCAGTAACTTTCTGAGAGGCAGCCTCAGATAAGTGTTAAGAGCTTTGGACTTGGCATCAGAAGGCCTGAGTTCAAGCTTCCAGTCCTGCCATGGACCTACATTATGACCTTGGGTAGGTCATGCTGCCCAATCTTCAGGCCTGTTTCTTCAACTGCAAAGTGGAGTGTTGGGAAGGTCCAATGACATCCCACACATAAAAGCAAGTCATAGCCATGTTGTGTTTCTAGAAATGAGAGCTCCTTACCTTGTTAGTTTTCTTGTGCCATGTTGGAAGTTTTCTAGTTGAGCATTTCTTGAGTAAGAAGTTGTCTGAAGTTAATTTTTAGTTCCCTTGATATCAGTGCTGGGGGTAAATATACTTACTCCTTTGTTCACTTTTGCCTATCAACTTCCTTGAGAGATTTGTAATGTCATTGTAGATGCCGACCAATCTTTGGCTATATTAAGAGAGTCATAGTGTCCGGGACTAGGCAGGTGACAGTGCCAATGGACTCTGCTCTGGTCAGATGGTACCTGGAGTATTGTGTTCAGTTCTGGCTGCCATGTTTGGGGTTACGATGTTGACAAGCCTGGAGAGTATCCAGAGGAGAGCGGACAGGATAGTGGTGGTGGTGGTGGGCATCCTTGAGTTCATTTATAAGTGGATGGATTGGAGAAAATGATGCTAAGTCTGTAAAGGAGAAGGGTTGGGGAGAGCCATGAAAGCTTTCTGTCTTCAATGTTTGGAGAGCTGTCACATAGATGAGGGAGGGAAGCTGTTCTTAGCTTCTGAGGACAGACCCAGGAGTCATGGGTGCAAAGTATGATGAAACCCATTTAGGCTTGAGGTCAAAAAGAATTTCCTACCCAGTGGAGCTATCCAAAAGTGGGAGAGACTTTCCATCAGGGGAGTAGGTTCCCCTGCACTGGAGGTCTTCAAGCAAAACTTGGAGGACAACGTGTTGAGTAAGTTTTAGAGGAAATTCTTGCTTAATTGACGACTGGACTGGATGACTTCTAAGGTTTCTTCCAGTTCTGTGACTCAGTGAGATTAATGCATTTATCTGGGAAGCATGTTAAAGTCCCGGAAACAAGGCTGGGGTTTTCTGTGGTATAGACTAAGTCCCTACTTATCAACCCTTGCCTGTCCCTGATGGGCACCCAACAAGGGTGGGCCATGTTACTTTCAGCTTTCTTGTGAAAGCTCCTTATTTGTATATATAGTCTCTCCACATCTTAGGAGACACTATTATGAGCTAGTGTGGCCCAAATAATTCCTCCTTTGTAAGCCAACTTTTGGGTGCTGGGCCTCTCCACATTTAAGTGGGTGGGTTTTCTGATACACAGTCCAACATTGGGTCTACGCTGCGGGCCTTTCTAGCTTGCTTGTGGTCCACTACTAGGGAGTTTTTCAGAGTCTCAGGTCACCTTCGTGCTGCTCTGAGCCATTGGAGGGATGGCCAAGTGGCAGAGGACACATTTGCTCTATAGAGAGTATCTTTTGTTTCCTCTGTATGTAGTAAATCACTTGGAAACCTTTGTGCTGTGGTATGTGAATAGAATCTATTATCTGGATCAGGAATGTGCCCAGAAAAGAGCTTTTGGAAGTATCCGGATATACTGGTTAAAAAAAGCAAGGTGTGGATAGGACATTGGTACCATATACACAAACAAGGGGGCTTTCACAAGACAGCCGAAAGTAACATGGCCCAACCTTGTGGGGTGCTCATAGGGGACAGGCAAGGGTTGATCAGGTAGGGACTGGTCTGTACTGTGGGCAGCCCAGACCTTGTCTCCTTAATCTCTATCATAGCCTGATCTTAGCTCCGATCTCCATAGACCAGGAGTTTTTCACCTGGGATCCGTGAACTTAGTGTTTTGGTTTTTAATGTCTTGATAATTGCCTTTCAATATGTGATTCCCTTTGTTGTCCTGTGGATTTTAGATCATGCATTTGCAAACATTCTGAAAAGGGGCATCCATGAGCACCATCTGATGGTCAGACAGGCCTATGACCCAAAAGATGTTACAAACCCCCTCCCAGAGAGGAAGAGAGAATACGAGTTAATATAGTTTTACTAACCATCATAGGAAGTGGGACAAGTGGAAATGATGGTTTCTTCCCTTCCCCGTCTTCTGAATCTCCTCTGATTAAGGGATGTTGTACTGGACCTTGGAGTCTCAGGTGCTGGACTGTGGAGAAGACCTGTTTTGGGATTCTGACCAAGAAGTCTCCAGTCACTGTGTTTGTTCCCTGCCAAGGCTGTCCAACGCAGCAGTAGGAGGGGACCAGGCTGCCCCAGCCAGCTTTGCCCGTCCAGGCACTGCCTCGGCCACTGGTCAGCTGACTGCAGCTTAGAGGGAAAGAGAGGTGCCTCTTAAGCCTCTTAATGCTTTTATGGTCCTTTTGGGTTTTGCCAGACAAGTGTTTCCACCGTCATAGCAACTGTTTGCAGCTTTTTGGGGTGGGGGAGGGCAGGGGCAGAGGGGTATTCCCTGCCAGAATGGGAATTGTACTCTGTCGTGTTTTGGCAGTTTGTAATTAAAACATCCTGTCTTCCAGGAGAGCTTGGCAAGTCTCCCAACCCTCCCTCTTACTCATTCACTCCATCAGAAGGATAGGCAGCTTGGTGGTAGTGCTGGGGTGATAATGAATGATGCAAATGCACAGATAACAAACAAAAATTATTTCACCCGGTAGGGTCAGTGCCTCCTCCATTCTAATCTTTTTTCCTCTCTTTCAGAATGAATGGTTTTTGAGTTGTGCTCCCTAAGGGAGGTGTGGGTCCATGGGAAAACTCAATTTCGGAGGGATGGAGCTAAGTGAGGATAAGCAGAAGGGGTGGAAATTTCCTAAGTAAATTAAATCCTTGGCTTGAGTGATGAAGTTAATTTGTTTGCCTCTTTAACACCAGGTTTCTGATGTCTTGCCTCCTGATTTTTTTAATGGCAAAAATAGGGGTGGATCTTCCCCTCCTCTTTTGTCAAATTTCCCTAAATGGTTCAGATCTGCTTATGAACTGAATCACTTAACCAATGAGCATTTATTAAGAATCTCCTCTGTACCAGCTACTGGGAATACAGAGATAAAAAACGGGCCAAAGAGATGGATGATGACGCTTTACTAGATCATGGCAGAAGACCTGGTTAAACAGATCCAGAGGGAAACTTGTTTTAAATGGAATTGGAGGATCAAATATTGTCTCAGGAGATTTTCACATAAACCCTGGGAGGGAGTGCTGTTATGATCTCCATTTTAGAGTTGGAGACATTGAGGCAGACAGAGATTAAGTGAGTTGTCCAGGGTCTCACAGTTCCTCAGAACAACCCTGAGAGGTAGGCGTTATTATTTCTATCATTTTACAGTTGAGGAAACTGAGACAGAAAGAAGTTAGGTGACTTGGCCAGGGTCACACGGTTAGCAAGTGTCTGAAGCCGAATTTGAATTCAGGTCTTCTCAACCCAATTTGCACAGAGCTGTACTATGGGCAGCTCAGACCTTGTTTCCTGAACATTTAGATAACTATCTCCTTAATCTGTATCATAGCCTGATCTTAACTCCGATCTCCATAGACCAGGAGTTTCTCACCTGGGATCTGTGAACTTAGTGTTTTTGGTTTTTAATGTATTGATAGTTGCATTTCAGTATAAGCGTATCCTCTTTGCCATCCAGCTGTGTGTTTAAGAAATGAAGCAAGGGAAGAGGCTGTAATCTGTGTGTAAGGAGTGTCCTTGCAGATCCAAAGTTTGGTTCCACCATGGTGGGCTGACTGGGTACCAAATAACAGATTTGAACCCTGCCAGCCAGGAGAGAATGAAACTAGAATCTCATTTGATAGGTCCTTGGATTTCAAGGAGTCTGAGTAGAAATCCCTGGCTTAAATTACTACATGGAAAGTTGTCCCAGTCTGTCTCAAACACTCACTAGCTGTGTGAACCTGGGTAAGTCACTTGACCCTGATTGCCTTCCCCCCTCCAAAAAAAATAAAGAAAAAGGAAAACAAAAAAAGAAAGTTGTCTCAAGATGAGGAAGAAGCTCTTCAAAAGGAAATTCTGGTAATACAGACAAAAAAAGAGGGAGCTGTCATCCTGTTTTTTAAGAGACCAACGTGGAGACACAAAGAGTTCTGAACAAGTTAGATTTGTAAAGGATATATAGAGTTAGAGCTTTAGAACCTTGGGGGGTCATCCAACCCCTTGGTTTTACAGATGAGGGAACTGGGACCAAGATAGATTAAAGAAGGGAAGAAATAAGCATTTTATTAAGTGCCTACTGTGTGCCAGGCATTGTCTTAAGTGCTTTAAAGATATCATCTCATTTGCCAGATGTCACAGACGGTCCTAAGTGCAAAGACCCGATCTGAGCCAGGTCTCCTGACTCCAGAACTAGCATTCTTTTCACTGGTATCCATACAATCCTTTTTAAAAATGGGTTAAACAGAATATGCCCATCTGAAGGTTCGGTGTTGAAACTGTCTCTTGCAATAAGCCCCAAACACTGATAGGTCAGTTTTTCAAATTGTGATTTAAATTTTTTGGTATCTGTCAGAATTTACATGATCGTACTGAATTTTGAAAAGTTTGATGGACAGAAATGTATCTTCCTTGCCTTCGCCTCCACTGGGCACACTTCAGGAAGGTCTCGTTGTCCTTGGTCACACTAGTGGATAAGCTCATAGCCTGATTAGCTTGTATCTTGTGGAATAAGAGAGGAAGGCACTGGACATCAGATTTTCAGGGAAGATATTCCTGTTCAGGCTGAGGATGAAGTCAAACACCTCCTTGATCTTGGGGAGCATACAGAGAATCCTGCAGAAAATGGAGTTGCAGTAACATACCAGGCACAGACAGCCGAAGGTGCTGGGGATGCCGAGTGAATCATGTGAATTTCTTATGACTGTATACTTCTAGTGAAGGCACAATTTGAAATATAGATATAATTCTATTAAGTTTTATAAGAGTGCAGAATTGTGTTTTACTGCCCCTTTGGAGTTAAAAGCAGGTGTCTGAGAATGACTTGAATGTGGTTGTGAGAATAATATCCAAACCCCTAAAGCTCAGCTTGAGCCTTGTCAAGCTTATTATAAATGCAGAAGATGACTAAAAGGACCTTTTGTTGTTGCTTTTCCTGTGTGGAGGACAAGAAGGAAATCAAAATAAGGATGAGACTACAGCTCAGAATAGATGGAATGACTCTTTTGTTGTCATTTGTTTTTGAGGCATTCAGGGTTAAGTGACTTGCCCAAGGTCACACAGCTAGTAAGGATCTGAGGCCACATTTGAACTCAGGTCCTCCTGACTCCAGGGGGAGTGCTCAATCCACTGGCCCACCTAGCTGCTCCAGAATGACATTGTCGATGGACAATGGAGAGAGGAAACTAATTTTTCTTCTGAACTTTCTACCTAGGAGAAGAGGTAATTCTAGATTATTCTTTCAGCACATACATCTCCGAGAGGCCCTGCAGGTGTGCCATGAACTGGGCCTAGAGCACATAGAAAGAGGGGAGCCATCTGGCAAATTGTGTAACATTTTCAGTGATTGGGAAGATTTTTTATTGCGGCCAAAGCTGTTGTTTTTAACACCAACATTCAGGACTGTAGAGCATGGACTGCTATGGACTTAGGAACATCAAAATTTCATGTTGAACCATGGGCAGTGGAAGGACTTATGATGTAGCATCATATTACCAAGATGAAATAGAGATAATATACTATCTCTGTTTGTCTAATCGAAATAAATGTAAAGTTCCACACTTTGGTTTAAAAAATAATCAGTTACCTCAATCTAGAAAAACAGGGTATATTCTAACTCCAAGAATGTAGGGAAAAGTCAATGAGAATGAGCAAACACTGAATCTCAAAGAGGATTTAGGTGAAGCAACTGAAATAGTATATTTCATGTGTCGAAATTAACTTAAAGCTATTTAAGAAGTTCATTTGTTAGTACTAATATTTAATGTCATTTCTAATCAAACATTTTGGAAAAATCAGTTACATGAGTATAGAATGAGCAAGGTGTGGCAAGATAACAGTTGATATGAAGCAGGGAATTTTTATGGATTGAGCCAATATGGCAGCCAACAACTGGAACATAATTTTAGACTTTGTTAATTGAGGCATAGTGTCCAGTCCTGTTGTCTTCTGCCATTGTCACATTCTATATAGAGTATTGTATTTTGACCTGTTTACCATGTTTTAGGAGGGATACTGACATATATGGCACCTAGAGTAAGGTAGACAGTTTGGTTAGAGAACTGGAGACCATTTGGAAGGAGGGTTGGTTGAAGAAACTGGAGATGTTTTAGCCTGGGAAATTGATTTATTAGGGGAAGTAGGAGAGAAAAATAGAGTATTTGAAAGGGTGGCATAGGGAAGATTAGATTTGTTTGGCTGCTGAAGTCAGAACTAGTAACAGTGAGTAGTAGAAAGTACAGAGGTGGATTTCAACTCAAGAACTTTATTATAATTATAGTTGTCCGAAAATGGAGTGGGCTGTGTCAGGAAGGTAATGAGGTCCCCATTATTGGAGGTATCCAGTTAGAAACTAGATGGCTACTCAGCAGTGAAGCTGTTCCTGTTCAGGTAGGAGTAGGACTAGCTGACCTCTGAGATTCCTTCCAATTCTGTGCTTCTGTGGCCTATCCCCGTCTCTACCTAGAACAAAGATCAGTTCAGCAGCAGAATCCTTGTGAAGAGTTCTTTCTCTATTTAGCACCAAAGGAGAAGTCTTAAAAAATTTTTTTTTCCTTGAAAATTTGATTATTTCTAGGAGGTTAGGGTATTAGGTCCCTAAATCAAGGGCTTATTATACGATCACTTTGCATGTGCTTCTCCACTGCTTTATGGTTTTCACTGTGCTCTCGTGTAGTTTGTTAGTTCCTTGAAATGGCTTTCCGAGGTAGGTAGAGTAGATATTTTTATCCCCATTTAGCAAATGAAGAAACTGAGGTGTTAAGCGATTTGCTCAAGAGGACATAGCTAATTAGTGGCAGAACCAAAATTAGGACCCGGGTCTTTTGATTTCTAGCTTTTTCTACTACAACATGTCGTTCAGGTGTGGTGTGAGTGAGCCCTGGGGTTCTTTATAATGTGAGGTCATCATAATATTGAGGGTCTCCTATTTCCAGATGTTCTATTTGTCATCTAGTTGTTTAGTTCTATCTGAGTCTATGTGACCCCAGGACCTGTGCCAATATTCTCCTTGGGTTGTTTTTGTTTTTGTTTTTGTTTTTTTGACAAAGAGACTAGAGTGGTTTGTCATTTCCTTGTCCAGTGGATTAAGTTAAACAGAGGTTAAGTGACTTCCCCAGGATCATTAGTGTCTGAGGCCAAATTTGAACTCAGGTCTTCATGACTCCAAGTCTAGTCCTCTATCCACTGACCCACCTAGCTGCTTGGGTGTTCTGTAGCATTGATCAAAAACATGCCCTCTCCCCAAGGGAATTAGAATACTGGAAAGGCCTGTTCTGCTCCAGGTGGTCTATGGGAGAATACCTCAAGGGTTGGTTAATTGGCCTTTTCTGCAAATTGCGAATGGAAGGGAATGATGACCCCGGCCATTTATCCTCCTCTATCTGGAGCTACTGTCAGCTGCTTTTGGAGGGAAGAATAGGAAGGACTTGGAGATGTGAGGAGTGAAGGTTGAAATCTTAAAAATTCAAAATAATTTTTTATCTTTTAGAAAGAACTTATAAATGGAGAGACCCTGTAACCTAGTAGATGGAGGGCCTTGGAGTCAGGAGCACCTGCCTCTTGACACATAGGAGCTCTGTGATTTCGGGCAAGAAATCACAGAAATTAAGAAATTAGCGCCCCCAGGAAAGTCTTTAAGACTCGAAGTTACAGTTGTGTGGATCTGCGTTGCTTCAGGGAGTGAACTCACAAGTCCTGACCCCTGCAACACCACCTCTTTCCCCACCAATAAAAAGAGTGTGGGTTAGTGGAAACAGCCCTACACTCTTGGAATCAGAAGATTAGCTTGGCCACTTGCTTGCAGGGCGACTTTGGGCAAGCCATCTGGCCACTTTGGTCCTTAGTTTCCTTCTCTGTGGAATGGGACTAATAACATCTATATTATCTAGGGGCAGCTAGGTGTCACAGTGCAGAGAGTGCCAGGCCTGGAGTCAGGAAGACCTGAGTTCAAATCTGGCTCCAGACACTTCCTAGCTGGGTGACCCTGGGCAAGTCCCTTAACCTCTGTTTGCCTCTGTTTTCTCATCTGTAAAATGGGGATAATAGTAACAGCGCCTACCTCACAAGGTGGCTGTGAGGATCAGGTGAGATAACTATTGTAAAGTGCTAGCACAGTGTCTGGCAACAGAGTAAGCACTCTATGAATGTCAATTATCATCACTCTTATTCTCTACTTCACAGAGTGTTGGTGAGGGAAGAGCCTAGAAACATTATCTGCAAGGGTCATCAAATGGGAAGTCCTTCAGCTTTCTATAGATAAACCCATAATTAGAGATGAATTTCCCATCATACTTCCTCGGAATGGTTAGAAGGAATAGCTTTGGCCTATCAAATGGACCACAGTGCTTTTGAAATTCACGGGTGTCGTTCCGCCTCCCCCACCTCCCCAGCCCCATTGTTCTGTTCCTCCTGGTGCCTGCTGCCTAGAAGGGATGAGACGTAGACCTGGATCCTCCTTACAAGGCAGCTGCCAGAGTTCCAGGGTTTTAAAGAGAATGAGCCAGAGAACCATGAGCCACCTAGGGCCACCATCATCCGGAGTGTCTGCAGCAGGATTGGAATTCAGGTTTTCCTGATTCTAGGCTGGCTGGGCCTATCTCTTTTGCTGCCTCACATAGAGAAGGGACCTCACGGGCCAACCCTCTTGGGGAATGTAAATGATTCGCCCAAATCAAATGGGTAAGAATTAACTAGCAAAGGGAGAATTTGAACCCAGGTCCTCAAACACCAAGAGCCAGGGCTGCACCCTATTCCCATTAGGGGGTTAATGTGTTACCTTGGAAAAGAACATGGGTTTGAAAATCAGAGGACCTGGATTTGAATTTCAACTTTGCTACTTGGTCCCTATGTGACCTTGGGCAAGTGTGAGTATCTGCTTCCTCATCTGTGGGGTAGGGGTGGGGGTGGCCTTTGGAAATCCCCTCCCCTCCAGCTCTAAAACTGTGTTCAGCTAAGCATTTGCTCCATCATTTAGCTCCTCTAAATAGTCCCATGGGAGTTTCAGTGCCATCAGTTTCCACTCAATTCAGTTGATCCTTCTAGCCAATGGTGACACCCCAAGGAAGGTCGAGTCGCAAGCTTCAGTGCCTGTTCTCACTGTCCTTTCCCTGGCCTCCCCTCAACAAGCCTCAATCTTCTATCGTTACTTGGCATAGCCAAGTCTAGACTCCTCAGTTTAGGGCCTTTTCTGTTACATCACCGTGACTCTGAGAAGAGATTACTGTCCATTAAATTATGTTATGGCCCTGCTAATGCATGAGTGGTGCCTCTTTGTCCAAAGGGCAAAAATGCAGTCTAAACCCCTTAATTTTATTATAGAGAAGGATATTGTATAATGGCCTTGGGTGACTAGTTGACTGGAAAAGACTGTCTTCAATTTAAAAAAAATTTTTTTTGCTGTTTTTTGCTTGACCACAAGTCAAGTCACCAAGCATTTATTAAGTTCCTATATGTACCAGTTGCTGGGGATAGAAAGGCAAAAACCAGTCCCTGCTTTTGAGGAGCTCTCAGTCTTAACCAGGGAGATGTTTACAAACATGATGCATGCTGGACAAATTGGAAAAAAAATCCACTAAGAAGAGACAATAGCATTAAGGGGGAGGGGCTTGGGAAAACTTATTGAGAAGGTGGGATTTTCCCTGGGACTTGATGGAATCCAGGGAAACTAGGAGGTAGAAATGAGGGAGAAAATTCCAGGCGTGGAGGCCAGCCAGTGAAGATGCATGAAGTCTAGAGATGGAGGGACTTATGTGGGGAAGGCAAGCAGGGTGCCCAGTGTCACTGATCTCAGATTAAGTGGTGGGTAGTGAGATGTGAAGACTGGAAAGGTAGGAAGGGGCCAGGTTTTGGAGGACTTTTAAACCAAATAGAGGATTTAAAATATTTGATCCTAGCTATAAAAGAAAGCTACTGGAGTTTATTAAATATGGGGCTGACATAGATAGACCTGGGCTTTAGGAAGATCAAGCTTGGAGCAGGGAGAGAATTGAAGCAGGGACCCCCCCCCCCAAGCTATTGCAATAGTCCAGGTATGAGGTGATGAGGGCCACTGAGGTAGGAGCAGCGAGAGTGAAAAGAAGGGAGTGAAGACGGGAGAAGGGGAGAGAGATTTTGAAAGTATTATCACCAGAGCTGGAAGGGACACAAGGTAGCAACCTTAGCCTAAAGATTTCTAGTAATAAGGGAATTCATGACCTTCCTTCCTCCATCCCCAAGGCCATCTAGACTACTACTGGACAATCTTTCTTGTTAACAGGATGTTTTTCCTTATATTGAGCTGAAATCTGCCTGGCAACTTGCACCATTCCATCCCCCATTGCTAGGGCTGCCCTCTGGGGCCAAAGAAAACAAGTCTGATCTCTTTTCTAGCTGAACAGCCCCCAGAGAGGACACAGATTTGAGAGGTCCATAGAGGTGGGGGGAGGCAGATGTCCTTTCCCTCCTGCAAAACTTGTTGTTTCCTAGCATTTTCTTGAAGGGTATGTTCTAACTTGGGCATTTTTTTTTAAGTCAGCCAGGTACTGTGAAAGTAAACATCTCTCATCTTTGTGCCTGTTAGTGCATTTCTAAATCAGATGAAGTAAATTGGTATAATTTCCTGATGCTTTGTGTTGGTATATTTTTCTTTCCATGTGTGGGTGTATAGGGGCAAGGGGCGGGGTGGGCCAGCCCTCCTCTTCCTCTGCTTTTGGGCTTTGCTCAGAGTGTGTTGCAAACCCACCTTACCTGAAATACATGGAAGTGTTTACATATCTGGCAGTGACTAGTTTATGAGCACAGAAGGGATGATTAAATCTCTTTGGAAAAATAAAGATTTCTTGTTTCCTGTTCTGTGAGCCGATAGAAATTAAGTTAGAACTGAGAGTGATGTGTATTTATGAGTTCCACTCAATAATTCAGTTCTGCAAAACATTTATTAAGTGCCTAATATGTGCCAGGCTTTGTTTGAGGTGTCTGAGGAATAAAGACAAAAATGAAATATGTTCCACCTCCTGGGAGCTTCCACTCGACCAGGAGGAAACAACATATAGGCAGATAAATCAATACAAGATGGATCCCAAGTGAATCCAGAGTAATTAGGGGAAGGGGAGAGCACATATATCTGGTTGGATCCTGAAAGGTCTCTTGTAGGAAGGAGCTCCTGAGCTGAGTCTGGAAGAAGTAGAGGTGAGGAAGGAGTGGGGTGAAAGAAGGCCTCTGCAAAGGCCGGGGGTCAGGAGAGGGAATGCTGTCTGGGGGAAGCAAAGCAGGCATGCTTAGGGCCCAGGTGGCCCACAGGTATGGTTTATACCCTAACAAGAGAGCTAGGGCTGTTAGTCTCCACCTTTTATCATCTCTTTCTTTCTCCCTTTGCCTCCTTCTCTCTCTGTCTATTCTCTCCTCTCTTTCCCTGTCTCCCTCCCTCGTCTTCTCCTTCCTTCTCTCCTCTCTCCCTCTCTCCTTCCCTCTCTCTTTTTTCCTTCTCTCCTTCCTTTCTCTGTCTCTCTCTCCCCGTTCTTCCCTCTTTTCTCCTCTCTTCTCTCTTCCTGTCTCCCTCCCTCTTCTCTCTTCTTTCTCTCTCTCTCCTTCCCTCTCTCCTTTTTTCCTTCTTTCTTTTCCTCTTCCTCCCTCTCTCCCTCCCCCTTCCCTATTTCCCTCTCTTTCCTCCCTTTCTCTCTCCGTCCCTCCCTCTTCTTCCCCCTCTTCCCCTCTCTCCCTCTCCTTTCTCCTCTCTTTCTGTCTCCCTTTCTCATCTTCTTTCCTCTCTCCTCCTTCCCTTTCTCTTCCTCCCTCTTTCCTTCTGTCCCTCTTCTTCTCCTTCCTTCTCCCTTTCTTCTTGCCTCTTTCCCTCTCTCTTCCACTCCTCCTCTCCCCATCTTGCTCTCCCTCTTCCCATTCTTTTTGTCTGTCTTTATATTTTCATATACCTTTTTTTTTGGTGGGGGATGTGGTAGATTACAGGGGTATGCTAGGGCCAGCTCCACCTGACTCGCAAGCACTAATTGTTAAATTTTCTTTATGAAGATTTACACGCTGGAAATCTACCCTTGTAACAAATTAGTACAGTTAAGCAAAATGTAGCAACATATTAGCTAAGTCTGAGAATGTATGACTCATTATGCACCGTAGTCTATCACCTCTTGAAGGGAGGCACGTTTCTCCTTTTCAGCACTTGGATATCACAGCAGGTCACAGGCTGGGGAGACAGGATGAGCATTCAGCTCTCTCCTCTGAAGCTTACTACCTGTGTGACCACTTGTAAGCCACTTCACCTCCTGAAGACCCTTTTTCCTCATCTGTGCAATGCAGGGGTTGGACAAGCAGGCCTCTGAGGCGTCTTCTCCTGTAGGTCTGGCATCCTTTATGTTGTTCTTGTTGGGAAATGGTTTATCTTCGTATAGTTGTACATTTGCCTTTGGTGCCAGCCTTCCCTGGTCTTGCTCTGGCCCCTCTGTCCACTTACTGCCTCTTGTCTCCTGGTGATTGCTTCCCCTTCTCAAGCAAAAGTGCGTTTTTAACTGATGTTGATAAAAAATACTCCGCTTTACCACAGTAATGTCCATATAATCTCCCTCCTCTCCCCCTCAGTATAGATCATGACCCTCAGGTTGATGCTGAAGGAGGAACACTTGATAAGATAAAAATGGGTATAAATTTCTACACTCTCTCCCAAACCTCAGTTTCTCAAATTCCTTATTACTCTTTAAAAAAAAATTCAACTCCATTTAACCCTCAGTTCTGAGTCTTCTTCCTCCTACCTCCCCTTTCCCCACCCACTGAGAAAGCAAGAAAAACAAAACCCATTGCAGAGATGCAGAGTTAAGGCAGACAAATTCCTGAATTAGCCATTCTCCCCTCCCTCCCCAACTATGCTTCACTCTCTATCCTAAAGACATCACCTCTCCGCCTAGATATGGGCAGCATGTTTCATCATGAATTCTCTGGAATTGTGGATGGTCATTGTGTTGAACAGCGTTCCAAGTCTTTTACATGTTGTTTATGTTTACAATGCTGTTGTTATTTTATTAATTGTTTCCTGATTCTGCTGGCTTCAGTTTGCATCAGTTCATACAAATCTTCCCTGTTATTCTCAAAGGCACTCTTATCTGTTCTATCACCCAAGTTTGTAGCCTTATTGTCATTCTTATCTCATTTATACTTATCTCCTTATCTGATCTATTGTCAAGTCTTGGAATTTCTTTCTCCACAACACATCTCTCTTCAGTCTTTTTCTCTAGGCTCACTAGAACATCCATCCTCATCACCTCCTACCTGGATTACTTGCCATGATCCCTGAGTTAGTCTCCTTTCCTCTAGTCTTTCCTCATTGAAATATATCCTCCACCCAGCTACCAAAATGATTGTCCTAAAGCGAGGGCCTGACCAGGTCAGAATCTACTCAGTAAACTCCAGATGGCAGCCTATTACCTCTAGGATCACATATAAACTTTTCTGGTTGGCATTTAGAGCTCTTTCCAGCCTGGTCCCTTTCTACCTTTCCAGTTTCCCCTCCACGCACTGGACCATCCAGCCATACTGGTCTGCTTGCTGTTCCTCACACACGAGGCTTCATCTTCTACCTCTATGTCTTTCTACTCTCTATCCCTCTCATCTGAAATGCAATCCTTCTTTGCATCTCCATCTTTCAACACACATTCCACACACCAACTTTTGGCAGAGGCTTTTTCTGTTGCCCTGAATTGTTCATTTTCCCTCCCCATTCTATATGTCTCTTGTCTGTGACTATACATGTATGCATTGTTTCCCCAATTAGAATATGAACTCCTTGAGGGCAGGGAAAGGCAAGTTAGCCTTTCTTTACTTCCCCAGTGCTTAGCACAGTGCCTGGCACAAAAAAAGTACTTAACAAATGCTTGTAGACATGGGGTTTGTGGTGTAGGTGGGGGTCATGTGTGAGGTGCTGGAGAGGTTTTCTCTCAAAATAGAGAGGACCTGGGCTTTATGGTAGTCAAGGTAATAGGCTGTCTCTATGGCCTCCATGTTGGAGGCCATGCAGTCTGGTTCTGGGCAGACCTACTTTTCTCATCTAACATGTCTTTAGGCAGCAGCTTCCACCCTGTGAGAGTTGCTGCCCTGGAAGTCTGAGGACAGTTATTGAGATTTGTGCCAGTCTGCCTTAGTAACAGAGAAGACCCACTCTGCTGGAGCTCTCGGCCCCTTGTGCCAGCTTCCTCCCCTCTTTCTTCCCCATTGTACATGACCGTGATAGAAGAGCACCCTCCCTCTACCCATCCTGTAGTCCTGCCCAGTGAATAGTGCTCAGGCTTTGGGATTGTGCAGTGCTGGCTTAGTTTGGGGTTTTTTTTTCTCCCCAGAGATTATTTCAAATTTACCCTATCTTTTATTTTTACACAGTTGTAGGCATATTAGACTGGAAGTCTCTCGAAGGTTTAGCACAGTGCCTGGCACATAGTAGGTGCTTAATAAATGCTTCTTGACTTGACCTCCTCTCTGTGTCTAGGGATCTTCTTTGGTTGGGTAATAGTATGAGTGAGAAGGGTTATTTGGGGGTATAGCTCTTTCCATTCTTAACTAGACAGCAAGCCTCAAAGAATAGATATTGTGCCTTGGCACTGGTGGGGTGGGGAGAGTGCTGAAGGGTATTAGCCTTTCCCTAAGACTTGCGTTAAAGAGAATATGTAGAGTTATATATGGTGTATGTATGTATATGTGAATATATATGGAGAGAGAATGAATGAATGAATCTATGTATCTATCTATGTACCTGTCTCTCTGTCTCCCATGGTGAGCCATTCAGAAATAATGGTTGTGGAATGTCTCTTGTCTGTCCTAAGTGGACTCTGTGTGTGTGAGAGATATATGCATATGCATATATGTATATATATATATATGTACACACACATATATATGCCATATATGTGTATGTGTGTATATTCATTCAAGAACTAAAATGAAGATTATCCAAAAGTGGAATGAGCTGCCCTGGAGGTAGGAGATCCTGCTGACTGGAGGCTTTCATTAGAAGGCTACTAGAAGAGGCAGGATCAGTTACCACCCAATGATTCCACTCTTAATGACTCTCCCAAAACCACCCTCCCTGGTTACTGCTTCCTTGTCTTATATCGCCGTTGACTGTTAGAATATAAGCTTCTTGAGGGCAGAGACTGTTTCATTCTTATATTTGTATTTCTCAGTGCTTAGCATAGTGCCATGCATACAGTGGGCACTTACTAAATGCTTTTCCATTCACTCAAGGTTTGGATGGCCACTTTGAGAGTATGCTGTAGAGAGAGCACAGGTTTTTGGGGTTTTGTTTTTTGCAGGGGGGAAGGCAGGGCAGTTGGGGTTAAGTGACTTGCCCAAGATCACCCAGCTAGTAAGTGTGTCAAGTGGGTTTGAACTTAGGTCCCCCTGACTCGAGGGCCAGTGCTCTAATCACTGTGCCACATAGCTGCCACTGGGAACACAGGTTTTGATTGGATTAGATGCCCTCAGGGCCCTTCCAACTCTATGATCACAAAAGAAATAGGAAAATCCTTTGCAGTGTCCCCTTCTGAGCGCGCCTTACAGTTTGGGCAGTCCAGGTTTTCAGGATTTCTCTGAGGCAGCCGAAATGGCTGCCCTTCCTCAGTCTCAGAAAAACCAGAGAGGAACTGATAGCAGCTTCTGTGGATGGGATTCCTGAACTCTGAGGAGGGGATTCTGACCTTTCATACAGGACTACCTCCTCGGAGGGCAGGGCAGGGAATCTAGTAGGTGCGGCTGGATCCTTTTGGGTGTGGTTCCATGATAACTGGACTGTCCAGAGGTTTGCTGCTGTTTGCCTGCCCCACCTTCACCGTCCCAGTCCCACACCTGGATCAGTGGGGTGTGGGGGTAGAGGAGGGAGAGAGGGAAGTAAGGGAGAGGAAACAGTCCCTGAAGAGTTTTATTCCCTTTTTAGTGACCTTACTTTTTGTGCCCCAAGGGCCTTGGGATGGAGTCACTCTGAAGGAGCATGTTTGGCAATGGGTACAGCGGTACCCTGGGGGAGAGAAAAACCTTTTCAGCCACAGCCATAGCCCCAGAAATGTGCTTGGCTGGCAAGTGGGGCCCACAGGAGGGGGATTAAAAAAAAAAGGTTGGTAACGGCCAGTCAACAAAACATCTTGTGTGTGTGTGTGCACTCTATGTGGGGGGCAAAACTTGCCCAGGCCTGGGAGTTGAGTACTGGAACTTTGTAGAACTTGGAGATGAGAAAAGCTCATGTCAGCTGTAGCTTTAAAAACAAAAGAGAAAGAGGGGAAAAAAGTTAATCATTCTTTGGTCTAAAGGACCTTGTCCCCACTGAATATTTGAAGTTATTTTAACCAGTAACTTGTTTCTTGGAACTCGGTGCCTTAGGATCCTATTAGCATCATAGGTTGAGAGCTTTAAAGGACTTCAGAGGCCATCAGATCCAAACTTCTCTTTTTACAGATGAGGAAACTGAGGCTCAGACTCTTTTTAATTGGTGGGGATGGGGGAAGAGGGAGGTTTCATTCCTTGCCCTTGGTGGTGCCCTTTATAGAGAACAGTGTGCTCTGTGGAGTCTTCTCTTTGCATGGGTGTGTGGCTTTCAGTTCCTTTGAGTCCAAGGAGGCAGTCTCTAGGGCGTTTCTGAGGGGCCTCTTCCTCCTGAGACACAGGCCCTGAATTAGATGCCCCTTCCTTGCTCCATATTTAATGTTCAAGACCGTATCCGTGGACCCAGCGCTTTGTTCTTGAGGGCTGTGTATCTCCTGGGCTGGGAACATTTCAGAATTTTCTCACTTCTGCTGTCAGTATCTGAGAACACCACTTTAACATACAGTAGAAAGACTGCTCTTTACCTGGTGGTAGCCAGATCTACAACTAGGATGAAGCCATTAGGGCTTTGCATCAGATTGGGAAATTTAGAAGGTACCCACAGCACTATTAGGAGGTGGGCTTCTTCCCCTTCCTGGTCCCACCCCTGTGATGATATCCCTAGGCATTCTCCCTCCCTGTTTAACAACTGAGAAACCTTTCAGTGTGCCAGGACCTACTCCTTCCCTGCCTATGGTCCCCCCGGAGCTCCCACTTTGACTTATCTCAGGAACAGATGTTATGTTTCTGGAAGTAGTCACACTTACCATATCCCCATCAAAGTCCTGGCTATGTGTATGAGTCACTTACATTGTCTCCCTATACCCTCCCTAGTCTTTGCGTGGGGAGTGATCTCTTCGGAGCAGTGTTCTAGGAAGCAGAATTCAATTTAGCAAGTCTATATTGAGCCTATTATGGCCTGGCAGACACTAGGTTAGGCACTGTAGGGGGAGACCAAGAAGTACAAGTCTAGCTCAGGAGATGATATAGAAACATATTAGTTAAGTGACGATGAAAGGCGTTATATTTATGGTTGTGTTGTTGCATTAGGACAGTGCCTTGCACACACTAGGTGTGTAATAAACATATAATCAATTGAATTAGTGTGATTTTGTGCCCATTCAGATAGTAAGTACTTTAGGGGTTTGAAGGCAGCTAGGTGGTGTGAGTGTAATGCATAGAATGCCTGACTCGAAGTCAGGAAGAGCTGAGTTCCAATCTACCTCAGATCCTTACTAGCTGTGTGACCCTGGCTAAGTCTCTCTTGGCCTCAGTTTCTTCATCTGTAGAAGTGATGATAACAGCATCCATTTCATGGGATTGTTGTGAAGATCCAATGAGGCGATGTAAAAGAGAGTAAAGTTCTATAGAGATGTTAACTGGTATTATTAAGAAGAATATTGTTATTGCCACTGTTGGTTGGAGTGGTCGTGGAAAGCTTCTTGGAAGAGGTGGACTTTTAATTGCAGATAGGTCTTGGAGAGGGCCTCCAGGAAGCCATTCAGAGTGGTGAAGATGATTGAGGGCTTTTGAGCTGAGGGTGTGGGGGTGGGTGTGAAGGGGGAGCTGCTGGTTAGGTGACGTCATCATTTTGGTAAGAAAGGGGCCAAGGCCTCTTGAACCATGAGCCCATCCCCACTCCCTCTTAGGCCTGAAGGGGACACATGCTCCGCCCACTTCCATCCTGTTCGAAAGGCTCCCCCCCCCAATGGCGGGACACCGGGCTCCCTGGCTGGGGTGGGCAGGGGGTAGAGCCTGGCACCACCACCACGGCCTCAGCTCCCTGGAGTTGTGGCTGCAGGAGGTAGCAGCTAGATGGGCTCCATGGAATCTGACATGACGCAGCCGCTGCTGGGCAAAGTGGGCCCAACTTCTGGGGCAGAGGAGCTGGGCCAGAACTCCTGCCAGCCCTGGGGCCTCTTCCTGGCAGCCTTCCTTGCCACCTTGGGCCCTCTCAGCTCTGGCTTTGTCCTGGCCTACAGCTCCCCCGCCATCCCAAGCCTGCGGAGAACCGGACCTGAGCGCCTTCAACTGGACAATGACGAGGCCTCCTGGTTCCGGTCTCTGGTGACTATTGGAGCTGCTCTAGGAGGTGTGCTAGGTGGCTGGCTGGTAGACAAGACTGGAAAGAAACTGACCCTGATGCTCTGCACAGTGCTTTTTGTTGGTGGCTTCACTCTGGTGATTGGGGCCCAGAACGTATGGATGCTGTATGGGGGTCGCCTTCTGACTGGTCTGGCCAGTGGAGTCACTTCCCTTGTTGTCCCGGTCTATATTGCTGAAACATCTTACCCAGAAATCCGAGGACTGCTTGGCTCTTGTGTGCAGCTGATGGTTGTCATTGGGATCCTTGGAGTATATGTTGCAGGGCTGGGTCTAGACTGGTGCTGGCTCGCCCTGCTGGGCTGTGTCCCACCTGTCTTCATGCTGCTGCTCATGTGTTTCATGCCTGAAACCCCAAGGTTCCTGCTGATTAAGCATAAGGAGCAGGAAGCAGGGTATGCAATCAGGTTTCTGTGGGAGATAGATCGGGAGCAGGAAGCAGAAGAAGAGGGATGCAGTGATGTGGATCAGGGATTTCCTCTGGCAAGGCTGAAGAATCCAGCGGTTTACAAGCCGTTTCTCATCGTTGTGTCTCTGATGGCTTTCCAGCAATTCTCAGGGATCAATGCTATGATGTTTTATGCAGAGACAATTTTTGAACAAGCCAACTTTAAGGACAGTAGCCTTGCCTCAGTCATCGTGGGGGTCCCGCAAGTGGTCTTCAGTGGCATAGCTGCCCTTGTCATGGACAGAGCCGGCCGGAAGATACTCCTGTTACTATCAGGTGCTATCGTGGCCGTGAGCTGCATGCTGTTTGGTATCTACTTTAAAATTTCTCTTCAGAGTCCTAACAACTCTTTGAATCCTGACCTCCTCACATACTTGAATCCAGAGTCTGTAGGAGACAACTCTGGACTGCCATGGCTAGCTGTGTTGAGCATGGGATTCTTCTTCATAGGTTTTTCTCTAGGCTGGGATCCTATCCCCTGGTTGCTGATGACTGAAATATTCCCCCTCCAAGTCAAGGGGCTGGCCAGTGGTGTTTGTGTTCTCATCAGCTGGATCATGGCCTTTCTGGTGACAAAAGAATTCAGTAGCCTCATGGGTGTTCTGACTCCATATGGAACGTTCTGGCTTTTCTCTTCCTTTTGTGCCCTCGATGTCATTTTCACATTATTCTTTGTTCCTGAAACAAAGGGAAAGACTTTAGAGCAAATTGAAGCTCATTTTCAAGGAAGGTGATCACCTTCTGATTGAGAGTGTCCTTGCCAAGCAAGGGAAGATTACCTGATCATAATGAAAGAATGGTGGTTTGAAAATGGGATTCTTCTATATCTCCCAATATGCATAATCTCTCTCCAGAACTCTTAGGCCTTGTCTGGAACTGAGAGACACAATACAGAATACGTGTGAAAACAAGTTTTTAATTGCTGCTAAATCTAGTCCAGATAGATTTTTTCCCCCACAAACCATCTCCACAGTGGCCCAAGTGGTCTCATTCTCGAACAGGTTTTAGCCCAGTTATATGGGGTGGGGTCTAAGGTTCCTCTTGAAGTATATTCCCATTTAATTCCAGGTTAAATTGGAATGGGGGGAGAGGAAAAACTACAGGAACCTTGAAATCTTAGTATTGGTCTCTTTTATCCATGCATTTTCCTTTGAAGAAGGAAAGAGATGAGAATCAATTATTATAACCATATCCCTCTCTTCAGACTAGCAAAGAAAGTGATATAGGAGGTGATTTCTGTCCTGATGATTTTTATCTTTGGCAATAATCTAATCAAGAAATATGTCTGTTTTCCTCAAATAAAATTTTTATTCTGAAAAAAAGGGGGCCAAGCTGGTTCTTTGAGTTGGGTGAACATTTGAGTGCCCCAGTCCCAGCTCAAAATGAATGTCTCCAGGGGCCTGGCTAGAGAAAGTAGGTTGGAGCCTGAGGGGAGGGGGAGACCTGGCCCAGCTCATCCTGTTCTGGGAGAGGGCGAGCAGCCAGCAGCTGAAGAGAAGGGACAGATAGCTGGTGATGTTGGCCGTCTAACCGATAAGGAACCGTGTAACTCATACGGAAGGTTGGCAGTGCTCCCGGCTTAAAAATAGAAATGGACAGAGATAATGACATCCATCCGGGGTGTCCTACTTAAAACTGAACCCCCTTCCAAAGTTCGAACCTCTCCCCAACACCTCTCAGCAGCCTCCCCGCTTCCCAGGGCCTTGACAACTATTGGCTTCTGTGTGTCCTCCCCTCACTTAGTGCTTCCCTCTTAGCTCTGGGTTGGTGCCCAACTGGCAGTCCCCTCCCCTCCGCCTTGCCTTCCTTCCCTGCACACTTGGGAAGAGAAAGCCAGGTGAGGGATCAGAAGGAGAAGAAGGTGGTAAATTCATTGTGTGCCTGCTACCGTCTTTCCCAGATTCATCTTGATTTCTCTTAGCCATTGGATGCAGATGAATTACTCTGGGTGTTTTAATGCAGGGATTCTGTAAAGTCAGTGCATACTTGTGGACTCTAGCTTTCAGACTCAGTTTGTTTGTTTAGGATGGCTGTTGTTGCATTGCACTCTGTGCCCCCTACCTTATTTCAGAGCCTGAGCACACAGGCAGCAATATAGAAGTAGCCTCTAGCTGCCTCAGGTCATTGCTGGATGGCCCCAATAGGAGCCTAGGGGGCAACACTGAAGTCACTTTATATGGAAGCTAGGCTGTGAACATGCTTTTACTTCCTGGTTTCTTTTTTCTTGGTTTCAGCTAAGGAAGAATGACTGCTATAAATGAGAAGGTAAACTGAGTCCCCAGGCTAGCAAAATTGACTGTTTAAAAAGAAAAGAAAAAAGTCCAGTTCCCATTATCAGGAAGATGCAACCTGCTGCCATCAGTCAGTCAATCAATAAACATTTATTAAGGGCCTACTATGTGCCAGGCTCTGCACACAGTCATTATACTTCTAAGTTAAAGGGTTTTCAGGCTGTACACAGATCATGGGTACAAGTAAGTACACTGTATCCACCTCTGAGGTTTTTTCAGAGCAAGGAGCTTGTCCCTGGGGCTCATGGGGACTGGGGAGAAGGGCCAGAGGAAGGAGTCTCCGGATTCCTGTCATCCTACTTGAATATGTTTCCTGGCCAGTATAGTCTAGATGTAGGAGATGTAGGTTAGAAAGTTAGACAGCAATGCAGTGTTAGGCATCCCCAGTAACTGCAGATGAGGTTTAGGAGGGACCAGGCTGGTCCATGGGAGGCAAACAGTCTCTGTATCTGCTCATTAACAAAAAGCATTTCTTCCAACCCTAAGACCCATCGACATCTTTTGCCTGGGGCAGATTGGTGCCACCTTTTGGAAGGCCTGCTGGGGATTCCAGGCAGATGGCAGTTTGGCAGAGATCTGGTTGCTAGAGGGGCTTCCTGTCTGGCAGATCTTCTCTGCCAAATGGGCTCTCCAGTGTACGTAGGTCTTCTGCCTGAGGCTGTGACTGTGGGTGAGAAGTGCCTGAAAGTGCCTGAAGTCCAGGGGGGTGGTGGTGGTGGGGGGCGGCCTGTGTCCTCTTACTTGTTCTCCTGGGTCTGTCTCTTGTGGATTAGGCTGCATCAAGATGGGGGTGGGAAGGAGTGAAGAGTAACTTTTGTTTTTAAACTAGCAAAGAGGATCATCCCTTTTTGTTCAGCTCTGTGACTCTAGGTTTTGCTCCTAGAACCCTCTGAGGTGGCCTGAGGGTGAGATAGATGGGAGGCATGGGGCTAAGCTTTGCCAGGGGCTCTCTTGGTCCTTTGATAAGCAGTACAAGAAGTAACTCTTGGTATGGGCTTGAGAGACGCCCTCTAATAAAAACTTTCTCTGTATTTGGGCATCATGAAGAGTGGGGTATACTGTAGACACGTGCAGATGACTAAGATGGTCTGTCTAGTCTAACCTCTTCCTTTAACAGCTGAGGAAACTGAGGTCCTGGTAGTTTCCATGACTTGCCCAAGGTCACAAAGATACTGAGTATCGGGGATGGGATTTGAACTCAGATTTTCCGGCTCCATTGTATCACACAGCTGTTTCCTATTAGACAGCTAGCAGCCAGCAATCTTGGGTTCTTAGTTCACTGACCTTCTTTTGGCCCTGAGTCTTGCCTCATTTGTAAAGTGAGGGGTTCTTTTCAGCTCTGATGCTCCAGGGTTCTACTGTTCCAGGTTGTTCCAAACTTCTGTTGTTTGCGACTATTCAGTCCTGTCTGACTCTCTGTGACCCATTTTGGGATTTTCTTGGCAAAGATACTGGAGGGGTTTGCCATTTCCTTCTTCAGCTCCTTATAGATGGAGAAACTAAGGTAAATAGGGTTAAGTGACTTGCCCATAGCTAGTAAATATCTGAGGTCAGATTTGAACTCATGAACATGAGTCTTCCCGATTCCCAGCCCAGGGCTCTAGCCACTGCACCATCTAGCTGTCCTTCCAAACTTCTGTAAAACACATGAACTCAACAATGTTTTAATTTTATATGTCCTAAACATGATTCTTCGGCTCAGGCTCTCTCTCCATAGCATTCCTTGGCTGTTTGACCTTTCCCACCTACATAATCCGAACACCTCTCTCTCTCTCCATCCCAACCTCTATCTCGGGCTTCCTCCAGGATATCTCCCCTGAGACGGATGGCCCACTAGCATCTCAAATTCAGTGGGTCCAGAACTGAGCTCCTCCCCACCCCACCCCAAGCTGGCTTTTTATTTAATTTAATTTTGCTTCAATCTCTTTGTTGGTAGTGTCATTACTCACTCTGTGTGCCACAGATGAAATCTTGGTGTTATCTTTGCTCCTGCCCTCTTCTTTACCTCGAATATCCAGTTACCCAGGTCTACTTAATTGTCTCCCTTAGGTTTATTTCCTCTCTCTCCTAGCTTTATGCTCTTGGTGGAGCAGGGACTAAACCATGTTTACTCTTTGTCGTTTCCTTCAGCGCCCAGCTTGGTAAACCCTTAATAAATAATGCTTGCAGAATATCCCAGCATTGTCCTGAGTTGGTGGGCTCGAAGTCTGGGCCAGGAAGCTTGGATGAGTGCCTCTGCCTCTCAGCATCATCGTATGTCCCAGGGAGAAAGGGCTGTTGGGAAGATCTCCCAGAGCCCTGGCTCTTGGGCTCCCCTGAGCTCCATTAAAATCTTTCCTCCTCTGGCTGTTTGTTTCAAGGCTAAATTAAGGCATGACCTGCATTTTAAATACTTCATAGCTTTGGCTGTCTCAAGAACCAGGCAGGAAAACAGAACACAAACATATACCTGACTGTCCTGAATGCCTTCTCAAGAGAGAAAGAAAAACCTTCATTCCCCACTCCTCCTCCAGGCTTTGGTTCTCTCTGGTTCCTCATAATGGAAATATCTCTGTCTTTTCTCTGTTCCTCCCAGGCCAAACCCTGCTGGGCCTTTAAAGCCCAGCCTGTCTTCTAGGAAGCTCTCCTGAGGACTCGGCCCATGGTGATTTGTCCTTCCTTCTTTTGATCTCTGTGGTCTATGTCATACAACTTAGCACTTGGTAATAGACTGTTACTGGTCGTTTCTCTGGTCTGGTCTCTTCTACCAGAGTGGGAGCTCCTTCAGGGCAGATTCTGATCTCCTCTTGTCTTCCCCGGCCCTAGCATCCAGCTGAGGACACAGTAGGACTGCTCTGTAAGTGGATTCACAATCATTGGCATGGAAAGTGAGAGAACATGACTAACAGAAATCCCTAAGTAATCCCTAAACCTGGCTCAGGATCCACTGGGGACTAGCCCCAAGGTAAAGGTGGCAGAGTGGATGGAATGTCTGGCCTGGAGTCAGGAGGATTCATTTTCTAGAGTTTAAATCTGGCCTCAGACAGTTACTAGTTGTATGACCCAGGGCAAGTCACTTAACCACGTTTGCCTCGGTTTCCTCATCTGTAAAATGAGCTGGAGAAGGAAATGGCAAACCAGTTCAGTATCTCTTCAAAGAAAACTTCCAATGGGGTCACTGAGAGTCAGACACTACTGAAATGACTGAACAACAGAGAGGAAGTCATTTTCCCAAGGTCACCCAGGGAGCCAGTGTAAAAGCCAAGACTATGATTTCCATAGTTTGAGTGATAGGTGGTGGTGGTGCTTGTTGGTAGGGTGGAACCGGGGAGACCTTGAGGGACCCAAAGGCCGTCCTAAGGAATCTGTATACCTCTTGCTGAATATAAAGTGTCCCATGTCCTCGTGTTTTTCCTCATTTTGCAAATGGGGAAGAATGGGGCACCATTTACCGCCCCCACCCAGTTTCACATTGGCAAAGAACCCAAGTCTCCCGTAAGCCCTTTCTCAAGGGAAGAACCCCCGAGGGTTACTTTATGCTGAGAGAGTAAGGGTCTCAGTGAATCCCAGGGTCATCAATTCGGGCTTCATAGATTTCTGAGTTCTTTGAAGCTTAGCCCAGGCGCAATTTTTTATGGGAGGCTTTTCCACATTTCCTGAAGTTGTTAGTCACTGTCCTTCCTCTTCAAGTTATCTGTGTACCTGCATCCCCACACCTGGGAGAGTGGAAGTTCCTGGAAGGTAGGGACTTGGTTCTTTTTTTCTTTGAATCCCAAGGACACAGTGACTAACCCTAGTAGGTGCTTATTGGAGGCTTGATGCATTAGGTTGGGGAAAAAAGAGCCTGCCCAACTCCGTGTTCTCCGTTGGAAGTCTGTCCTAGTCTAAGAATAACAGTAGCTCACATTTCTATGTTACTCTGAGGTTTACAAGCTCTTTGGGTAATGAAAATGAGAAAACTTTAAATGATTTAGCTAAGCTAAGAGAGGCAGCTCGGTGGCACAGTGGCTGGAGCTCCAGGCCTGAAGTCAGGAAGATATTTTCTTGAGTTCAAATCTAGCCTCAGACACGTCCTAGCTGTGTGACCCTGAGCAAGTCACTTAACCCTGTTTGCCTCAGTTTCCTCATCTGTAAAATGAGCTGGAGAAGGAAATGGCAAATCTCTCCAGTATCTTTGCCGAGAAAACCCCAGATGGGGTCAAGAAGAGTTGGGCATGACTGAGCAACAACAAAAAAGGTAACATGGCTAGGAAGTCCTAGAATTGGCTTTTGAACCCAGGTCCTTTGATCCTAGAACAAGGGTTTTTTATGTTCTTTTGTGTCCTGAACTCTTTTGGTAGTCCAGTGAAACCTATGGACTCTTTCTCAGAAGGATGTTGAAGGAGATACTAAATTATAGATGAATGGAGAGAAGGGGGTAGAGTAACCTCCCTCCTACCACAGTGTAGTAGGAAGGCCCAATTTATGATCTCAAATATAATCATGTATATGTTTGAATGGTCCGAAAT
>CM053623.1:417486515-417521900 GCA_028646595.1 Phalanger gymnotis
GGCTGATTAAACACAGTGAGTCAGAGAACTTTGCTTCAGACTCCCCTTTTCTCCCCCTCCCATAAGGAGGGCTGCCTTCTCTGATTTTTGACCAGTTGCTTCCAAGAGTAAACAGAAGGACCATCCCTGGGTCTTTGGGAAAGCTTGACCACATTTCCCAGGCCTCCCTCCTTCCCTTGACCTTTGACTAGGCTTTCTGCAAACTTGGATGAGTTTTGCCCCAAGGGTATATGGGTGTGGGTATTCGATTGACCTCACTAGAGCTGTGGCTTGTTTTCAGTTCTCCAAGGACCTGGGTTTTTATCTATCCTTCCCTTTCCCCTTACCTGCCACCCTTTGTAAATGATGGCCAAGCCTCATCCATTCTGCCTTCATAGCATCTCTGTATCAATCCTCTGCCCTCTGCTGCAATGTGTGCACAGTGCTTTGCAAAACTTACGAGCCAAATATAAACGTCAGCTCTTTTTAATAAGATTGTTAGGAAGGCTTTGATCCGTTCTGCTGTGGGTTATTGCATTAGCTTCATATCTGGGCTCACCCCTTCATGTTCTCCCCCTCTCTAGTGCCTGCTGCACACAGCTGTCAAAGTCATTTTCCTAAGGCTGACTTCATTTCTACCCTGCTAAAGACAGAGACCAAAATGACACATCCCCTGTCCTCAAGGAACTTGCCTCCTTCCAGGGAAAGTTGCTTCTGGTTCTAGGTACTGCTTCTGTTTGTGTTGCTGAAGATCCCCAAGCTTTTTGCCTAGGTCCCTCCAACTGATCTCTTTTGTGTTGTGTGTGTGAAAGGGGTCAGTAGTTCATTTGTCAGGTGTCATCTGGGAGCTCTTGTGTGTTTAAGGAAGGTGGTCCTGGTTACAGCATCTTAGAAACGTCTTTGAGTGGCAGGGATGGCAGGAGGAGTGTCTCTCTTTGTCTCTCTGCCTTGGACTTTGGGTAGGGAGGACTTTGAGGTCATCAGGTGGTGTAGTGTATAGCCCGGACTTGGAGGTAGATATGGGTTTGAATCTTGCTTCAGATACTCACTAGCCACAGTTTGTGATGCATTGACGCTGGCTTCCTTGCTCTTCCTCAAAGAGGCCCCTTCATCTCCTGATGGTGGGCATTTTTTCTGGCTATCTCCCATGCCTGGAACTTTCTTTGTTTCCCTCATCATCTCCAACTCCTGGCTTCCCTGACTTGCCTCAAGTCTTAGCCAAAGTCCAGCCTTCTACAAAAAGCCTTTCCCGGTTCTCCCTAATTTTCAGGCCTCCCCTCTGCTGGTTATCGCCCATATATATAACAACTGTTAGCGTTTGTCTCCCTCATTTGGCTGTGACCTCCTTCAGAGCAGGGACTGTCTTTACCTTTCTTTGCAAAATTTTGGTACATAAAAAATGAATAGTGTGTGTGCATATGCATGTGCGTGTGAGGCCTATTTCTACTTTTTCTTTGTGTCTATAGCACTGAACACAGTGCTCAGCATACAATAAATGCTTGTTGACTAACTCATCTGTAAAACAGATAATAATAACACCTCTCAGGATTATTGTGAGATCAAATGAGATAATATTTGTAAAGCACTTTGCAAATATGAAAGTGCTAGACAAAGGCTAGTTATTATATTATTAATTTTCCCAGCTGCCTTACATATGTTAGGAAACAAAATTGACAAACAGCTTTCTTGGGGATAACATTTTAAATCATTGTATGAGGCTGAAAATGAGGGCATACATAGAGAGATTGAAGGCTTTTAGGGGCTTATAGAACAAGATGACCACAAATTTCTTTCATAATGGAGTCTCTCTAAATAATATTTCGAATTCAGCTCTCTTTCATTCATTGGATAGATAGGCTGTGGTCCAAGGGTCCAGCCTAGAGGATACACCCTAGTTCAGATCTCCTTTCCAGGTTAGATCAACTCGCTTTAATTCATGAGTTGACACAGGCGTCACTTTCTCTCCCCAATGGGGTTGTTCTGGAGGGCTGTCTCTGAGGGGAAGTTGTTTACTAGGGTTGGGTCCTACAGATCTCTTTCTTTACTGGATCAGATTGTTAGGCCCTGGGGGGAAACATGGAATGACCCAGTCCATTCCCCAGGGAGAACAACTGACTGGAGAAAGATTAACATGTACACATTCTTTCTCAGGAGATTACGGCGCCAGAGAGATTGTTTGATACCCTTGGTTGGCAGGAGTCGATAGGAAGCCTTGTAAATTTCCCATTTGGGACAATTAATTTGATGGATTTTTAAAAAATCCACTCCTTTTAGTACTAGAGTTTCAGGGCATTAGTACCTCCATGCTCTAATTGTGTGCCAGAGTCTAGCCAAGGCTTTTCTTGAGCTGCCTCAGGACAGTGTCAAGATTTTGTTTATTCATTCAATCATTCAACAAATGTTTATTCAGATTGCTTTAAAAATTTTTTTTAAACATTTTAATTTAAAGTTTTGAGTTCCAAATTCTATCCCTCCCTTCTTCTTTCCTCTACCCCTCCCTGAGACAGAAAGCAATCAGGTTATACAAGTGCGATTATGTTAAACATTTCCATATTAGTCATTTTGTGCCGGAAGACTCGAATAAAAGAAAAAAAAAGAAAGCAAAAAGTCACATGCTTCAGTCTGTATTCAAACAATATCAATCCTTTCTCTTGAGGCAGATGGTATACTTCATCATTAGTCCTTTGGGATTGTCTTGGGTCATTGTATTGCTGAGTATAGGTATTCATAGTTCTTCATTGAACACTATTGCTGTTATGGGGTATAACATTCTCTTGGTTCTGTTCACTTCACTATGCATCAGTTCATGTAAGTCTTTCCAAGTTTTTCTGAAACCGTTCTGCTTGTCATTTCTTATAGCCCAATAATATTCCATTACAATCATATACTACAGCTTGTTTAGCCATTCCCCTATTGACAGGCATCCCTTTGATTTCCAGTTCTTAGCCACCTCAAAAAGAGCTGCTATAAATATTTTTGTATAAATATGTCTTTGCACAGTTTTATAGCCCTTAGGGTTATAACTAGAAAATTGCTCTCCAGAGTGGTTGGATCAGTATACAACTCTACGAAAAATGCATTAGTGTCCCAGTTTTCCCGTATCCCCTTCAACATCCAACATTTTCGTTTTTTGTCATATTAGCCACTCTGATAAGTGTGAGGTGGTACCTCATTAAAATTTGTTTTAATTTGCATTTCTCTGATCAATAGTGATTTAGATCTTTTTTTTCATATGACTACAGATAGCTTTGATTTCTTTGTCTGAAAACTGCCTGTTCATATGCTTTGACCATTATCAGTTGGAGAATGAGTTGTATTTTTATAAATTTGCCTCAGTTCTCCATTTGAGAAATGAGTCCTTTATCAGAGAAACTTGTTGCAAATTCCCCCTCCCCCCACCCAGTTTTCTGCTTTCCCTATAATTTTGGTTGCATTGGTTTTGTTTGTGCAAAAAGTTTTTAATTTTATGTACTCAAAGGATCTATTTTACATTTTGTAGTGCTCTCTATGTCTTCTTTGGTCCTAATTTCTTCCCTTATCCATAAATCCGACAGATAAACTATTTCATGCTCTCTTAATTTGATTATGTGTAAATCGTATACCCACTTTGACCTTGTGTTGGTATACAGTGTAAGATGTTGGTCTACATTTAGTTTCTGCCATACCGTTTTCCAGTTTTCCCAGCAGTTTTTGTCCAATAATGAGTTTTTCTCCAAAAGCTCAGATTTCAGGATTTATCACATACTAGATTACTCTGGTCATTTACTATAATGTAATTTGTACCTAATCTGTTTCACTGATCCACCACTCTGTTGCTAAGCCAGTACCAGATTGTCTTGATCATCACCACTTTGTAATGAAATTTGAGATCTGGTACCATGACAGACCACCTTCTTTTGTATTTTTTTTCATTGATTCTCTTGCTATCTTTGAGCTTTTGTTCTAGATGAATTTTGTTATCATTTTTTCTAGGTGTATAACATAATTTTTTGATAGTTGGATATGTCAATGAATAAATAGATTAATTTAGGTAGAATCGTCATTTTTATTATATTGGCTCACTCTATCCACGAGCAATTAATATTTTGCCAGTTATTTAAATCTAACTTTATTTGTGTGAAAAGTGTTTTATGGTTGTGTTCATATAGTTCCTGAGTTTGTCTTGGCAGGTAGACTCCTAGTTATTTTAAATTGAATTTCTCTTTCTATACCTTTAGATTGCTTTAAAAAATAGCAATAGTGATGGCTCACAGGTATGTAACACTTTATGGAACCTTAAGAAAGCATTGTTGGATAGTGTTGGAGTTAGGAAGACCCAATTTTGAATCCTGCCTTGGACACGCATGAGCTGTGTGACCCTGGACAAGTCAGTTAATGTCTTTGTGTTCCGACCTCACCATCTGAAAAATGAAGGGATTGGATCTGGTAGCCTCCATGGTGCCACCTAGTTCCAAATTATGATGGTATGATTTAGTCAGGCTCTACCATATTTAGAAGGCTATTACTGAACGTTGAAGGAAACTGGGAGCTTAGCCAAGCATTCTTCCTTCTTTCCTCCTTTTCTCTCTTCCTTCCGTCCTTCCATCCTTCCTCCCTCAGCACTAAGCACTATGCTTGGCTCATAGTAAATGTGTAATCTATGCTTTTCATTCATTCCCTAATTCTTCCCCAGAAGCAATCTCTCTTTTCTCTGAACTCCCAAAGCATTGCATATGTCTCCTATGACACTTGCTTTGTGCTGGCTTGTCCTATAGTCCTACTGAGGATTTATCTTCCCTGTTAGGCTGTCAACTCCTTGAGGCCAGGCTTATGCTTATTTTTAAAATTATTATTATTTAGCATTCTTTTCTTTTTAAATTTCGAGTCCCACCCACTGAGAAGGCAAGCAATCTAATAAGGGATAATGTTTTGCACCTCTTTGTATCTCTCCAGTGTGTAGCACAGGGTCACAGTAATTGCTCAGTAAATGCCTGTTGAGTGGATGGATATGATTTAGATGAAAGAGGGGAGGTAGGCATTTACTGTAGCAGTTATAAAATACCCACTATGAGCTGGCTATGTGTCACTATCACCATCTTCAGGATCTCACGCTGTAGTTGAAGACAAAACCTTTGTGTACATGTGAAAATAACTTAGGGAAGCTTACAGCACAGCAGGTGAACAAATGCAGGTTACACAGTAAAAGCCGTGTGGATGTGGGAACTATTGGCACAGAGAGGTTTAGCCACTAGGCCAAGATCGCCCAGCAAATGAGGAAGCTGCTTAAATGTTGCCTGGGAGTTCTCCTCTGACATGACTGAAATTCATAGCCTGGAGCCTTCAGCCCAGCCTCTGCCCCCTCACTGACCCTTGCTTGCTTCCAAGAGAGGCCCTTGACAGTAGGTCCCGAGGTCTCTTCATGGAAAAATGCTCTGACTTGAGTGACCTCCCAATGTATATCCTCATGGGGGAGAGTGACTGGAGCTTCTGTGAGGGAATGGGAAGAAGGGATCATTCTTCTACTGTTCCTTCCTTCCTTCCTTTCTTCATCTTCATCTCTGGCTCAGATACTCAGCCTCCCCACTAGAAAAAAAAAGCAATATTTGGGGGCCTTGAAGACAGTAATTGTACAGGCCAAAAGGGAGAAAGAAGCACCTTGGTCTCCAGGAGCTCTTAACAATCAGATCCTAATCTGCTGGGATGTCCGGAATAACAGTTAACAGCAACAATTCATATGATAATCTAAGGTTTGCAAAACATTTTATGAAAATCTCACCGCTTCCTCACAACCACCCTGGGAGGCACGAGCTATTATTATCCCCACTTTATAGATGAAGAAACTGAGGCAGACAGGGGTTAAGGTACTTGCCCAGGGTCACACAGCTAAATCCGAGACCAGATGTGAACTCAGATCTTTGTGACTCCAAGGCCAGTGTTCCCTCATGGGGTTGTTGTGCTGATCAAATGAGATAATACTTGTGAAAATCACTTATTGGTGTAGGGCCTGGCACATAGTAGGTGCTTTATCAGTGTTAGTTATAATGATGGGTGATTGGCCAAGAGCCCACACCCCTCCTGGAGTGGGGGTGAGGGAGTGCTGTGGTGATGATGATGATGCAAGTCATTTAGCCTTCCTTGCCTCAGGTTCTCCATCTGTAAAGGGAGGGGCCTCTGCGTCTGGATTAAATGGCCTTTGGGGTCCATTCTTCTCTACATCTATGACCCTTTGATCCCATTTGTCGGATAGAGATACTATAGAGAGAGTTCCTGCTCACGTACAGGTCAACAAGTATTTATCAAACACTTACTGTGCGTTATTTGTTGTTCAGTCATTTTTAAGTTGTGTCTGACGCTCTGTGACCCCACTTGGGGTTTTCTTGGAAGAGATACTGGAGAGGTTTGCCATTTCCTTCTCCAGTTCGTTTTACAGATGAGGAAACTGAGGCAAACTGGGTGAGGTGGCTTGCCCAGGGTCACAGAACTAGTGTCTATGGCTGGATTTGAACTCGAGAAGAGGACTTCCTTACTCCAGGTCTGGCATCACCTAGTTGTCCTGCTATGTGCCAAGCCCTGTGCTGCAAAACAAAGATAGTCCCTCCTCTCAAGGAGCTGAAAAACTGGGGGCCGAGGGACAGAGGAGGTACCTTCATGGGGACATGAAGAGGTCGTAGAAGAGCCTAGAGAGGAGTGAAGGAGTGAGTATGGCAGGCTTGGGTCCTTTCCTTAAAATGGTGGTTCTGGGAGGAAGGGGCCCCAGGGGCGTGGTGCTCTCTCAGGAAGAGAAGGCAACTGAGACAGGATAGAACAAGAAGTCCTAAGAGTCAGGAGAGCATCCTGAAGAGGGATGAAGGAGACCCTGCAGGTGGACTGGAGGACCTCTGACGATCCTTTCCAGTGTCTAAGCTCAGTCCTTCCTGCCATGGTGTGTATCCCTTTTGAGTAGGATAACAAGGTGGCCCCCAAAACGCAGAAAGATGGAGTTAGCTCCAGATCCGGGGCATACAGGGTTAATTCTGCCTGTGTTCTCTTCCCAAGCTGAACCCTGTCAGCTCAGTCATCTGGATTACTTATTAACCTCCCCAATAAAAACTGCCTGTTGTGGGTTTTTCCTCCCCCATGTTTAATTCATGCAATATGGAGTGACTTTGGTGGGTACAGGCCCTTTGCTGTGGAGATCAGTGAGGAGACAGGGATATATGGTAGGATTCCTGACCTCAAAGGGCTTACAGTCCACTGTGGGGTGGGGAGATAAGAGAGGCACACCAATAACTCTTGTTTGCAGTAGTTTGTGATGAAGGTCATATTAAGTGCTGTTGAGGTTCAGAAGGAGAAATCCTTGTCATTTGGAGGGCTTCATGGAGGCAGTGGTATTTGGAGCTTCACTGGCAAAGATTGGTAATATGTATTTCATTGGGTAGAGAAGGGGAGAAAAAGAATTCTATGAAGTGCTAACATCATGGGCAGATGACCAGGAGTACGTCGTGTTGGAGGAACAGGACATAATTAAGCCAGTTTACTTGTAGCAGACTAATTTTAGGGCAGTAGTGGAAGATGAGACTCAAGACCTTGAATATCGGGTTAGAGTTTGCATTTAACCAGGAGAGTGAGCGAATCAGACCAGTTAGCTGACTTTAGGAAGGTCGGCTGAGGAGGGGGCATTGGGCAGAATAGATAGGAGACTAGAAATACCCCAGAATAAACCATATATAAATAAATAAACCGTAATAAACCAATAAAAATGTTCTTTAAGAAGCTGTCTGTCCCTCCTCCAGCTTTCCTGGTGAGATTGGGCCCTGGCCCAGAAGAAGCCTTAGAGATTCATGGCATTTCGGAGTTGAAAAAGTCCTTAGATCCTCTATGAGTTTATGTGGGATGGCCCCTCCGCAGTCCCTCTGCTCCAGGAGGGGTGTGGGCTCTTGGCCGACTCCCCTGCCCAACCCCCATCACACCCCATAAAAGCTGGCTTTTCTTTCTGTCCCTCTCGCTGCCTGTCATTTTCCTTCCTAGGAGAAGTTCAGCTCAGAGGGCTTGCCATTGTTCCCTGGGGCCTCAATTATGCAGCTCACCAGCTTTGAGGGCTGCTGCCGGGCCCAAGGCCCCAAGCCAAATATTTCAAACCTCGTTAGAGGTAGAGAGAGTGTGCATAAAGGAACCTGGTACCCCCTTCCACAGTCCACATGTCTCCTAGTTACCCATGGGGGTAACAATTTATTTTCACTTGTTTGTTTAAAAAAAGAAATTCTTGTCCTGGTAGCTCAGAGATACCTGTCCTTTATAACTGGAGCTAAATAAATTCAGAACACCTTGGCCTCCCTCTTGTACCTGGCAGCTTGACCCATCCGAGGGCCCCTTCCCATAACCCTCTGTCATCCACAGGTCCTGCCTGCAGGTCTTTCCTCCCAGCCAGACCTGCACGGGTACAGAGAGAGAGTGAGTGGCATTCCTTTCGGCCATTGGTGAGGGGCAGAACCCCACATTCCAGCACCATGACGACAGCTTGCTTCCCGCTTACAGGTCTGTAGGCAGAGTATTTAGATGGAGACAATGGGGCACTGTTGAAATGCCACTGCTGTGCTATAGCAGAGTGAATTTTAATTGAATTTTTTCACCCTGAAACTTAGGGCTGTGGTATTCATCTCCTCATTTCCCTATTTTCCCACCCCCAAATTGAGAGCAAAATACTTAGGTCTCTTCTTCCTTCCAACCCCACCCTCTTGTTTTTTCTTTTTTTCTTTTAATTCTAATGGTATTTTTGGGATAGATGATTTATCTTGTAATTCTCAAAGCAGGCAGGACCAGGGATTTTAATTTCATCAGTATCATAATGGGGGAAGATGATGGGGTGGGGAGAGTGGTATTGATGCCAGTACTGATGGACCCAGGTACTTGACACTGAGTAGAGGAAGGAGCTGATGACCCCTTTAGGAGAGTCGTTTATAAGATCAAGATGGTGGTGGCCATAGCAGTGAAGTCTCTAAATTCTAAGGTTTTTAGTTGTTGGTCTTAGTCTGGCTGTGCCTCTGAGAACAGAGCTGTGGTTCTGGGATTTTGAAAAATCATATCCACCCTCCCTGTGTTTTTCAGACATCAGGGACATAGTTTGAGGCCCAGGGCAAGTCAGGGGAGGGGGGCAGTGGTTAGAACAGAGAATTCTGAAAAGTGAAGGTTGTCACTGAACCAACCTAGAATAGAACCTGGGTGTCCACACCTGAGCAAGGAGGGAGGGGCGGGGTTGGGTGGGACCAGTTCCCGAAAAAAACAGCCTTCATAGGACCAGAGAGAATTGAATTCCACCTCGCCCATCTGTCTGTCTCAGCAGCAGCCTGGTAATGGAAACACGATTGAGCTATCTTCTCTGATAGTCAGGGCCCAAATCTGTGATGAAATGTGTACTTGTGTGGTCTTTGTGGGGCCGTGTGGATGGAGAGAGCTAAGGGACCCACACACACAGACATTGACACGGACAGACACACAGACACACACACACGCGCGCGCACACACTTTGGCCTCTGGGGGCTTACTGTCTTTGACACACTGGTTCAGATAGTGCTGGTTTAAAATAATATACCAGAGTAAAATAATACTGTCACATGCCCAGGGTAAGAACATTTTAGAACTGAGGGGGCAAAGGGAGGGACATAATTGCAAGAGGGATTAGTTGCTGAGGGCGCCTAAGTCTAGGCAGTGAGCCTCAGGGAAGCCACTTACTTTTGTCTAGCTCAACCTTGGAAGCCTTCCTGGAGGAAGTGGAGTTTGGGGAACAATGGGGATTGGAAAAGAATATGGGTGGGTCCTGTCCTAGGAGCCTGGACCTTCTCCTTCAGGATCCGCTCTCTTCCCTTGCTTTCTGTGATGTTGCACTCTGGCTTCTTTTACCTACTCAGTCTCCTTTTCTGGATCCTCATCTCTCTTCCCTAAGCACGGACATCCTCCAGGGATTCTCACTCCCCTCTCCCTTGGTGAGCTCATCATTTCCCACTGATTCCATGGTCATCTCTGTACAGATGAAACTCTGTTCTCTCCCTTGAATCTTAGTCTGTCACCACAAGCTCTCAGATAGACATTTCTACACAGGCGCCCTACTGGCATCTCAAATGCAAATTATTCCAAACAGAACTCATTTTCTCTACTAAAGGTACCCCTCCAAACTTCTGTGTAGGCACCAAGATCCCTGTCTCCTCTCCACCCCTTCCCCAATCACTCTGGTTTATAACCTCAGAGACATATTCGATTCTTCCCTTTCTCCTCTCTGAGAGATCTAGCTACTCTGAGATCTAGCTACTATTCCCATGTAGTGTGGCTTATTCAGGTTGGGTGTTCAGGAAAAGGACAAAGAAAATATAATGAGCAGATTAATCCTGGTCTGTGCCTTTCAAGAGAGCTGGTGTCCGGAGCCATCCCTTCAAATGTATCTAAAGATTCTTTCTTTATCTTCTCCGTCTTCAACCACGCCATCATGCTCTAGGATACAGCCTGTGGTCCAAACTTAGAAACCAAATATTTTTTCTTCCCTGAAGGATTAGCTTCTGTAAAAGCTATACGTTGCGGCCACTTCTATAGTGTATCTCCCTCTCAGGTACCTTTGGTATGGGATCCCACTTGTGGGGGCTCAGGAAATTAAGAATTACAGGATCTCTGTAGAGAGAAGGTAGTACTTATCCAGAATTGCCTTCTGTCAGGTCTACCTGCTTTAACTGTGGGGACATTGCCTTAGCGACTACATTATCTTTCTTTCTCCCATTCATAAACTTACACATTTGGAAGGGACTTTGGGGAAATGTAATAACTGAGTCCCAGGAAATTAAAATGATTTACCCAAGGTCATGCAGTTGATGGGATTTGAATTCACCACCTCTGACTCCAGTGCTAGTGTTCTTTCTAATGCATCACTCTGCTTTGAGGTCAGAAATAATGTGGCCCCTTGTTTTTGATCAGGAAGATAAGAATATGGCAAACGGGGCCTCTCCCCACGTCATGTAAGCTTTGGTCCTCGGGCACTGGCAAACCCATTTTGCAGATGGATCTGCTTCTCTGTGACTAGGCTACCAGGTCCTCCCAAATGTAGATAAATGTTGGAGGCCATTCGGTATCAGTGAGATTCTTGGCTGGAACTTCAAATGATAGTAACTGGTAGAGAAATTACAGTGGCTCATGCCTCAAGGCTCAGTCCTTGGCCCTATTCTAGTCTGTGTTCTTATTAAGGGCTTGGATGAAGCCACAGATGGCATGCTTATCACACTTGCCGTTGTTACAAAACTGGGACAGACGAGTCAGTGCTTTGGAAAACAGGATACAAAAAAATTCTTTTTTTCAGTGGACTAGAGCTGTCGACTGAATCTAGTAAAGTAAAATTTAATTTAAATTTTTTAGAAATGTCTTATGGATGCCTTTTGATTTTTTTTTTTCTCAGAATTGTTTCCCCTTGACTCTACCACCACACATAACAGCTATCCTTCCTTAAAGGGTAGAACAGTCAAGCAAAACCAGCCAATAAAGCGACCTCATCTGATAGCATATGCAGCATCTCCTACCAATAGCCCAACACCTCTGTGCCATGAGGATGGAAGTGTGTTTTGTCCCCCATCCTTTGGAATCAAGATTGGTCATTGCATCTAATCCAGAATCTGATACAAAATTAAATTAAATGAAGTCTTATATTTAAATTAAAAAAAATATCAGCTTTATTCCAAGGTAATCTAGGAATGACTGGACAGTGATTTGATGAAACATCTGGTAGAAGGAGTTTAGGGGACTGGAAGCTCAATGTAAAGCAACAGCACTTTAGGACATGTAAATGTTGTCCCAGGCCATAATGGGAGATGTGGCATCCACAGTGAGAGTGGTGGCGATGGGTGGGTGGGTGGTTGTGATAGTTTCACTGACCTCTGTCCCGGTCAGATCACACCAGGAGTATTGTGTTTGATCCTGGGTGTGACTTTTTTTTTTGCTTTTTATTTAGTATTTTTTCCCCAATTACATGTAAAAACAATTTTTAACATTTGTTTTTAAAACTTCCGAGTTCCAAATTCTCTCACTTCCTCCCTCCTTATCCCCCTTCATTGAGAAGCAAACAATTGGATATAGCTTATACATGTGTAGTCATGCAAAACATTTCCATAATAGTCATGTAGTGAAAGAAAACATAGACCACCCCCAAAAAAACCAACCTCAAGAAAAATAAGGTGTTTTTTTTTAAGTATGTTTCAATCTGTATTCAGACACCATCAGTTCTTTCTCTCAGGATGGATAGCATTTTTCATCATAAATCCTTCAGAGTTGTCTTGGATCATTGTATTGCTGAGAATAGCTAAGTCATTTACAGCTGATCATCTTACGATATTAATTTGTCTGCAGTACATTTCACTTTGTATCAGCTCGTGCAAGTCTCTCCAGGCTTTTCCAAGAGCATCCTGCTCATCATTTCCCATATTCCATCATAATCATATACCACAACTTGTTTAGGCATTCCCCAGTTGATGGGCATCCCTTCAATTTCCAATTCTTTGTCACAAGAAAAGAGCTGCTATTTTTGTACATGTAGGTAGTTTTCCTTTTTGCTTTTTTAGCTCTTTTGGGATACAGACCTAGTAGTGGTATTACTAGGACAAAGGGAATGCATGGTTTTATAGCTCTTTGGCCATAGTTCCAAATTTCTCTACGGAATAGTTGAATCAGTTCATAACTCCACCAACAATGCATTAATGCCCCGTTTTTCCCACATCCCCTCCACCATTTGTCATTCACCTTTTCTGTCCTATTAACCAATCTAATAGGTATGAAGTAGTACTTCAGAATTGTTCTAATTTGTTATTTCTCCGATCAGCAGTGAGTTAGAGCATTTTTTTTTTATGGCTATAGATAGCTTCAGTTACTTCTTTTGAAAACTTCATGTATTTTGATCATTTATCAATTGGGGAATGGCTCTTTTATAAATTTGACTCAGTTTTCTGTATGTGTGAGAAATGAGGTCTTTACCAGAGAAACTTGTTTTTAAAAAATTTTTTTTTTCACAATTACTATTGCTAACTGTACTTCCCTCCATCCTATTTCCTGCCCCCCCTTCCTGATTATTCTATTCTCTCTCCCCTTTCTCTCTCTGTCTCTCTCTCTCCCTCTCTCTCTCCCTCTGTCTCTGTCTCTCTCCCTCTCTCTCTCCCTCTGTCTCTGTCTCTCTCTCTCTCTCTCTCTGTCTGTCTCTTTCTCTGGATATAATGATAAGATGCCTTAAAGTTTGCAGAGCTCTCTTATATGCATCATCTCATGTGATCCTCACAGCAGCCTGGTGGTGCAGGTGCTCTACGTGCTCTCCCTGTTTTACAAATGAGGACAGCAGCCTTGGAGATTTCAAGGGACTTGCCCAGGGTCACGCTGATCATAAATGTTGGGATTTGAAGCTTGTTCTCCCATTACTCTCTCATCTCTGAGCCTAGTGCTCTTCTTGCCACTAGGCCAGCCACACTGACATCATCACCTTCACATATTTGGGCATAAGCCCAAGGGATTAAATATACATTGCTTGGACCTACATGTCAGAACCAGGCACCATGTGTGGATGTTGCCAAGTGGCATATGTCAGCTGGATGTAAGGAAAAGCTTCCTAAAAGGTATTAAGACATGGAATGGACTGCCTTGAGAGGTGCACATTTGCTAAAGTGATTTTTCCTTAAGTGTATAACCATGTCAGTCCACTGCTCAATAAAGTCCAGTGGCTCCCTATTGCCTCTAGAATCAAGTGTAAATTTTTCTGTTGAGCTTTTAAAGCCTTTCACAACCTTATCCCAACTCATCTTTCTAGCCTTATTGTATATGACCCCCTCTCCTGTACTTTGTAATCTAGCCAAACTATGGCCTTCTCTCTGTGACTCACATGTCGTACTTTCATATTCTATCTCTTCCCATCTGCACTGGCTGTTCCCATACCCAGAGTGTACTCTCTCTCTCCTTCCTAATTCCTGAGAATCCCTCTCTTCATTCAAGGTGAAGCTCCAGTACCATCTTGTATATAATCCTTCTTTTGATCCTGCTATCCCCCTCACCCCACACCTCCCTGTCCCTAATTGCTAGGCCTTTCCTCTTAAAAAAACACCAAGTTTTATTTTGTCAATTGATAAAAATTCATCTTCTCTTTGTCCTTCCCATTCCCCCTGCCCTAGTTCTGCTCCCTTCACTCTGCCTCAGATTAGGGCCCTTCTTCTATAATAATAATAATAATAATAAATATAACCCTATATTGAACTGCTTCCTATTTATCTATATTCTCTTTATGTTAATCTTATATATACTCGTTTGTCTCCCTGTTAGAGAGTAGTCTCTTTTTAGTTAAGAATGATTTCATTGATTGTACTTGAGTGTCCACCCCCTGGCATGTATTAGGTGCTTAATAAATACTTGTTGTTTGATTGAGCTTCCTTTTACCAGAGGTCTTCTAGAGAAGGCTGAATGATCATTTGTTGGGATATTGTAGAGGGAATTCAGTGTGGGCTGGTAGAAAAAATTGAGGGTCAGAGTATCATCTCCTTATTATCTGTATGAGCAAGTCACTTATAACTCTGTACGCCTTGGTTTTCCCAACTAGGGGGTTGAAGTAAGATGAATGAGCCAGATTAGATGCTCTCCAGGGTTCCCTCCAGCTTTAAATCTATAATTCTCTGATTCTTGATCAGACATGAGTTGGACTTCGATGGTCTCTGAGGTTCCCCCCAACTCGAAGATCCTGTGCCCAAGTGGGAATGAACTCTGGATTGGGGTTTTTTTTTCTGTCTTTCTAACTCATCAAAGCCAAGTTCTCAAAGACTGAAATGTGTGTGAGAGTGCTTTGAAAAGTGTAAAGAACTTTGCCAAGTAAAATCTGTGTTCTGTTTTAAACTCCAGGGAGGCAGTTCAATGTGTGGAGAAAGACTTAAGCCGCCTTGATATGAGAGAGCTGTGCATGTTGGTGGTCTGGCGTAGGGGACCGAATGCTGAAAATGCGTGGCTCCATCCCTTCCTTACTCTGTGACCTTGTAGATTCTCTAGGCCTCAGTTTATTCTTCTGTGAAATATGCTTAATCATTCTTATGATGTATTAAGAATTCTTAGGAAAAAGAAACACAAACTACATTCGGAAATCCTACCTTGTAATGCTTTATTGATAATAAAACTGACCTGTAATAACAGCACGGGTATAGTAAGGAGAGATACAGGTATAGGCCTAAACTAGGCCTGGTCTATTGGCGCCATGAGGCTCAGCTTTGCCTTAGTCCCGAGGGATGGAACAGCACCTTGAGCTCTGCTCAGAAATGCAGGCTGGTTGAAAGTGGGCCATGAAAGTTGGAGCTGGCATGGTTTTATACTCTTGAGTAGACAAAGGGAGCTGGCACTCTTTGTAAAAGCATCTGTCTGAAGTGGAATTCCTGCACGTGTGTGAACATGCCAATCACAGGCAAATTAGCAGAGACTTTAAGTTGTGAATTCTGAGTCTTTGCCTTTCTCTTTATCCCCAGAGCACAGTACAGAGCTCTGCCTGGCACATAATAGGAGCTTAATAAACCCTTGTGGACTTGAGTTGACATGCCTAGGTTGGTGCCTTATGGCCCCACTAGATGAGGCCACTAGTCATCTTTGGCTCTTTCTGTTGATGTTTCCCCCTTCTCTCTCCACATGCCTCAGTAGAGTGGCAGGGGGTTGGGGTTGGGGTGAGGGGAGTAGAGCAGAGCTGAGCTTTACCAGCCTGCATCAGTCAGCCTGTGTCACCGGCTTGTGATGAGAAGCATGTATTCACGCACGTAAATTTTCGTTAAGCACTCACTGTGCGTTTGATTATCACTGGGGATACAGATGTGTACTGGGGGAAGCAGCATACCTCAAATCAATATACGGCATGTAGGTAGGCATAGCTTATGTAGGCTGGGGCAAACAATAGCTCCAGACAAAGTACCTGAGGAAGATTTGAGTAGGAAAAGAGCCCTGAACTTGGAGTGAGTTGACCCAGGTTTGAATCCTTGCTACTCATGTGACTTTAGATAAAGCGCTCAGCATCTCTGGGCTTCAGTTTCTTCATCTGTAAAATGAGGAGGTTGGACTCATCTAGAAGCAACCTATGAAAATTGTCAGCGGGGGTGGGGGACACACAGAGTGTCAAGGAAAGCGTCATGTAGATGGTGGTACTGGAGCTGAACTTTGGAGAAAGAGGATTTTTTTTAAAGTTCTTAGAAAATTCCTTTAAACTTATGAAATTAATAAGCATTTGTTTTCTGTTTTCACTTCCCATTCTCTGTCAGTTCAGAAAGAAAGAGAAACAAAACCTTTGTTGAAGTATGCATAGTCAAGCAAAACCAATTCCCACATCAGCCATGTGTAAGTGACAGCTAGAGGAGATGAGCAAGGTATTCCAGGTGTAGGGGCTGGCTCAGAGGCAGACGGCATTGTGAGTTTGGAGAGCAGCTGGTAACCTGATTTGGCTGGAGCTTGGAGTGTAAAAAATAAGGACGAAAAATGGAGGTTGAAGCTGAACTCTGAGGGGTCTTCAATGGGAGCTTTTCATGAGGAAAGTAACTTGCTTATGGTGATGATGATTGATTTTGTGTTAACTTTTTAATAAGAAATCTGCTGTTAAATATCCATACGAATAGTCAACATTGCTTAGTGACTACATATACATGAGTGTCAGTGCACAGTGTCACTTTTTCGAGAGTAACTCCTCCTCAGTTCCCATATTTGTCCATCTGCGTTAATTTTTTTTCTCATACGATCATAGTTACTGTGTAGTTCATTTTCTTAGTTTCGCATTAGTCTATGCAAGTTTTTCCAACTTCATTTTTTGTTTTGTATTATTCTGTTAAAAAGTCAGTTCAGCTTTCTTCCTATTCCTCATACTTGTAGATCTTAATTGCTTCATAGCATCCTATTACACTAATGTAACTATAGGCTTTTTAACCATTCTCATATTACTGGACATTTTAGGTGGCTTCCAGTTCTGCTGTGTGTGTGTGTGTGTGTGTGTGTGTGTGTCTGTGGGTCTGTGTGTGTGTGTATTTTTGCAGTAACATATAGTGCTGCTATGAAATTCTCCAGAGGTATTTTTTTCATTTGTTGATAAATTTTGTTTTGACCCAACAATCCCATAGACAAACTTTTTCTATCAAAGCACGTTCTCTGAAAACAGTTGATTTCTGACTTGTTAACAGAAGGGAAGGTTGTGTCCTTTAGCTTAGAAAATCTGGTGCCAACATTGTTATCTTCAGCCAGAGTTCTACTGCCTCTCAGTGACAACTCTATTTACATTGTTGCAGTTGGTTCATATAATATTTTCTGAGCTCTACTTTCTTCACACGGTGGCATCGCTTCATACAAGTCAGGGAGATCATTTTAGCAGCTGTGGAAAGGATGGATTGGAGACTGGAGAGGCTGCGTACCCAGAGACCCATTAGGAGCTTATCCCCATTGATCAGGTGAGAAGTGATGAGGGTCTGAACAAGGCTTCTGGCTGTGTGAATGGAGAGGAGGGCCTGTGGAAAATGAACAGGAGTTGGCAACTCTTTGGATGTCTGGGAAGAAAGACAGAGACAGAGAAGAGAGGACTGAGAGCTTGCCTTGGGTCACAGAGAGGATAGCAGTACCCGCAATAGAAATAGGAAATTTGGGAAGAAAATACAGAGTGGAAGACAGGGAATTTAGTTGACTATATGGTAAATTCGAGGTGCTGGGGGAGACATCTAGTTGGAGACATTCAGAAAGCAGGTGAGATACAAGACAGTATGGGATAATGGAGAGGATACCACTTGGTACACCGAATACAGCATGGCACCATGTAGGCCATTATTGGCCAGATGAGAGGAGACTTCTGTTAAGTACCTCTTGTGTGTGAGTCACTGTGCTTATGCTGGGTACCTAAAAATAAATGGGAAATAGTTTCTGGGGCGGGGGAGACTTGATGGTGGATGTAAGACCCAGGCTTCCTACCCTCAAGGATCTCAGAGACTAGTAGGGCAGATGAGACACATTGACTAAAACAAAAGGTATAATTACCATGGTATATGTGTCATGAAAAGTACATGCTGCTTTGGGAACATAGAACACTGCTGCTTGGGGGTAAGGGGTGACTATAAGATCAAGAAAGGCTTCCTGGAGGAGGTGGCCCTTGCTCAGAACTTTAAAAGATAGACAACATGTCAAAAAGTAGAAGTGGGGGGATAAGGGAAGTTTTAGGTAGGCAGGACCCTGTGAACAAAGGTTTAAAGGCAGGGGCTCTCAGAGTTTGGAAGGAAGCAATCAAGCATTTATTAAGAGCCTATTATTGCTAAATACTTTAAAATAATTTTCTCATTTGACCCTCCCAACCACTCTGGAGTTAAGTGCTGTTATTATCCCCCTTTTATTGTTGAGAAAACCAAGGCAAACAGAGGTTAAGTGGTTAGCCTAAAGTCACGTAGCCAGTAAGCGTCTGAGGCTGGATTTGAGCTCTGGTATTTCTGACTTCAGGCCCAGTGCTTTGCCTCCTCGCTGGAATGGAAAGGACCTTAGAGATATCCTTTAGTTCCACCTTCTCACCTTCCACATGAGAGCTGTAGAAGGTTTGTGACTCATCCAGGGTCACATAGGTAGTAAGTACCAGAGATGGTGCCAACCTAGGTACTCTGAGTTCAGTTTGGTTTTTTATTTTTGAGAGGCAATTGGGGTTAAGTGACTTGCCCAGGGCACATAGCTAATAAGTGTCTGAGGCTGGATTTGAACTCAGGCCCTGCAGACTTGAGTTCAAATCCAATGCTTATTCCTCTCCACTGCCGCTTACCAAGCAGTTCAGATTGGCTAGATCATCAGGTAAGTATGGAGGAGATGCACAAGGTAAACAAGAGTCTGTTGAGAGAGAAGAATGGTGAGAATGGACAGGACTTGGGGTCAGAGGACCTGAATTCCCCAGTCTCTGTTCTCAATCAATCAGCAAAAATGTATTAAACCCTCACTGTTCCCTGACACTGGAGATATAAAGACAAAAGGGACCTTACATTCACTGCTACGGCTCTGTGTAACCTTAGCTGTGTCACGACCTCATCGAGACTCAGTTTCTTCATTTGTAAATCGAGGGGAGCAGAATGACCATTGATGTCCTTTTGGCTCTCAATCTGATCTTTACAATTGCTCATTGCCCCAGACAGATATAGGGCCTAGGACTGGGTCAGTGATAAGCTCTCCCTTGAGTGGGCCCAGGCTTTCTCATCTGGGGAGCGGGGAGGGGCCCGGAGCACAGAGATCGGTGGTGGCAGGTCTGTTAACAGAGCTGCAGAGGCCCAGAGGAGGGTCTCAGTCAGAATCTTCCAGGAGCAGGTAAAGAGATGCAGTTAGGGAAAAATTTCAGAGCTCAGGAAAACAAGGAGGGCCCAAGTTTTACACTTTAGCAGTGTATGCCGCCTTAGGAGTATCATTCTCTGCCTTCCCGCTTCCTCAAACCAGCTCTGCCCAGACCGCTGCCCGCTACTGCTGTCCTCACCCTGGGAAGGCAGACTGTTGTTTCACCATGGCCTTGGGTGGGGAAGCCGTGGGACCCAAGACTGGCATTCACCTTCTTTTCCTGATGTGTAGCCTAGGCCTGAGTGAAAGCAGTAAACACTAGTGATCAATACTACTGGTGAATACTTCATGAATTAGATATTTTTTATTTTTAAAAATTGTGAACTTTAACATTCTCAACAAAACAAAAAAAATTTTAAAAACATCCTGAAGGCTCAATATGAACATGTAATAAAGCTCTTTATGATACAAATTTTAATTCCCTGTATTCCCTTTCAGTCTATTCTCATACACTTGGGAATGCACAAAATTCTTCGTATAGCTGCAATCAAAGTATATTCAGTTATTCTAGTCCTTCTTTTCTTTCTTTGTGTAAGTCTTTTCCAGGTTTATTATATACCTGATATTTGTCATTTTGAATGGCACAATGATAGTCCATTACATTCCTCAATTTGTTCTTCCATTCCCTTTGGAAATCTAGGTTGCTTTCAGGGTTTGTGATTGGCTCCTGTTACATAGCTATGAAGGCCGCCTTATAAGCGAGTCTCTCCTTTTCTTTCTTTTTAGTTATGTCCTCAGTAATGAGACCACTTGGTCAAAGGGAATGATGAATTTTAGGAACTTTGACATTGCGTCCTGCCAGGCAGCTGTCCAAAAAGATTGTATTGGTTTACGGTTCCACTACAAAGGGCGGTGCCTCTTCTCTAGAATTTAGGTTTCTCATATATGTATGTTAGCCAGTAGGAGATAATTCTTCCAGAAAAGCAGAGTCATATAGTAGAAAGAGTACAGACTTGGAGTTGAGAGAGACCTGGGTTCGAATTCTGCCTCTCACACCAGTTCTGTGTGACTGAGCACAAGTCATTTATCTCTGGGCTTTAATTTCTCCATCTGTAAAATGAAGGAGGTTAGACCAGGTGATCTGTCTCAGCTCTAAATGAGTTTAGAAAAACCTAAGCAGCTATATAGTTGTCAGTTTTCGGTACTGTTTGGTTGTTAAACTTTAATAGCTTTTAAAGTGCACTAAGACTTTTGGGACAACCTGAAAATACTCTGTGTCTCCCCCACCCCTATATTGTATTTAGGCATCCCATCTGGCTCGTCCCCTCCATTCTTAAACTCTTGGAGTAACCTACACCCAATGACTCCACTTCCTCACTACCCTGTCTCCCTCCATGATCCTTCATAATCTGATTTTAACCTCAACCACTATACCGAAACTGTTCTCTTTAAAACAAAACCGTTTTGTTTTTGTATCACTTTTATTTCTAATATATTGTCCTCTAATCTCCTAGCCATCTCTTGTAACAAGGAATTAAAAAAACTCAACTGATCGACACATAAAAGAAGTCTGACCACATATATGCCATATTGCCTCCCTACCCACAGTCCCTCACCTCTGCAAAGAAAGTACATTTTCTCTTTTCTTCCCTGGAGCCAGGCTTGGACATTATAATTACACAGGCACAGTTATCCTGCACCATTTACATTGATATAGTTGTATCTGTTGTCTTCCTGGTTCTTCTTTCTCCCTATGTCATTTCTTAGAAGTCTTCCCATGCTTGTCTGAATACTTCATAACCATCTCTTCTTAGAGAGAATGAAACTCACTCCCTTAAAGGTCACCAATGATGAAAAACAAAAGATGGCAATAATAATTTGTCAAAAGGTTAAAATAAAGGTCACTAATGACTTTCTAATCACTAAATCCAATGGCCTTTTCTCAGTCCCTGTAAAGGCAGTTGACAGCATAGGCTGGCCCCTTCCTCAGAGATACCTGTGTGTCTATTGGCTTTAGAGATACCACGACTCCCCCTTTTTTCACTTGACTCCCCTTGACACCTCTGTCTTCTTTTCATTTCCCTAAGGCAGCAGTTCCTCAAGGGTCTTTCTTCTTTTCCCCTATCACCATTGGTGGTCTCCTTCCATCCTGTGGTTTCAGCTGTCACCTTTACCCAAATCATTCCCAAAGTTGAGTATCTAGACCTGACCTTTCCCTTGAGTTCTAGACCCAAATTCCAAACTGCCTACAGAATGCCTCTACATGTCCCTGCAACATCTCAAACTCATAAATTTGTTCTCTTTTCCCCTAAACCTGTTCCTTCTTGGGCATTGTTATTTCTGTTTTTGACACTATCTAGTTTTTGATGGAACTGTTCAGCATTTCTGAACAAGGTAATCTAGAGGAAAGAATACTGACTCTGGAATCAGAAGACCTGGGTTCAAATCCTGCCCCTGATTCTTACTATCAAAGTGACTTTGGACAAGTCACTTAACACCCTCCTCCCCCCTCTCCCCCCCCCCCCCCCCCGTTTGACTTTGTCATCTGTAAAATGAAGGCATTGGACTAGACACCTTTTGTAGTCTCTTCTATGTCTATGACCATGACCATGAGAGTGATGTGACAAAAATATTTTAAGAAGCCTAATGTACCTTTGGTGAGCTGTTGAGTTGGATTGGAGTTAGTGTCTTTCCGATCTCTGAGCCTCAGTTTCTTTTCTGTACGGTGAGAAGTTTGGACTGGATTTCTAATGCCCCTTCTCTCACATCTGTGCTTCTGACTTCTCGAAGTAATTAGGAGGTCTTATTCACTGCTTCCTTCCCTTACCTCAGGATTGTTTAGAGAGTTCTTATCTCAGAGAGCACCAGTTGAGGCAACCCACCTGGCTCCATCCGCCTTTAATCACTCTAAAAGGGATTAAAAATCCCCATCTTTTAGAAAGTCGACGGGAAATTCCAAGAGTCTTCTAATCGTTTAAAGTTTCATTGAAACTTCCAGCCAAATGACCCCTGGAGGAAGAGAAGGAAGTTTTACCCACCTCGGCACCTTTGGCATGAGACTATAGGGGAGGAACCATGGTCTATTAACCAGTCTTTTTCCACTTCCCTCTGTGTGTGTGTGTGTGTGTGTGTGTGTGTGTGTGTGCATGCGTGCATGCGCGCGCGCTCTTATGTGCTTGTGCATTCTCTTGGGTTCTCACTTGTGTGTGTTTGTTCCTCACCTCCGCACTGCCCAGGTAGGCCCGATCCCTTACTTTCCCCAGCTTTTTAAGTGATGACCTGGCTTTGAGGTCTCTCTTGCACCTAATGTCTTAACTGACTGACTAATCATTGGATGCTTTAATTCTGATAATTGTAACTTGTGGCTTTTTAATGGCCAGAGTACCTTGCCAACTGAGAGGAAAGCCAAAAGCTTGGGAGCTAATGTTTCTGGCCTCCTTTTCACTCTCTCCTCAGGCAGTATCTGGTGGGAGAAGGGGGTTCCCTTAGACCAGCGGATTATTTCCAACTGTTCTCTCTCTCTCTCTCTCTCTCTCTCTCTCTCACACACACACACACACGTGCGGCGCGCGCGAGCCCCGACTTGTTCATTCAAGGATGGGGAGAGTTTACTGGTTGCCTCATACAATGACATTTTGTGCATTCTTGGGAGAGCACAGAGGCAAAGAAGGGAGCCTCTCTCTCATTTGATATCTCTGGCTGGTATAAAGGATTTCAGGCTAATGAGGGTCATTTACACAGATTTTAAACACCCGCGCTTTAACTCAGTACATGGTGATTGTCTAGGGGTTTGCTAGCTTCTCCATATGGAGGCAGAATTTAGAGCTGGAAGGGATGTTAGAGATTATTTGGATCAGCCATGGCTCTACCCTCCTCTCAGGCCCCAATTTTACAAGTAAGAAACTGAGGCCCAGAAAATGGAAAGCACTTGCTCTAGTTGGTAAGCAGAAGAGTCAGGAATTAATCCAAGCTCAGGCCTTCCAACTCCAAACTCAATGTTCTTTTCATTCATATGATGTCTTGACAACCTGGAGAGGTTCCTTGTGGCCCGTTGTATACCCTGCTGTGTGGGCACATAGAGCTATGGGCCTAGTTCTCATTTGGAGTCTAAAGGATGGAAAGATAGACAAGATATAAAATGTGCTTTATGTTCTCGTCACTCTGATGGAGTCAGTCTACAAGTATTTATTTACTCAACCGTGGAAATGTCAAGACCCAGAAAAAATTGGAAGCAATTCAGGCAGAAATGTCTCTTCTTATTCCTCTCCCCCCTCCCCCACCCCATGCACAAGGACCTTGAGGTCTTTTCTTCTTTCTTTAAAACAAAACAAAAATGGAAAAAAAATTTAGATTCTGAGTTTTTAAATGATGAATAAAATCTTCATAGTAGCTTGTCTACATACTGTTTCCCAGGCTTCACACTCTCCAAGAGATTTATGAAAGTTCTGTGATAGGAAAATTCAGTACGGCTAATTAGAGCAGTCGCTTCATCTGCCCAGATAATACAGTATGTCTTTGTTAGGCATTTTTTTGCCAGATGACCCAGATACTAGCAACCTTTTTCAAGAATGATAATAAAATGTCTAATGTCTTCCTCACAATCGTGCTTTGGGGATAGGTAGGACGAGTATTAAATTACTCCCATTTCACAGATGAGGAAATTGAAGTTTGGTGAATTGTGAGGTTAAGTGAATCTACCCAAGGTCACACAGTTATTGAATGGCAGAGACAGACGTCTATTCCAGGACTTGTTCAAAATCCTGTGTTCCTTCTATTAAGTTCATTTCCACATAAAAGTACAGAAGAATGTACAGTGAATTACTTGAAACAGGAAGAATTTTACTATCAGTCATTTTGTGTGCTGCATCTGACTTAGACTACAAACCAAGCAGCCCTGAATACCCATTGTTCGAGAATGACTTTTAAATGCAGCTGAGCCCAGCGCCCTTTGGTCTAGAACTGCAGGCTGGGAACCTGCTTAGTCCCTCTCTCCTGCATACAGCATGGCAATGAGGCCTTTGCACGATGTGCCTTCTGATTCTTTCCTGGCACCTACCTGGACACCCTGTGCCTTCCACAAGGAAGAAAGTGGTCGGGCTGTGCTGGCAACCCCTCTCGCCAAAGCAGGAGGGAGTAACGGAGCTTGTGGTAAAGTGGGCAAAGCTTCGCTTTTCTGGAGTCTCCGAAGAGACAGAAACTGCTGATCATGACAGCTTAGTAAATGAGACTGATTAGTTGGAGTTCCATGTGAGAAAAGTTGTACTGAAAGAATCTGGAGGGTTTTTGTTTTTCTCTGTTCCTCCCTCCCCTTTCTAAAATGAAATCTTTCTATCCGTTTGACTTTGTGGTTGGACACCAAGGCCTGAAAACGTAGAGCTGTTCTTGGTTGGTGGTTTCTTCCGTTCTCAGGGTTTACCTGCTTCTCATTAATTGCCAGAAACTGAAACGAAGTTGCTTAAAGTTCAGCAGCTGATAGCCTCTGTTGTAACACAATCTAACAGTACTTAAACCTAATTTAGTCACTAAATTTGCATATATTGCCTGAATAAATTTTAAGTTGACCGTGCTAAATAGGCTAATTTTATGAACTAACCAAATTAGATATCAGTCAATCAATGAGCATTTATTTATTAAGTACTTACTATGGGCCAGGCACTGGGCTGAGTGCCACGGATACAAAGAAAAAGCAGAAATAGGCCCCGCCCTCAAGAAGCTACATTCTTTTGGGGGAGGGGGTACATATAATACATGCATATTTTTATGTATTATGCATTTGCTTATGCATTGTTTATATATATATAAAATCTGTGTGTATAGGTATGAACACACATATACATATATAAGTGTGAACATATATGTATATGTGTATATTAACTAGCCTCTCTAGGTTTTTTCCCTCTTTTCTTAAATGAAGGGGCTGGATATAAGCTCTTTGAAGGCAGAGAATATTTTAGTTTTAATTTTTGTAACCTCAGCACCAAACACAGTGCCTGGCATGTTTGTCGTTCAGTTGTTTAGTCATGTCTGACTCTTCGTGACCCTGTGGACCATATTGAGTTTTCCTGGCAAAGATACTGGCATGGTTTGCCATTTCCTTCTCCAGTAGATTGTGGCAAACAGAGGTTAAGTGACTTGGCCAGGGTCACACAGCTAGTAAGTGTCTGAGGTTAGATTTGAGATCAGGTCTTTCTGACTTCAGGCCCAGCACTCTGTCCACTGAGCCGTCTAGGTGCCTGGCATATAGAGGATGCTTAATAAATGCTCGTCTCATTGAACTGAAATTGAGAGAGATCATGGATTCTCCTTCAGAAGCCTGTGAAAAATGGACGGTTTCTTAGCATTCTAGCTGAGGGAAGGGTAATGCACAAGATGTCTGGGAGAAGTCTCTTTGAACCCAGGGAGTCTGATTCCACGAGGGTCTCTGGAGAGTCTTCCCAACTTCAGAGATGTAGGTGTTCTCAGGCCTGGAATCCCACAGAGGTTTCTCTCACTGGTCAAGTGGGATGTCTGGGTATTGGGTGGGGCTGTAAAATTCAGATACAAAAAAGACTTTCTTCTTTTGCAAACGAAAAATACAAAGAAGCGCTTCAGAAGGGAGCCCACCCTCTTAGAGGGCTGAATAAATTGGGCTCCTTGGGGGTGGATCTGACTCCTTTTGGAGTCTTGGCAGCAGTCAGAGGCAGATAGGCTTGGAGGGCACTACCCTTGGCCAGGGAGGGCAAGCTGAAGTATCCCACCGAGGCTTGTTCACCCAGGGCCCGGGCTGCAGCCCAGGCAACCTCAGAGCAGGAGACACTCAGGAGGAGGCCAGCACTGGGCACATTCTCACCAGTGAGTAGTATTAGCAAGGGGACTGAGTGTGTGCTATTGAGGGAAGGTATTAAGGGTGTGTGTGTGTGTGTGTGTGTGTTTGTTCATCCCTGTCCTGGATCCAGAACCCTTCAGCCATCTGAGAAGACAGGGAATAGCTTTTTCCTGCTTGTGTATATCAGAGTAGAAGAAAGGTGGTAGGGACATGTCTGGGGGAGTGTTTGGAGCTCCCAAGGATTCATGAACTTGGTTTCTTGGCTCTAAGGGATGTGAGTGGGTGTGTGTATAATCACCCCATCTATCATCAGGAACCATTTTCCCTAATCCCCAGTGAGCCTCTTCTACTGTTTGCTTCCTAAGTCTGTTGGAAGGAGAGATTTGTAGGTTTTAACATATGTTGCTATTATACATCAGATTTAGGCAGCATTTACCTAGTGGGCCGATGACAAGAGCCTGGATTTTGCCTCAAAGGACCTGGGGTCAAAGGCCGTTCTGATGTTTACTTTCCAGGCGACTTTAGGCGAGTCATTTTTTTGGTTGTTGTTGGTTGTTTCAGTCATGTCCTTCTCTTGGTGACCCCATTTTGAGTTTTCTTGGCAGAGATACTGGAGAAGTTTGCCATTTCCTTTTTCTAGCTCATTTTACAAATGAGGAAACTGAGGCACACAGGGTTAAGTGTCTTCAGGGTCACACAGCTGGTATCTGAAGCCAAATTTGAGCTCAGGAAGAAGAGTCTTGCTGACTGCAGTCCTGGTACTCAAGCTGCTGAGCCATCTAGCTGCCCCTAGGTCATTTTATTCCTTTATATTTCAGTTCCCTCAATTATAAAATGAAAGTCTGGATTCGGTATCTCCAAAGCCCCAGCCAGCTGTAAGTCTGTGATCACCAGATTCTTTTTTTTAATTTTCAGGAACTTAATGCAGAAAGAACAGGGCTGGAGGCGAGGCAGGGTTCATAAATATTCTGCAGTAGAGGGTCTGCAGGGCCTGGCAGGATAGGTCTGACATTCACTGATTAAGGTTTCTGGGTTTGCTCATTTTTTGGAGGACAGAGGAGAGATGGGGGCAGGCTCCTGGGGAAATCCCATTTTCATAGAAAGTCTAGCTTTGTTTCCAGTCTGGGCTACTCCAGTCCTAGCCGGGGGAAGTTTCTGCTGTTCAGTACAGCTCTTGGTGGGTTGTACAGCTAATGCTTAGCCATTAGCTTGGAGAATAAGGTGGATTTCAAAAAGAGGGCATCACATGCATGCCTGGCCTCATTTCCACAGCCCTCTCTGAATTTTGGGTGAGTACTTTTGTGTGTGACTCGGTAACATTTCAGGGGGACTGGCTAAAACAGGGACATTCCAAGGGCGTGGAGGATGAAACAGTGATATTTTCAATGTGTACTCACTTCCTGTGGCGCCCTCCCTACCCCCCCTCCCCCAAAAAAGCAAAAACCAATCAAGAGTATTAACAACTTTGGGATCCTAGGCAAGTCACTTAACCTCTGTTTACCTGTTTTCTCATCTATAAAATGGGGTAATAATGGCACCCACCTCCAAGCGTTGTCGTGAGGATCAAATGTGCCTGGCCCTTGGTAAATGTTGTATAAATGTTAGCTCTTCATTAGTCTGTGCCTCTCTACACTGAGGGTCAGGCTGCCTTGAGCCACATTTGTCTGCTTTTCCCGTTCTGTCTGACTGGTCCTCCATCCTTCATTTCCTTCCCTCACCTCTCCTTCCACTCTTCTCTTGCTCTAAGGAGCATTTCCATTGTCTCTTCCCGTGCACCTTTTCCCAGCCTGGACCTTGATTGTACGTGGTCCTGAGGCAGGCTTGGGGGCTACAAGCCCCATGAGTCCACTTTGGGCCACCCAATCACGGACTATGAGAAGAACCTTAAAGATGAGATAGTCCCTGGAACTCAGAGCCAGAAGGAACCTCAAAAGCCTTCTTTTCCAAATTGTATCTGAATAAAAATGCATTCCTACAACATAACTGAAAAAATGGTCATCAACTTTGAGAGCTTGGAGTGAGATAATAATTATAGTATAATAATTAATAATAATGACCAAGATATAGTGCCCTAAGGTTTGCATAATGCTTTACAAATATTATCTCATTTGATCCCAACAACCACCCTGGGAGGTATGTGCTATTATCCTTATTTATAAAACAAGATGGAGAAACTGAGGCTGACAGTGGTGAAACGACTTGCCCAGGGTCACTCAACCAGTAGTTTCTGAGGCCAGTCTTCCTGACTTCAGGCCCACTATAACACCTAGATACCTCTGGGTAGGTTGGAATAGAACTGGGTGTCTCTCACCTTTTTAGTTCTTGACACCATGCCCATCTTGATGCAACATTTTTGTCTCCCACTTTTCACTCTGAGGTTATTGCCCCCTAACATCAGGTGACTCCCATCTTGTTTGAGTTGTGATGGTTGATTTTTTTTAACGCACGTGTGAGATTTTATATTTATCCCCCTTAAATTTCAGCCCATTAGATTTGGTTCCAGAATGTCAAGATTACTCTGGAGTCTGACTTTTTTATCCACTGTTGCCATGCCTACGAGCTGTGGCTTCCACATATTGATGACTGTGCCATCTTTACCTTCATTTAAGTCATTGAGAAAAATGTCAGACCTCACGGGGCCGAGTGCTGATCCCCAGAGTGCTTCCCTGGACGCTTCTTCCCAGGGGATCGTTAGATGACTCCTTTCTGGGTCACAACTTACTGTGAGTTTTTTCCTTATTTTACAAGGAAGAAACTGATCCCCTTAAGGGGCTTGTCCGAGGTTTCATAGCTGAGACTCAAGTCCTCCCCTTTTTCATTCATATATATACACATACACTCGTATATATGTATGTATATGTGTACACATACATGGGTATATATATACATATATGTATGCATATGTATATGTACACACATACACATTGTATGTCTATATGCATGTATGCATACACACATACTTTTCCTTTTGGAAGACTTTTTTAATGTGAAAAACTTCTCAGACCCAGACATGGTGGTACCTACCTGTAGTCCCTGCTACTAGTGGGCAGGCTGAGGCTAGAGGAATCATCTGAGCTCAGGAGTTCTGAGTTGCAGTAGGGCTATTGCTGATCAGGTGTCAAGACTTAAGTCTGGCACCATTATGGAGAGTCCCTGGGAGGGAAACGTGCCATCAGGCTGCCTAGAGAGGGGTAAGCTAGCTAGCGATGGAAATACTGGTCAAAGGTTCTGTGCTCTTCAAGGGCTATGAGTGGCCGCTGTTCTTCTGGCCTGGGCTTGAGATTGGGAGATTAAGGCTCTAAAAAGCAAACAAATAAATCAACAACTCAGGCTTTCCAAGTAATAGTAGCTGTACTATTACTGTTTGTGAATTGAGAAAATACAAGATAATAAAAATGACTATAAACAGTAATATTTGTAAGTGAATTTATATATACATACATGCATATATGTATATGTGTTCATATATGTGTATTCACATACACATACACACAAATATATTTTTGCAAGACAATTGGGGTTAAGTGACTTGCCCAGGGTCACATAGCTAGTAAGTGTTAAGTGTCTGAAGACAGATTTGAAGTTAGGTCCTCCTGACTCCACAGCCAGTGCTCTATCCACTGGGCCACCTTGCTGCCCCATGAATTTATATCTTATCAATCACAGAAACAGCTATGTAGATTTGAAAAATAGTAATACTTTTATGTTGGAGATATTTGTTCAGCCTACAGAAGGTATATATTCTTATTCTACTGAGACATGCTACATTTTTAAAATTAGCACAAAATAAAGCCCCTCCGGTTGAGGAACCACTAGACTAAACCCAAGGACACTTTTTGTCCCTTCTGCCCAGGGGGAGCAAAGAACCCCGAGGGTGAGAGGTTTGTCCAGGGAATTCCCTCTGGGGGTCAGCAGGCAGAGGAGGATTGAGTAGACAGACCCTATTTTGATGAAGGCCTTTATTCTCTTCCTTCCTACTTCCCGCTCAGATTTGATCTCAAGCATAAATCCACATTTTCCTACTTTCTGGTTTCTGTGGTTAGTGACCTAGGGGGCTGGCTTTCCACTCGGTCTGGTTTCCTCTTTCAGGGGCAGACCCCAGGTTGATACTTTTCTTTATGGGGTTGGGGCATGAGGAGAGACCATTTTGATAAGCGCAGGGGGCTGGGGATACTGCCTCAGTTTCCTTATTTTTAAAATGACAGGGTTTGACTCCATGGCCTCATACTCTCAATCCCAGGATCCTCTCTCTAGGCTCTTCAGGGAAGGGAGTGGAAATAGTGCTCCTCTTCTCTCAGACCAATGAGTGCCTTATTAGTAGTTCACTTAGCTTACTCACATCCTGGAGAAAAGGTAGCTCTGGGGACGGTTGCAGAAAAGGATGCTGGAAGGTTAAGGTTTGGCCCTGAGGACCAGCCAGGACCCAGGAACTTTGGCTGTTAGGATGTTATCAAACTGACCTGTCATTTCACAGATTCATAAATTCAGACCTGGAAGGAATCCTAGCGGCCATTAGGTCCAGTTCCCTCCTTTTGTGGATGAGGAAACGGAGCCCCACAAGTGTTAAGTCAGTCAGTCAATAAGCATTTATTAAACGCCTACTGTGTGCCATCCACTGGGATAAATAGGTCTTGCAGCTAAAAAGTGTCTGGGGCCAGATTTGAATTCTGATCTTCCTGATCCCAAGTCAAGTGTAGCTTCTTCTAGATGCCCATAATGGATGGCTGTTTTCTTGTTTCTGGTGGTACCTGCTCTTGGGCAGTGGGACATCTCTCTTCACACCCCCTCCATCCCAAGAGCACACTGAAAAGGTACATCTGTAGTTATTCTGCCCTATTCCCAGGAGAAAGAGAGGCTTATCAATCGTGGTATCCCAGTGCAAGGCAGCTTACCACTTTCTTTGAATTGTCTCATTCATTCATTCATTGGCCAAACATGGATTAAATGCCTACTATGTGCAGAACCCAGTGCTAGGTACTGGGAGATAGAAAATTTGAATGACTGTCTGATCTCATGGAGCTTTCAGGCAAAGTAGGAGGCCATAGGGTGAGAGATCTAGATTGTAGTACTCATCTTACAGAAGGGGAAACTGAGGCCAGAGATGTCAAGTGGATTATTCCAAAGGGCTAAGTAGCACAGCTGTAATTCAAACTCAGGTCCCTTGACCCCAAATTCAACTAGCATCTAGTGCTTTTTTTTTTTTTAAACTAGGACTAGGAGTTTGAATCCTGTCTCAAACCCTAGCTGGGTGATCCTAGGCAGATCACTTAGCTTCTCTCAGAGGGACTTTCTCTTTTTCTAAAATGGAGATGGTGGCATCTTCCTCATGGGGTTATATGTGAAGCTTTGCAAACCTTAAAGCTTTATAGAAATATGTGCTGTCATTGTACCTCACTGTCTCTTGCTGTTACAGCTCCTTCTCCCCAGGAGATTTACTTACTTTCTTTTCTAAGTATGGCTTTGGAATCATCAATTCTCTGAAGGTGTGGATGGAAATGGATGGCTGAATGGGGTCTTTCAGTCCCTTATTGCAGAGACTTTGTGACCCTGGGCAAGTCACTTATCTTGTCTGCCTCAGTATCCTCATTTGTAAAGTAGGGATAATAACAGCACCTGCCTTCTGGGATTGTTTTGAGAATTAGATAATAATATCTCTAAAGTGCTTAGTGCAGGGCCGTGGCACATAGTAGGTGCTTAATAAATGCTTGCTTGCTTGTTTGTTTTCTTTAGGCAGAAGATCTGAGTTTAAGTCCCATGTTTGCCCATTAACTTGTTTTTCCTGGGCATTGGCTATAATCCTGTGTAAAACGAGCATGCTGATCCAGACCATCTCTAAGTTTCCTTCTGGATGCAGCAAAAACTGAGGGAATTAAGCAGTGCCCATTTGAGATGATGGAAACCTTAGGAAACACCCAGAGGCTCCTCTGGCAGAGACGGTTTTGTCCCTCCCTCCCCCTCCTCTTCCCCTCTCTAATAGTTTCCTACTTAGTGGGCTGTGTCAGTTCCTGAGCCCAGATGCCCCAGAGACAGCTGCTGTCCTTTGTCCTGGCCAAGCCCCTGGAGTGGAGGCATGTGTGGGGAAGAAGAGGGTCCTGGGTGGGCAGGTGGGTGGTTGTTGGGACAAAGCTGGGGTGAGTGTGGTTGGGGATGGATTGTGGAAGGATTCCACAATCTCCTGCTCTTGGCCATGCAGAATTTGAGGCAAATGGTCCTAAGACCCCAGGAGTAGGCAGCTATTCTAGCATGTAGAGTCCTGCTGTAGGCACCGCTCTGTGCCTTTATGCCTCAGTTTCCCTGTCTCTGTCTTGAGGATGATATACCCTTGCTTCTCCTCTTCTTGGATGTTCAGGAATAGGAGGGTCTCTGTCTAGAAGGGCTAGAAATGCTTCTTTTTCTTATCTTGGCCACTCTGGTCCTCTGATCAGAAGGTTTACATGAGAAGCCAGCCAGAGGCTGGACCACCATTTGTCTGGAGTATTGTAGAAGGAATCCTTGGTCATATATAGCTGTGGGTCAGACTTAAATGACTCCTTGAGGGTCTCTTCCAACTCTTCTCGATACTTGAGGGCAGTTGGGAAGCATAGCCCAGTAAGCAACCTCAGTGCTTCTTAGGTAGTTGGGAAAATGGGCTTGTTTGTTTTTTACGTTAGGTGAGCTGAGGGGAGTTATGGTTGTCAAATATTGCTATTTTCCTTGATATGCCGGCTCATACCTGCTATACTGAGAGAGGAGGCTGTGTGTGTGTGTGTGTGTGTGTGTGTGTGTAGTATGGGAAAGAGACTTCCATGGCATTGTGGTGTAAAAAGAGACAAATGGATCTGGTAATCCAGGGATCTAGGTTGTGCCACTAACCGGCTAAGTGATAGCTTGGGAACTTTATTGAGACTTCTAGAGTCTCAGTTTCTCCTCTGAAGTGAGAAGATTGCACTACTAAGCTCCCTTCCAGCTCCACTGTTCAGTGAGTTCTCTACTTAAGATGCTGGGAGCCGAGTCATGATATCATTGCTTCATGTTATCCAGAACCCCAACCCTAACCTTTCCCCAGGAGCCCCTCCCTGTCTTCTCATTTCTTGGCATCTCTGCTCTGTCCTTCCTCCTTCTTTATCCCTCTTCCCACCTTGACCATGGTTAGAACCTTCTTCCCGTTATCCCCACTTCTCCATCTTGTGCTATTCCCCCTGACTCTACTCAGTAGGCATTTATTAAACACCTATGGGGCATGTATTGTGCTAGATATTGCCAATACAAAGACAAAAAATGAAACAGGCTCAAGGAATTTACATCCCATGGGCTAGCTACTACATGCACAGGAATAATTCCAGTGGAAGGTAAGTTGAGTGGAAGAGGGGAGATCAGGTAAGGCTTCATGGAGGAGGTGTCTCTGGAGCTAAACCTTTGAGAAAGACAAGGGTTCTGAGATTCAGAAAAGAGAAGGGAGGACATTCTGGGTGTAGGGAACAGCCTGTGCAAATATGTGGAGGCAGGAAATGAAGTATGACATTCAGGGAATCTTGCTGCTAGTCCAGTGTTGATCTTGCTGTCTTCTCCAGTGCTGGACATTCTTTCTCTCATGCTCATAGGACCAAGAGGAAGAGTTTGCCCCATCTTGCTCCCCATTGCTACTTCCTGACTGTTGATCTCCTGACTTCACATCTTTTCTTCCTCTGAAGTCCATGTCCCCTGACTGCTGCTGTTAATTAGGCGCTTACTCTCCCACCTTCCTTACAGTCTTTCTGTCTCCCCGCCCCCTGCTACCATCTGCAATTTCAGTATTCACTTTGAAGGCTTATACGAAAATAATAATTTATCGCCCACAATTAGGCAGTAATAGCTGACATTTATGGAGTAATTGGAGGTTTGCAAAGGGCTTTATCTTATTTCATCCTCACAACAACCCTAGGAGGAAAGTGCCATAGATATGATTATATCCCCATTTTACAGATGAGGAAACTGAGACTAAGGTTGAATGACTCATCCAGGGTCATACTGCTCCAGTCAGAGTCCAGGTTTTCTGATAGTAAGATATTTTCCACATAATAAGGCAAAATGTTAGCATTGTGTTAGAGTTGGGATTTGAACCTAGGTCTCTACTGTGGGTCCCTTAAGTTCCATTGATTCTGAGATTAAGTTTCACCTGCTTGGCCTTGGAACGAAGCTTGAAGAGCAAAACGGAAGTCAGATTTGAGTTTGAGAGTCAAATAAAAGTCTTCCTAAGAACTGGGGAGGGAGTTGGAGTTCTCTTACTAGGGGTCATCTAGTGAAGCCTGGACGAGCACTTACTCCACCAAAGAGTGGTCCAAAGTATTTGCCTGTGTCTTCTCTTTGGCTTCAAAGGTCCTGCAGATCCCCTGGGCATGAGCAGAGCTAAGGCCAGCATGCCCCGGGGTCCTTAGGGTGGCAGTTGTGGAAGTCAGGGGGCTCTGCACACAGGTGTAGGGGCTTGGCTTTGCCGAGGGGATGCCTCCATCCTCTCTGCCCTGGTGAGGTTCAGCAGGTTTGACCCCCGGAGGGAGAGAAAGTGTTCCGGTTCCAGAACAGGAAATACACAGATCAAGAATTGTTTTCCTTCTTGGGGGTGTTAATTAAGACAGATTAGATTTCCACTGAGTGAGCCTTTTGTTGCATAATCCTTTCTAATCAAGGCAGTTTCAATATTGCCCTGCTTTCAAAGAACTAATTCACCATCATTAGGTTGGCTTGTTACTGTTTCGATATGTATCTGTATCCCTATCATTATGTATGATGCTGTCCCTTCCTGGTTTTTTCAGCCTTGGTTTAGGGCCCAGCTGATTTCCCCCTCCGACCTCATCCATGTAGGGCTTTGTGCCTGGATAAGGAAGGATCATATCCCCCATGAAAGCATGTTTCCTTCCTTCTCCTGCATTTTATTAGATACTTACATACTTGTTTTCTTTGGTTCGAGAAAGTAATCTGGCGCCAAAATGATAAGATTTTGGATTCTCCTTCCAGTTTCATGTTTATTAATGTCTCTCGGTTTCTGCTGCCCAGAATGTAGATGAATCCATCCGAGGAATCCATTCTTGAATAGTCAGACTGGAATTAGAAATAGGCTTTGGGTCCAGAGACTAAGTCCCTCAGCCCCTCATAATAATAATAAGAAGAATGATAATAACTAAGATTCGTGAAATGCCTTCATTTTTGCCAAGCACTTTGCCTACATTATTTCATTCGAGCCTCACCACAACCCAGTGAGGCGGGTTTGTAGTAGGAAGGCCGAATTTATGATCTCAAATATAATCATGTATATGTTTGAATGGTCCGAAATCGCAAGGTATGAGAGATTCTCTAAGGAGAAAACAACAAGAAATTTATTTAGGCCCCACCGCAGCAAAAAT
>CM053623.1:417522400-417575898 GCA_028646595.1 Phalanger gymnotis
GGTGTTCTCAAGCCCCGCCTCAATGACCAGAGACCATTGGTTCCCGAGCTGGCCCCTCCTAAGTCACCAATCCACACCCACACAGGTTTCACACCTGACAGGGCCCTGGGCCTGGGGCTTAGCACTTAACAGCTGAAAGTACTTCCACTCAAAAGAAACAAAAGCCATGCTAATGAGACAATTTTGCTTAACAACACAGGGTTCTATGAGTATTATTATTATTCCCAATTCACAGAAGAGGAAACTGATCCCCAGAGATCACCTGACTTGCTGCTGGTCGCATAGTTGGTGAATGTCAGAGGTGAGATTTGAACACAGATCTTTCTGACTCTCAAGCCGTAACCATGCACTCAGCCATCCTGCCTTCTTATCCTGAGTCATCCGAGTCCGGCTGGCTGCCCAGAGAATCCTGGGCTCGTGCCACTGGTCTCCTGCTCACCTGCATGCACCTGGTTTGGGACTGCATGGTTCTAGGTGAGGGCTATCCTTCTGGAAGGCAGGTCCCTGTAAATCTTGGTTTGAACCTTGCTTCTAAACCTGTGGGAAGTCTTTTCCTCTACTCTGAAGATGAAAGGCTCTGGGCCCCCTCACGGCTCCTTTGATGATATTCCCTCCACAGCCAAAGGGAATAATTGATTACCAAGTGGGACAGGTTCCCTATATTACAACCTGAAGCCTTGTGTTATGCTCTACAAAGAGCAGTGGTACTGAATTCAGGCCCAGTAGGGGAAGCAGTATAGTTTGGTGGAATGAGTGCTGGATTTGGGGTTTGAGGATCTGAGTTCAAATCCCACCTTTGCTTCTTGCTAACAGTGATTTGGGCCAAGTGACTTAACTTCTTGTGCCTCAGGTACCTACCAGCTGTGTGACCCTGGGCAAATTATTTCTGCTTCATTTCCCTGCTTTGTAAACTGGACATAATAGTAGCACCTACCTCCCAGGGTTTGTTGTAAGGATCAAATGAAATAATGTTTATAAAGTGCTTTGCAAACCCTAAAGCCTTGTATAAATGCTAGCTATTATTACTACAGTATTATCATCTGAGGGCTGGGTGGTACAGTGGTTAGAGTGTTGGACCTGGAGTTAGGAAGACCCAAGTTCAAATCTGGCCTCGGATCCCAGCTGAGTGACCCTGGGTAAGCCACTTCACCCTGTTTGTCTCAGTTTTCTCATCTGTAAAATGAGCTGGAGAGAAAAATGGCAAACCACTCCAGGTATCTTTGCCAAGAAAACCCCAAAAGGGGTCATGGAGATTAGGACACATACAATTGAAATGACTCAACACAACGATTATTATCTACAAACTAGGGAGAATTGTTTTTGTACTTTCCACCTCAGGATTGTTGTGAGGAAAGCAAGCAACGTAAAAGGCTTATATAAATGTGAGCTATCATTATTATTGATAATATCACAATTGCCGCATAGACTTGATGCCCCATGAGTCACCCAGACTTGCTTGAGGTAGCATGTTCAGACTTCCTTTTTTTCTTTTTTTGCATTTCAAAAAAGTTTAATTGCTGTACTTCCCATGACTGTTGCCAGCCCCCTCCACTGATAATCAAGCAAAGCAAATCAGTATATGCTCAGGTCTGCAGGGCCAGCTTTGGTCAGTGTTGTGAGCATTATCGAGATTCCACTTAACTTCCATCTTCATCCAGCATGGTGGCTAGATCCCTGGTGACCCGGAGTAAAAAAGACACGGGTGCAGATCGTGCTTCTGACGCAAGCTATTTGATCCAGGTCAAAGTCATTTAACCTGCCTCAGCCTCAGTTCTCTCATTAAAGAAAAAAAAAAAGAGGCCCCAGTGACCTCTAAGGTACCTTTCAGCTCTAAATCTATTTTTCCTTTAAGTTTTCTTAAGTGTTTTTTTGAATTCTTTTTTTGGAGGTGGGAAGGCAGGGCAATTGGGGTTAAGTGACTTGCCCAAGGTCACACAGGTACTAAGTGTCGCGTGTCTGAGGCTGGATTTGAACTCAGGTCCTCTTGACTCCAGGGCCAGTGCTCTACTCACTGCACCACCTAGCTGCCCCTTTGAATTCTTGATGTTACTGAATTCATAATATTCAGTATATATATGTGTGTGTGTGTGTATGTGTGTGTGTGTGTGTGTGTGTGTGTGTGTATATATAATATACATATATATACATGTATATATATATATATCATGGTGTTTGTTTAGAAATTCCCTCATCGGTGGATGCTACATTAAAAAATGCTGCTGTAAATATTTTTGTACCTTAAGGTCCTTTCCTTCTCCAGTGGCCTATTTTTCATACATAAGTCTGCCTCTGCATGAGTTACAGGATTTTAAACTCTGAATCGGCAAGCTCCTTGAGGGCAGGGGCTGTTTTTATTCTTTTCTCTTTGTGTTCCCCAGTGCCAGATGTGGTGCTTGGAGTATCGTATGTAGCCTCTTAATCGTTAGATTGTTGTTGTTTGGTCATTGCAGTCGTGTTTGACTCTTTGTGACCCCATTTGGGGTTTTCTTGGCAGAGGCACTGGAGCGGTTTGCCATTTCCTTTTCCAGCTCTTTTTACAGAAGAGGAAACTGAGGCAAACAGGGTTAAGTAACTTGCCTTGGGTCACTCAGCTAGTGTTTGAGGCTGGATTTGAATTCAGGAAGATGAGTCTTCTTCACTCCCAGTCTAGTGCGCTAGCCATTATGCCACCTAACTGCCCAATCATTGGATTAAGTAGTAGTAATATATAGCCTTAACCTTATAGCTATATGTCTGAAAGGAACCTTAAAGACCATCTATCTAGTTCAGTATCCTGATTTTATAGCCTGAGAAACTTGAAACCTATAATAGTTAAATAAGTGACTTTCCTAAGGCATGGCAAAGATTTGAACCCAGATTCTTTGACTCCAAATTCAGTGATCTTTCTGCTGTGCCAATTGCATTCAATTGAAAACTGACAAAGGGAAGTGTGGATAGGAATAAGTATAATTTGTCCACTTACAAGTAAATGTGTTGTGATCAGTGTTTTCCTATATCAGACACAGAAAATACTAAGCCTGGCCGAGTGGTCTTCGTGTCTCAGGAAGTGTGTTAGGATCCGGGTAGAATCCAAGTGTACGGAACAAGGGAGGTGATTTATCATTTTGCTGAACCTTGTCCAGCTCAGACCTCATCTGGAGGTTTGTAATTAAATGTAGGTGCCAAATTTTAGGAAATTAGAAAGTGTCTAGAAGCAGAAAGAGACCTCCAAATCACCAAACCTGAAATCACTTTCCCAGAGTTACCAGGCTCATTAGTGTAGGTCCCTTCTCTCGCCTTTTCATCACTATTGTGGTGTAGTAGTAGCGTGTGCATGTGTGTACGTGTGTGTGTGTGTGTGTGTGTGTGAGAGAGAGAGAGAGAGAGAGAGCATGTTCATGTGTTTTGGAGGAAACTGAATTTCAGTGGGGACCCTGTCTCTCACAGTGGAACCAGGGGCAGCTAGCAGGGCCTGGACACCTGGTGGCTGGCACTCACTGTTACATCTCTTGAATGAGCCTTTCTCCAAGGTGCTGTAAATGCTGCCGAAGAAGCATTCGTTAAATGCCTACTAGATACGAGACACTGTGCTTGAATCTGGGGCTACAAGGACAAAAGGAGAGAAAATGCGACTCTGTACGTGACTAGAGTGGATGGGGGTTGGGGGAGGTAAGGCAGTCAGGAGACAACATCTACACTGATCACTGTAATTTTCAAGAGTTTGGGGAGGGGGAAAACTACCACCTGAGAAAGGCCTCCTGTAATGGTGGCACCCGAGCCTTGACAGAAGGTACGGATTCGAAAAGTTGGAGGTAAAGAGTAAGTGCATTTCAGGATGTGTCTAGGGGTGGGAGGGGTTAGCCCTGGGCAAAGGCATGGAGGCAGTAGCTGTAATGTTGTGTATGGGGATCAGTGAGTAGTACAGTTGGGTAGAACACAGTATGGGAGGAGTATGTGGAAGTAAATTTGGGTAGGTATGCTGGAGCCAGATTTCAAAGGACTTTACATTGCAAACACACATTTATATTTTATCCTAGAGGAAATAGAGAGCCACTGTAGATTCTGCAGTAGGAGAATGATGTGGTTAATGCTTTAAGAATATCCATTTGGTAGCAAGGCATTTGTATTCCCTGGGAATTTGGCAATATTTAAAAAAAAAGTGACTTTCCTCTTAGAAATTAAGTCCCCTCAATAGAGAAGACTTAAGTTTCTTCTCTTGACTTTTCTTCCTCTGCGTTTGGGTGCCATGGTTGAGGAGAAGGCCATTGGATTATAATTCTTTCTCCTTGAGTAATTGTCTCCTCCAGGGAACCGCCGACCATTTCCCTCTGTGTTTCTTCCTCTTCTCTTGGCATCTCTCGATGGGACTGTTTATATCTTTGCCTAGGTTCTCTTGGTGATCCCCTTTGCAGAAGGGACTTTCCTAGGATCACACAGGGAGTTCATAGGAGAGCCAAGACTCCAGCCAAAGTCCTTTGACTATTCCAGTCCAGGGTTGTTTCTCCCACACACTATATTTCTCAACTGGAAAGCGTTGCAGTTGGCCAGCCTCAAGGAAACTGGTTATTGTTTAGCACTTCACTTGTGACTCATTGGATTGCTTTTTTTTCTGGGATTGGGTTAAGTTCTCTATTTCTTTGTTTTGTTTGTTTGTGCCTTTTATGTTTGGTGTATATTTATCTGCTTCCTTTGACTCCTCAGTTTTGTGTGCATGTGTTTGTGTATCTCCTTCTTTCCTCTATTTATTGTGAATTTGCCTTCTTTATTTTCTTGTTTTGTTCATTTGATTTTCCTCTTTTTTCTTGATTAGTTTAGCTAATGGTCTATTGATTTTGTAAAATCTTTTTAAAAACCAGCTTTTAGTTTGGTGAATCATTTTAGGGTCTTTATTTTAAAGTTCCTCCCTACTCTGATTTTTAAGATTTCTTCTTCTGTCCTCATTTGGGGTTGCTGGTTTGTTTATTCCCTGGTCCTTTCATTTGCCTGCTCAGTCCATCCATCCTTTCCTTTTCTATTTGGTTAATATAAGTTTTTAAAGATGAGCGTTGTCCTCTGAGGACTGATTTAACTGCATCCCTGGTTTGGTTATATCAATGTAATTGTTTCTATGATTTGTTCTTTGATCCCAGTATCATTCAGAATGTTACTAGTTAGTGTTCATTAAGATTAGGGAAATTGGTTACTCCTTCAGTTCATTTTCCCTCCCATCTACAAGTTTAAGTTTGATGTCAAGGGGTAGGGAGTGGGGGGAGGGACTCTCAAAACCTTGAACTCCTCCCTGAGGAAATTAAAAAAGAAAACCACTTGATTCCTTTGGCTCTAGTGCCCCTCCCTGTTTGGCCACCATATCTGTGTGGGTGAACTCATTGCCGGCGTTAGCTGGGTACCACTTCCCTCCTGGGACAGAGTGCCCCACTAACTGTTTTCTCCCGAATTCTGTAACATAGAACTTGTTTCTCATGAAGAAGCCACGGAATAGAGTTAGGTCTGAACGGGACCTGGAAGACTCCCTACTTGATTCCCCGCATTTTATAGGCGAGGACGCCAAGATCCAGGGGGAAGTGGCTTCAGGTGTGGGCTGGACTTAGCTCTTACCAAAGATCCAATTGTTAAATTTTCAACATGAGCATTTACGCCTTGGTAATTGACAAAGGCTGAAAATCAGGGCTTGAGCCTCAGGTTCCTCCTTTGAAAAGTGGGGGCCACATCTGGAGAATGGCATTTGGTTCCCGCTCCCATTTTTTTTGGGGGGAAAGGACAGTAATAACCTATAGGGACCTGTAGACTCTGTGCAATAAAGACCAGTGGAAGGGGCTAGTGCTATTTAGTCTAGAGATGAGAAGGCTCAGGGCAGAAGTGACAACTGTCTCTTGTGGAAGAGGGATCAGCCTTTCTCTGCTGGGTCCCCTGGGGCAGCAGAACTGGGAACTTTGGGTGGAGGTTGCAGAGACAGATTTCTGTGAAAGATTAAGGATATCTTTCTGAACACTCAGAGATGTCCAAAGGTGCCCTGTGTCACCTGGGAAGATAGTGGTGGTCTCCCTCTCTTTGTGGGGAGGAGGTCTTCAGGTGGAGTCTGGATGGCCATTTGTCAGGGACATTGCCCCAGGTGGTATCCCAGAGGTCCAACTTCCAAATTTCCTCACAAGAGGAAAATTATTTTTCCTCTGTAAGTATGAATCATTATTAAATGTGAGAGTATGTTGTTCAGTTGTTTGACTCTTTGGTGACCTCACGTGGCATTTTCTTGGCAAAGACACTGGAGTGGTTTGCCATTTCCTTCTCCTGCCCATTTTACAGATGAGGAAACTGAGGCAAACAGAGCTAAGTGACTTGGGCAGGGTCACAAAGTTAATAAGTATTTGAGGCCGAATTTGAACTCAGATCTTTCTGACTCCAGGCCTGGTGCTCTATTCACTGTGCCACTAAATAAGGGGTCCTTAATCTGGTGTCTATAAATTTTTTTTAACCTACTTTGACAACTGCCTCAAAATAGAGGCAGCTTGGTGGCTCAGTGGATAGAGCTCTGGACTTGTAGTCAGGAAGACCTAAGTTCATCCTGCCCCAAACACTACTAGGTGTGTGGCCTTGAACAAATCACTTAACCTCAGTTTGCTCAGCTCCTTCGTCCACAAAATGGGTATAATACTAACCTTCCAGGGTTGTTGTCAGGATCAAATGAGATTTGTAAAAACACTTGGCAAGCCTTGAAGTTTTATACAAATGCTAGCTATAATAAGAATTATCACTATTAATGTCACCATCATCATTCCTATTATTCTATGATTGGTTAATTTAGTTAATTTGGACACTCCAAATTTTTGGATACACCACTTTTCTTTGTAATCCTATGGCTTTTATTTCATTCATTCAAAATCATTATTATGAGAAGGGGTCCATAGGCTTCTCCAGAATGCCCAGGGGTTCCAAGAGCCACAAAAAAGGGTTAAGACTTCCTGATTTAGATGCTTCCATCCTGAGTGATAGGGGGTGGAGCCGAGGGGGTAAAATCTCTCTAGCTCCACAATGAATGAATGTATCTCTTGTGCAATGAATGGTGTTTTCTCTTGGAGGAGAAAACAGAATTGTTATTTCTTTGAAGAAAGAAACCAGTCATTGAAAGGGAAAAGCGATCATATCCTTCTGTCATCCACTGGGTGATTTTACCCTTAACAGGAAGCCCAAGTTGGCTCTTGGGTTCAGTCCTGTTTACCCAGGCATTAAAGTGAATCACTCCAAGGAGACAAGAGCCAGACACTTGGTGTAAATGTAATTTTCTTAGTGTTTTCCTCTTCGACAGGGATAAGTGCAGGCCATGTGGGGAGAGTAAGGTCTCCTGGAGCTGCTGTCTTGGCCTGGGAGTGTCCAAATACCAGTGTCAGGCCTGTTGGAGGTTAATCTTTGAATCGACTTGATTTTTCTTTGTCGTAATTCTAAGTGTAGGTTTTTGTGTGCCTGTCAAAGCTCCAGGAATTAAGGTTCTTCGCTGACATAAAAAGGTCACCCAAGGCCTATCATCAGCGTTGGCAGGATGTGTTTGATTCACTGATTTAATTCTTCAAGCATTGAGCATGGTATGCTGTGTGTAGGACCCTGTTCTCAGTCCTGTGGGGAAAACAGATGGCTAAGAAGAGCCCACCCTTGAGGATCTCACAGTCTGTTAAGGGGCAAGAGATGGGGACACAAAGAAACAAAATTCAAGGCCCTATGTGGTAGGTGTTGTATAAGTGGTACCAAGAAAGTGCCTTGTGCAAAGAGAAGATTTTAGAGGTAGAAAGGAGAGACCTTTCACTCTGCAGATAAGGAAACTGAGGCCCCCAGAGGTTAAGTGACTTGCCAAGAGCACGACAGAGAGCTGAGCCTCGACTCCAGATGTGACTCTGGTTCTGCCCTCTGAGCCCCTCACCGTGCTGCCTTAAGGGGCAGAGTATCAGGGAAGGCTTCAGGGAGGAGGGGACATCTGAGCGGCGCCTCCAAGGATTTCGCTCAGCAGAGATGGGGGGAAAGGATGTCCGAGGGGGAGTGAACTACAGAGTTTTCCTTTTCTGTGGAATCCTCTGTCCTTATAGCCAGAAGGGCTTGTAACTAAATGCAATTCTCTTCAAGGAAGTAGAAATGAGTAGAACATAGAAATGCCTAGTGTGAGTGAGACACATCCTTGACTGAAAGGTTGGAGAGCTTGGAATGCTGTGAGCACAGGACTTTACAATTTATAAAAATGTCCATTTTCACATAAAGAGCAGCCTTCTTTCCTCTCCCTTCTACTCCCACTCGATTAGGTCTTCAACTCTTAGGATTTATCTTTTTTTCCCCTTCACTTTTGAAAATATTTTATTGATTTTTTCTCTTGTTTTCATTTTTTATATTTTGTTCTGTTTTGATGTTGACTTTATGGATTTCTTTAGTTTTTATATCTCCTTCACTTCTGAATGTAACCCATTCTTATCACTTACCCACACCCCTTAGAACAAAGAATGCAAAAGAAAGAAGGCAGGTAGGCAGAACCAATGAAGGGACGACGAGGTGGCACAGTGCGCAGAGTGCTGGCGCTGGAGTCAGGAAGACCCCTTTTTCTGTGTTAAAATCTGGACTGAGACACAAGCTATGTGACCTTGGGTGAGTCACTTGACCCCGTTTGCCTCAGTTTCCTCAAATGAGCTGGAGAAGAAAATGGCAAGCCATTCCAGTATCTTTGCCAAGAAAACCCCAAATGAGATCATGAAGAGTAGAATAAGGCTGAAAAATGACTGTATGACAACAAAGAACCAGTGAACGTATTGACAGTTTGGGGCAATACATGTCATATTTCACACCTGTAGTCTTCCACATCTCCAAAAGGAGGTACAATTTCTTAACTTTTCTCCAGGAACGAGTTTGGTCATTATAATTAATTACATAGTCTTCAGTTTAATTTTTGTTATTCTTTGTTTATATTGTTGTAGTCAAAGTATATGAGGTTGTTTACTTCACTCTGACTAGTATTTTTGGTACGGTTCTGTGTGGAGTGGAAAGACCTGGATTTGGAGTGAGGGGAACCTAGGTTCCAATCTTGGATTTGCCAACATATAGTGTAACCTTGGACAAATCCCTTGAACCTCTCTGGGTCTCAGTTTCCTCATCTGTAAAATTAAGAGCCTGGACTAGCTCACTTTTAAGGGTCCGTCCAGCTCTAAACCATCACCTCTTATTCTAATTCAACAAATATTTAAGTGCCTACCCTGTGCCAGGTATGAGACCTTCACAATAAGTCTGTTGGGGCAGCAGGGCACAATTCATTTATCATCATTTTAGGTCTGGCCCTGTGATTTCATCGGTGTGCAGAACTCCCAGGGTTGGAAATTCTCTCTAAAGAGGAAGATCTCTAATTCTTAGAGAATTGCTGGCATCATCCTCCCTCTAAGGTTGGCCCTCTCTCTGCTACACCCCTGTTCCGTTTAGAGATAAGGAAACTGAAGCCCTGGTTGTGATTTGGCCCAAGTCACATAGCTAATAAATGGAGGCAGAGGAAAGACTCATTTCTGTATTTATTATTCTTTTTCTAACTCCAGAGTCCTGTGTTCCCTGTACTGTGCTTCCTCTCAGGTGGGATCACACCATGGAGTTTGAATGTGGTACGGTTAGACAGTAGGGAGCCATTGTATGACTGTGAACACTGGAAGGAAAGGCATGAAAGTGAGGTGCCCTGTTCTAGTGCCCTGCTGATAGAGTGGATGGAATTGGAGTTTGTCCAGGGCTGCCTTAAGGAGACATTGTGCATAGAGTGTGCTGGACTTGAGGTTGGGAAGACTTTAAATCCTGCTTATGTAAGCATAAATAACTCCCTTAACCCCTTTCAGCCTCAGTCTTCTCACTTGGAGAATGGGGATTAAAATAAAACTGGTAGTAGTTGCTAGAGGGCCATCGTAAGGATCAAATGAAAATATACAAGGGTGATCCCAAAATCATAGTGTGGTATTAAGCTTTTAAAGCATATGTAATAATTTGTAATGATATTTTATATATATATGAAATAAATGAATTTTATATAGTGCTTTAGTATGTGCAAAACACTACCTGAAGGTCATTTATTATTATCAGTAGCATTATCATCATTATTATTATCCAAAAGCAGCTGCTTGAGAACATTCGTTAATTCATTCATTCAATAGAGATCTATCAAGCATATGTACCATTTAAGAGAAGACTTAGGGGAACATGAAAGATGTCTTCAAGTACTTGAAAGACCACTGTGGGGAAGAGAGAATAGGCTTCTTTTGCTTGGCCTCAGAGGGCAGAACTAGGACAGTATGGAACAGAGTCGGGGGTGGGGGAGATGGAGGGGTAGAGATTTCAGGGACACAGATGCTTCTTATCACTTAGGGCTGCCCCCAAAATAGAGCGGGTAGTGAATTCTTTTCTCCTTGGAAGGGTTTGAATAGAGGGTGAATGGCCATTTATGGTGGATGTCATGGAGAAGATTTCTGTTTAGTTCTAGGTATTGATGACCTCTGTGGTCCCCTAAAGCCCTGAGACTCTGACTCTGTCTTCAGGATTGACCCCTAAGCCCCTTCAGTCTCTGGGTCCTCAGGCCTTGTGGGGCCTGCTTGGGCCGTGTTGGCATCTGACCTTCCCTACCTTCTCGTTTTTTTCCCTCCCTTTCGATAACTAAGTACAACCAACGTTACCCACAGGTCTTTGATCCTAAGAAGAGTTCTTTCTCCCTTTTAATTAAATATTTAGAGAGTAGCTTGTGTCTCATTTCACACTCTCTGCATTACAGCACTTTGTAAATTAGTCCTCTAAGTAGCGATCGTAATAACTCACATTTATATCACGCTTTACAGTTTACTTAGCTCTTTACTTGAAGAAACCCTACGAGGTGTGCTGTCAGTGTAGCATGCAAGGATCATGAGCCCAGTTTTACAGATAAGGAAGCACCTTCCAAGAGTTTAAGTGGCTTGTGCCCACTGAGCCAAGGCTAAGAAGTATGGGAGTGGAGATTGACACACAGACCTTTTAGCTCCCAAGTCCAACAGGCAGCCACAGTGCTTTTCCAGAAGTCAAGAGAATTGACTGTTTGCTACCTTTGTGACCTGGGCAAGTCACTACCCCCTCTGGGCTTGGGTTTCTCCATCTGTAAAATGAGCATGGTCTTCCTGAGAAGACTGTATATGATTCAATTTGATGACAGATGTCTCTGTGTGCTGGGAAGAGGACGACATGCTTCCTAACACATTCTTGTCCACAAAACCTTCTGGGTACCAAACCACACCCCTTCCCACCTTTAAATTGTAGCTCAAGCCGGAGAGGGTGGCAGGATATCTGGGTGTCCCAGCTCTGGGGTCAGAGGACCTCAGATGCTTCCTGCCTCTGGGACCTTGTTTCCTCATCTTTCAAATAATGGCATTGGACCAGATGGCCTTCAAGGTCCCTTGGAGCCTGAGCTCTGCCACTGGGGTCTATGATCTTGTCTGGTAATCCTGTCAAAAAAGAAAGTGAGGAGAGCCTCAAGTGACTTGCTCTTGATGCACCCATGCTAGTTCCTTGTGATCACCTCTTCTCCTTTCTTGGTGCTCACAGGCTATCTCACTCCAAATCCTGGAACTGAAGGGGACATTTCAAACAGTGTTTTATGTGAATTAAATGTGGTCTTGTTCCTCTAGGGGATGGGCAAATATGAGTCTTTTTTTCCCAGTAGCTAAGACGCCTGCAAACTTTTTGGACAGTGTGTGTACATGTGTGTGCGCACGTGCAGCCGCCCTCTCCTTACCCATATATCAATCTAGTCAGCCTTTCCATGTATGCATATCTACATTGTAACTGCTCTCCCTCCTCCAGACTGTAGTTACTATGGTTACCATTACTTCCTCCCTCCTGGTCAAAAATTGGTGGAGGGAAAACAAGGCATTCCAGGACATCTGAGGAGTTCAGGTTGTCTTGGCCACATAATGGTTAGCTTGGTGATTGTGGGCACTTGGGGCAGTGAAATGGATGAGACCAACATAACTTTATGTTGTCATCCAGGGATCTGTGTGTTGTAAATCCTTTATTTGGGCAAAAGAATAATTCAGAAAATGTTACTGATACCTTTTGTTTTTATGTATCTTTATTTTCAAATATATCTCTATCTCTTCTCCTACTGAAGAGAACCAACCCTTAAAACAAAGAATTTCAAAAAAAAAAAAAAGAAAAAGCATTTTAGCAAAACTAACCAATAGACCAACTCAGTCTGATAGTATATGCAGTATTTCATACCCACAGTCCCCCATTTCTGTGAAGAAGGGAAGGAAATGCATTTTTTTAAACTTTTCTCCAGCATTTTGCTTCTTGGTCATTCTAATTAAACATTATTCAATTTTTAAAATTTACAGCATTGTGGTCATTGTATCTTAGCTTTTCCTGGTTCTATTTCCTTCACTCTTTATCAGTTCTTACAGGTCCTCCTATACACCTCAGAATTCTTCATATTCATCCTAAAAGAATGCTTTTTCAAAAAATTAAAATCACAGATTCACAGAGTATAAAGACTGGAATGGACTTTAGAGACTAAATTCCTAAATTTCTCCAAATTGGGAAAACTGATGCTCAGAGAAGGGAAAGCACTTAGCTGAAGTGTGTCCATAGGTTAGTGCTAGGGTTGGGATTAGCATCCTTGTCTCCATTGCCAGCCATTCTACATACAGCAGGAATGTACTCTGCTGAACTAGGCAGAGGGAAGCTGAGATAAAAGGTCTCTTCTCCCCTCCTCTGTTGGCAATGTCTTATGACAGAATGGTCCCTCTGTTGCAAGCTGCAACTCAGGGCAAGTTAGAACCTGTGTGTAAGTGAGGACTGGGCGAGAATTTGACTTCCCACCCTGGAACCTTTCCTCACCACTCATTTGCTATTCTAACGAGTTTGGGAAACAAGGGGACCTTTATCTCAGCTTCTTAAACTTCCAGGGAGTACCCAAGTAAAATTCCATATCGAGCAGATAAAAACTCCAGTAATCCCCAAAGCTGAAAATACATTTGCGGTCAGATTTCATGGTCCTATTTCTTCCCCTCCCCCTTCTCCCGCCCCCTTAAGCTTCCTTTAATCCTAATGTGGTCTGAAGTGATTCTCTGGTTTCAACATTTGGAGGGTGGAGAAATAGGCATCCAATTGAATGCTGGAGTCCCAGGCCCTGAGTTCTAATCTTGCCACTGTCACTTAACTACCCATGTGACCTTAATCAATCCACTTTAACCCTCTTCTGCAAAATGAGAAAGTTTCACTAGATGGCCCCTAAGGTACCTCCTGGTGCCTAGATCAATGGTCCTGTAAATCTCAGTTCTCACCAGCCTTGCCTAGGCAGACACACTGGGGAGCAGGGGCCTAGTCTGCTGCTGGGTTCTTCGGGGACTGAGCTGTCAGAACTACCCTGGTGCCCTGATCCCTTCTCCTTAGATAAAAGTGATCCAGGCAGCACCCCTTTAGACCTTGGGAGAGAGGAAAGAAACCAGAAAAAGCAAAAACTGCTGAATTGTAAAAGATCAAAGAGCCAGGCAGCGGTGGGGTGAGTGGGTGTATGGGCCGCTAAAGATGGTGCCTGCTGCCACCCTGAGGACACGTCTGGGAAATCATCATTTCCCCATGGACAAAGGCATCGCTGAGAGGAGAGAACATTGACCTGTTTGTTTCTTTAGCATATCCACAATTAGGGTTTGGGAACTGGAGGGACCTCTGAGAGCAGCCTGACTTGTGTTATAGATAACAAAAAGGAGTCCCAGAGGTAAGAAGGCTCTGGCCGAAGTCACACAGGCTGTCAGTGCAGAGACAGGATTACATCTTGCATCCTTGAACTCACAGCTTAGTGCCCTTTTTGCAGCAACAAGGGTCCCGCATTCCCAGAGAGTTAGGCAAGGAAACTGACAATGGAGTGAAATCAACAAATCTCTTTAAAAAAAAAGATTAAATTTATTGACTTAATAGAATTAGCCGTACAGCATTTTACAATAAGCAGTGTGTCTTCATTGCTGCAATCTCATTTTACGCAATTTGGAAGTGAGTTCATAAGAATGAAATCAACAGATCTTTCTTATCCTTCCCTTAATAAGAGATTATGTAAGTTGATGAGGTGGTGCAGTGGATAGAGTGCTGGGTCAGGAGTCAGGAAGACTCTTCCTGTCTTAAAATCCAGCCTGAGACACTTACTAGCTGTGTGACCCTGGGCAAGTCACTTAACTCTGTTTGCCTCAGTTTCCTCAAATGTAAAATGAACCGGAGAAGAAAATGGCAAACCTCCAGTATCTCTGCCAAGAAAACCCTAAAGTCAGACATGACTGAATATACTTCCTATCTCTAACTCATATGCCCAGTCATTGTGCCATATCCTCTCTTTTTCATTTCCTTGAGGGAAAAAAAAATGTGTAATGGTTCCTCACTCTAGTCTCATTGTAGTCCCTTTCAGGACTGAGGCCAACCCACATTGCAGACTCATTAGAGTCTGCATTAGAAGGGCCCTTGTTGGGGGGCAGCTAGGTGGCCCAGTGAATAGAGCACTGGCCCTGGAGTCAGGAGGACCTGAGTTCATATCTGGCCTCAGACACTTGACACATGTGCTAGCTGTGTGACTTTGGGCAAGTCACTTAACCCCAATTGCCCTGCCCCCCCAAAAAAGAAGGGGCTTTGTTGAGTATGTCCACTGATATGCCTGACTTAAAGCTTTATGTTAAAATCTCTCTGCTTCCAGTAATTTTCTTTCAAACTTTAGGATTTTGGAGGTCAGAGGGACCTTAGTCATCATCAAGTTCAATGCCATCTCATTTTACATTTATTAAACCCCTAAGAAATGAAGTGACTTACCTAGTGTCCCTTGGGTGGTCTCTATAAAGCCCAGGCTTAGGGTTTGTCATTTTAGGAAACTATTAATGATATTTTGATTTTTTTTTTTTGGAGGGGGAAGGCAAGGCAATTGGGGTTAAGTGACTTGCTCAAGTCACACAGCTAGTAAGTGTGTCAAGTGTCTGGATTTGAACTCAGGTCCTCCTGACTCCAGGGCCTGTGCTTTACTCACTGCACTACCTAGCTGTTCCTATTAATGATTTTTCATCCAAGTGTGGCTGAACTTGGCTCTGAACATTTATGGTTTTGTGTTTGCAAGAGGCACCATTTTTGGAGGGAGGAATGGGTGTGTTGTGACATCTAAAGAGCCTCTCATGATGTCTGCTTCTGAGTACTGTCCTCAGACCTGTTTGGAAAGTTTCCAAATGGGGTAATTGTTTTCCACTGGGTTGAATTTTTGCTATGGGAGTCCAGAGCCCTTAAGGAAAATAGCTTTTAATGGAAACTACAATTCATTTTTTAACTGTTGACTTGGGATCCCATGCTGGGAAACCAAATGAAATTGCTGATTACCTCAGGTTGTCACGGCTCTGCCCTGTCCCTGAGCCTCCCTACCGGCCATCTCTCTTTCTCTCTCCTTTCCTTAACCAAGATCACATATGCTGCCAGGCCTGGACTGGCCATCTTGTGTCACTGAGTTCAGAATAACTGATTCATCTCCTTAGCAGTGACAAATTCAAAGGGAGTTAAGCCCCCAGGGTGGGGGGGGGGTGTTTGGAGAAGTTTGCTCATCTGTAAAATGAAGGTGATAATATCTGCCTTGCTTGCTTTGAAGGCTCAGGTGAGATCATGGATAGGAAAACATTTTGAATAATGTAAAGTGATATTACAAAGGAAATTTTAATTAGTGTTTCAAGGCATTGAAACAGTTTAAAGAGAGAAAAACAGTTTAACATTTCCTGTTATGTTATCATTATCAATATCTCCTGTCATCTTATGGTAACATAGGTCATTCTTGTGATGGAATTGTTTGGGGGTATAGAGCTGGAGTGATACAGCTACCTTTATGACCCCATCTGCCCCCACCTTCCTTCTGACAGGTGAAGGATATGGTCTCAGTTGGACTGAGGCCCTGAGTGGGAAGGATCCTTAAGATAAAGCAGGTGGTGGTCATAATAATTACTTACATTTCTATGGGACTTTACGGTTTACAAAAAAAAAAAAAACCAAAAACAAACCCAACAACACTTTTTTAACCTCTCTGGGCCTCAGTTTTCCAGATTTCTTCTAAGATCTGCAGCTATGATGCTATAACCCTGACATCTACCCTGTGAGGCAGGCAGTGTAAGAATTAGTGTCTCCATTTCACAGATGAGGTAACTAGAAGTGGGAGAAGTCAAGTCAGTTAGCCCAGGTTGCAGCTCGTGAATCTCCTGACTCTTCTGCTCTGCCCTGTATTGCTGGTCCAGATATCAGTGTCGCTTGTCTGCTCCTTCTGTGTCCAGTGGACAATCAATGCTTAACCCAATGGCTATTCCCTGGTCAGCCCCTCACTGAAAAGAACAGTGGGAATTTTGAGCGTCACCTCATGATAGGGCTTCTCCCCGAGGGGTAGGAGTCCTCATCAGTGCCATCGGAGGCCAGCATTATCTAGCTCTAATGCAGAATGTATGCTCCTGACAGTTACAGCCAAATCCCACAGAGCTAGGATGTTTCCTCTGAGTCTAATTTAAGCCCCTCGAGAACTGTACTGAGCCTTCCTGCTAAACGCACTGCCCTGGAGACCAATTTCCTAAGTGGTTGTTGGTGACTGGAGAGCATGGATGGATACCCTGCCCCAAGTACTTCAGTGCCTTCCAGAGAGTCCTCAGATCTGACTGCTCTTTGATAGACGGTGTCTCTAATGCTTCTCATGTGGCTGACTGTCCTGTTGGCATACCCTTTGCAAACCTAGGGTCATTTCTGGGCCATAATGGGTCATTGAAGGAGGGCTTTAAAGAAAGAAAGGGATACTAGACCTTTGAGAAACATACCCTTCAAAAATTTTTTCAAGTTTGATTGGTGCTTTTTTTTAACTCCATTATCTGTCTCCCCACACCCCCAGTGGAGCCCTCCCTTGTAATAAATAAATACAGTCAAGCAAACTAAGTCAGATTGGTGAAGTCTTTGAATGCCAGGCCAAGGGATGATAGACTTTGTGTTATAATTAAGAAGAAATGTCACTTAGTTTTTGGCTGGATGTGATTTGATAGGCATAGGGAGGAAACTCTGTTAGGAAGGATGTTGGGGCCAGAAAATATGCCTGTAGAAAGTTAAGTGAAGAGGCACTAAGCTAGGTAACACAGTGGATAGGATACTGGCCCTGGAGTCAGGAGGACCTGAGTTCAAATCCAGATGTGACCCTGGGCAAGTAACTTAACCCCAATTGTCTCAAAAAAAAAAAAAAAGGAAAGCTGAGTCAAGCCAGTTGGGGAAACAGTGGGATTTCATCCTTATCCCAGTATTGAACACAGCCTGAGCCAGGCTTATGTTTCCTCATTCAACATCTCAGACTCTGATTTGGGGCCTATCTTCAGATGTGCCTTTCCATCTTGTGCCCCTCGGCTTATCAGTCTATACCTCTTGGCTCCCAACTGATTACATGACCTGTTTGTGTCTCTTCATTTGTCCCTCAGTGGGAGTCGTCTTATCACAGTCTTCCTTTTCCTTGTGTCTGGGTGAGGCTCCAACCTGCACTGTGGATCATACACTTAGCTTAGCTTCCTCCCAGAGTAATTCCCAGTCTGACCCTGACCAAAGAACAAACAAGGAAGTAAATGTTCATGGTGACACAAGCTGGAGAGAACAGAGTGATGGACTGGAGGGTCATGAGACCTGGGTTTGAGTTTCACTTCAGCCATATGGCATTGATCATTTCCTCTTCCTTGGCTTCATTTTTGCCATCTATAGTAGGGGTAGCAATAATAATAATCCATGAAACTTAAAGGTCTTTTAAAATACATGTCTCCCTACCAAATACTTATAGTCTCTGAGCTAAATGGAATTAACAGTTTCCAAAATACAGAGACCCAGCAGAGAAAGTCCAAGTCACATGGGAGCAGGATGAGGGCCATCTCTTCCCTGTTGCTCTGTCTGCTGCCGGAGGTGTCCTGAGGATGCTTTTAGTGAACCTTCAGAAGATGAGCTTACACCCTAATACTTTTATTCAACTCTCCAAAGCGCTTATCTTTTTCTACCTGTGCTGCATTCCGTAGAGTAATATTAGTGATAATAACTATAATAGCTAGCATTTGTGCAGTGCTTTAAAGTTTACAAAGTTATTGACAAATGTCATCTCATTCCTCAAAGCAGCCTTGGGAGGTGGGTGCTATTATTATCCCCATCATTTTACAGATGAGGAAACTGAGGCAGGGTGGCTTGCCCAGGGTCACAGAAGGGACATTAGTGTCCAAGGCCAGACTTGAACTCATGTCCTCCTGATTCTGGGTCTCGCACAGGGGTGGGGCACCTGTGGCCTTCTAGATCTTAAATGTGGCCTTTTGACTGAATCCAAATTTTACAGAGCACAGTTTTGTAAGTACTTTTATTCCCTGTGCCACCTTGCTGCCTCCAAGAAAATTTAGAGGAATAAGTAGAATTTATGTAGCCCTTTAAGACTGACAAAGCAGCTCCCATAGGTTAACTCATTTGATTCCCACAATAACTCTAGGAGGTCGGTGCTATTATTTTACAGATAAGGAAAGAGGGTATGTGACTTTTCCAGGGTCACCCACTTAGTTAAGTGCCTGAGGCATGATCTGAACTCAGGTGTTCATGACTCTGAGTCCCATGCTCCATAGAGTACAACTCCTAGCTATGGCGTGGCTTGTCTGGGAATGGCTTCTATCAAAAATGAGGAGAGCAGATTAGTAAATAATAATGATACCAGGTGGTTTTTATGGCACTTGAAGTCCTACAAAGTGCTTACCCACAGTATCACGTTCGATCTGTACAAGGGGGTAGATGTGATAGCCTCTGATGTCCCTTCTGACTTGGATAGTCTGGGTTTCTGTGACCAGGCTGCTGCATGAGTTAGGCCAAGGAGGTCACTGTTCGTAGAGGGGATGTGACCCATCTCTGGAGAAGTCTGATGTACACAATAAAGAGAGGGAGGCTGTTGGAGGCCCAGGGAACGAGAGGTTGCCCCTAGAGGCTGTGGCTTCAGGCAGAGGCCAGCTGACCATTTGTTGAACGGGTTGTAGCAAGGACCCCTTTCTGGGATAGGTTGGGCTAGATGATTGCAAAGACCCTGCCATAAATGTGAAGATATCCATTCAAGGGACAAAAGAAACGGTCCCCTTTGTCCCTCTGCTGGACATGTACTCTGAGGGGGTCAGGGACGGATTGAGAGGCCCCACATGCATCAGAATATTAATAGCAAAGCTTTTTGTGGCTGCAAAGAGTTGTAAACAAAATAGAGGGGTAGGGAGAGGTAGATATTTGGAAATAAACGTGATAAAACAAAAAAGGGCATCAATGCCAATTTTAAATATGTATTTCTTAAAAAGAGAGTAGTTCACTCAGAGGGAGGGAGAGAGAGAAAAGAAAGGGAGAAGGGAGGGAAGGGGGCAAGGAGAGAGGAAGGGAAGAAGAAGGAAGAGAGGAAGGGGAGAAAGGGAGTGAGAAGGAAAGGAGGGAGGGAAAAAGAAAAGGAGGAAGGAAGGAAATAAACCTCTATTAATTTATTAACCTGGGGCAGCTAAGTGACACAGTGAATAGACCACCAGCCCTGGAGTGAGGAGGACCTGAGTTCAAATTCAGCTTCAGACACTTGACACTTACTAGCTGTGTGACCCTGGGCAAGTCACTTGACCCCTGATTGCCTCACCAAAAACAAAAACATAAGTCAAAACAATCTGTTAACCTGCTATGTGCCAGGAGCTGTGGTAAGCCCTTTACAAATATTATCCCATTTGATAAAACAGCCCTGGGAGGTAAATGCTCTTATTATCCCCATTTTACAGTTGAGGAAACTGAGGTTGATGTGTTTAGGAAGTGACTTGCTCAGATTCACATAGCCAGTAAGTATCTGAGGTCAGATTTGAACTCAGGTCTTCCTGACTCCAACATAGAAGGCTTGGAGAGGAGTAATATGAGATAAGGCAGAAAAGTAGAGTAACCATGTGCTGAGGGGAGAGGGTTTGAATGCCAGGAAAAGGGGGTTATATCTTCCCTAGACAGATGAAGAATTGGGTCCTGAGTTCCCAGTTTTGCTTGTTTCAGGAGGCTCTTTGCAGGCAGCCGCTGTGCCCAGGTGTTGAGGGTTCTCTTAGGCAAACTGTGGTCACTTGCATTACTCACAGAATGGGTTGAAGCTGGTGCTTCCACAGGTGCCTGTGTGGAAGTTGTGAGTTTTTCTCCTTGAGCAAGGAGGACATCCCAGCAAGGGCACTGTGGCACAGGCTTTTCCTGCTGCTGCCTGACATCTGTCACCACATTCCAGGCCTTGTATGAGTTCAGTGAAGAGAGCTCGGGCTGCACGTTGGTCGCTGGAGAGTTGGGCCCGAGTCCCTTTCTCATGCTGTCTGGGCCAGGAGGCTGTTTATCCAGCTTGTCCTCTTTGCCTGCTTGAGAAGGTGAGCACTAAAATAAGAGGTTATTATTTAATAAAAAAGCCACTGGGGGGAGAGAGAAGAGGCAACAATTCAGGTGCTTCGTGGGCTGATCACCTTTTTCCTGGGACTTGGAAGATCAGAGGTAGGAAGTAACCGATTTGCTATGAAGTGAATTTCAATATGAGCATGATTCTGAGCTTGTCAGGTGGGTGTTTATCGCTGTGGATGCCAGGATTCTTTTATCTGTCATCCTTGAAGACAAGTATACATTTTGTTAGTACAGAAATTCTGTTGTGCAGCTTGTTTGGGGAATGGAATGTTCTATTTGAGCAAATACTCTGAAAAGTTAATGTCTATAGTCTTCCTCTAAAGGCTCCTTTTGGTGACTCACAGTGGTATGGAGGTAATCCTGGGTTCTCAAAGGCTGGGCAAGGAGGGCATCAGCCCCAGAATGTTCTACCAGACTGGAAAAACTTTTGAGTGTGGGCCCATGACAGACTGTGCTTCTGTTGGCCAAGAATCAACATAACTAAGATTAGACAGGCTTAGTTACCAAGAGATGAATTCTTTGGGCAATAGCAATCAGTCAAAGCATTCATTGGGCACCTGCTGTGTATCTGACACTGGATTGGGCTGTGAGGATGCAAAGATTGATGTGAACCAGTCTCTGCCCTCCAGCAGCTTACATTTTATCCAGGTAGACAACATGTACGTGTATAGGTATGTGCAAAGCAAACTCATTAGTGATTTGGGGGAAGGGGAAGATCAGGAAAGCCTTCTTGGAGGAGGTGCAGCTTACAAAGCTCACCTACTAAGGTGTGGCGGGTCTACCATTGATGCCTTTTTAGAAGAACTGGAATGCAATAAAATACATTTAAAACCAAATTGAATTTAGCTTGCCTTCGAGGATAGTAATAGCTGATGCTCAGATATGACTTTTAGGTTCACAAAGCTCTTTACCTACATTAAATTCTCATATGATCCCACAACACATTTGTCTGGTAGAGATTACAGGCACTATTAGCCCTATCTTACCAATGAGAAAAAGAAAACTGAGGTTCAGTGAGTTTGTGTCTGTTTTACAATCACACACATACATGTTGGAGGCAGGATTTGAACCCAGTACTCTCTTGATTCCAAGTTTGGCACTCTTTCTATTCTTCTGAAGGTGGAACAGGATATTTCAGGTCCTTCATTAACACTGATGTTTCTAAAGTCAATTAATAGGGTAGAAATTCTTTGAGGACAGAGATTGGTTCATCTTTGTCTTTGTAGCCCCAATGTCCTGCCCAATACCTGGCACACAGTAGGTGCTTAATAACTGCTTGTTGATTATTGCTGGCTGTTATCCATTACACATTCTAAGAGTCACTCAGTGGTGGAGGTAGGTTTTTAAGTATCAGTCATATTTATAGAATCCTCCCTGTATCTTCTGTCACCACTGCTGGGGAAGATGGGGGGGTGGGGCGGGGCAGTGATGACAGGGAAGAAATAGCGAATCCTGCAAACTCTATCTGATGGATTTGATGAGTTACCTTGCCAGTCTATTTGTGTCTTGGTTTAGGATGAAGCTTCTTGCAATTTTCATACAGTAGCACTGACAATCATTGTTTAGCCTATGGAGCAGGCTATTTATTGAAAATTGCTGTTATGGGTTTGATGTGCTCAGTGAACAGGGCCTGCCAGTTTCTGGCACGAATGAGGAGAAATTCAACCTGCCCTTTCCGTGGAAAGTTATTCAGGCAATCAGAAGATTGGAAGACAACATCAACAACCACAGCCCACGACCAGGATGACAATTAGCAGGATTCTTGGAAAGCACTTTGTCATTTTTCAGATTTATTTTGCTCGTTAATTCCAATTGAGTGCCTTCCAAAGAATGGAGACCTCCCTGACTGACAGACGGCGTCAGGGACGCTGCTATCTGAAGGTTAAGAAATACAAATGTGACTGCCCTGTGTTCCCACCAGATCACATAGCCAGTGGCCACATGGAGAGATATCTTCTCTTGGACTCTTGGACACATTCATTTCAGGAAAACCCAGAGAAAAATACGTTCCGCCTGATGTTCCGGAGGTCTCACTGGAACTTTAAGTGATGGAATGACTGTGTGTGTGTATAAGTTTTTTTAACCTCTATGTGACCTTCAGCTCACTCCTGTCTGCCAAGAGGCAGCAATACTGAAAGTATTTTATCAAGCGGAGTTTGGCTTGTTTCGGGAAGCGTTCCTGCCCAAACATCAATCAGTCTTAATAAGGGAGGCTTATTTTTAAAAAAAGCCCTTCATTATCACAGTGTTGAGGCCCTGGTGCTTACCACCAGCTTCTGGGCCCCCAGGATGGAGCTCTGCTGATAGGAGGGCCAAAAAAAGGAGAAAGCTCAAGTGGTCGACCAGCAGGACTTTTGATAAGCTGCTGCTGCTGCTGCTTCCGGCATCTCATGTTGGCCTTCCCAGAGTCTCAGCTGCAGGTGCTGAGCAGAAACTGGGCTTGGGGGGCAGGGGGTGGTGGAGAAAGAAAACGGCTATTTTGGATAGAGGTCGGTCATTGCCAAAGAATGTTGCTTAAAGAAAGTCCCTGGTTCCCTTCATCCAGGGCTGGTTCAAGGGAGAATACCTGCTTCTGACTGTTCTGCCAGCTTGTTCCTGCCCCTGCAGCTTTTGGCTTCCTGTTACCTTCAGAGGATAAGATGGTTCAGGCTTTCTTGTCCACTCTTCACCATGCTCTGAGGCTCAGACCTGAGCTCTCTTCTCTTTTGCAGCTAGGTGGCACAGTGGATAATACACTGGGTCTGGAGTCAGAAAAACCTGAGTTCACATCCAGCCTCAGACACTTACTAGCTTTGTGACCCTGGGCAAGTCATTTATACTTTTGTCTGCCTTGGTTTCCTCAGCCATAAAATGAGGGCAATAATATCACCTCCCTCCTGGGATTGTTGTGAGGATCAAATGAAATAATATTTGTAAGGCTCTTAGCACAGTGCCTGGATACATAGTAAGTTTAAATATTATTATTATTAAATATTACATTATTATTAAATTAATAAATCTTCCTTAAATATTATTAATATTCCTTAATATTATTAATATTGTTCCTTAATATTATTAAATATTAAATTATTACTAAATTAATAAATCTTCCCTTCCTCTTTTCCTTCCTTTTTTCCTCCCCCCCTCCTTCCTTCCTTCCTTCTTTCCTTCCTTTTTCTTCTCCCTCACTCTAGTTAAAGAACCATGAACCAAGATCGAATCAACTCTGCTGTTGTTACTAAATGGTTTGTGTCAATCTGCCTCTTCCAAAAAGCTTTCCTTGATAGGGGGCCAGAGGAAAGATCATTGTCTCTAAGAAAGATCATTTGAACTTGAGTTCAACTCCTACCTGGGACATTTATTATGAGATGATGTTGGTCAAGTAATTTACCTCCTTGAGCCTCATTTTCCTCATCTGTTTAATGGGGATAATGATACTTGTACTGACTACCCAACACACAGGTTATCATAGTAAGGAAGTGTAATATGTGACTATAATTTTTCCTATTTACTTGGTGTTTGATTGGGTGCCATTCAGTGCCTCCATGTACTTAAAGGACCATTGGGTTTTGCTTGGTCCTGGAGGGAAGAATTGAGAGTGATGCAGAAGATTGCAAAGTAAACTTTTGCTGGATATAAGGAAAAGCTTTCTAATGCTTATCTCTCTTTTGCTTTCTTCTACACTTCAGCCATCAGCAAAAACAAATGTTCTCATATGCAAACAAAAATCAAGATCACAATGGCATTACAAACTTCTGCAACTCACAATTTTGAATTTGTATTAACTTTAGGAAGAGAGTAACAAAATGTCTCATTTTGCATCTTCTAGTCTTTCTGTATGTGAATTTCATTGTTGTTACTGTTGCTATCACAGGGTTAGTGTGTTGTTGCCCCAGTCCTTCTTCTTGCTTATTGGTATCACTTCTTGTATCTTCCTGTACTTCTTTGTAGTCTTCATATGTATAATTTCATATGGTGCCTTAGTATTGCATGAGAGGCCATGAAATGTGGTGGATGGAAAGCTGACCCTAGAGTCCAGAAATCTCTTTCTAGTACAGGAAGGCCTTTGGCATATCCAAGCAGTGTTACCAGGGGTGAGCCATTTGGCATTTCTGTGCTCTAGAAGAGTTTCTGAGATTGTAATTAGTTGCACAAAAGCCGTTAATATGCATTGGTGGAAGGAGTGTTCGCACTGATGAAATCCCAAGTTCAGACCAAAACAAAAGCCTACATTCCAGTTGGAGCCACTCTCCTCCTGAATGTATCTCAAGAGAAAGTGTCTCTTGAAACTTTGAAAGGAGACTGTGCTGTAGGTAAAGGAGAGTTACCCAACAGGGTGGGGAACCTGCAGCCTCAAGGCCACTTGTGGCCCTCTGGGTCCTCAAGTGCGGCTGTTTGACTGAATCCAAACTTCACAGAACAAATCCTTTTATTAAGGGCTTCATAAAATGAGGCCAATTCCTCTGAATCTCCTTCTGTCCTCTGAACCTGGGAGTTCAGGAGGATGAATGGTCATCACTTCCATATATAGGGTGCAGCTAGGTGACACAATGGTTAAAGCACTGGGTCTTGGAGTCAGGAAGACATGAGTTCAAGTCCAACCTCAGGCACTTAGTAGTTGGGTGATCCTGGGCAAGTAAGTCACTTAACTCCTGGTTGCCTCAGTTTCTTCATCTATAAAATGGAGATAACGATATTATATACCTCCCAAAGCATTATGAGTCTCAAATGACATAATAATTGCAAAGCGTTTGGCCTAGTGCCTGGCACATAGTAAGCCTACTATATAAATGTTAGCTGTCATGATTATTATTAATCTCGTCTACCCCTCCTCCGTCATTTGACAGATGAGGAGCTGGAGGGGCAGACATTTCCTCTCTCCTCTCCGCTCAGCGCTACATAATATTGTGTCCTGTATGATTGTCTGTGATGGACACCTTGTGAGATTGATGTGGGAAGGCCAGCTTTACTCCAGCCATCCCTGCCTGCCAGATGCCTTTCATCGCTGACCTCTGGAAAGCTGCCCCACTCAGGGACACCTGTGCAGGGGTCTGGAGGGCCCTGTGTAATGGGAGCTGCTAGATAAGGGGAAGCAAAGCAGATGGAGCATGATAAATGCCTCTGCAAAGCCTTTCTCCTCTAGCTAGGGAGCTGACCCTGGTGTAGTATTTAATGGGCCAGGTAGACATTACTCCAGTAGGGACATGCTCCGATGGATTTGACCAAAACCTGGCTTATTTAGATCCATATAGAGATCTGGACAGCATGTGGCAGTGGGAAAACAAGGGCCTGGGAGTCTGGATGCTTGGGTTTTAGATCTGCCTATGATGTTTGGACTGTGACTCTAGACCCGTCTTCCTCTCTAGGTCTCAGTTTTCTTCTATAAAATGGAATAATAATATAATATAGTTGTGATTCATTATAGACTAGTTATTATTGCAAAAAAAAAGCATAGAGAACACTGAAAGCAAGTTCAGAGGGCACTATGCCTTTATAGCATAGCCTCTTGGCTTCCTTCAAGCTCTACTAAAGTCCTACCTTCTGCAAGAAGCCCATTCCGGTCGGCCTGAATTTTAGAGCCTTCTCTCAGAGGTTATTTCCAGTTAACTGGAATAGTTTGACGTCTCTTTTTCCAGATCATTTTACAGATGAGGAAACTGAGGCAAACAGGGTTAAATGATTTGCCCTGGGTCACTCAGCTAGTAAATGTCTGAGGTCAGATTTGAACTCAGGAAGAAGTCTTCCTGACTCCAGGCTTGGCACTCTATCCACTGTACCACTTGTGGAGGTCCACTTTGAGAATGAAGGTCAAACAACAACATTTCCAGTTTATCTCTTTTGTACATTGTTGTTTGTATATTGTCTCTCCCATTCAATTGAGAGCTCCATGAACAAAGAATACCTCACATCTTTCTGTACCCCCAGTGCTTAGCACAGTGCCTGGCACATAGTAAGCCCTTAGTAAATACTGGTTGACTTGACTTAGATGAATAACATTTCTTAGATGAGAGGGCTTCCATAAATCAGAAAATGTTTTCTGAGCATTACCAGCATAAGGCTCGGCCCCTGTCCTCATGGAACTCATGGTCTCTACAAGATACAACTATTATAGAATAAACACGGTGTGAAACCCTGTCCTAGGAGACATATGCAGATTTATAACCTATAGTCCCAGCCCTCATGGAGCTTATATATTGAGGAAATTGAGAATTAGGTATGATACAAGTTAGAATGGACAATTTAAACTAAGGATTAGATGCTAAAAGGTCCAATGAGGGCAAGGCTGCTCCCAGCTGGGGAGATCAAGAAAGTCTTCATTGAAATGACCACGTCTGAGTTGGGCCTTGAAGAGTGTGAAGAGAGGGCAATCCAGTGTGTGGTGTAGACAGAAGGTGCTTGGAGGTCAGGGTGAGAAAATGGCTTGCTAGATCTAGGGGGCAGGGAAAACACTCTGGCTTTGGGAGTTGGTTAGGCCTGCCTGGAATGATGATAAATGGCCCAAGGTCTTTTCTTTTGACTTCTCACTATATGCCCTTATTTCTTCTTTTTTTTCCCCCATTCCCAGGAGCTTGATATGAGGGGTGTTTGGGGGCAGGGCAAGTAGGGGTAATGAGATGGTAGAGAGAGACAGAGAGATAGAGACCAAGAGATTTTAAAGTAGTTCCCTTTCTAAAATAGTCTAACTGCTCCTAAGTGAATAGGTTCGTATAGTTTTTTGGTTTTTTGTGGGGCAAAAAAAGGTTAGAAACCAAATGGGTGCTTGGGACTGTTTTCATTTTTGTCTTTGTAGCTTCAAGTCCTAGCACATAGTAGGTGCTTAATGAATGATTGCTAAGCTGAATTGATACTGATCTTGACCTTGGCTGATTCAGCTTCCCATTGAAAGGTGTATTTTTCTCTCTGTACTTTAAGATTCTTAGATTTCAACAAGTATTAAGATCCTTCAAAGAGCTGCCAGGGGGATGCTGAGCAGGACACATAGGAAGCGATATGGTACGGCAGAAAGAACCCTGGATTTGGAGTCAGAGGGGCTTGGATGAGAGCGGGGGAGGGAGGACAAGCCTTTATTAAATGCCTACTATGTGCTAGGCGCTGTGCTTAGTGCTTTGCAAATATATCATTGGATCTTCACAACAACCCTGAACAGTAGGTACTGTTATATCCCCATTTGACAGATGAGGAGACTGAGGTCACAGCTGGTAAGTATCTGAGACTAGATTTGAACTTAGGTCTTCCTGAGCTCCAGGCCCAGGGCTCTATTTCTTCCCCCTTCCCTCCCCCCATCTAGTTGTCACTAATGTCCCTTCTAGGTTCAAATTTATGATCTTACAATTCAACAAACATTGATCGTACCTACTGTGTGCAGTTTCCTATGCTAGGTTTTTTGAAGGAGATTAAAAGTTTGGATAAAACATAGCCCCATAGAGCTTATACTCTAGTAAGAGAATAGAACACGTACTTTAAGACCTGTGATTATACTGGCATTGGGCCAGGACCACCAAATGCAGATTCATAGCCCAACAATGCTTTAGTCGATGGTCAAAACAAGCACTTATAACCAAAAAAAAAATCTCCCTTCCTGTTGCCCAAGCTTCCAGGGGGTGATTCTCTACTTTTGTGAACTCATCCATGTGGCTCCCCCTGTTGTCCGATACTTTTCATCCATTTTGTGTGAAATCTGTCAGTGTCCTTTTGTAAACTCTCTGCTAGTGACTTTCCTCTAGTCTAGAGCAAGGGGTTTTACCCTTCACTGTGCCACGGACCCCTTTGGCAGCCTGGTGAAGCTTATGGACCCATTCTTAGAGTCATGTTTTTAAGTAATTAAAGGAAATGTGAAATTTGAGTTAGATAACTTTAGTAAATAAAACTGTCATTTCCCCTCCACCTATATGCACAGCCCATGTGAAATTGCTCCACAGACCCCAGCTAAGAACCCCAACTTTAGTCCTTTTGACATCGTCTGGGTACAAGGACTCTCCATTCATTAGTTCCCCTTTGACTAACCCACCTCCTTTTCTGGTGGTGCATGCAAAAATAACTATTACTAAGTAACACATAATAAGCACGTGAAAAATGTTCTGTCCAAGACAAAGGGGTTATTACTAACTACCAGGAGCAGGTAGAGCTCCATGGAGGCGGTGATGTTTCAGGTAGGCTTTTAAAGCTGGGTAGGAATTCAGTAGGTGGAGGAACCAAACTTTGTAGCTCTCCTAGCAAGCACCCTGCATAGTGTTCTGTCTGCATAGAGTAGATAATTAACTTACATTTAATTGAATTCCAGGCATAGGAATAGGCATAAGTAAAAGTAAGCCTAAAGTGTGCATAAGCAAAGGAGAAGATAAGGTCATAGGATCATAAATTTAGAACTGGAAGGGATTATAGAGGCTTACCCCCTCATTTTACAAATGAGGAAACTGAGGCCCAAAGAGATAAAGCGAGTTGCCCAAGATCACACAGATAGTGGCAGAACCTAGATTGGAACTGATGTCCTCTTACACTAAATTCAGGCCACTTTCCACTGTACCTGCTGCTTCCCTTAAGGAGGTCAGTTTCATGAAATTTCATGCTGTGGTAGATATGAGACCGTTTTTTTTCCATAATAGAACTGTGATCCTATTGGTGTTGGGAACTTCCAGTAGGGAAATTGCCTCTGCCAATGCGGACTTGCCACCATTCTGCAACTTAGATACTTAGCTGCTTGGGAGACCCTGAGAGAATGACTTGCCAAGGGTCACATAGCCAGTATGTGTCAGAGATAGGAATTGAACACAGCTCTTTTTGGAGGCCAACTTGTCTCTCAGTGTAAAACTATATAAGATTAAATCAATTTAACGAGTAAGTACCTCCTATGTGTTTAATACTAGAGATGTAAAGAAAAAAAGTCTCTTGTCTTCAAGTAGCTAACGATCGGGGAAAACAATATATGTGTACATAAGCAATACAGTGTGTGTATATGTGTGTGCACACGTGCGTGTGGTTTGGGTTGGAGGACACTAGTAAGGGAGGGAGAGGAAGGGGATTCAGAATCAGCTTGCTATAAGATATGGCCCATGAGGAGCTTCGAAAGAAACTAAGGGTTTTAAAAGGTGAGGAGAGAGGGTGGACCAGGCATGGAGGAAAGACATGCTCTGCACATGAGTGGAATTACCTGAGCTGAGAGAAAGAAGAGATCTAAGGATCGGACTGTGATCCCTACTAGGTCCCTTCCACTATGAGAGCTTGCCCAGAGCTTGGCACGGAGGTAGTCAGGGAAGGCTTCTGGGAGGAGGAGAGGAATTAAGCTAAACTGTCTATTATTCATGGGGTTGGGGGTGGGACCTTATCAGCACCACCGGCTGGTTGAGCCTAGTAGGTTGGGGAGAGGTAGCTAGGCAGCCGGGAGTAGTCTAGTGTCATTGGCTGCCTATTGATGTCCAGAATCATTCATTCATTCATTCGTTCTCATTCCTAGCTCAGCAGGATCAAGTCCCGCCGCATTCATTCCTGGGCTGGTTGGGGTGACTGAGATTCAAGGGCGTGGGTTTAGGGGGAGGCAGGCGTCAATCCCGTGCCCCGCGCAGGCTTTTGCAGCCTAGGTGGTGGAGAGTTCCCTGGCTGGCTGCCAGGCCCCCGCTGGCCACGCTGCCCGGGTCCGCACTCTCTCCTTTGCCTTCCCTCCCCGCATGCATGCAGCATCTCTGGCGAGGAGGAGCCGAGCCGAGCTGACTCGCACGCTGCTGCTGTTGCTGTTGCTGCTGCCGCTGTTGCAGCTGGTGCCTGTGCCCTGCTGAAGGGCAGCGGCGGCAGCAGCCTCCGCCACCGCTCTCCTGGCTGTGATGTCAGGCGGGGTGGTGGCTCTCCCACCTCGGATGGGGCAGAGCTGAGCATCCGGCACACGCGCTCACACACCATGTCTGGCAAGGGCGCCGCCACCCTGCTGCACCCTCTCGTGATCTCCGGCAGCGGCTTCCAGTCCTTGCCTCTGCCAACCCCACGCCCCCGGGAGCAGGGACGCTGACCCGGGGCTCGGCGCTCTGTTCGCCTCAGAGAGCCCATGGACGGCCCGGGCTGCTTGGCTTCCCTCTGAATGTGCCATCCCTGGACCGTCATGTGGAGTCAGCCCGGAATTTCCAGCTCTGTTTCCCGGGTGCACCAGGTGGCCTGCAGGTGTGTGCGGGTGTTCGTGGGCTCGCGGGTGTGTGTGTGTGTCTGCGGGAGTCTGTGTGTGGGCGCGCGCGTCCGCGCGTGCTTGCCTAGGCTAAGGGGCTTAGGACAGCCCAGCACACACAGGGCGCCTCTGCCCGCAGCTAGCAAGATTTCAGCGTAAACGGTTAATTAAGGCTCTATTTCTCAGGGGGTAGACTTCTTAGGGCTTCACTTGGGACTGGTGTGCTAGGCTCTGTTTTACGAAGAGAACTCCTTTTTGTGTCTGGAGGCTCCAGGTGAGGGGGGGCGGGGTACCCTTCTCAGCATGATCCTGGCAACAGTTTTGAGTTAGAGCTTCATTCTTGTAAAGCAGTAGCTGTCTGGGGAGTTAGTTTGTAACCAGAGCTCCTTATTGAATGGGTGCCTGGTTTGAGATTAGTTATTGATTAGAAAAGGCCCCTGGTAAGAAGATGGTTCTTTTCCCTGTTTATCATTTCTTCCTACAATAATCTGCAGTTTTGTGGAAATGTTGGGGGGGGACTGAAGTTATTGGGAACCCAGTCTTGGGAAAGATGATGTATGATTTGGGGCTGGGTGTGTGGTGAGGAGAGTGACATCTCCCCCAGGCATTCTGCTGGAGGAGGGTGGCTGAGACCCCAGTTTTGCCCTCTGTAATCTGGGTGTGTAAATTGGGTGTGCCCTCCCTCTCTCTGCCTCTCCCCTACTTCCCTACCTCTCTCTAGACTTCCCAAAGTATCTGGTAGAGTGAGAGGTGAGGGCTAAGCTTCCTGTCTCCTGGATGGGCATCTGGTTTCAGGCACACCTTCCCAGAGGAATGTGGAGTCTTTGTTCATAGACTGGAGAGCCTCTGGTACCAGCCCCTTCCCATTATGAAGCCCTAACAAAAGGCCAGAACTACAGCTGCCCAGAGCCCTTGGATTGCTGTGCCATTACTCATTCTGGATGGCATTGCTGAGGAGTGATGTGGTCGTGAAGTTAATTATTAATGTGAATGGGCAGAGAAAGCAAACCTGAAAATACAGAGGATTGAGATATCTAGATCTCAAGCCACCATAAATATACATATGTAACGTATATATGTATATGTATGTATATATGTGTATATATATATACACATACATATACGCACACACACACATATACATGTATATATATACACACACACATAGGCTTCAGGACACAAGTTCACACTGGGGATAATGAAGGTTAAGATTCCTTTAGTAGGACATAGGGCAAACAATGGCTCACGTTTCTGGAAGGCTTTCCAGTTTACAAAGCACTTTTCTTAGGAGCAATCTAGGATGGAGCATGAACTTGTTCAAGAGTCCTATTAACCCTGAGCACTAGTAAGGCCTTGAAAACTCAGGCCTGCCTCCTTTCAGCCTCACTGTTCCTGGGCTATATGCCTGGGATCTGGGCCCAAGACTTGGATTCAGCACTCACTCATAGACTCTTGATTTTGAAGGAGTCATTTCCCTGTGAGCTGTCCCATTTCTTCTTCTATAAAATGAGGGGGTGAGTAGGTCTCTAGGGCTGACATTTCCAAAAAATGGTAGAGTTTGGGGGAGGGGCTTGTCAGGCCCCTCATCTGGTTGTCAGAAAGACTCATTCGGAGAAGGGAGGAACAAGACTGGCTCACTTAGAGCCAAACTCCATTATGGCTGAGCCAACTGCCTGGTCTTGCCCCTCCCCCCCAACTTGTTACGTAGGGGTTGGGGGATCTTAGGATTTACAGCTCATCCAGCCCCCTCACCTTACAATTCTCCCAGTAACTAATGCCTCCACTCGGAATTAATATTTTATATCTTATGTTTCCATAGCACGTAAACTCCGTGAGGGCAAGGACTATTTAATTTTTGTCTTTATATCTTTAGCATATATAATGAATAATCTCACTGACATTTTGCTGTTGTTCGATTGGTTTACAGCCACGTCCAACTCTCTGTGACCCCATTTGGGGTTTTCCTGGCAAAGATATTAGAGTGGTTTGCCATTTCCTTCTCCAGCTCATTTTCTTTCTAGATGAGGAACTGAGGCAAACAGGATGAAGTGACTTGCCCGGGGTCACACAGCTAGTAAGTGTCTGAGGCCAGATTTGAACTCTGGAATCTTCCTGACTCTAGGCCCAGTGCTCTATGTGCCACCTAGTTAACCCTAACATTTATATAGCACCTACTGTATTCCAGACGCTGTGCTAAGTGCTTGTAAAGCACTTATTATTGTTATATAATATTATTATTAACTCATCTTTGCCTCAGAGATAAGTGCTATTATTATCCCCATTTTACAGATGAGGAAACTGAGGCAGATAGCAGTTAAGTGGCTTTCCCAGGATCATACAACTAGTAAGTGAAGCTGGATTTTAACTCAGGTCTTCCTAACTCCTGGCTCAGTGTTCTAACCATTACACCACCTAACTGCCAGTATAAAGTCTGGCACAGATGTTTAATTGATTAAATAGTGTGAACTGAGGCACAGAGAAGGATAATGACTTGCCCAGTCATTGACAGTGAAAGCAGGCATTTGTCTTTTGCCTTTCTTTGTATCCTTTGCACTTAGCACAGTGCCTGATGTATAGTAAACACTTGATAAATGTTCATTAACTCACTGATGACTGAGTGGCAGAGCCAAGCTATAAAGCCAGGTTCTCTAACTCAGGCTCACCATGGTGATTAAGGACAACTGCCCCCCATACCCATTTTTCCCCGCCAAAAGTTTTGCCACCATCAGAATAATAAGAGCCAGCATTTTGATAGCATTTTCAAGTTTTGCACAGCATTTTACATACGTTATCTCATTTCATCCTTACAACAACCCAGCGAGGTGACTGCTATCATTATCCCTGTTTTGCAGCTGAGGAAACAGGCAGACAAAGGTTAAATTATTTGTCTAGCATCACACAGCTAGCAAGTATTTGAGGCAAGATTTGAACTCAGGTCTTACTGCTTCTGAGTCTCTATTCCCTGTACCACCTAGTTGCTTAGTAGTCTTAAACATTTTGGAAAACCTTCTAGATCCTTGGCATGCCTCCCAATGCAGCTCAACTGGTAACCGACCCAAGGTGTTTTGTTTTTTCTCCCCCTTCTCCACCTAAGTGGGAGCTCTCCCAAGTGATCCCATGTCTGTGTGTGGAACAGTGACCTAAGGTTTGCCATTACTATCTGACCTTCCTTCTCTGGAGCCTTTTGTTTGGGGTGGAATGTGGAGTTAATAGGAGAGAGCCCTGGGTGACCTGAGAAGGAGAAATGAAGCTCTGTCCTCCCACCCATTCAGTTCTTTGCTGGATAGAGAGGGCGGGTTCTCTGTAAGCTGGAGATCAGAGGTCAAAAGGGCGAGGAGATTTCAGGTCTGACTGGCGCTTGTACAGCAGGTAGGGTGGGGCAGCTTTGGTTTCCTACCCCACAGATGCCTAGAGGTGGCCTATGGATGGATTTTTAGTTATGGCTGGGACCATGAAGAGTGGAGTGTATGCCTAGGGGAGGAGGGAAGGAAGAGGCCTTTCCTTCCTCTGTCCCCCTCCCTCCCTTCTGTTCCTGGCCTGACTTTCCTGGAAATCCAGTTTGGAGAGGGTATACCTCCAGCCAGCTCTAGGCCCCACATGCCTGCAGCTGTTACCTTTCCCTCCCTTTTGAGGGTGTGGCTGCTGGAATTTGGTTGCTCACCCTGATCTGCCAGTTACTAGAGTAGCCACTATCTTCTAGAAAAAAGAAGTGATCTCACTCTCTGAAGGAATGATAGCTAGAGAGGGGTCGGAAGCCTAGCTTGGCCTCCTGTTTAGCTGTGTGACTTTAGGCAAGTTCCTTTCCATCTCCGGGCCCTAAGCCTTTGTTTTTTTGTAAAATGAGTGACTTGGATTGAAGTTACCTTCTAGCTCTAAAGTCCTAGGAACTGAGTGGATGAGGCCTATTTTGGGGCTTGTCTTTGTACCTGGCTATGTGGCTGTGTGTGGAGGCTTCTCATTCCCAACCCTCCTGTGCCCACAGAGGGCCACACTAATGGACTAGAGTTGTCAGTGGTGTGCTGGGCTGTGAGAGCGGAGAGATGGACCCGATTACTAAAGAGATCTTCTTTCTATTATGGGAAGGCTGCCATCTAATGTCTGCTCACCTCCACAACCTCTTTGTTGTGGCTGAATATTGATTGATTCTGGGCTGGAGCTGCCTCTGCCACCAGGAAATAAAAAAAGCCCTTGGGGAAATAGAGTAAGGGATCTCCGGGGCCTCTTGGAGTTGTTTCAGCTGTGAGTTAGTGGGAGCAGAGGGCCTGAGCCCCTGGGAGACTGTAGGAGGAAGCTAGAAGGGGGTATTTATGAAGGGAGGAGGGAGGAAGGAGGAGGATGGGGAAGTGGAGGGAGGAAGAGGAGAGTAGAGGAGAAGGGAGGAAGAGAGAAGAGGAGGAGGAAGGAGGAGGAAGAGGATGTTGGGAGGAAGAGGAGGGAGAAAGAGGAAGAAGAAGAAGATGGAGGAGGAAGAGGATAGAGAGAGCAGGAGGGCAGCTTCTGGGGTCAGTCTGGCGTAGAAGATGAAGGCCCTGGTCTTGTCTGTGCCCTTAATAGTTGCATGACCTTGGGCAAATCGTTCCCCCATCCCCCTCTCTAAAATAAGGAAGACTATGTCCGCTAATGTCATAGTTGATAAAGCTGTAGGGGAGCTTGGGGCCTGGAGCCAGATGGCTTCCTGTGTCTCCTCCACCTCTGACAGTCTTTGAATCATAGGATTAGGTGGCATGGCAGAGAGGCAGATCAGCAGAGAAGGGGTCACTGAAGTCATGGGGGCAAGAGTCGCCCCTGTGAAAGTGGCGGAGCAGGAGGCCATCTTTGTGGGCTTATGGGGGCAGCTTATGGGGGGAAGGAATGAAGGGGTTAGCGGATAGATTCTGTCTGTTATGTTAGATAAGACTCGGTCTGTGGGTCAGGCCTAGCTGACCTGCCAAACGTTTTTAGGACAAAGTAGGTGCTTAATAAATGCCTGGTGGCTGCCTGCTTGAGCTCCCCACTGCCTACCAAAACAAGTCTAAACACTTAAGACCCTCTGCCCTCTGGCCTTCACCCTACTTTGGGATTCTAGCTTTCAAGCTATCCCCTATTTTCTAGCTTTCCCTCATAGCGCTCTACACCCCTTTGTGGAACCTGTTCTCTAGCTGAATTTCGTTCTCCCCGTTTCTGTCTGGATGATTCTGTTCACTCTTCTTTCAGCTGGGAAGAGACTCTTGGTGCCTGGCCTCCCTCCCCTTCCCTTTTCTTAAAAAGCCTTGCCTGTTAGACTCCCAGAGCTGTAGAGTGGCTGGCCAGAATATGGCTGGAGTGGCCAGGGGTATGGAATGTAAATCATGTTCTGGAACCAGAAAGTACCTGCTGACTCAGCTATCAATTCAGTGCCAGTGTAAGGCAGGGATTCTAAAACTGATCAGATTAAAGAGACCTGGAAATCTCAGGAGGTCAGCAAGTGGGTCAACAAACATTTACTAAGAGTTTACTCTATATCTGGCAGTGGACATGGAAAAAAAGGGCAAACCCACAGTCCCTGCCCTCAGGTAACTCACATCCTAATGGGAGAGAGGGCACCACAGGCAAATAACCCTACATACCAAATGTACACAGAGTAGATATTAGGTCTGGGCAGTTAGGGGGCATAGTATGTATAGCACTGAGCCTGGAGTCAGGAAGACCTGAGTTCAAATCAGCTTCTGATGCTAGCTGTGTGACCCTGGGCAAGTCACTTAACCCAGTTTGCCTCAGTTTCCTCATCTGTAAACTGAGCAGGAGAAGGAAATGGCAAACCACTCCAGTATCTTTGCTAAGAAAGCTCCAAATGGGGTCAGGAACAGTCAGACACGACTAAATGACAAGAACAGACATTGGGTCGGAGGGAACAGTGGTGGGGAGAATGTGAAGGAGTTCCTTCTGCCTTTCTTTCCCCAAATTACCTTGGATTTGCTTCCCCTCATAACTGTAACCTGCTTGAGGGCAAGTTGTCTTTTTTCCCATGTTTTTAATAAATGTTTTAATATTAAACATTTTAATTAATTATTACCCTCCTCCTCTATTACCTTGCCTACTGTAAGCACTTAATAAATATTTGTTGAATTACCCACAATTGCCTCTGAAAACCTCCCCGATGAGCCTACACACCTGGTAGGGAAGGGGAAGAGAATAGCATTTATTAAGCACCTACCATTTGCCAGCCACTGTGCTAAGCACTTTATACCCATTTTATAGCTGAGGAAACTGAGGCAGACAGAATTTAAAAGAGCTTCTCAGCTGGGAAGGATCGAAGGTTGTGTTTGAACTCTGCTCTCCCGGACTCCAAGCCCAGAGCTCCCTTATGTGCCAAGTCAGAATTTCCAAATGTGACCTGTGTGGAAATGTGATGCAAGAGAGTCTCCCTCTTGCTGTTACTCTTTGGGGTGCCTTCTGCTTGCAGATGCTTGTTTGTTCTCTTGTTCTTCCCTTTATAGAAGGGAAATTCTTGGCCCATGGGATCGGAACCTGGGAGCTCCAGAGCCCATAGCTGGGATTGGGCCAGACTCTAGCCCTCTGGAGGGGTTCCCCCAACTTTTCCCGTGGCCTCCAGGCAGGAGCATGCTGGTGGTTGGTTACTCCTCAAGACTGATAGGCTGGAGATGAGGTTTGGGGAAGGGGCAAAACTCTGAGTCTCAAGGAGATGTGAGAAATGAGGGGGATTCAATGAGAGAAGAGGTTCTTGGCTTTTAAAAACTGGCTGGTGATCATGTTTATTAACAGGGACGTATGGTCTAGACACCAAATTTGTTCTTCTAATCACTCTTGGGGCATGTTAGTAGGAGTAAAAGGCTGCAGCGTATATGAAGGTTTGACAAAGATTCAATAAAGGGCTGGCAGCGTAAATATGTGAATGGGCCTCTTGGAGATAGATACCCCTGGAAGAAGCTGCTACAATCTTTGGCTCCCAGAAGTTTCAGACTTCTAACTTTGTGAATCACTCGGCCTCCTCTATCTTGATTCTTAGAGTCATTAGTTATTGCTAGTAGGAGAAGTGACCTGGCCTTGGGGGTTGTGGGGAGAGATGGGGTACCCACAGCTAATAAGGAAGAGAGGGGTCTAGGCCAAGCTTGTCCCCTAACCCCCTCAATATGCTTTGCTCCCTAAAGTTAGAATACAGGCACCTTCAGAAGTGGGTGAAGAGCCAAGGTAATGTGTGTGTGGGGGGGCTTGCTAGGGAGTTCCCAGAATTAGTCATTTCCCCATCCATTCCGGCATAATGGGGCAGCGCTTTCCTCTGGGCCTTAGTAGCAGGATGTCCTGCTTGGAAGCTGGGTCAGTTTACCTTGTGATCTAATTAGAGCGTGGGGACCCCTCGTTCCTTTTTCCTGGCAACAGATCAGTGGAGTTGGGACTCAGGAGGCTTGTGTTTTCTGCACTGGCTCTGCCCCTTCCAGGTCTGGGATCTTGAGCAAGCCCCCTTCACTTCTGGCTTCAGCTTCCTCTCTAAAAAGGGGCCAGGAGGTTGGCCTAGATCAGGGGCTTCTTTACCTTCTTTGAATCATGAAGCCCTTTGACAGTCCAGGGAAGCCTATGGACTCATTCTCAGAATAATGTTCTTAAATACATAAAATATAACACATACAATTATATATTACTGTAATATATAGGAAACCAGTTATGTTGAAATACAGTTATCTATATATATTCACACACACACACACACCCCTAGAGTTCATGGGCCCCAGGTTAAGAATTCCTGGAGATAATCTGGCTCCTATAATCTGAGTCTGTCTTTTATCCAAGAGGGCAGACAGATGATAATTCTCTCTGTGTTGTGATTTGGGCAGCACAGTCCTGGGTCCTCATCTATAAAATGGGGATGAAAATTCCTCTTGTTACCTATCTTAAGGCTCGAATGAAAGAATGTGTGCAAAGCACTTCTGGTTTTTTGTTGGGTTGGTTTTTTTTGGAGGCAGTCTGGGTTAAGTGACTTGCCCAGGGTCACACAGCTAGCAAGTATCTGAGGCCAGATTCGAACTTGGGTCCTCCTGACTCCAAGGCTGGTGCTCTATCCATCGTGCCACCTAGCTGCCCCTGCAAGGCACTTGTAAACCTAAAAGTGATATATTATGTCAGTCATAGTAATAATGATGATTATACCATGACTAACAACAGAGAGAGACTTGAGTGACTTGTCCAAGGTCACACAATTATTATCTGAGGATAGATTTGAACCTGAGTCCAATGCTTCATCTACATTGATGCTGAAAGATAGGTGCTAGGGAGGATTTCCACATCTAGGAGTTTACTATAACAATGAAATAATGGGTCCAGTCTTCATTGTCATCTTTGTTGTTATAATAATAATAATCATAATTATTACTCTTGACCGGTGGAGCCCAGTGCCTCCAGAAAGCTCTCTCTGTATGCTTTCCTGGGACCTTCCTCAGTGACTGAGGCTTGGGGTGGCTCTGCCCAGCCCAGTGGAGGTCTGGATTCCTCCTTGGCCCATCTCCCCACCTCCTTCACAACCCTCTTCATGGAATGCTGAATTTCACTTACATCCTGTGTGGCTTTTTTTTTTAACCACACATATTTGCCCACTCTAACTTTTCCTTCCCTCTACCTCTTCCTTCCCTCTACCTCCCTCTTTAGCCTCTCACCTCTTTCTCCTTCTATCCAACACTTCCCTTTTCCTCTAGCTCCCCCTCCCCATCTCCTCCTTCCACCTCTAGCAGCCCTTTCTCCTCCTAGACTTTGCCTCTCTCCTTCCCCCACCTCCTTCTTTCCCTCTAGCCCCCCACCTCTCTCTGTCTAGCCCCTCTCTCCTCACTTTCTTTTCTCTCTCCCCTCCTTTTTTCTTTCTTCTTCCCTATTCTCCCCCTTTCCTATCCCCCCCACTTCTTTTCTTCCCTTCTTTCTTTCCTCCCTCTACTCCCTCCCCCCTTCTTCTCTTCCCTATCACCCCTTGGGAAGCAGAGTTCTTTGGAAGCTTTAGGATAAAGTCATAATGGCATCTCAAGGTGTCAAGTTGCCAGGGATCCCTTCCGCTGGCGGAATGCAAAAATGTCTGGCTATGCTGCCATCCGTATGGCCACAGTCAAGCTGGCTTTTTTCCAAAGGGCCTCATGCTCCCTTCCACTCAGCCCTTCTGGCCAAAGCGGCCCAAGGCAGCGGTGGTGTGCTCAGAGCTCCTTCTCCCGTCCTGCTGGGGATCTGGCTCTTCCTTGGAGTGTGAACCTATCTTGTCCCAAGTACCTGGCTGAAGGGAGATAGACCTGGCAGGGTTGCTAGGTTGCCACGGTAGCTAGCTAATTTAAGGGTTGGTTCTGATAGGATTTCAAAGAATGTGCCTTCTGTATTTATCTACCCTGACTCATTCTGGTGAGTGGTGAGTGATAAGATCTTGTCTTAGGAGCTCTGGCTCGGCTTGCCCCCGCTTTAGATGGCTGGCATGATGTTAGCTCCAACTGTAAGCTCCTGGAAGACAGGAGCCATGTTGGTTTGATGTGCTCTGGACAGATCTACCTGGGCACACTAGGTAAAAAGGCAGGAATAAGTGCTGTTTAATAATGAAAATAACTGCTAGCATTTATATAGTACTTTAAGGATTGCAGAGCACTTTATAAATATTATTTTATCTTCACAACAGCTCTGGGAGGTAAGTGCTATTATTATCCGCATTTTGCGGATGAGGAAACTGAGGCAAACAGGTCAAGTGACTTGCCCAGAGTCACAATGCCAGGGAGTATCTGAGGCTGGATTTGAACTCAGGACTTCCTGAATCCAGGCCTAGCACTTTATCCATCATGCCACCTAGCTGCCTCATTGTGCCAGTTGTATAAAAATATGAATATAAAAAATATATGAACATAAATGCATTGGTGAATAGGAGCATCCCAAGTGAATTTATACATGTCCATTGTGAATGTATAGTTGAGATGTGAGTTCTGGCATCCGCGCCACACCTCCTGTCACCGCCGCCTTGGGGTTGGCTCGGTAAATTCAGTCCTGAATGTCAAGAACTCTCTCCCATATGTGGGATTAAAAGGTGCTCCCCTTCCTAGACAAGTATGGCTATATGGGAAGATCTTGAGCAGAGAGGGACAGTGCCCGGCATCAGAGGCCTTCCTAAGCCAGTCAAGAATCGACCAGTTCAAAAAGATCAGAAGACTTGATGGAAAAATTAGGTCAGGTCCTACCACTGAGAATGCAGGTGAAAAGGGCAGTGTGTGGAGTGGCTCATGGAAGCTGGAGGATGACTCTGAATTCTGGCTTAGATACCGAATAGCGGTGTGACCCTGAGTAAGTCCACTTCTCTGGGGAAAGCGGGGAGAATCTTAGTAAATCTCTTTTAAGAATTGTGAGGTTCAAAGGAGGTAATGTTCATGAAAGACTTCCTGTCTTTAAAATGCTCTAGGCTCCTCAGCTTCATTATTTGGCTCAAGTCAGAATGAAGCCCCTCCTTGCTGTGGAGGAGAAGTTCTTAACCCAGGGTCCAAGGAGGAGGTCAGGTCTGGGAATGTGGATGGGAGAAAATTGGCATCTTCATTTTCATTAACTTCTAACTAGAATTCAGCATTTCTTTCAGTTATTTAAAAACATTATTCTAAGTAAGGATCCATGACAGAGATCTTGGAGGTCTGCAACTTGGATGGGCAGCTTTTTCTAACATGCATAATTTGGCCTAAACGGATGTTTAAGGGTCCATTGTTTGGCCTCAAAGGATACTTAGTGGTATGTTCACTAGGCTGGTGAGTGAAGGAGGGATAGGAAACAGGGCTCCCAGAAAAGTGGTCCATGTAGGAACAGCTAGGTGGTGTGGTGGATAGAGCATTGGGCCTGGACACATAAAGACTCATCTTCTTAAGCTCAAATCTAGCCTCAGACACTTGCTGTGTGACCTTGGGCAAGTCACTTTACCTTTTTGCCTCGGTTTCCTCATCTGTAAAGTAAGCTGGAGAAGTAAATGGCAAACCACTCCAGTATCTCTGCCAAGAAAATCCCAAAAGAGGTCATAGAAGAGTTGGACATGACCAAAAACTACTAAATAACAACAAGGGACCAGCCAGGATCCAAAAAGATCTTGATGTATTAGAATGATATGTTGTATTTAGTAAGATAAAAGATATAGGTATGGATATAAAATCTCCTAATTATACATTTGATTTTTTTAATACAAGTACAGGTTGGGGGGGGGTGGTATAGACATGGCTAGATAACAGTTCAGGGGAAAAGATTTGGACTGTGAATTCTTTATGAGTCAGCAATGCCACAAAGTGGCCAGAAACCACATAGGCTATATGGTATGTGTAAATGGTATATATAAATACATGTCATACATAGTGCATATGTGGCTGGCCAGATCCCATCCGGAGTACTGTGTGGTCAGGTCTGGGCTCTGCAGTGTTGATCAGCTCTAGCTCGTCAGAAGATGGCGACCAGAATCATGAAGACGATGGACGCCATGTTATATAGGGATGTTCAGACCTGGAGGGGATGGAGAGGGGCTGATTATGATAATCCTTCCTTCTCTAAGGTCCCTTGGTTGGCTGTAATGGCATCCTGTATACTGGCTTGGGTTCTTTCCCAGGAAAGAAAGGTCTGACAGGCAAGGAGCCCAAGTTTCTCGTCCTGATGATATGGTTGGTGCTGGAATAGTTCCTGGAGTAGATGCCTTGATGACTCTGGAAATCCTTTGGGTGGCATTGTAGTGATCCAAAGAGTGCTGTGTTTGGGTTCAAATCCTGGCTTTGAGACATCCTCTCTCTGCGACCATTGGCTAGTTGGTCTCTCCAGGCTTCAGTTTCTTCATTTATAAAGTTAGGGTGCTGGAATGTGGAATTAGTGACCTTTAAATGCCTTCCGGCTCTCAGCTCCCTTGTTGGGTTTCTTTGCTGGGAGGCAGCTCTGTACTGGGGGTCTTGACTGATGATGTGATTTCTCTACAATCGGCTAATCTTGCAGCTCAATGCTGTTTAAGCTTCAGTGAAAAGAATTTGGCTCTTTGTGGAATTCAGGGGTTGTTTTATTCCCCCTCTTGCTATTCAGACTCATTTTTATGCCTCAGAATTTGATGGGAAGTGAGGCCCTGGTCCGGGAATAAAATGCCTGTGAATCTTAGGAAGGATCTTCTTAGAATCTTAGATCTTAGAATCTTAGAATCTTAGGAATGCCTTCTAGGTTGAAAGTAATGTATCGATGAGCAGCGTTCACTGGGAGAGAGCGTGGGGGTTCAACCATTTGGGAAATCACAATACATTTTCCTTGGCAAAGACAAGCTTGAGTCTGGAGACAATGACTGTATAACAAAATGAGTTTATTGCACTGATGTTCCTCAATGGGCAGGCTGTTCTCTGTGCTATAAACACAGAAATAAAAAAAAAAAAGAAAAGAAAAATGTGTAGCCCCGGCCATCCCTGGCTTTCTTTCAGATGGCCCTCAGTTACCATTATGCCAAGCGACTCCTCCCTCCCTGCTGAGTTTCCTGGCTGACAATACAATCAGTCACTTGTGAGGCCACAGTGAAATTTAAGTAATCAGAAAACCTTTCCAGGACTGAGCCCTCTGTCAGGAAGTTCTTCCTTGGATCTAACCTAAATCTCATCTGCTGAATTTTAAATCCACACACCCTCTCATCTAGGCCTTCTCGGTGGCACTGCAGAGGACCTGGGTGCCATCCATGGGCTGTGTTTCAATGTGTCTTAGACTTTGGAACCTGCATGGCAACCCACCAACGTTATGTTTTCTTGGAAGAAACTTAGGGGCCTCTGGTTTTTGGTGTTGGGATCAGGGCAGCGTCCTGTGGCTCACCGTGGTGCTGACCGGGCCAGGTAGGGTTTCAGAGGTGGAGACTGCTGTTGATTCTGCACAGGGGCCAGGGTATATCGCACCTTCTGCAGAAGTCATTGGGGAAATTAGCATTCACGGTGGTGCTCCTTTATTGATACTGCAGCCTTATCAAAGTCCTTCCACCAAATAAAAGTGGATGGACCACTGATTAATTGTGCTTCAGTCAGGAGCCCATTGGTCAAGGGTGTGATGGTGATGGTGACGGTGGGGTAGAGGGAGTGATGGTATTTGAATGCATTTCTGAGAACAACAATAACAAAAAAAGGTGGCTTCTGCAGAAAAACAAACAAACAAACAAACAAACCGTGATGATCCCTAGCACCAGCCATATCATCAGGATGAGAAACTTGGGCTCCTCTCCTGTTCGACCTTTCTTTCCTGGAAAATGACAGTTTTATTGCCCAGGTCCTTGGGTAGTTATGGAATGTTAATTTGGGAAGGAAGCGACTAGACTTAGCTTATCATCAGGAAGAGTCCACATGTGATATATAATAAAGCTCTCTCTGGCTCACGGGGTTTGGGGGGATGCACTGAACTAATCAGAAAACAAAGCGTAGAAATTCAGGACTCTCAGAGCACCTGTCTAGGAATCAGAGAACAAGATGAGCCATAGTTTGAGAAGATGGGGTGCCTTAAGCCTAGTCACAGAGAATCTCTCCTGTGCTTGCTCGTGCTCTCTCTCTCTCTCACTCTCTCTCTTACCCTCTCACTGTCTCCCTCTGTCTCTGTCTCTCTCCTCTCTATCTCTCACCATCTTTCTTTCTCTCTCTTTCACCATCTCTCTCTCTATATCTCTCTTTCTCACCATCTCTCTGTCTCCTCTCTCACCATCTCTCTCTCTGTCTCTCTCTGTCTCTCTCTGTCTCTCTCTCTGTCTCTCTCTCTCACACACACACACACACAGTATCTCCCTCTTAGCATCTCTCTGGATGCCTATCTGCTGGTGGTAGCCCTATGTCTTGAGTTTTGCCTCTTACCATCGAATGCCATGGGCTCTGATTTAATTGTTTCCTATACTGTATACTTTCTCTCCTCAACTGTAGTTAAACATTCCTTGAGACCAGGGACCCCATGCCTTTCTTCCATTATTTCTGTGCCCCACCAGGATGCTTAGTCTGAGTGTGGACCAAGGAAATACACATGGACTGAAAGGCCTGTTTCAGAAGCTGTTTTGTGCATTGGTGCAGACTGTGAGAGAGTTCTCTCTCCTTTGGCTCAAAAGAATTTTTAAACATCTGAGTACATCTGAGAGTTTCCCCCTCTCCTTTCAGACAGGGGGAGGATGGTCCCCAGGCCTTCCTTCATTGTTATCCTAAGCACACTGCTGTGTTGGAGATGTCTCTGCTGCCTTTTAGCGTGGTGCCTCGCCCCTGGAAGGCACAGTGTCTCTGAATGCCAGCTCTTAGAAAGAGCAGATCATTCTGGAATAAATAGCGACTTGTATGTGGACACTCACTGTCCCTAATTAGTCATTCCCCTAAGGTAAGGAAGTCCTTGCAGATGCTTCTTGGTAGGAGTCAACATATTCAGACACATCACACTCCCCTTTGCTCTGTTTTCCTGGGACTGAGCAGCCTACGCTGATACAGGCCAGAAGGCCTTGCCAAAACGGACGTACTTAGCTGTCTTCTATAGATGGTGGGCTTTCAGCTCCAGGATGAAAATGCCACCTCCCTTTTCTACAGCCATTGGTGGCTTACAGAGAACTTCCTTGCTACTGCCCTGTGAGGGAGGCAGTGCAAACCTTCCTTATCTCCATATTGTGAATGGAGCCATGATGATGATGATGATGGTGATGGTGATGGTGATGATGGTGGTGGTGATGGTGATGATGGTGATGATGATGGTGATGGTGATGGTGATAGCTAGCATTATAGAATGCTTTAAAGTTAGCAAAGCACTTTATATACATTATCTCACTTGTTCCCAACAATCCTTTGAGGTAGAAACTATTATTTACCCTCATTTTACTGATGCAGAAACTGAGTCTGAGCAAGCTTAAGTGACTTTCCCAGCATCTCACAGCTAGTGAGTGTCTGAGGCAAGATTTGAACTCAGGTCTTTTTGACTCCATATCCAGTGTCTGCTCTTTACTGTGGCAGACATCCAACTGCCTTCCTAGAAAGTGAATCTCAGGGAAGTGAAATATCTTGCCCAAGGTCACACAGAGGGTTAGTGGCAGAGTCAGGACTACAAAGCAGGCCCTGTGATTCCAAGCTCTTCTTTCCATTAAAGGCCACATTAACATGCTTCTTAATTAAAGAGCCAGTATAGTGTAGTTCAGTGGTGTTGCATTCAAATAGGGATCCCTATGGGCTTCCTGGTGACTTAGAAAACCACAAATTAACATCTATGTTGTGTTGTATTTATTTTGCTAAACATTTCCTAATTAGATTTTAATCTGATTTGGGCAGCACTTGGAAGTTTTGCTGGATTTTTGATACCTCTGCTGTATAGTGGATGGAGGATTGGTCTCAGAGCCAGGAATATCTGGGTTCAAATTCCACCTCTGACCATTGTTGGCTGTGTGAGCCAGGGAAAATCACTTTAACATCTCTAAGACTCTAGGTTGTAGAGAAAGTGTTGACCTGAATTGGTGGAGGTGGCTTTCTCACCCCTATACGGAGTGAAATCACAGGTCTAATGTCTGTCCCCTTAATTAAACAAATGACTTCATTAAACCCATAATATTCTGGCTAATGAGTCCCCATTGTTAAGTATAAAGAAGAAACCTGAAGAGTTTGATTTATTTAGTTATTTTTCAGTGTCTGTACTGACACTTTTCTTTGTCTCTTGGGGTCAAGGTCAGGGTGGTATGTGACAGAGGGACACAAAATTTGTGAGCACAAGACCTCGGGCCAAGTCTTGGTCCTTTTACTTGCTAGCTGTATCACTTTGGGCAGATTACTCCCATTCTCTGGGCCTCAGTTTCATTATCTGCAGAAAGATTGGATGAATCCTAAGGTCCCTGCCTACTCAGAATGTTAGCCTTGTAAAGGTAGGGTTCTGGCCAAAATGGCTGTTGGCTCCTTTGAGGACAAGCCTTGACGGTAAACTGTCCAGACCCATCTGAACACCTTCACTTGTCTCTGGGTCAAGTGTCTCTAGTGTCCCTAGAGACCGTGTTTCAATTCACTGTTAAGAATTTTAGGTCAGCCTTCTAGCCATTGAATGGTGAAGGAGGACTCTGGGCCAGTAGTAAGTCATTGTGTGTGGTGTGAATGGGTACATTCTGCTGGCGTCTCCAGGTTTTCCAACACAGTTGGAAAATTATCATCCCTTTTTGGCTTAACTCAACTATGATTCTTATCTTCCCCACCTGCACTCCTCAAATTTCTAATTCATGGCTCCTTTGGGGCTTTTTTTCCTCTGTCCACTCCATTGGTTCTCAGCGTCAGATATACTTTGTTTTTGTATGTCATGAATCCTCTGCTTTCTTATCCTTGTGACTGGGCTCATAGACTAGTAGAATGTCAGAGTTTGGAAGGGCCATCTAGTCCAAGTACATGCTGAGAGTGGTAGATCTGGGGTAATTCGTCCTGCCTTTTCCTTGCCCTTATAGGAGCTTCATGGTATAGAAGAAGGGGCTCTAGGTATGGAGTCAGAGGACCTGGGTTCAAATATTGCCTCTGCTACTTAGTGCCTGTCTGACCTTAGTAGGTGCTTTTATTAATTGAGGCTTCAATTTCCTCATTTGTAAATAAAGGTGTTGGAGCAGAAGTTCTCAAAGGTCCCTTTTGGCTCTAACTCTGTGTTCCTGTGATCTTTCCAGTGGCCTCAACATGAGATTGTTGACTATAAGAGTCTACACAAAAGCAAGGACTCTGCTTGTTGAACCTTCACATTCTCTAAAGCCCACTTCTTCTGCTGCCACATCCTCCATGTAGCTTTTCTAGATATTCCTGGTAGTAATAGCTTTCCCTCCAAAATCCCACATCATTGCCATCAACATCACTATCATTATCATCATCATCGTCATCACTACCACCACCGTCATCATCATCACCATCTTCATCATCACCATTACATTTACATAACAACTTACTATGTGCCAGGCACTGTGCTGTTAGTAATATCTTTCCCTTCCAAGGCCTCAGATAATAGTTATAATAATAATGATAGCTAACGTTTATTTGGCGCTTACTGTGTGCCAGGCACTGTGCTGTTAATGATAGCTTTCTCCTCCAGGACCTCAAATAATATAATGATAATAATAATGGCTAATATTTATATAGTGCTTACTATGTGCCGGGCACTATGCTATGTGCTTTTACAAATATTATGTCATTTGATTTCTTGTAACAGCTCTGGGAGGTAGGTGCTATTATTATCCCTATTTTACAGATGAAGAAATTGAGGCAAACATGAACAGATTTGCCTAATACCTCTCTACTTACCACACAGTGCTGTTTGTCAGGGACTACCAAAATCTCCTTTCTTGATACAGACTCCCCCGTCTCAAAATGCAAACCCTTGGCATAGATACCTGCCCTGGGAAACTTTCATTATATTATTCCCACCTCCCTTTTAGAGAGCTACAGGAAGTAGCCCAGGCTAATTTGTGTGGGCCAATCCAGTTATCTTGGAAGAAAAAGAAAAGTGAAAAGGCGAGTGGAGAGAATGAGGAAGAGTGTTCCTTTGAACCCCAAGACTCAATGGAAGTTGTTAACTAAGCTGAAGGCAAATTTCTCAGGCTCTTAAAAAGGTAGGAAGTAAACAGGCTGGACTCACTTTGAGCTATTTCCATAGCTACCTAAAGAGAACCTTTGTGTGTAGGTTGGGTCTGGTGGGTTCTGAGTAAAGCAACAGAACTTTTAAGTGGATCAGAAGCATTCCACCTCCCAGGGGCATGAAAGAGTTGCAATGCTGGTAGCCAAGAGAGTGTAATTCCTATGTCTGCTTGAGAGCTGGTATTGTCTCCTGAGGTGGAAAGCCTTAGGGAGCATGAAAGTAAAACATAGAACATTGATACTAATGAGGACCCATGACACCTACCAGGAACTAAAACTAGAGGCAGCATAGAGGTAGAATACAGACAGCTGGCTAAAGAACATGACCACAGAGAGGACTTAAGTGAAGTAATGAACCTGGAATCCTTTCCCTTATTTTGTGTCTCATTCAGAGCATATAGATCATGTAGACTGAATAGGTGTCAGGGTGCTCTCTTGACTCTTAGCTTTGAATAAAAGCCCTTTCTCTGTAAATAAAACCAATATATATTTTGAAGCCTTGTGAACTTGGATGCTTGTAAGGGGTGGGGAGCGTGCCCTAGATACTGAAATTCTAGTTTCCCTTTGGATGGGGGCAAGAGAAATGAGAAGTCTCCAAAGTGAATCAGGCTTTTCATATCAGGAAGGGCATTGACACTTGTGCTGCATATGTATGTTATATCTACCTATGTATACTTCTCGTGTGTTTTTCTACTAGACTATAAGCTCCATAAGAGAAGAGAGAGTATCTCACCTAAACTCCAAGTCTGGCTCAGTACTTTTTTCAGTTTAGTGTTAGGCATATAATAACTGAATTGTACTTATTGAAGGCCTATCATTTCTAAGCAGTTTGTATAGATGGACTAGATGTGGAGTAGATTTCTGGCATCTTTCCAGCATCTTTCCCCAAAGTCATGAACCCTGGAAAGCAACACACACTTCATAGAATTTTGTAGAATTTTAGAACTGGATAGAACCTTAGAAATGTGCAAATTTCACAGAGGACAAAGCTGAGGCCCATAGAGGTTAAGATTCAATGTATTCAATGGCAGTGGCCACCCTAGAACCAACATCTGCTCCAAGGGATCTTTGCACGTTTGTCAATACGGAAGATATGAATTATTGCTTCCAGTTCATGGAGCAGCACATAAGATCATAGATCCAGACCAGGGGTTCTTAACCTGGGTCCAGGAACTTCTTAACTGTATTGTAATTTGTTTTATGTAGTTAAATCTGGGTTTGCCCAGCCTGCCAAAGGGGTCCACGACATAGAGAAGGTTAAGAACCTTTACAGTTGGAAGTAAACTCAGAGGCCATCGAGCCCATTTTACAGACATGGAATTGAAGCATAAAGAGGTTAAGTCACTTGCCCAAGGTCATACGGGGAGGAAGCAGAAAAGCTGAGATTGGATCCCAGGTCTTCTGATTCCAGAGCCATCCCTCTACCCCCTATAACAGGGCAGCTAGTTGGGGCAGTGAATAGAGTTCTGGGCCTGGAGTCAGGAAGACCTGAGTTCAAATCTAGCCTCAGCTGTGTGACCCTGCGGCAAGTCACTTAATCCTGTTTGCCTCAATTTCCTCATCTGTAATCTGGGCTAGAGAAGGAAATGGCAAAGCACTCCAGTATCTTTGCCAAGAAAACTCCAAATAGGGTCGTGAAGAGTCAGGCATGACTGAAACAACCATACAACAGTCCATTATGCCAAACTCCTTCCTCATTTGAGACTCGCTTTGGTAGTGACCTCCTGGGATATTTATTTTGGTTCTGGGTGGGCTTATTCTCTTCTAATTGACATAGCTGAGTCTTTCCCCCACTGGGATTATTTGGCTTGCTGGCTTAGGTCTCGTTTCTTCTGCCAAAACCTGCTCTTCTCTGGAATTTTAGTATATGAAGTTGAGCACAGAATTATTTTCCAATTATTGGCTGAGTGTCTGTGCTCACCTTGTAGTCTTTCTGCCCATAAAGCGAATCGTTCACTTTAGTATTTAATCATCCTTCTCTTAGTATCCGTGGTATCTCCCTCAGGTCACTGTCTTGGCAAGGTTAGCTGCTTCCTTTTCTGCCTTTGGACTATGAAGGCTAATTTCATTTTTATGACAAGTTTTCTTGAAAGGATAACAAAGGTTTCATGAAAATCTAAACTTAAAAAAAAGTTACAACTTCCTCCTTTCTAATCTCTTAAAAATAAATTAATTAATTTTATTTTTTTGTGTCTACAACTCTATCTCTCACTCACAGGCCCAGTGACCATTCACAGGCCCAGTTCTAGTACTGATCAGCATGGCTTTGGCCTGCTTGAGTTCCAACCTGTGTCAGTTTGCAGTTCCCAACTGCTCTTTTTCTTTTCCTTTCTTTCATCTACACTTGGGTTCTTTTATTACCTCCTCCCAGATGATTTCCACCCTTATTCTCTCCCCTGAACTCCAATCCTGTGTGTCCAGCTGCCCAGTGGACATCTCTACCTGGATGCTTCACGAGATCCTTTTACTTCACATATCCAAAATGGGACTAGTGACCAACCTAATTGGCCTCCTTGTCTCAGGTCTCTTCCTTTTCAGTTCATTCTCCACTCAGCTGCCAAAGGGCTCTTCCTAAAGAAAAGATCTGACTGCATAGTTCTGCTCAATGAACTCCATTACCTCTGTTATTCCTAGGATCAAATACAAATTGCCATTTGACAACGCTTCACGACCTGGCCTCAACTTACCTTTCTAGGTTTATTATTCATTGCTCCCCTTCCCTCACTCTGTATTCCAGCCAAACTGGCCCTCTTGGTATTCCTTATGTACAACAGCTTATCTCCTACCTCCAGACCTTTGCAGAGCCTGTCCTTTGTTCTTATAATGAGTGTATTCCCTCCTTGCTCCTGCCTCTTAGCATCCCTAGTTTTTATCAAAACCCAAATTAATCATTTCCTTTTACATGAAGCCTTTTCTTATCTCCTCAGCTGCTGGTACCTCCCCAAGAGATTATCTTGGGTTTATTTTCTTTGTACTTATATATTCAGAGTGCTGGGCCTGGAGCCAGGAAGACCTGAGTACAAATCTGGTCTCAGACACTACTGTGTGACCACGGACAAGTCATTTAACCCTATTTGCCTCAGTTTCCTCATTTGTAAAAAATGAGCTAGGAAAGGAAATGGCAAATGACTCCAGTGTCTTTGCCGAGAAAGTCCCAAATGGGGTCACGAAGAGCCAGACACATGACTGAACAACAAGAACGGAATTTGTGTGTGTGTCTCTTTGAGAGAATGTAACTTTGTTGAAGACAGGAATGGTTCCACTTTTGTTTCTGTGTCCCAGGTGTCTAGCATAGTCCCTGGCACACAGTAGGCCCTCCATAAATGCTTGCCTATTGTTGATTCCTCCCTCCAACCCACAAATCATTTTGTCTTGGGCTAAGGTTTTATAAGCATCTAGTTCTTCTTTTCAAGTATGAAGAAAAATTGGCCAAACTTTCACTAAAAGCTGTTCATTTTTATTTTTCCCTGGCTTCTCTGACAAATGTGTGCTTGTGCATAACCACCTGTCTTTATGCTGAATTCAGAACCATTGGCTCTCTTGCTCTTTTAGCTGTAAGCTATATTCTGAAATGTGAACGTGGAACCTTCTTTCGACTTAAAAATGAAGAAGAAAAGCAATATTTTCTGGAATCCCTAGTCCTTTATTGAGCAAAGCAATCAAAATTATTCAAGGTAGTAGGTCTTTGCTGGAGGTGGTGGGTTCAGAGTGGAATATAGCAAAATTTGCTGCTATATCCTCATATATGCCTGTGAATCTTCCAGGTTCTGACCTCCATTTCCATTTGTCTATCTGCATACTTCCATCACCAATCACCATGCCCAACTTCAGGGACCCAACAAATATTTATTGAATGGAGACCTTCACCAGCCACTGCTAGCCATAGGTCTGCCAAACAATTCAGTCACCACCATCTAGATCTTCTGCTCTACTCAAGCCACGCTCTTTAGCAGTCCTTGCCTTTTTGTTTTCCTGTTTCTGAATCAGAATTTCTGGGTTAGAAGAGGGCTTCTAGGCCAGTGAGTCAACTAAGTGAGCAAATTTGACCTTCAAACTGTCTAAACTGTATGTGAAAAAAGTATCACGTGGTGACATACCTGACAAAAGGTCATCCATCATTTGCCTAAAGATCTCAGGTGAGGGGAGAACCCTTTCTTCTCCAAGGCAACCCAATTTGCTTTTCAAAATTAAATTTTATTTTTTTTAGTCAATGAAAATCTACCTTCTCTGTCCCTTACCTCTCCTCCACCCCACCCCCCAACATTGAGAAAGAAAGAACAAAATCCCTGTTACAAATGTGTTAAGCAAGATAAATTCCCATCTTGGCCATGTCCAAATAAAAATAGCTCAGTCTATGCTCTGAATCTATCACCTGTCAGTCCATTAATAAGCATTTATTAAATACCTACTATGTCTCAGGCACAGTGATTTGTGCAAAAGACAGCAGTCCCTGCCTTCAAGGAGCTCAAATCTGGGGAGCATGTTTCATCATAAGTCCTTCAGAATCATGGTTGGCCATCAAAATGATCAGAGTTCCTAAGTGGTTTGTCTTTACAATGTTGTTGTTCTTGTATAAATTGTTCACCTGGTTCAGCTCTCTTCACTCTGCATCAGTTCATACAATTCTTCCCAAGTTTCTCTGAAACTGCCCCTTTAATATTTTCTGACACAATAGTATCCCATTATGTTCATTTACCATAACTAAGTTAGCTATTCCCTAATTGATGGGCAACCCCTCAGTTTCCAGTTCTTTGCTACTGCAAAATAAAAGAGCAACTAAAAATAGTTTTCTTCATGTAGGACCTTTTCCTCTTTCTCTTATCTTTTTGAACCCAGTCTATTTCAGAGAGCTCCAACAGCATGCATATTTTTCCTTGCTTCAAGTTTAAATTTGCCTTGCTAGAGCTTGTGATCTGCCCTCTGTCTGCAACCAAAATGCGTAATCACTCTTCCATAGGATGGTGTTTCAGATGCTTAAATGACACATAGCATCCCCACCCCCACCTATGAATCTTTTCTTTCCCAGGAAAAACATCCCTGGCTCCTTAAGCTAAAACCTCCTATGATATGATCTTGAGACCCCTTCCTGTCCTGGTTGCCCACCTTGGAAGTCTTCAGCTTATCGATGTCCTTCTCAGACAGTGATAGCCAGTATTTTGGTCTGGTCTGACCAGGACAGAGTACAGTGTGTGTGTGGGCGGGGGGTGGGAGGAATGATCACTCCCTTATTCTTGGAAGCTATGCCTTCTTAATCTACCCTGAACTTAAATTTGCTCACTTAGTTGACTCATTGAGCTTACATGTAAGTCGATGGAAGGGAGTAAAATGTAAGGAGACTGGAAAGGTAAGAATGGGATGGGGAACCATGTTTTGAAGGGTTTTCAAAACCAAATAGATGATTTATATTTGATCCTGGAGGTAAT
>CM053623.1:417576398-417632494 GCA_028646595.1 Phalanger gymnotis
ATGGGAAGGGAAGAGGGGAGAGAGGAAGGGAAAGGGGGATGGGAGGGGAATGGGGCGATGGAGGGGAGGGCAGACTGGGGAACAGGGCAACCAGAATGTACGCCATCTTGGAGTGGGGGGGGAGGAAATGGGGAGAAAATTTGTAATTCAAACGCCTGTGAAAATCAATGCTGAAAACCAAACATGTCAAAAATAAATTTAAAAAAATGAATAAAAAAAAAAGAAAATCACTTTGGCATCTGAATAGATGGATTGGAGTGGGGAGAGACTTTAGTCACAGAGACCAAGCTGGAGGCTACTGCAATACTCCAGGCATGAAGTGCGAATGAGAGCCTGCACCAGGTCATGGATGTCCCATGAGGCTTCTCAACCTCAACATGTCCAAAACAGAACTCATTATGTTCTTCCCCCTCCCAAACCACCCCCTCTTCTGAACTTTTTCCTATTACTGTCAAGAACACAATCACATTGTGAATAGAAGGGGACATAGAAGACAGATGTTGTGAAGGTAGAAACTACAAGATTTGACAACAGATTCGATATGTAAATATCGAATCGAACAGGAAGGGATAAATGCGAGAGAGAAGTCAAGGAAGACACTAAAGTCATAAGCCTGGGTTTACAATAATAGGGCAGTTCAGAAGACGGAAAGGTTTAGGTGGGGAGGAGAAGGAACATGATGAGTTCTGTTTCGGACATATTGAGTTTGTGATGCCTTATGGGACGTCCAGTTCAAGATTACCAAATGGCAGTTGGGGGTGTGAGACTGCAGTCCAGGAGAAATGTTAGGGTTGAGTATATAGATCTATGGAAATGTAATGGGTTCTTCTCACTGGAATTTTTCAAACAAAGTTGCATGACCATTTGAGAACCTCATGTATCCTCCCCACCTCTACGGTTCCATGGCTCTGATTCTATCTCTGAACGACTATTATTACAATCTGGCCGCTTCCCATGGCGTCACTATGTACTTGCTCTGGGACTTGGTGAAGGGGATCTAAGTTTTAATTCTGGGTATACCTTTCCTGACATAGAAAAAAGATAAAGATGTCTTGGTCTGCAGGTAGGGTGGGCGGGGGTGGAGGTTGGGACTAGGGAAAAGGCTGGTTATATCCAACTGATCAGGGAGAGAGAGAGAAGTTGTCTGTGTATAATATATACATAGACTTCTGTGTACTTGAGCATGTATATCTCCCCCTGTAATGATATTTGTTCATTTTATCATCATTTATGCCTGTGTTTCCCTACTTCCCCATTAATGTGTAGACTAGCTTATAAATGTTATAAAGTCTTAGTCCAGTGAGAATGCACTTGGTATTCAGTTTAAGGTAAGGCGCGAGCTGGCAGTGTGTGGTGCTTAACAAGATGGATAGGGTTTATGGGTCAGTGATGTGAGATTTATTGACATTTCACTTTCTGCTTGAAGGTGGAGTTTGCTGCCAGCTATCAAAGTCAAACTGCAGATTTACAGCTTGGCAGAGCCAGCTGTATAGGCCTCTAGGTTCCCATTAGCCTCCTAACACAAGGAACTATGGAGGACCCAAATGCCATGGACTCCAAGAATGTGGCCTGGATGGTGATCACTCTGGGCCCCAGGCTTTCCCCCTGACCTCACATAGAGGGGACAGAAGTCCAGCACACCTTCTGGGAGCCATGCCAAGTACATGAGGGCCAACTGCATTGCTTAAGAAAGTCAGGGAGGAGGAAATAAGGGGAAAAAGAGGATTGCAGAGATAGTGTAGAAGTCACCCACTGGCCTCAGCACACCCTTTCAATGAGTCAATGCACTGGTGAGTGACCAGTACCAGCCATGTGCCCCTCCACCTGAGGGGTCTCTCAGCTTTCTGCCTTGAACTGCTGTTCCCTCAATTAAGGGGGAGAGTCGGGTAGGGGACTACCTTGGTCTCTTGCTGGAGAAAAGACCCCGTCTGTCTCCCCTCTCTGAGGAGAGGGAGTGTCTCAGCTGCTTCCCCCTCAGGAGCCTCCAAATCAGAGGTCACTGGAGTTTCCTTTTTTTTTAATTGTGTCCCCCTTCCCTTGCTTTATGTGTTCAGTTTAAATGTAGATTGAAAACATTTTCCAATAAAACCTAGTGAAATGGAAATCTGGGGAAATCAGGTAGAGTATAGCCAGATGCCAGGTAACCAAGGGAGCGCCAGTTAATTTCATTTCTAAATGAAAAACACATTTTGGATATCTGCCTCTCTTCTTTCCCCAGTTGGTATTTTCTGTGGTCTTTAAGAAAAACCTAAAGATAGATTAGACATCGTTTTGTATTGGTATTTCTCAAGGATGTAGATGTGTTTTGAGGAGTTATTTCTCTCTATCTGTCTTTCTCAGTGTCTCTGTCTCCCCTCATCACATCAGTTTACTGGCCTCTGCCTCCCTAGCCTCTCTGGCTGCTGGGAGGTCCTCTCCCACATCTACTTTCCCTCGGATCCCCTCATCAGCTCTGAAAGCAACCCTGTCTCTTTAGCCTCAGGCAAAGCTACGAGGCTAAAGAAAGCTGCCTTGAGTGCTCCTTTCCTGCTGGCTCCTATCTAGGCTCTGAAGCCATGACTGGGTCAGCTGCCTGGCCTTCTTATCCTTTCTTGGTAGCCACGTTTCATGGGGAAATTCAAATTTTTGCTCCAACTTCACGATAAAGCCTTTCCCAGTATCTCCATCTGACTGAGGTATATATTATTTTCTTAGCCATGTGTATCTTACCTTTCCTGTCTACTATAATGTGAGCTTCTTGAGGGCAGGCTCATAGTAGGCGCTTAACACATGCTTGTGTGATCTGACAATTTGGATAGGATGATTTTGCTGAACTGGTGAAAACTGAGTGGTAACATGATAGACCATCTCAAGCCACATTCATTGCGTCCTTCAGGATGTAGCTCAAAAACTCCCTCCCTCCCAGCAGCCTTCCTTGACTAACTCTCCCTCCCCCTCTTAGCCCTGCTCCCCATGGTACTTCTGTGGTTACTTAGAACATACACTTGTGTGACTTGCTTTACACAAGTAGGTGCATTTCTGAAAATTTGTATGGCGTAAGTGACATTTTTTTTGTAAATTGAAACATTTTCCCTACCAAACTGGTGTTTCCCTGCCTGGTGGTACACAGTCCAGCCCTCTCACTTGGAAAATGCTTCTTCTGCATTTCTACCTCCTAGAATCCTTTACTTCCTCCAAAGCTCACGTGAGTTCCGCCTGTCCTGTAAAGCTGATCCTCTTCTCCCGTGTTGTTAGTACTCCCTCCAATTTCATCACCTTTATTTACCCGTATGTAGGTATTGCAGTATCCGCAGTAAAATATGGTGACTAGTGGATAGAGTGCTGGTCTTGAAGTTAGGGAGACCTGAGTTCAAATCCAGCCTCAGACACTTACTAGCAGTGTGGCCCTGGGCAAATCACTCAACCTCTGCCTACCTCAGTTTCTGCATCTGTAAAGTGGAGATAATAATAGCACCGACTTCCTAGGGCTGTTGTGAGGATCAGCTGAGATAACATTTGTAAAGTGCTTTGCAAACCTTAAAGCGTTATTTTAAGGTTATTATTGTCATTGTTGTTAAGCTTTCTGAAGACAAGGACCTTTTCTTTTTCTTTCTGTCACTAGCACATAGCATAGGACCTGGTAAACCTATAATCCCTCTGCGTGGCCTGGGAGCTCCTTCAGGGGAAGGAGGGTGTGTGTGTGTGTGTGTGTGTGTCCTCTCCACTTCCCCCACGGGGTCCTGCATGCTGGACTGAGCCTGAGTGTATCTGTTACCAGAACCCTCCATGTTGGATTCCATCTTCCTACTTGTTAGTCTTCTTATTTCTCATCAACGTCCTTCATTTCATACTTGTCCCACTTACCCTTTAGGTGCCACACACACACACACACACACACACACACACACACACATACATTCACATTCACACACACATACATATCTACATACTTATATACACACTCGCATATATACACACTTACACACATACATATCTACATACTTATACTCATATACACACTCACACATGTACACATATGCATACTCATACACATATGAATATACATGCTCACACACATACACATATACACAATCACAAACATATCCACTCATGTTCACACATATACCTATGTACACACACTTCTACATACACACGTATATATACTGTACACACATATATACTCACACATATGCATTTGTGCACACACATAATACACAGCCATATTCAAATACATATATATATATATATATACACACATACATACTCACACATACACACACCTACACCCAAACTCATGACATACACATGCACACTCACACACAGAAATATGTGCATACTCATATGCATATACACTTACATTCACATACATATATACACATTCATATACATATACATACAATATACATTCACACACTCACATACCTGCACAACATACATATATACCCACACAATACATATATACACATACACGCACACATACATATATAACACACATGTGCACGAATCACAATCATGCACATACACACATATACACCTCCCCCTCACAGCGTTGAGGTTGGAAGTTGAGGGGATGATGTGAACACAGGCAAAGCACCAACAGTTTGGGACATGGATTATCCCTGATCCCTGACCCTGCAGATATTTTTGATGACTCAATCCGAGATCTCACATTGGGAAGGCATCTCAGGAGTGGTAGACCATTGGAGCCAGGGGGGAACGTAGGGATCCTCAGGCCCTTGAAGGAAATCACTGAGGCCCAGAGAAGAGCAAGGATTTCTCCAAGGTCACACAGCAAATTCATGGCTGAGCTGGGAGTGGAACCTAGTTCTTCCTGCCTCCCGGTTGCTGGCAGGCTCACCAAACCATAGGGAAGCCCAGAGCGGGGTATGACCCCATGGTCACAGAGGCCTAGGTGGAACTAGAACCCAGCTCTGCCAGTGTTTTTTATCCCAACAGCTAGAAAACAGTGAATAGTCTCATTTAAAGTATCTATTTTCTTCCATGTGAGAAAGAAGGAAGCTTTTGGGTGGTTGTCATGGTGACGCGTGAAGGACAGCTTGAAATCAGAGAGTGATTGCAGCCTGGCAATAAGCAATTATCATCTTTCCCCCAAGAGAGGTGGGCACATTTCCTTAATCACCTTTTAAAGTCATGTTTGAACCAAATATTTCTGTCGGCGAGTCCTAGCTGTGAGCGTCTCCCGGTTGCAGTCATGGTTAGAGTAATAAAAGCTGCATTCTTATTTCTAATTGCTTTTGTGTCCCTGCAGTGGAATAGCATATGTGACTTGATCATGAAAACTCAGGGAAGTAATTAGAAACTACCAACCACTCACAGGGCAGCATTGCCAGCTTGCTGGGCCCCTCGGTATCTCTCCAACTTTCCTTTCCTGCCACCTCCTCCTTCCCCCACCACTCACGAATACACATGCCTTTCTGGAGTTAGGCATCTTTCTTTAGCGATCTCAGCAGGGTATCCCATTTAAAAAGAGCACTTTTTTAGTGCGTGGTGACTTTAAGTGATGCCACTCATAACTAGCTTTTCTTCCCTCCCTCCAAAGAGCTTGGAGAGCACCATTTCTGCATGGAAACAAGAGCTGTGGGTTGTTGTTTTTTTCTGCTTACAATAAAGTTATGGCATGCTTTTTAGCCTAACAGTGAAAGGGATGCTGTAACTGTAAAGAAGGGATTATAACTAGGGTAGAACAATCAGGGCTTTGCTCCAGGGTGCTGAAATTTAGAGGGCACTGACAGTACTTTTCTCTTTCAGTAGCCAAAAACAACTGAGCTTAGCACCAATTTAGCAAGAGGAGCTAGTTATAAATAGGAAATGGCTTTCATGCTGCTTGCCCTCAATGAATTTTATGGAAGTTGGCCTGGTCACTAGAGTTACCAGTTATTGCTCTGTCTACTTGCCAATGTCATGGAAGACAGTTGTGGGAAGTAGTTGGAAGATTCCTTATTGTTGGTGAGCATCCATAAGTGCCTTTTCGGGATAGGGAAGGGGATGGGGATAGAAGGATGGGACTGGACCTGTGATTTCATGGATAAAGGGAGCTCTTGGTGAAGAACTTCTACCAGCACATATTGGCACCTTCTCTGCAATTCATTAGTTTTAGGGAGCTGCCTGTAGTAAGCTGAGTGACTTGCCCAGGACCACACAGCTAGTATATGTTGGAGTCAGGACTGGAACCTAATTGTACCTGAATTTGAGACCGGCTCTTTATCCACTGTGCCAATGTTGTCTCTAGGCAGATGATATTGTATTATTGCATCATTCCTTGGAACACCGTGAGCTATTCTTAGTGAAATCCACAGTCAAGTGAAAGAGATTGGACTAACCATCCACACTAGAAAAACAAAGTGGATGAAACACACACAGATCTATCTATCTGTCTGTCTGTCTGTCTATCTATCTATCTATCTATCTATCTATCTATCTATCTATCTCCCATTCCCCCAGGTCTATGACATTGTTGTTGTCATCTACTCCTCACTTTCCCTTACACCACATATTTGATCAATTGTCAAAATTTGCCATTTCTACCTTTACAACATCTCTTACATCCAACTCCTCTTTACTCACACAGCCCATTGCCTTTAGTTCAAGCCCTCACCTGTCATCTGAACCATTGTAGCGGCTCCTAATAGGTCTCTTTGTGTCAAGTCCCTCCTCATTCCAGTTCATCCTTCACACTGATGCCAAATCTTGCCATTTCTGTTTCCATGTTATCTTGAACATCACACAGCTGCCACCTTAGTTCAGGCCCTCATCACCCTTGCCTGGATTACCTGGCCTCAAGTCTTAGTCCGCCACACAGCTGCCATGCACATTTTGCTTAAGCACCGATACGGCCATGTCACTTTTCTTGTGGTTATGTGGTTTGTCTTTCATTCTCGAAGAGGACCATGATGTCAGGAAGATGATGCCATGACTTGCAAGTGAATTGGATTTGAGTGATGGAGGACTGTGCAAAGTCACCAGCCTCACTTTCTCTTCTTGGAGCCATTTGGGTCTAGTGGCCAGATATAGATCAGGATGACAGGAGATGGCCTAGGATGAAGTGGGGAACCTTGGCCTTTTTAAGCTAAGGTCTTTCTGAGTTCTCACTTTGACTGAGGCAATGCTCATTCAGTGATTAGGACTGTTTTAAGGAGTGAGCCAAGGGATAGCTTCTTTAATCCAAAACCAAAACAAACCAAACCAAAACAAAACAAACTGGAAGGGGAAGACCCTCAGAGTTTCTGGCCAAAAGAGAAACAATTACTATTTACATTTGCTCTGAGCTGTCACTACCCAAGTGGTGCTTGGGTAGGGACCTATTGTTGGCCAATCGATGAGAGCCAGAGTGAATTGGGTTTAAGAGATGGACTTTAAGAAAGAAATCTAGCCAGTAAACTCCAAGATATCCAGGTAGGTTTCAGCCATCAAAATTTACCTTCCTGTTGGCAGAGCACCCTCAGGTAAGGGCATGAAACCTCCTGTGGAGAGAGGAAAGGAGAAGAGGGGAGGGGAGGGGTTGAGTTACCCCACTGGAACTGGCCAGTTGGGTCCCCAGTGGGGCAGCTTGGACTACTCACAGGTTGTGGTTTGTCCTTCATTCTCAAAGAGGACCATGACATCAGGAAGGTGATGCCATGACTTGAGAGCGAATTGGATTTGAGTGAGGGAGGGCTGTGCAAAGTCACCAGCCTCACTTTCTCCTCTGGAGTCATCTGGATCCAGTAGCAAGATATAGATCAGGACGACTGGAGATGGCTTAGTTGTTACTTTTCTACTCAACAGAGTGAGAGGAAAAATAAACATTTATCAAGTACTTACTTTGTGCTAATCTTGAGGATATAAATACAAGCAAAGAGAAAGAAAGATACTTTCTAATGGGGTGGGGAAGACAACCCACAAAAAGGAGCTGTAAAGGGACTGGGGGAGGGAGAGCAAAAGTGCCACATGGAAGCTGGTTTTGAAGTTCAGTGTGCTCTGCTGCTACTTCGGAAAAGTAGTCCAGAGAGATGGTGAGCTGGGGCCAGGACTGAGTAGGAGTAAGAGATCAGGTTGGAGCGCATTTGAGAATGTGTGCACAGAATGTTGGCGATGCTGAACCACTTCCTGCTGCTGAAGTCTGACTTTTATACAGCATCCTCCCACTGGTGTCTTATGGCTGTGAATTCTGAAATCTCAATCTCTCATTCTCTCTCTCTCTCTCTCTCTCTCTCTCTCTCTCTCTCTCTCCCCTCCTCTCTTCCCCCGCTCCTTCTCTCTCTCTCTCCTCTTCCTGTCTCTCTTCTGTCTCTCCCCCATTTCCTTCTTTCTTTTTCTCCCTCTCTCCTTCTCTCTTTTCCTTTCTCTGTCTCTCCTTCCCTCTCTCCCCTCTTTCCTTCTCTTTCTTTTTCTCCCTCTCTCTTTCCTTCTCTCCTCTCTCCTGCTCTCTGTCTCTCCCCCCCCTCCCTCTCTCTCTCTCCTCACCTCCCTAATTCTCTTCCTCCTCATCTTTCTCTCTTTCCCCCTGCCTTTTTCTCTGTGTGTCTCTCTATCTCTTCCTCCTTTCATCTTTTCTTCTCTCTGTTGCTCTTCTTTCCCTCCCTCCCCTTAATTGCAAATAACGAAAAAGATGATGAAAAGACTTCTGGTGGGCCACAAGGTGTCACAGGGATTCACTTGTGAGAAATGGCATATAGGCTCTGCTTGAGGGATGTGTATCACCAGAAGAGAAAGTGGGCTAATAATATAATGAAAACCAGTAGATGGGAATAAATGGGAAGCCCAAGTGCTCTGCTGGCACCTGGATTTAGAGCAAAAGGCCAGAGGAAGGCTTCCTGTGCATTCAGTCAGGCAAGAGTAATACAGGAGGAGAAGATGTAAATGGACTGCAGTCTATCAGTGGAGGGAATGCTCACAGGCATGAAATCACAAATCCACCCAAACACCATTTATATACAAGGTGAAGTTGCCAAGACACTCTCCTGTATCTTGTCCTATTAGATTCCCCCAACAGTCTTGGGGGTTGGGTAGGCCAGATGTTAATGTCCCCAGTTTTCACATGAGAAAACTGAAGCTCATAAAGTATATAAAGCTTACCCCTGTGTGCCCCATTACTTCCCCGATTCTTCCTCTGAGGAGAACCCACGTGTCTGAGGGGTAATTCATAGGTCCTGATTATGCAGGGATCTTTCTTGAGTCTATAGCCAGCATTTGTCCATGCAGTGAGACGATGTCCCTGGAAGCTGCTCCCTCCCTCTGGTAGCTGTCTTTCTGTCTCACTGTGTGTCTGTGGCATCCCCTTTAGATGCGCCATGTTGCCGGTCCAGTCTTTCCTGTATACGTCTTGTTCATACCTATGTGTTTTCATGTTGCTGCTCTCGTTTTAGACATTGAGATCCTTGAGAGCAGAGGGCACGGTCTTGCTTTTCTTTGTATCCCTAGTCCTTAGTTTAGCGGCTGGAAGTAGGTGCTTAATAATTGCAAGGTTACTGACTGACATGGACCTGGGAGAGAACAGGAATGTAACGCTCCCTCTGGGGTCACTCCCCCTTCCCTCCATGCTTCCCTCTGGTACAGATTCTCCTCCCAGGTTGATTGCTTGTTTTGAGTTTTGATTAAAGGGGCCATCCTGGGACTCACTTCTTAAAGAGTCCAATTCACTGAATAGGTATTACCTCACTCAAAGTGAGAACCTGAAAGGCCAGGGTCTTCCATTGCATCCTGGGCCATCTCCAGTCATCCTGGTGAATATCAGGCCACTGGACCAAGATGGCCCTGGAGGAGAAAGTGAGGCTGGTGACCTTGCACAGCCCTCCCTCACTCAAATCAAAGTCATCTGCGAGTCATGTCATCATTTTCCTGATGTCATGGTCCTCTTCAAAAACAAAGGACAAACACAACAACAACAACAGGTGCCAGGGTCTGTGTCATTCTTGAGGTGCCTCTGACCCTGGAATGCCACTACCAGCCTACTTCACACTGGACTGAGTAACTGCTGAAATGCATCTGCTGCTTAGAGCAGATTTAAAAGAAGTCATCTTGTTGGGTTGGCCCAGTCCCAGTGGGCCCTTTGGGCCCCAGTCTAAGAGAGCACCACACTTCATAAAGGAGTCATGTAGTATAAACTTTCTTGTTCACATATTTAAAACTTCCTCAGCTGTGGCCACCTTTATATTATTGAGATAGGAGAGATGTGCCAAGGATCACCCAGCTCAGTGGCAGTTGGGTCTAGAATCCAAGCCTTTTGCCAGTCCAGTTTTCTTCTGCTATGAGACCTAGCCTCTCTTAGAAAGGGGGTCACTCCCCCTTGAGGCAGGGACAGCTCTACACTCCCCGCCAATAGGAAGCAGTTTCAGAAGCCGAGACCTTCTCCCCTTACCGCAAAAGATTTTGGGTCCCGTTTTTTTGAGGGGAGAATGATGGGATGATGGGACCTGGACCCTTAATTTTCCCATACATTTCAGCATCCCAGTCCCTGAATTTTCCCACACAACTCAGGCCCTGGTGTCTTGTTGGAGACGCCTGGCCCATCCTAGCCCACCTAGATACTCTATAGTCCTTTCCCCGTGGCTCACTGACCCACCCCAGGCCACTTAACTCCTGTCAGTGTTGCACCTGGGCCACCCCAGGCTATTTACCACTCCTTAATCCTATCTATATATTTTCACTGTTCCTTTTTGGTATATAAGTATCCACCTTACCCCCATTAAGGCACAGATTCTCTAGGAATCACCACTTTTCACCCCTGTTTGGGCTCTGTCTCTGGTTCCTGATTACCGGCATTTATATAATACTTTAAGATTTTCAAAACACTTCACCTTTGTTACCTTAGTTTATCCTCACAACAACCCTGGGAGGTGGATGTCATTATTTTTGTAGATGAGGAAACTGAGGCAGACTTGCCCAGGTTTCCCCAGCTAGAAGCAGGGTTTGAACTCAGGTCTTTCTGACTCCAAGTGCAGCATTCTACACATGATGACACCTTGCTTTCCATTGCCTTTTATGCTGACTTTCTACAGAGCAGAGCTTCTCCTGAGGAATCAAACCTCAGAAACATCAGATCTGAGAGAGGTTATATTTCACACCCCACCCCTCCTATTTTATATGGTTCCCTTCCCCCTCCCACCCTCGAACAGTTGGAAATAGTTTCTTCATGATGCTCAGCCAGTATAGTTTGGTATCTGTTGATGGCAATGCCTGGCCTGTGCTTGGGTTCAGAAGTCTTTGCACATAAACAATGGGACATCCCTTTTCTTCCCACCCCTCCCCCATACCCACCCCTTCATTGGCCTTTTATGAGCCTGTGGTTCACTGGATTAAGAGATGTCTGTTTGCTGGAAGAGGGGCATTTCCTCATGCCTCAAATGGAGGTCACCACCAGTGAAAGATTATCTGGAGCTCTGCCCCATCCTTTCTTTGCTGCCTAGTTCTGACGTTGGGGAAATGAGCCAGGAGCCTGAAGACCAGAGCCTAAGCTGAGATTCAGAGTCAGTGATAAAGAACATTGGGTATTCTGGGACAGAGAGTTGTGTTAGTACAACAGCTCCTGGTTGGCATGACCGGTATCGCCTTCTCTGAGAGTGTCTCATTTCCTTGGTAAGATCACACAGAGGTTACTGGGTTAACTCTAGTCATGTCCTGGAAATGGATGAATCTAGTGATTGGGAATACGTAACTGGGAATCACATAACGCTATTTTAGATTCTCACAGTTTAAACTGCTCAGTCAAACTAGGTTGGCATTTGCCTCAGTTTCCCCATATGTAAATGAAGTAGTATCTGGAGGATTGAAGTAGTGTCTTGAGGAAAACACTTTGCATGTTGCAATGCTAGAACGATGAGCTGCTAATGTGATCGAAATTACAAGAGATGGTCTTAGTCATCTTGTCCAGTGTAGCAACGACAGACGTTGACTAGGGAGCAGCTGGTGGGGGTAGGGACAGCATCTCCGGCTTGAATGGGGCCAGTGGCCCTCTTGTCTCTCCCCCCACCCCCAATTCTTTTTCTGTTTTTCTTTTTTTGAAAAAGTGGCATTGTGGCTCAATTCCTCATAGCTTCCCCCTGCTGCTGTTGGCCCAGTCAACCCCTTGATTTTTGCAATGATGGGCTGCTGCAGTGCCCTGGTTTTTCAGAAATAAAGGCTTGAATGTCAGGATTTATGTGGGTCACTCCAAGCTGTGCACTCCTGCTACTGAGCTTGCAAAGCAAACTCTTTGCCTCAGCTTGGCTTCTAGTGAAGCCTTGTTATGGCTCTTAATGTGACTGCAGAGAAGCTACTGGTTGGCTCCGTCACCCGTGTAAATTTAAATCAAGAAGTTGCCACCCCAAGAGTAAGGCAGCTAGGTGGGTGAGGCAGTTGATAGAATGTGGGATTTGGTGTCAGGGATGCCTGAGTTCAAATTCTGCTTTAGATGTTTACTAGCTAGGAGACCCATTGAGCCTCAGTCTTCTCATCTGTAAAGGGGGGATAACAATAGCACCGACCTCCCGTAATTATGGTGAGGATCAACTTAGTTGACATGTTGTTAGGTGTTTTGCAGACCTTGAAGTGCTAGATAAATGCTAGATTATCATCAACAACAACAGCACGACAGCCCCACTGTCATGAGCCCAGTCTTGGTAATATCAGGGATTTGATTCACTTAGGATCCGAGAATACAGAACAGGAGAACATAAGATCTTCTAGCCTAAGCCCCCGTTTTCCAGTTGGGGAACTTGAGCCCCAGAGAGGGGATGAATCTTGATTTCTGGAGATAAATTGTGGCTCAACCTTAGGTAGGAAAGGAGAGGTTTCCAAGGCAGCATCGGTTCCAGTTGTCTCCAGACGGAATGTGCTATCAGCATGTATTCAGTTTACTTGCTCTGTGTTCCTGCAATGGCCATGCCCACTTAACATGTTTGTCTCAGGACTGTCAGTCCTGGAGTATAACCACCCCAGGGGCAGGGCTCACTTACGCATGTTCTGATTTCTGGAAGGAAAAGGATACTGGGACGATATTAATCCAGTTTGGGACTTCCGTTAGGCAGTGATTGGCTGGCCCTTCTCATAGGTGTTGATTAAGAAGATAGTCATTCATAAGTAACGAGCAACTCAGTCCTTTTGTTCATCTTTGACAAGACTTAGAGATTAAGGTGTTCTATGCAAAACCCAGAGATTAGGGTGCTGGGTGAACCCTCCCAGTACACACTCACCGCTCTGGTACACGGTGGCACCCGAGGTGTGACATCATGCCATCCCCGCACCTTAGGTAAGAAAGAATATTTACGGGCTTTTAAAATAGCAGCAACTCTCCTTTTGGATGTTTACTAGCTGTGTCCCGGTTGTAGGCACTCAGCATGGGCAGCACAAGTCAGTCAACTTACTGAGTGCCTACTGTGTGCCAGGCATTGTGCTAAGTGGTATCCCATGGTGTCCCAATAAGGATAGTCTGTAAACTCCTCTTTCTGAAGCCTCTAGTTTAAAATCGGGATTTCATAGCAAAGTATGTGGTCTTTCGCCATGTTACATACTGATCCCATGTTCTTTTGTGTTTGAGCTTTCTTTTTCTTTTTTTGCCTTAAATAGTATTTTATTTTCTCCCACACTTACATATCAAGAAAATTTTTAGCATTCATTTTTACAAGATTTTAAAGTTCCATCCCTTCCCCTCTTCTGTATCCAGGCTTTCTGCCTAGAACTCTTCTCTCAGGACATGGATTTGGTTATTTCTAATGGATCTTGGCACCTGAGACACCCTGGGATCTTTAAGGATAGTACTGATAAAAGCTGTACCCAGAATGCTCCTGGTCAAAGGGATTTGTGGTGAGAAGTGACCCAGGTCAAGATGACTTGGTTTCAGATCCCTCCTCTGACTCATTAGCTGTGTATATGTCAGCTTCTATGATCCTTAGGGTTGGACTAGATGATCTCTGAACTCCCTTTAGGTCTAAATCTATGATCCTGGGACACCCCCATCCCTCTCTTAGCCCCTCCCATGCTGATCCCCAGAGAGACTATGGAGGAATGTCAAATTCTTCTAGGATGTAGTCAGGGAGAAAAGCTCTCACCAGGTTTCATGCCAAGGAGATCTAGTAGGTTCTTGCCTTTGCTCAGTGAGCCTTTGTTATCAAGGATGGCTCTCCTTAGGGGTTGGGAAGAGCCTCTTTGAAATGGGCAGGCTTGGTGTGTGGCTTGGCAAGCTTGGTGAAGAGCTGGTGGGGTGTGTTCTCTTGGACTGATTGCTCATCCAAATCATCTGCCTCCAATGCTCATGCGAGCTGGGGTGGAATCTGGGTCACTGAGGTTCAGATGACCCATTGGGCACCGGAGAAGCTTCCCTTGGTTCCCCTGAAGTGTCTCTGTCACTCACTTTCCTATTCAGTACAGCAGACGCTTAGTGAGAGCACTACGATGTGCAAGAAAGACATGGATGGTACTGCCAAGATGAAGATGCCACAGTTTTTGCCCTAGAGGATCTTACACCTGGGACAGGAGTATAAGACATGGCCACTGATAAAAAGGATGCAAGGTCAAGTATGAAAAGTTCATGAGGGTCCAAAGGTCTGAGCATCCTCAGGTAGGAGGGATCCATCCCTATCTGATCATGGGAATCAAGGAGGCACATTCTTCCTTGATCTGAGATTGTATTCCTTTGGTCAAGCCAGTCTTGGAAACACAGGGCTGGAAGCTTTACATGGTGCCTTGTGTTTTGTCTCTAGCCAAGAGGCCAAACAACTTCAGAAACTAGGAGCCAGAGGCCAGTTAGAAGGTGCTCCCACCTGCGCCCGACTCCTCCTTACTAATCCCAGCTCTGCCTTTAGCTGCTAATTAAGTTGTTAGCTGATGCCAAGTCCTCTTGCTACTTTCACCAACCCTGGCCCCACTACAAGGGAGTGAATAAATAGACAGTTGGTGCATCTGATGGGCTGCTGATCCCTGGTTGAAGAGTTAGAATAAACCAGCTTGCAACATAGCTCCCTGTCCTTTGGAAGTTTGCACTCTAAGTATCCTCAAAACTGAGCAAAGTTATGTCTTTTCCAATGGTACTTAGTTACTACAGTAATTGAATTGTGGTCAGCTAAAGTGCTTCTATACTCAGACTTTTTGCCAGTTATTCTATGTCCTGAAGATCTCAGTGGTACAGAGGCCACATAATTTAGGATGTAGTATATGGGGGACCATTTTCTATCCTTGGGTCTTGAGTCTCAACAGCCTTTCTTTTTCTTTTTTTAAATATATTTTGTTTTGTTAAATATTTCTCAATCACACTTTTAAAACAAATTAACATTCATTTTTTTTTAGAAATCTTGAGTTCCAAATTCCTTGTATGTATTCCCTATCTCCTGCCCCTTAGCCCTTGAGAAGGCAAGCAATATGATCGCGCTCATACATGTGAAGTCATGCAGAACATATTTCCATATTAGTCATGTTGCAAAGAAAACACACACATGCACAAACCAAGAAAAAGAAAATAAGAAAAGCATGCTTTAGTCTGCACTTAGATCATCAGTTCTCTCTCTGGAGACAGCATCTTTTTATCTTGAGTCCTTTGGAATTGTCTAAGATCACTGTATTGCTGAGAATAGCCAAGCCATTCACAGTTGACCATCGTACAATATTGCTGTTATGTGTGCAGTGTTCTGGTTCTGCTCACTTCACTTTGCATCTGTTCACATGAGACTGAACAGCCTTTCTTGCAGTCTCACAATAGTGTCTTCATATAGCAGGCAGTTGACAAAGGCAGCGATGTTGGCTTTGGTAAGAAGTGAAATCTGAAAGATATTGTCCTTTACTCAATTCTTTCGTGTCTGCCTAGGTGGGTTTGGCAGATCACTGCTCCCTGCCTTAGTTTCCCTTTCTATAATGGGAATCCTAAAGTTTTCCTCCTACTTCCCAAGAATGCTGCGTGAATGAAAGAAATAGAATCAATCACCCAGCAAGTATTTGTTTTGCGCCTACAATTTGGCAGGCATCCATGCTGGGGTTACAGAGACAAAAATGAATCTGTCCCTGCCTTCAAGGAGCTTACGTTTAAAAAGGAGAAATAATATGTACATATATAAGTCTACATACAATTTGGGGAGAAAAGATGCCGTCATTTGATGTGGATCAGGAAAGGCTTCCTGGAGAAGGTGGCATTCAGCTGAACTCTGAAGGAAACCAGAGGCAGAAGTGAGGAGGAAGGACCTTCCAAATATAGGGAACAGCTTATGCAAAAGCAGAGAGATAGGAGATAGACCAGGTGTGGCGAACAGCAAAGTGGCCAGTCTGGTTGGACCATAAGAGGTGAGAAGGAGTAATGTACACATAACATTGCTGGAAAGGTAGGCTAGAGCCAGGTTGTGAAGGGCTTTAAATGCCAGCAGAGGAGTCTGTATCTGACCTTAGATTATGGCAGGTTTATACCTGGGAGGGGCCTCAGGAGGTCCACGATAGAGATGGTAGAAACAGAACCAGAGGGTATTACAGCCGGAAAGCACCTTACAGATCAGCCAGTTCTACCTCTCACTTTTACAAATGAGGAAACTGAGGCCCCAAAGAGCCAAATAACTGGCTTAAGGGCCCTTCACTGGCAATTAGCAGAATCGAGATACAAACCCAGGGCTGCCAGACTGTGTGCCGTTTCCACCTCGCAATTCCGCAGCCAAAGATCTCCTGGGTCTGTGACTCAGAGCAGTAACTCTGCGAAAAATCAGCTAGAAGAGGGAGGAGGGGTGAATGGTGAAGAGGAGGAGGAATGAATGAGCGGGAAGGAGGGCTGGAACACCGCGGGAGGCGGTAGCTCAGAAACTGAAACGGAGAGGAGTCCAGGAGGGAGGGAGAAAGAAGCAGCTCAGGTGCCTTGCGGGTGGGCAGGCCCGGAGGGGAGCCGGGACAGGAAGCAGAGGAAGCTGCCCCGTCTCCTCTCACCTGAAGCTGGCGTTGTTGGTTCAGGGTGGTACCCCAGCCACAGCAAAGACCCGGACCCCGGCAATGGATGCAGTGCACAGTGAGTCCCAACGCCCCCTCCTCTCCCTCTTCTTCCTTTGGACAGCGAGGCTCATGGAGCAAATCTAAGCAGGAACTCGTTTACAGAAATGTGGACTGGAAGGGAGGACCGAAGTGCGGGGGACGCATTCTTGGGGGCTGCTCCTGTTTAAAAAAGCGAAAGGAAGAAACCGCAGTTCATTGGGGGAAAGGGCGGCCTCCCAATCCAGGACTGACTTACCCAGAGGCAGGTGAAATCCTAGCAGAAACCTCGTTTGGTTTGTTTTGGTTTTCCCATTCTGATTCATGAGTTGGGTAGAAGACGTTCTTTGGGGATCGATCTTAGCCGAATTAGAGTGTCCGAGCCGGGAGTCCCCTTAGAACAGAGAGACTCGGAGTTAAAACTAGAAAATTGGTATGAAGTGTCCTCAGAGAAAGGAATGTCTGTGCTGGGAGGGAGCTTAGAACAGAGACTATCAGATCTGGACGGTTCTTAGATCGTAGGCAGAGCAGATGAGTGGGAAGGGTCCTAACTCTGCAGTCTGCGGGCCTGGCTGCACATCTGAACTCTGCACTTTTCTTTCTGGCTGCCCGTCTCAGTCCTTTGGCGGCTTAAGTTTTCTCTTCTGTGAAATTGGGGGCTTGGACTAAATGACCCCCTAAGGTCCCTTCAAAGTTTATTCTGTGTCAGAGCTGGGAGCAGTGGTCATGTGATCCAGCCTCTTCCTTTTTACTGAAAAGGAATCTGGTTTGTTTTGGATCAGTGGTTGGTGTTGTTGAGTTGTTTCAGTCGTGTCTGACTCTCCCTGACCCCATTTGGGGTTTTCTTGGCAGAGATACAAGAATGGTTTGCCATTTCCTTCTCTAACTCATTTCACAGATGAGGAACTGAGGCAGACAGGGGTAAGTGACTTGCCCAGGGTCACACAGCTAGTAAATGTCTGTGGTCATATTTGAGCTTAGGTCTTCCTGAATCCAGGGCTAGTTCCCTTAGATCCACTGAGCCACCTAGCCGCCCTAGATCAGGAGTGTTAAAGGACAGATAGAAACAGGGGCCACTTATCCACACATGAGGATCCTTATGGCATGTATATTGACTTAATTTTAACATCTGTTATCTATGTTTTGTTGTATTTTTGTTTGTTTTGTTACATTTTAGTCTGGTTTGGGGGTAGCACTCGGAAATATTGCCTGCCCGGGAATGTTTGACACTTGTTTTAACGCCCTAAACAGGTGGATAACACTTTCAGAGGCTGAGAAGTTTCTCTCGATACTTTTTAAGGTTCTAGAGGATGGCAACTCTAGCTCTTCATTGCATTGTCTCCCATAAATGTGTTACAGTGGAAAGAGCCCTGGATGTCGAGACAGAAGCCCTGAGTTCAAATCCTAGTTCTGCTACTTATTACATTTGTGACCTTGAAGAAATCACTTAACCCTTTCAGGGCCTCCATTTCCTCACCTGTAAATAAATGAGATGATTAGATTAGATCAGGAGTTATTAACTTGTGAATTTCAGGGGGTCCTCAAACTTGGATAGGAAAAAAAATTACACTATTTCAATATAATCAGTTTCCTTTGTATTCTTAAGTATTTTATTTGCTGCATTTAAAATATTATTCTGAGAAGCATTCCATAGGGTTCCCCAAACTGCCCAAGGAGTTTATGATGTAAAAAAGAAAACCCCTGTACTGGCTGACCTCTTGAAGTCTCTTTCAACTCAAACACTGTTCAGTAATGATGCTTTGCAAATGTGAAAACTGGTGACATTGGTTTCAGAGTGATTTAGCTTTACTTAACCCTGTAGGTGAATTCTTAGATGTTCAAATAAGAACCTAATTTTATGGTGTCATGACTCACCTAGAAGAAAATGACTCTTTGGGTTTTGGGGCCAGTATAGGACTTTGTATCTGGAGACAGCTTTGTAGCTAGAATCTCAATCCCATAAACGTCTTAAAAAATCAAGACTGGGGAATTAATTCTTTTTCACTCTATACATAGAATGAACACCGGTCTTGGAATCTGAGGTCCGGGGTTCATATCCTGGCACTGACCTTGAGCGTATCACTTTAGGTCTCTGAGTCTATAGCAATAGTTGCACCATGTGCCCTGCCAGGTTGGTTGGGACGAAAGCCTTTTGCTGACCTTAAAGTGCAGTTGAAATCTGAACTGTTGGTGTTATCGTTATCAGAACATGAATTTGGTTTAAAATCTTTCCCCCAGAGTCCCATGGAAAGCCCTGCGTTGGCTAAATAGCAATGGAAGGGCCAGGACTGAATGAACAGAACTCAGGTGAACAGGACAGTTTGGGAGACATTTATAGGAATAGAAATCAGGATTTAAAAATAAATGAGGACCTCTCCAAGGGAGTGATGTGTGAGAACATCTGAATGTTTTCATTGTGCTGGTTTATTAGTGGATTATTAAGGGCAGGTTGTGTATTGTTTTTCTTTGGTCTTTAATTATACTAATGAGAATGGAATAGTTCATCCTGGGGTTTGGCAGACTCCCCTTACCCTGGAGTTTGAGAGGTTTCAGTTCTTTAACTTAGTTTATCTCCTGAAAGAGTATCTGTGCACGACTTGCCAGAGTGGTTTTTGGGTGCTCATCCAATTGAACAAACATTTATTAAGCATCTGCTACATGCAGTGAGGCCTCCAGGTCTTCAGGTGATGTGGCTCTTGTGCCACGGCTTTGTGTGAATATAGAAAGGAGTTTGTAGCGTGTCATGGAACGTCATTGCCTCTCTCTCAACCTTAAGCTGGAGAGGGTCTCATCCACCCATGTTTGGACAGCCCTAATCATTAGCAAGTTTTTTCCTGACATCAAGCCTAAATTAGCCTTTTTGATACTTCTCCCCATTGCTCCTGGTTCTGTCTTTTCAGGCCAAGACTAATCCCAATGACAATCCTTGGAATACTTAGACAGATATCATGTCCCATTCACTCCCCACCCCTGAGTTTTCTTTTCTCCAGGCTATATATGTCTTTCACCTGTTCCTTATATGATATGGACTCAGAGCCCTTCACTGTGCTGGTTGCCGTGCTATGGACATTGTCCAGCCTACCAGTATCCTTCTTAAGCTGTGGTGCCCGGAACTGAATACAGTACTTCAGATGGGGTCTGACAAGGGCAGAGCACAGTGAAGCCGCCACCTCTCTGTGCCTACAAGCCATGCCTCTCTTAATGCATCCCAAGGTGGCATTAGCCTTTTTGGCTACTGCATCATCCTGCTGAAACTTACTGAGCTTGAAGTCTGCTAAAAGCCCCAGATCTTTTTCAAAATATCTGTTGTCCGAGCATATCTCCCTCATCTTGTGCCCTGGAAGTTGATTTTTTTAGACTCAGGTGAGAAACTTGACATTGACCCCCTGTTGAATTTTATCTCATTAGATTCAGCCCTTGGCTGTCCCGCGTCAAGTCTTTTGGATCTGGATTCTGTCATCCTGTGTGTTAATTCTCTGTCCTGCCTTTGTGTTATGTGTAGATTTGATGAGCAAACCATCTGTACTTTTATCCAAGTCATCAGTACGAATGTTAAACAGCTCAAGATCAAACTGTTACTGTCCTTTGTTCTTGAGGGGACCACAGGGTCAAGCATGGGTCCCTGGGGGTCCTCCCCTGAAATTGAACCATTAACAGCTGTTTCTGTCGGCCATTCAAGCAGGTCTGAATCCATCTGGTTGTATTATCATCTGATATCTTTTCATCCGAGAATAGTATGGGATTCTTCACCAATAGCTTTGCCAAATGCATTCTCTTCATTCACTGGTTTAGTAATCCTGTCAGAAAAGGACATGAGGGTAGTCTGGCATTGGTCTGTTTTTGATGAAGCCATGATACCTCTATGGACTCTCTGCTTCCTTTTCTTAGATCTTCATCAACCATCTCTTTAATCACCCGTTGTAGAATTTTTGATATCTCCTACTTACCTTGGGCATCAGCTCCTCATCAGCCATTTTTGTTCTGTCATCTCCAATATAATGGTCATTCTCCTTGGCAGAGAAAACAGAAGCTAAAGAAAAGGAGGAAGCAGGCAAAGTAGAAGTGAGGAGACCAGCTAGAAGGCTGCTGTGATATCCAGGTGAGAGGTGGCGAGGGTTTATACTAGGCTGGTGGCCCTGGGAATGGAGGAGATGCTCAGAATACCTGCGTTAGAAGGCATCCCCGCCAAGCCATCGGCCAATCCCTGTCACCTTATACGGCAGATAATTTAGCAGTCCTGCGCTTTCTCTGTGGTCATTTGTCATCATCCACCCTTAGCAAAAGTCCTGTTCTTTCTGTCCTGTCCTATCCCTGTCACCCTCTTTTCCCAGTAGAGATTTTAAAAAAGCCACCGGGTTTTTTTTTTTGGGCCAACTTCTTTAACTAGCCTTAGATCATACTGAACATTAGTATTCTTGACTGTGGTTTACAGGACCATGCCACATGCAGATATTCATCCTCTGTCACCTGGCCATCTCCAGTATGAATTAGTTGGTGTCTTCCTTTTGCCTCCGCAGTGGTCTCTTAAGACAAATCTCATTTCTCCACCTCAGTAGAATAGTTTCCCTTTGTGTCTTCAGAATCTCATTCTTGAGCATCTCCCATCCTCCCTTGGGTGCCCGAGATAATGCACATTTCAAGCCCTTATAAAACAGCTCAGCCAAGAAGGTATGGAAAGAAATTGACTTTGAACAACAAAAAATTATTAAAGTGATCACAGGATCATAGACTTACAAGTGAAAAGGATCTTAGAGGTCATGTAGTCCAATCCCCTCATAATACTCTTAAGGAAATTGAGGTCCAGAGAGGCTCAGTGACATGCCCAAAGTCACACAAGTGGTCAGTGACAGAGTCAGGATTTGAACCAGGTGATCTGGCCCCAGAGCCAGAGATTAGAGACCACCCAGTCTATAGCCACCCCAGCTGTTTTACAAGTGAGAAAACTGGCCTGGACAGGGGCAGAACTTGATTTGCAAGTCAGTGGCCAAGCCATGTCTAGAACCTACTTTTCCTGACTCCTAATTCAATGTTCTTTCTGATACATTAGTCCGAATTCTTTCATAGTTAGGGTGGCACAGACAGGTCTCGATGTCCCCTATAGAATCCCCTTGCCTATTGAAGCAGCTCTTTTTGCTATGTGATGAGGATTACAAAAATACTTGCATTATGTTTCTGTACTATGTTCTTTGAATTTACACATCTAGCATTTCTCCTCTGGAATGCTGTCTTGACACTGAGTTAAAAAGGATCCCAGAAGCCATCTGGTCCAACTCTGATCTGAAGCCTGCATCCTTTCTGGGGGGTACCTCCTGAGCATCCATCCATTCTATGCTTGGGGACCACAGGTGAGGAACAGTACCCTCTTTCCAAAGGTAGTGCATGCTACTTTGGGGAACTCTGACTCTCAAACAGCAAATGGCTTCTCCCTATATAGCAAGCCTAAATCTTCCTGAGAAAACCATTTGCTAACTGGCTTTCTTGGGAGGCTTATGGTGTCCTAAGGAGACAGAAAAGCAACGTCCTTGATGTCTGTTCTGAACTGGGCTTTGGGCTCAACGGTTAAGCATTTTATGTTCAGGTTCATTTACAAAAGGTTCAGGAATTTGCAGTTAGCAGCAAGAGGTGGTTCACCCTTAGCAACGTTTGGAGGTGAATGATGCTGGAGCAGGGCGATTAAAGATTCCGAAGGGTATCCCGAGGCAGCCCACTAGAGCTGATGCCTGTCTTTCTTTTTTAAGTTGATTTTTCTTTTTTTTTTTTAAGTAGCCTGAGGGTGAATGAGAACAAAGTGTTGATGGGACACATTCCCCCCCACCCCCACCCCACCAGATCTCAGAGGAGCATTGCTATAGTCTCCTAGTTACAACTGTTTTCTGTCCTTCAGAAAGGAAGCTTTGTTTAGATGGATCCAAGTTATTTCTAGACCTCTTGTTGTATTTTTGTAAAAATTACTACAAAATGTAATCAAACTTTTTGATTTCATTTAGGAGAAAGGTAAATGGGGCCCTGGCCTGACAGCAATAGCTTTCCTTCCTCTCCTTCTTCCCCACCCCCTCTTTCTCTCGCTTTCCCCCTCTCTCCCTCTCCCCTGCTGTCCTCTATTCAGAGTCTCCTCCCAGGAAAGGTTCTTTGTTACAGATCAACTTATTCAATTGATGTATCTGTCTGAAACTACCCTTTAATGTGACAGAGATTGGCTGGTGGCTTGGAGGTGATGACTTCAAACAGAGGCATTCAGAGCATCTCCTCCATTCCCAGGGCCACCAGCCTAGTATAGCCCCCCTTCACCTTTAATCTACCCCCCTCCCTGCTTCAAGCCATCTTTCATACCTGCCAAATGAATCCTAATGTGTACATCTGCCCAGGTCACCGCTCTGTTTAGATACATCTTGAATAGTTCCCAATTGTCCGTTGAATACAGGCCAAGCTCCTTGGCCTAACATTTGAAGCTATCCTATAAAGTAATCTCCATTTCTTTTTATGTTCTGCTTTTACAGTAAACCCAGCATCCCTTGCCCACCGCCCCCCCCACTTCTGCCCCATCATGAATTGGAATAGTCATCATTTCCCCAACCTGGCTCATTTTTTCCTCCATCTCCATACTTGGAATGGATCTGCATTTACCCTCCTCCCCTGCCCCCAATCTCTGTTAAAAAGCTACCTAGTGTTCAAGGCTCAGCTCTAATGCCACCTCCTCCATGATGTCCTCTGTAATTCCTCCTCATCTCCCACTTTCCCAAGTGCTTTCTCCCTTAGCTTACGCTGGTACGGTGTTTGGCACAGAGTAGGCACCTGGCAGATGCTTCCCCCTCCTGCATTCTCATCACACCTTGTACCTCTCCCTTGCAGTTAGATCCTCTGTTGGTATCAGGGTTGTTTCTGCCATATTATCTTCCTTGCTAGACTTGAACTCTTGAAAGGACTTTTCGGTCTCACTCATCTTTGTATCTCCCACGGTGCCCAGTGTAGCTGTGTTCAATGGATGGAAACAGTGACATGGGAATTGATGGCTTTGGTTTTGTTGCATCCTAGGAGCTTTATTCCCAGGCTGACAAAGGAGGGACCCAAACCCTTGTGTCTTGTTTTTTTTTTTTTTAATTTAAGGAGGAAGAGAGCTCTTACTCTCCATCTGAAACAGCCACCTGGCTCAAAGCCTGACCCTCTTGGCCAGGGAAGAGGGTGGCAGTACAGGTTCAGAAACAGGTATTTCGGCAGATGTGTCTGTGCTTGTTCATCACGTCCTGAGACAGGCTCATTGGGTATGTTCAGCTTAAGTATCAGGAAACAGAACAGGCTAAAGTATCTCGAGGGGGGCCTAGGCTGAGATAGGGGAATACTTGTATGGAGACAAGGTTAGAACTATGCAGCCCTAAAGTGGTTTTGAAAACACAATGCAGTGGAAAGAACACCAGCCCAGAAAGTCAGGAAACCTAGGTTTTAGTCCTGACTTTGCCATGAACTAGCACTGTGACCTTGGGTAAGTCATTTCTCTGTGGACCACAGTTTCCCCCACCTGTTAATATGACTAGATGTTCTCTGAGCCCCATTCTAATTCTAAGTTTCTAGGAATCAATGTCTGTGCTTTCAGCAGAGCTATAACTGACAATTCTGGTACCTGTGACAAGAAAAATTCAGTTGGGAGAGGAGGGCAAGAGCAAGACCTAGAACCTTAAAACTCAAGAATGTATGGGATTGAAAACCTGTGATATCCAGCAGATTCTTATTTTAGCTAATTATTCTTGCTAATACAGTGCTCATCTTAATTGTTCCTACCTGCTAAGGAATAGAATTGCTATCAGCACCCTCTAAATAATTTGGTGACCTGGGTCAGAGCCCCAGTTGTCCTGCCCTTGTTATGGCTTAGTATTGCTTTTGGCCGAGAGTATTGGGTAGTAGTGTAACTGGCCTTCTTACAGAGGTGAGGCCAGGTACTTGCCACCAGGCTTTGCCAAATGAGCAAATGACCTTCTCTTAACCCGTTTCTTCCAGTGTCTCATTAACTGTGTTGGAGAGCAAGACCTACTTTGAAGCCAGCTTATACAGACTAAAAGGTCCATTGATACTAGGGCATGAGGCAGTTTGAGCTGCTGGGTGCCATATTGCTTGTAATTATATGGTATTTATCAGGCTCCCTCTGGGGACCGCACACCTTGTCCAAAAAAGAAATCGAACCCTGAGAGAGGGACCTATCTGCCAATGCATATCACCTTAAAGCCACAGTAGCTGTATCTGTGGGTCCTCCAATGCTCCTCCTTTGAGGGTGCCCCATTGGAGAAGATGTCATTCATCTAGGAAAGGGGAGCCTCTCCTGAGCCCACCAGGAGCAGTGCATTCCCATAACTGGGTCCCGGGGATTTAGAGCCTCCTGTGTTTGTGGTCTCTGGGGCATTTGCTCCCCAACACAGTCCAGAGTATGAATAAAGGCAGATCTGGCCCAAGGTCTTACTAAACTGGGTAGTAGCCTGGGCTGCCTTGTGTTAAGAGGTGTCCAAATTGATATGCCTGAAAGAAAAGGTGTGTCCCAAGAGCACCAACAAATATTCACTTAGTCTGAGGCACCAGCATCCTGAGGGTTGGGCACAGAAAGGCAGTGAGCAGTGCAAAGGACGCTGGCTTTGAAGTTAGAGGACCTGAGTTGAAATCCCAACCTCACTCCTTAATAGCTCTGTTACCTTGGACAAGACAACCTCTCTAGGCTTCATCTGTAAATGGAGGGGGCTGGAGAGGACCTCAGTGGTCCCGTCTGGCTCTGAATCCTGGGATCCTACGCGTGGCTGGGGAGCAGTGGGCCTGGTGGGCATCTTTTTTAAGCAGGCACTTCTCATACATCCTGCAGACCCTCCTTTCAAGTTGGTGTGATGGGGCTTCTTCCTGCCTGCCTGATACCAGTGATTTGTTTCTTGCTTTACGTCCAGCCCAGACAGCTGGGAAATGAAACTCTGTGGTGGTAGTGGCTTTGCATGTTTTACACCAGACTTGTTAGGACCTGAGCTCCTCCACATTAATTAGGTCCCTCCCCAATTCACAGACCTGCAGAGGGGACAGGGTGCCAGGATGATGGACTGTCAGTGTAAGAAGGACCAGAGCAGACTTGGAGTCTAGCAAAGCTTTGAAGGCCTGGACTTGTCTTTGCTGTAAATCTCTCTGCAAAGCTAAATTAATGAAATGCAGTATGATGTAGTCCTGAGCTATCCAACTCAGACTACAGGCAAAACTGCAACCACAGCGTGGCCCAAACCACATTAAAATGTAATTGGGAAGCATTTAACAAAATAAATAAAAATACAGTAAAACCTAATGTTAATTTGTGGTTTTCTAAGTCAATAGGGATCCATTTCTATTTGAGTTTGAGATCTCTGGTATTGTTGAAAGGGCCCTGGATTTGGTGTCTGAAGACCTGTGCTTAAATCTCAACTCAATTGCCTCATCTGGGAAATGTGGGGATAAGAACACCTGCACTATTTATATCGTGAGGTTGTTGTGATGAAAGTGCCTTGTAATCCCGGTGGTATTACAGAAATGTCAACCACGATTGTTATCATAAGTAAGATCCCGTGAGAATGTCTTCCCTGGGAAGGTACCACCCTCAGGTTATGGTAGAATCGTAATAACCGTGGTGATGAAGCAGCTCACATCTCTTCAGAGTTTTACAGTTTACACAATACTTCACCACAACCTGTCAAGGTAGGAAATGCAAAGATTTGTATTCCATTTTACAGATGGGGGACCCTGAGTCATAAGTCAGGGATAAAGTGACTTGTTCACTTTCCCAAAGTGATAGAGCTCAGACTTGAATCCAGCTCCATTGATAACAACCTAGTGTGGTCTTTACATGACATCCTGGGTCATGAAAATGAACTGAATTTTTATTGATTTATTTGGGTCCCACGAGCAAGATTCAGATCCTAGCTCTGCCTTTTAATAACATCTGGAACCCTGGGCTACCTTCATAGGCCTCAGTTTTCTCATCTCTAAAATGGATGAGTTGGACTAAAAAGACTCTGAGGTCCCTTCCCACTATGGAGCTGTTATCTCTGTGACTGTTATTGGTGGGGAAAACAAGAACCCTTTTGAGGTGAACTTAGCTCAGAAAAAAAGGGAGTATTTCCCAACCTTGGGGCCTCCCACATGTTATGCCTACTCTGAAACTCCCCTGGTTGTGTGCCCGCTGATCCCCACTCCCTATGTCTAAGTGCATTCCAACTATTAATAAAAGCATTTGTTTGTACCAGAAAAAAAAAGATCAGTGATTGTGTTTGGGCTGACCAGACAAGGTGTGCAACACCTGCCCTGGGCTACTGTTCCCCGGGGCAGCTGTACTCTCCCCTTTCCGAAGGGGGTGACAGTGCCATAGGGTTGAGATTATGGTGATGCTGCCCGCATTTAGACTCAAGAAACAGAAGCATTCTGTTAGAACTCTGGCAAAACAGAAGAATTTTAAGTAGACAAAATTTGCAGAATGATTAATTCTTAGAATTTATTTCTTTTTTTAGAATTAATTTAATACTTAGACATTATTCAATTCTTAAAATGTATTTCTTTTAATTTTATTATTATTTTTACAATTACCTAAGACTAGAAGAGACTTTTGTCATCTGAAAGTTCTCTGTGTCAATGAAATAAGGTCCTGTCCTTATCCCTTCAGTTTCAGTTTTAAGTATTACTTGATACTGACTGGGTGGCTATGTGGCAGAGTGGATAGAATGCCAAGCCTGGAGTCAGGAAGACCTGAGTTCAAATTTGGCTTCAGATACTTAGTAGCTGTGTGACCCTGGGCAAGTCACTTAACCTTGTTTGCCTCAGTTTTCACATTTGTAAAATAAGCTGAAGAAGGCAATGGCAAACCACTCCAGTATCATCATCATCTTCTTTTTCTACTCCTTCTTCATTGTTGTTTCTCTTCATCGTCTCCATCTGTCTCTTTCTCGTTCTCCTTTTTCTTCTGTCGAGGTTAAGTGACTTGCCCAGGGTCACACAGCTAGTAAGTGCCTGAGAACAAATTTGAACTTAGGTCTTCCTGACTCCAGCCCTAGCGCTCTATCCACTGTGCCACCCAGCTGCCTCAATACCATTGTTTCTTAATGAACCCCCATCCACCAATGAACCCCCCTGTTTTTAAAAATGGAGGGACAAGTATGCAGTATTCTGTACCCATATTTTCTCCCCCTCTCCACCATCTACCAAAAGGAGGAAAATGTGCTTCATCCTATTAGGCACTTGGTCCTGGCTTTTTTAGATCATGTTATTTGAAAATGACTTTAGGAGATTTCTTAATTTTGTCAAGTAAGACCCTCATATACTCCTCCTAAAGAATGCTTAGTGAATTCTCTTGATGGCAAGAGCACATTCAACATCTGGTGTCTTTCTCACTTTGGGAGACTGATGCTTGAGTCAGCATGGGCGGTGGTCTGCTTCTAAATCCTACATGCCCTCGCCACATTCAACACGCCGATGAGAAGTAGAGAAGGCTGTAAACCCCGTGACCCGCCTGGCAACTGGGCTCAGCCCGCAGCTACGGTGGAAGCAGCGGTGTCGAGCGGGGGAGCCTCAATAAATAGGGAGCCATTTTGGAAATGTTGCCTTGTCTCGTCATATTTTTCCTGGTTCAGATTCCTGCTCACATTCGTTCTCATTCTCTCTCTCTCTAGCCACAATCAGCAGACCACAGCGTTTAGGCATCCTGTGACTGGACAGTTTTCTCCTGAAAATATTGAGTTCATTCTTCAGGAGGGGTAAGTACCATTTTTTCTGTTTCCGTCATCCGAGGATGGCCCGTCAGCTTGTGGGAAGGAAAGAAACAATCATTAAGAACCTACTGTGTGGCAGACACTGCAAAGAGCTTTACAAATATTATCTTATTTGATCTTCACAACAGCCTGGGGGTGTAAGGTGCTCAAAACAAAATCGGCTACTTTTCTCTCTCAGGAGAAAACGGGACAGGCTAGTCAGTTAATAAAGGATGAAAATTGAAATCTTAATTGAAGTCTGGAAGTAGCAATATAGAGAAAGGGTTGTGGAGGGAAAGGCCAGGGGTGTGTATGTATGTGTGTGTTGGGGGGGGGCAGTATTACACTAATGATCCCAGAACTTCTTAAAAAATCAAACTTGCTTTCCAGTGAACCAACCAACCCCAAGAATACTTGCTAGGATAGTGTTTTTTTAAATAATTTAATTTTTTCACAAGTGTTTTAAGTGCCCGACAAGCCTGCTGATCATATTTTGAAGTCCCTGTTCTTAGCTGTTTAAGAGAGAGGCAGGCAGTACAGTTTAATGGCTAAGGCCTTGGAGTTGGAAGTCTTGGTTTGTTGCCCCAGATGCTTACTGACTCTATGACCATAGGTGGGCATGTGACTGATGTGGACCCATTACTTCATTTGTAAAATGAAGACATGGGACTTTGTGACCTCTAAGGTCTTTTTAGCTCTAAATTTCTTATCCTATGAGGATAGGATGAGTTTTTAGTCATATCTGTTAAAGCAAGAGTTTTAACCCTCAAGGAAGGAAGCAAGAATATGAGCATGAAGTGCCTAGTGTGTGCTGGACACAGCTAAGATAAGAGCTTTACAAATATCATCCTATGTGATCCTCACAACAACTCAAGGAGGCAAGGTGCTATCATTGTCCCCATTTCACAGTGGAGGAAACTGGGCAGGCAGAGGTTAAGTGACTTGTCTTCCATCACAGAGCTGGTAAGAGTCCATAGATAGCAACGTGAAGTTCTGTGAACTTGGTTGGAAGAAAAAAAATGACCTCTTTATTTTCAATAGCCTTTGTTTTTCTTTTCAAGCCTATGTGTTTTATTTTGTGCGTTTCAAAACATTATTCAGGAAAGGGGTCTATAATCTTCACCAAATTGCCAGAGGGGACCAAAAAAAAAATCAAGACCCATGTACAACAGGCAGGTCTGGCATGACGGAGAAGAGTGGAGGGCTTGCAGTCAATGGACTGCCAATCCTGGTTCTGACATTTGTAAGTTGTGTGACCTTGGTCAAGTCACTCACCCTCCATATGCTGTAGGGTAACTTCTTTTTTTAAATTTTTTTTTTTAGTTTACAACACTCAGTTCTACAAGTTTTTGAGTTCCAAATTTTTTCCTCCTCCCTTTCTTCCCTCCTCCCCCCCTCTCCAAGACAGCATGTAATCTGATAAAGGTTCTATATATACCTTTGAATTAAACTTATTTTCACAATAGTCAAGTTGTAAAAGAAGAATTATAACCAATGGAATGAATCATGAGAAAAGAAGAAACAAAACTAAAAAAGAAAAAAAAGAGAGACCAAATAGTTTGTTCCAATCCGCATTCAGGCTCCATAATTCTTTCTCTGGATGTGCACAGCTTTTTCCATCGTGAGTCTTTTGGAGCTGTCTTTGAACCTTGCCTTGATGAGAGGAGCCAAGTCTCTCAAAGTCAGTCCTCACAGATACTGCGTGTCTGTAGTTGTGTATAATGTTCTCCTGGTTCTGCTCTGTAGGGTAACTTCTTAGTACTTGTCGAAGTCACGGATAGGTTTTGATCCCTACTGGGGAGCACATTCCCATGCCAGGAGTTCCCTTCATTCGCAAAAATCATAGACCTTCTGAGTATTCACATAGATCATAGATTTGGAGCCTGGAGGGACCTTAGAGGTCACCTGATCCAACCCCTTCATTTTACTGTTGAGGAAACTGAGGCTTATGAGTGTAGCTGGTTGGCACAGTGGTTAGAGCGCTGAGCCTGGAGCCAGGAGGACCCGAGTTGAATTCTGCTTTGGATACTTGGTAGCTCCATGACCCTAGGGTCACTTAACCTCTGTCTGACTCTGTTTCCCCAACTGTAAAATAGGGACAAAATATAGCACCTACCTCACAGAGTTGTTGTGAGGATCAAATGAGATAATTTTTGTAAAGCACTTAGCACGATGGCTGGCACATAGTAGATGCTTAATTAACGCTTGTTTCCTTCTTTAAGTGACTCGACCAAGGTAGTCATGTGGAAGATATAGGCCTTCTGACTTCACACTCAGACCTCAGAATCACATCGGCATTCTGGACTTGTCAGCCCTTGTGAGAAAGCAACTGTTCATTTAGTTGTACCTGCAATACTCATGGTTCAATTCTGACGTCCAGGACATTGCTGTCCGAAAAGTGCTTGTGTTTGCTTTTGGAGCCATTTTCTGAGTGTGTCTGTGTTCATCTGTGCTGTGTAGTGAGTGTGAGCCCCTCGATGGAAAATGCTTCATTTCATTTGCTTTGCATCAAGCCTGGCACAGTCCCCCATTCAGATGGCTCCTTGTGGAGGAGGTGAAGATGAGACCGGGGACCCTGTTAATCCTCTGGACTTTCAGTCTTTGGGCCGGGTCTCTAAACGTTATTAAGTGACTTTTTTATTTTCCTTAAAGAGAGAGAAGGCTGCTTGTGTTTCTGGATAGAGAAAATACAATATGTAAAGTGTGAGAGATGGAAGGCAGATTCCCAGATTCTGTTTTGGAATCAATTTGTTCATAACCTTTTGCTCCGTGGAAGGATCTTCGGGAGGTCTTTTAGTCTTGTTCTCATTCCTTAAAGGAACCTATTTAAAATTTTTAAGTTGTCCATGAACAGAAATCCCGTATATAAACAGAAGGACATGAAACCAAGGTCAGAATTGCTGCTTGAGGCATGCAGAAGCTGCTGTCATCTTCAAAACCTCTCCCCACAATTCTCTAGCTCCTTTCCCCATCATTCTTGGCAGGCCACCTTCTCTCCAACTTCAGTGAGAAGTATCCTTCCGGCATCTAGAACTGCACGGTCTCAAGGTGATCCTTTGTCGTTGGAGGTCTTCAAACACAGATTGGAGACAAAAGTATGACCAATTTTACCTTCAGTCAATCAATAAACATTTATTAGGTGTCACCTATGTATCAGGCATTGTGTTAAGTGCTGAGGGATAAAAAAGAGGCAAAAGGAAATCCCTGCCCTCAGAGAGTTCAGAATCCTGTGGATATTCCCATTAATATAGTGGACGAGCTCATTAACTAATAGAATTATGCCGTCATACTGCTAGCTCCTATAGAGCTTGCTGCCCAATAGAACTCCTAGGCCTTTCCGTATTGATCGTTGTCCAACCATGTCTTCCCCATACTTCCTATACTTTCTTTGTACAGTGGATGTTTTGAACCCAAGTCTAATGCTTGGGACTTATCACTATCATTTCCCTTTTTGTTAGATTCTATTTATCATTCTAGCCTGCTGGAATCTTTTTGGATCCCGATTCCATCATACAGCATGTTAGCTAACCCTTCCAGTTTTATGTCCTGTCCAAATTTAATGTGCCTGCATGACATTTATGCTTTCATCTGAGTCCTGGATAAAAAGATTCAGCAGAACGTGAAGAACTTCTAGTGGAAGATGCCTGGATTTGCAGTCAGAGGACCTGAGTCTAAATTCTGATTGAGAGATCTTGGAAGTCTCTGTAACTTCCCTGGGCCTCAGTTTCTTTTTCTGTAAGTGGAGGGGGTTGAATAGATGACCTCTAAATCTGTAATCCTATCATTTCTGCTTTCTCTGAATCAGAGCCCAGGATAGATCCCTGTAACGTTCCCCTTGACGCTTTGCTCCTGGTTGACCGTGATCACCGGTCATTCAATCCCATTGTCCAGCCATTTCTGAATCCATTAAACTCGGCCTTCTCTTGGCCTGCATCTCTTCATCTTTTTCATCCTGCCTTCTGGGAGAAGCTTGGTTAAGTGCAGTATTCTGTGGGACAGAAGAATTCTGTGGCCCCACGAGTCTAGTAACATTGTTAAAAAACAGTAATCATAAACTGAGATGAGTCTGGCATGGCTGTTCTTCGTGAGCTCTGACTGGCCCTTTTCTGAGTGCTTGTAAACCATCGCTTTCATGATGTGTTCCAGAGTTTTACCATGAACAAAATCAGACTCTCAAAGGTCGCTCTCCAGTAGTCTTGAACTGCCCCTTCCCGCTCTCAGATTCTGAACTGCTTGGTCACCAAGACCGCTTTCCAAGCCCTCCATTTTCCTTATCCTCCCCCGCTTTTAAATTAGCATTTCATGCTGAAGATGTAGAAGGGTGGTGCAGAAGTGCCATGCTGGCTTATTATGGAATGCATTTCTCTCAACCTGTATCAAGCCTATTTATATTGTTGGCCTCTAGCACCTCTAAGTTCCTCAGTTTTATTCCTTGATGAGTTATTTTTTGGTCTTAAAATGAGCTCTTTCAGCTTTCCCTATCACTCTTCAAGGATGGCTAATTGGGTCCATGCTCTCTCTCCACCTAAGCCCGTCATAATTCCATGAGCGTAACAAATGTTCCTTCTGAGCTTTCAGCCCTACACCTGCAGAGGCTTTTTTTTTTTGGTAAGTGTATCATCATAGTGAAACTTCTCTTTAGGTCCTTCCCCAGCTCTTTGGCCTTTTGTGAGATATAGCAGCAGTGGAATGTCTGTGGCATTGCAGGTGTGTGTACAGCTGGCCACTGGTTTTGTGTACGGAAGGAGAATATTTTCTGGTTTGTTTTTCAAACCCTCTGGGGAGGGAGGAGAGGGGTGGCAGCATGTCAGGTTGGTCCTTTTGGCTGAAAAGTTAAGTTTTATTTAATTCAACAAATGTTTACTAAGAACTATATGCCAGGGTCGTGTCCTGCATACAAAGATGAGAGACATGCCCTCAGGTACCTTGCAGTCTAAGAAGTGAAGGGAGTATAACATGTACGTAGATCAGCATAAAAGGAGGGAGATGCGATGGGGGCAAAAGGGAGGGTCCAGATAAAACGCCTTATGAAAATTTGGGGCGGCAAAGATCACTTTCATCGGGGGAGACAGAACCAAAAATGAAATCTGATGCACCCAGAATGCCGGATCTTCAGACAGACTTCTGGGTGATTCCTTCTTGTGATGGGGCTGAGAGCTCAGAGCACATCTTCTTGTCAGTTTAACGTGAATTGTGCCCCCCCCCCCAATCCCTTACCTGCCGCTTCTCTGCCTGTGCTCAGCCTCAAGCACTTCGATTACATCTGTTAGTCCTGGTGATCTGCCAGTTGTGTTTTTCTTCGAAAGATCCTCTTTCCTGTCTCAGCCTCAGTTTCCTTGCCTGTAAAATTAGGGGATTGAGCTACATGGCCTCTAAGGTCTTTGTCAGCTCTAAAGTCTCACAAATCATCCCTTGGGAACTTGGGTTTTCATTTTTTTGCTACCAAGAAAAAAGACCAGATATAAGGCCAGAAGTACCTTTGAGGGCGCGTAGTTCAGCCTCCTTATCTTACAGGAAACTGAGGCCCAAGTCAGAAATCTGATTTACATGAGAAGGCATGAAGGGATTATACTCTCTAGCCAAAGGGTTCTTACTCTCAAGAGATCAAAGATCTATCTGAATCTTCAAAAGCAGCCACAGAAGTTGAGGGCAGGAAAGGACAGCAGAGTCTATCCCATCCAGCCATGATGGAGACTCCTCCAATGTCCCCAGCGAGTGGTCATCTAGCTCTTGCTCAAAGACCTGTAGAGGGAGACGAGCCCACAGCTTCCAGAGACAGCTCTTATATAGTTCTGATTTCTCCAACATTAAGCCTAAAGCAAGTTACCAAGTTAGTGGCAAAGCTGGAACTTGGACCCAAGAACTTGGAAGACCTTAGAGAATAATTGAGTTCACCTTTTTCATCTTACTGGAAAACAAAATTAAACAAAACAGTCTTGAGGATCAGAGAAGTGTAGTGACTTAGCCAAGATCACGCAGCTTGTCATGAGGCAGAACCAGGGCTAGAACCAAGGACTCCAGACTCTCATGCCCACTACATCTTGGTCCACTGTTGTCATTTCAAAAGAGGGACAGCTTCGTATCATCTGAAAAGTTATCACTTTCACTGTGCATTGCTCCTTTTTGACCATTTAGAAACACCGATCCCCTTCCACTGTACTGTTAATGCTTCTTTCTTTTGAGAAACACTCATTTTCTCTTCTTTTTTAAAATTTTACTGCTGCTTTTAAAAAAAATCACTATCATTTCTCAACAATTTTCCTATAATGCTACTTTTCTTTGAGGCAACTAATTGATGTAGTATCTAAGAGCATTGGCCTTGGAGTGAGGAAGACCTGAGTTCAAATCCAGCTTTAGACATTTCCTATCTGGGTGACCCCACAAGTCAGTTTACCTCTACGCTCCTCAGTTTCTTCATCTAGAAAATGAGAATGTAATAGCACCTAACTCATAGAGTTGTTGTGGGGATAAAATGAGATAATATTTGTAAAGCACTATATAAATTCTGTTTATAATAAAGTACAAGGAAGCAACAACAAACCAATACATTAGCCATGCCTGACAGCATATGCCTCGTTCCACACCCATGTCCCCCTCTAAGAAGGGAAGGGATGTATGTTTCATCTTGAGCTCTAGTACCATCCAGGATGCCACCATGTTTGAAACCTCAGCATCATCCTCAACGCCCCCCCCCTCCCCCCCCCCATTCAGTCAGTCTCCAGTTTTATCTCTGCAACACCTCTCACATGTGTCTCCTCCTCTTCACTCCCACAGCTAAGGTTCAGGTCCTTATCACTTCTCACTTGGACTATTGAAATAGCCTCCCATTTAGTCTCCCTCCCTTAATCCTCTCCTCATTCCAGTCTGTCTTCCACGAAGCCACCCAAGTGATTTTCCTAAAACACAGGTCAGATCATGCCAATGCCCTCCTCCCCCATCATCCTCAGAAAAATCCAATGGCTCCAGTTATCTTTGGAATCAAATAAAAATTCCTCTCTGGCATTTAGGGGTCTTCACAACCTAGCCCCTTCTTACCTTCCCGATCTTTTTACCTGTTACTTTCTTCCATATACTCTACTATCCACTATATAGACTGTATTCTATTCCTCACACTCGACTCTTTCTCCTGTCCCTATGACGTTTCATTGTCTGTATTCCATTCCCTTCTCACCTCCTCCTTTAAGAATTCCTGATTCCCCTTAAGACTCAGCTCAAGCGTGACCTTCTACATGAAAACTTTCCTGATCCCCTTCACTGCTAATGCCCTTCACCCCCAAATTTCCTTATGTTAAATTTGTGTATACAGCCATTATATGGATACTTATATATGTATATGTTGGTTAGAATGTGAGCTCTTTGAGGGCAGTCTCTCATTTTTGTCTTTGTAGCTTCAGAAGTTGCTGCCTACCTCTGAATTAAGAAGGCTTGGGTTCAAGTCTTGCCTTTGACATATACAGAGTATGTGACTGTGGACAAGTCACTTAACCTATTTCAGCCTGAGTTTCCTCATTTGCAAAATGGTTATCCCCATTTTATAGCACAGTGCTTAGCACATCGTAGGTACATAATAAATGATCATCAATTTATTGATTTCACTGATGTGAGTTCTGATGTTTCTTAATCTTCTTTTCCTTTCTGTTGTTGTCATTGTGTGTAATAGAAATAACTTTTCCTTTCACCCTGTTGCTTAACTGTTCCTGATGGAACAGATTCTTATGATAGATTCCTATCTCATAGGAATTTAGATTTTTAAAAATTTAGCTTTGCTAGAGGCTTTTTCAAAGTCTAAATCATTAGTCAGTAAGTATTTATTAAATACTATTTCCCAAAGCATTGTATTAGACAATGAGAATAAAAAGGCAAAAATGAATAATAAATTCTTGCTCTCCAGAAGCTTACATTCTGCTGGGGGTGGGGGGGATTCAGCATTATGCAAAGGAGTGTAATTGAGGAAAATTGAGGGAGAAGAGATCATGAACACCTGGAGGCATCCTGTAAAGCTTTGCTGGGAGTGCCACATTAGGGGGCTATAGGTTGTAGCTAAGAGTTCATAAGACTTTGGCATTGTGTTAAGTAGGGGGAGAAAGGAGACCCCCCCAAACAAGTGAAGGATTGTCTCCATGCCTATATAAAGTACACACACAATGAAGAAGGCAGGGGGAGGATATGAAGAAACATCAATCTTGGTTCCTGCCCTCAAGGAAGGGAACTTGGAGTCTATTTGGGGAGATGAGACAATTACACAGAAAGATAACAAAGATATGGTACCCACACTAACTGCAGTAAGTTTTCAGAACTGGGAGAGGTAGCTGAGGGTTGGCTTCAGATGATCACGGAGGGCTTCCTCAAAAGGTGGACCTTTATCTAGGCTTTAAGGAAAGGCTAAGGGTTCCGATAAGCAGAAATTAGGACTCAGGGGGCAGAACATCTCATGAGGGGATGTAAGGAGGCAGGAATATACATGGTCTGGCTCAAACACAGGGAATAGATTTAGTTTGTCTCTAGTGGGGGCTCTAAATTGGGAAGCTCGAAGAGGTAGGTTGGGACCAATTATGCACACTGAGTTGTCTTTGCCTGTTTGCTCATTTTTTTCCCCTCAAAGAGCTCATGTAGACTAGTGATGAATGATTTCCCTGCCCACAACTCATTCTGTTGCATTTTTTATGTATGTCTTGATGGAGATTCCTGCTTGCCCCTTCAAAATGGCTTAATTTTATTGCATAATATGTTATATGGAAGAGATAAAAAGCTGAAGTTGGAGTTTGTGTGCATGTAAAATTGCTGTCAAGCTATAGATCTTTCCCTGGAGAAAAAAAAATGGGCTCTTTTCTTCTCATTTTTTTCCCAGGTTTTGTTAAAGGAAACACACACACTCACATGCACACGCACACGCACACACATGCACAGGCGCACTCAATGGATGGATCTGAATGCCACGGCTGCTGTTCCCTCCAAGTCTTCCTCCCCCCAAGCAGATACTTGGCCCCAGCTCTGGTCCTTTCATTGGGACGACTATGATCATCCCTCCCCCGGCTTATCTTCTCGCTGTTTCTTGCCTTTTAGACTGAGGTTCAGGGTTGTGTTGTAGATAGATTGCTGTACTTCAAACTCTGTAGACCCAGATTTGAATCCTGCCTCAGATACTCACTGGCCAGGGACCTTAGGCAAATCACTCTTCAAACCTCAGTTACTTCATCCAGAAAATCAAGAGGTTAGACTTAATGATGTCTTTAGGGGCTCTTTCAGCTCCGAATCTGTGATCTTAGGATACTCTCCCAATGCATCTGTGAAACTCTCGTTCTTCTCTTGGCTTTGAACAGGCTTCTTTTAAAATCCACCAGGCGCTCACCTCCCTGGCCCTTGAAGGCATGGATTTGTGGACTCTTTGTCACTTCTTTGCCTCTTGAAATGGATAGAAACGGTATCTCCCTCTGTCTCTGGGCAGTGCAGGGGCTTCCCTGAACTTTCTGAGCCTGTTATTGGAAGAATGGCTCCCTTCAGGGGGGACCCATTCCTGTCCTGCTACTATTACTGTTGTTACTACACTTCCTTTGCAGGGAGTGCTGACTTTTGTCAAGCCCTTGACAGTTTGTAAAGGACTTTAGAGCAGCTAGGTGGTGCATTGGTTAGAACACCAGACCCGGAGTCAGAAAGTTCAAATTTGACCTCAGATATGTCGTAGTTGTGTGACTCTGGGCAAGTCACTTAACCCTGTTTGCCTCAGTTTCCTCATTTGTAAAATGAGCTGGAGAAGGAAATGGCGAGCCACTCTAGTAAGAAAACCCTAAATGGGTCACCATGACAGGACTGAACAATAATAACCATGAAAAAGGACTTTATGGACATCTTATTTGAGCTTCATAACTGCCCTGTGAGGGGCAGATAGACTGCCTACCTCTGAATTAAGAAAGCTTGGGTTCAAGCCTTGCCTTGGACATATTTAGGGTACATGACCATGGGCAAGTCACTTAACCTCTGTCTGCCTTGGTTTCCTTAGTTGTAAAATGGTGATAATAGCACTTACTTCTCACAGTGCCCAGCACATAGTAGGTACTTAATAAAATGTTCCCTTCTCTCTCCACCCCACTCCCCCACACACTTGAAATGTGGTACTAGGAATCTGGAATGAGCACCCACTGTCATTTGTTTCTGTGTAATATGTGGAGGATCTCTATAGTCTGCCATTGACCAGACTCTTGTATCCCTAGATCTTAATGTGCCTGTTTTATTCAGAGTACTGTCCAAGGTAAGAGAGGTACAAAATTTACATAAGACAAAGTCCCTGCCTTCATGGGGCTCACAGTCTAGCAGGGGGATAGAACATATATCGAAGTTATAATTATACACCATAATATTTGATAAGTGTGTTAACAAAGGGCAAAACAAAAATGTTATGTGTGGTCCAAAGGCAAGGGGAGAGTTGTTATCTTCAGGGAAACCATAGGAGTCTTTGTGGAGAAGGTGGCATTTGAGTCAGGCATTAAAGAATGAGTAGGCTTTCAACAGGAGAAGGGCAGGCAGGGTGGTATTCTAGGTATAAGCAACGGTGTGAGCAAAGGCATGGAGAAGGGATAGTGAAAAGTATGCTTGGAGCACCTAATAGGCCAGTTTGACTATAGCCTAGAATATACAGAAGGGAATAATATGAAAAAAGCTGGAAAGGTGGGGTAGCAGCCAGATGAGGAAGACCTCAAATGTTAGATGAAAAAATTAAGACTTGACTTTATAGTCAATAGGGAGCTATTTAATATTTTTGTTACTTTGTTTATATTTGTTTCTTTGATTTATTAGAGGAGAATTTAATTGTATTTATGGAAAAGAAAGATTAGGTAATGAGAAAAAGTCTAGATTGGAGGAGAAGAAAGAGAGGTGGTAAGAAGCTATGTCAGTAAGTCAGAGCATTGATAATAAAGACATAAGTTAGGATAAGGGCAGTGGGAATAGTCAGCAAAGCAAAAATTGTCAAGTGAATGTGCATTTCTTTAGGGTTTACTAAGTGCCCAGAGCTTTTCTAAGCACTGTGGATACAAAGAAAGGCAAAAAATGGTCGTTGTTCTCAGGGTCTAACAAGGGAGCCAACATGCAATGCTAAACATTGCGGTGTTAGAGTCAGTGGGACTTCCTAATTAATTGACTCTTCCTTCTCTGTTCCCTCTGGTAACCAAAGATAACACCAGGATTTTAGACAGGAAAGGCTGAGAAAATGGTCACACCCCTTCCAGAAGTGGGAGGTCAGAAGGAGGAGCAGGTTTAGGAGAAAAGAGAAGCAGTTCCTTCTGGGATGTGTTGAGTTGGAGGTGCCCCTGGGGACTTACTGGTGAAGGAGTTCTATCCCGTCCAGAGCTCAGAGGAGGTCAGACTCAGGAGTCATCTGCGTAGAAACGAGGGGAAAGGAAGGGAAGGAGCATTTGTTACGGCCCCACTATGTGCCAGGCACTGTGCCGAGAACTTAATGAGTATTATCTCATTTGATAAATAAGCACTGAAGCAAATAACGCTTCCGAGGGAGAGACGAGAAAAGGTCTGGGGCAGAACCTTGAGGGAGACTGTGCCCGTAAGGGCTCAGGAAGAGATGAAGTCAGAGAAGTAGTAGTCAGTGGTAGGAGAACCAGGGGAATGTAGGCATTAGAGTCAATGATTGCCAGCTTCTTGTTGGTCTCTGAAAAAGCAGCTTCAACACAGGGTTGGGTTAAGAAAAGAGGGTAGGGCAGTGAGAATGTGGAGGCTGTGTCTGTAGGCAGGTTTTTCAAAAAATTTGGCAAAGAAGGGATCAAGAAAGATATCAGAACAAACAGAGGAGTGAGGCTTTTGTTAGGATTAGATTTTAGTCAGACAGGACCAATCTAGGAGAGAAAGAGGGGTTAGAGGTGTTGGGGAAAGAAAGGTTTGATGATTGGAGCAAAGTCTGAGAGGACTTTGGGATTGAGGGATTAACTTCTCTGAGGAGGAGGAATGCCCCTTTTTCCCTGACTGGAGGGAAAGAGAGCCTGGGGTTTTGAGGAGTAGAGAGTGCTATCTTCATAGCTAATTTTAGCCATGTCCTCAGCTAGGTGGCACAATGGATAGAGTGCTGGGCCTGGAGTCAGTTCAAATGCAGCCTCAGACACTAGCAGTGTGACCCTGGACAAGTCACTTAACCTTGTCTGCCTCCGTTTCCTCATCTGTAAAATGAGTTGGGGAAGGAAATAGCAAACCACTGAAGTACCTTTGTCAAGAAAACCCCAAATGGGATCATGAAAAATTAGACAACTAAAATGGCTGAATGACAATTTTTTTCTTAGTAAAATAATAAGGTGTCATCTGCTGTAAACATGGGTGACAGGTGCTTTAGGAGGCCTGAGGAGAAAGGATATGGCAGGAAACAGCTGTGGTGGGTAATTTCTGTCCTGTGACCAGCCCCATTATGTTCTTTCATGATCTCAGAAGATTAACGATAGGTGCTTAGTCTGTCAACAGGCAGACTAGTGTATGCTGCAAAACTCTTCTGTTTGTCAAAGTAGTCTAGAAAGAGCTATGTCCCTCCCTGAACTTGTAGGACCAACCCCCCTCCTTAAGCTTTTGGTCTTATCCAAAGGCAAGAACTCCTACAATTTCCTGTGGTCATTTATTAGCAGACTCTGAGAGTTCTTTGAATGGAAAGAGGGTCATCCCTTCTGCCATCTGTCTTCTGAGCCTAGAAACAGACTGGGCTTTGCTTGCAAAGGGCATAGATCCCATTTCACTGAACTCCAAGGGGAACAATCCAAATTCTTTGGCTCTACTGGAATTTTGTTGTATCAAATAATAGGCTATTGTGATCAGCTTGAGACTTTCCCTGTAAATGTTTTTGTTGTCCTGGGACATAAGCTGTGATCATCCCCCCTCGGAAGGAACAAGGCCCGTTCCTTCAGATTTTCTTTCATCACGGGTCTTGTTTTTCTCGTGCTTAGATCCTTTCTTTGGTTCTTCCCTGGCCTCTGGCCTAGTTCTCTGTTACATTCTTGAATTGTGAGCCCAGAACCAGACGCAGCACTTGGTGTCAGTGTCTGGTGGGGCTCCTCAGCCCTTTGCCGGCAACGTGGACTTGGAGAAAGCCAACATTTGCCAACAAGTCCTCAGACCAACAGGCATCTTCTTCCTGCCCTCCTCTTATTCTTCAGTTGCCTTTCTTATTCTTGTCTCTTACTTTTTTCTTTCTTTCTTACTATAGCCTGGAGCATAGGTTGATGCTGCTTCTCTGATCCGCTTTCCTTGTTTTGGCTTTTTCTGTCTGGATTCCTCTTCTCATACTGCAGATTTTATCTCAGCAAAAAAAAAAATAGTCCTCACTTGGACTTTATGCTGCTCTGATTCTGCCCTTTTCTTGGGATGCTTCACTTCTGTCCTTTGCTTCATTACTTTTGTGGGAAATTTCCTGCCTGGATTCTGATCCTGTACCCCCTACCTATCCTCCAGGCTGAGTCCAGTCATCAAATTCTTGAGGCATCACTCAGTTTGTCCATTTCTTGGAAGAAAAAAAAAAACAAGGGGAAGGGAGCTATAGAGAGACTTATTTGGGGTGTCATGGAGATGGAGATTTAAATTTTGAGATGAAACCTCAGTGGGTTGGGAAGTCTCATTGGGTCATTACTCGTGTTAGTACCTGCATGTGCAGCGCTTTCATTCATGGGCACCAGAGACATTTCTGCCTTGTTACCGAGCTGTCCGGGAGCTGCTCACAAAGGCCTCTGCCATCCTTGGCAATGAGAAGAGAAGCCCCAGAGCAATGGCGCAGGGGTAGGCCTGAAAGCAGCTTTTGTACAGTGAGCCCTCCTGAGGCTCTGGGGAGAATTTGGTGCTGGGGCGAGACTCGGGAGTTGGCATCGCACACTCCACAAGTTCCTGTGGTTCTCTGTTCTCACAAAGGCTTTTTGAAAGGATGGAAGTTCATCTTGGAGCTTCCTCCCCAGGGAGGTTGCTGGGCCTGCCCGTCCTTCAGTGCTCTGAGAGCTCCATGGATGGGAAGTACCAAGTCCTTCTGTTTGAGATCTGAGCTGCCCAATGGATTCTTTACTTGGATATTTAGAAAGAAGCCAAGTTTTCTATCCTGGACTGAAAGTGTCGCTGGTGCTACTCGGGACAGTGACATACAAAAGTTTTAAAGATCTTGGTCTCTTTAGCAGAAAGGAGTGTATTTGCCGATTTAGTAATTTTTTTTCAGTTATAACCCAGTTATTTCTGCAGGCAAGGCAATGGGCTGGCAGACGTGTGTGTGTGTGTGTGTGTGTGTGTGTGTGTGTGTGTGTACGTGTACCAGCGATTCTGGATGGGAGCATTGGAGTGACAGAGTCAAGGGGTAGAAGCTGATGGGTTTCTGGTGACCTCTGCTAGAAGTGGCTAAATGTTGTGACTCTCTAATCCTGACACCAGACTTTTGAGCCCAGGAAGAGTCATTGCCTTCTCCAGAGGCCTCTTGGAGGCTGTACGGAATACTTAGCTAGCTCAGAGTATAAGCATCCCTTCCTGCTGGTTTGTTAGGCTGTGGGTGACTGTGATTGATTCAGCTAGTACCAGGCCTCGCGAGACAGTCAGTCTGGGGCTGCCTTTGCCTGTTGCATTTGGTTACCATGGCAACAGGAAAATGGGGGAGAAACTGAGACACCTGGGATGCAGATGCAGAAACTTGAGCCGTTTAGTTTTCCTACCTAGAGGAGGAGGTGGCATTAATGAAATGAGCAGGTAGGTAGAGGACTGCGGCACTGCCCAGTTGGTCCAGAACCCAGGTGGGGTGTTGTTTTGGTTTTCAGCGCTGTCGCATTCAGAGAAGAAGCTTGGTTTGGGGGCATGGTCCTACTGGAGGCAGCAGTCTTAATAGATCACTAGGGAAACACATCAACCACTTCATGGCTGCTAAATCCTCACTCCTGGATTGGGTGAAAAAGCTCGTGGTTTTGTCTGGTTTTGTGTGGAGGGGCATCCTATAAGTGCTTTTCCCTTGTCCTGTTAGCTTACATTTGCTCTGTCCCACTCCCCCCAAATTGGTAAAGTGCTATGGTCTCTGTTGGAAGATGCTCCATAGGTTGGGGATTCTTAACCTGGGCCCATGGACTTTGTTTTTAAAAAACATCTTTATAACTGTATTTCAATACTAATTAGTTTTCCGTGTATTTTATTGTATACCTTTATAAACATGATCTCGAGAAGGGATCCATAAGCTTCACCAGTCTTCTAGAAGGCTTTGTAGAAATAAAAAGGTTAAGAACTTCTGACTTAGATGCACCCCAGAAAATGGATGCACAGGTGGTGGTAGTGGTTGGGGGCGGGGTGGTCATGAAAGAGAACTGAGCTTCCCAAGTAGGGGAGCCAGACCTGACAAAGGCATGTGTGGCTGGCTGCCTACCAGATGTTGTTTGGCCAAGTGAGCTGATGCTGTTTGGGCTGGCTCTCTTCCCACAGGGATGAGGTGTGTGTGCAGGGGCTTGGGGAGGCAGAGACAGTGTAGACACACAGAAGAAACTGAGAGGGTGGAGAAGAAGGCACGGTGAAAGTGAGAATTGAGTAATAAATGTGGGGGGCCCATGGTGAATGGGCCCCGGTATCAGACAGTTTCCCCTAGGGCGTTGGGAGTTTAAAGGAGGCGTTGGCAGTCTGTCTGGCGTCTGGGCCTGGGACATTTACCTCCTCCTTTTCCCTACTGCTTTTTCTATCTTCCTTTTTCTTTTTCCTCCAAACCCTTTAAAACAGTGGGTGTGAACATGCTTGAACTGCCTTAAAGAATTCAGTGTCATTTGTCTGTGTGCTTTCTGCCCCCTCCTCCCTCCTCCAGTGTCTCAATTATTTCAAATGAGCTGTGTGTGATCCCCGTAACACAAAGCACAAAGGTGTGAGCCTCTTTTTCAAGCAATCGGTGAGCTACAGGTGTTGTTTAATGACACTTGGCTTAAGTGGTCCCCATGCTGCCTGGTTTCCTCCCCCTTTGCCATCCCAGGCCAGAATGAGATGGTTCTGTGCTAGGGACCCCATGTGGACTTCCCCGAGCCCCCAGCCAGTGGCTGCCTCATGGAAAGGCTTTACGGAACTGTTTATAGAAAATATTTGCTGTTTATTGAAGTTAATTGTATGACAGCTTGAGTTCTCTGGAGAGAGGATACCATGGAAATAAAACAAACCGTGAGTTTAATTTAAATTCTGGAGTCTCCAAGTACAGTTTGGTTGGTAGTGTTATCTAATGGTAAGACAGCATACGTGTGTGTGTGTGTGTGTGTGTGTGTGTGTTTACAGAAATTAGGCAACCTGCTGCTCTCAGTGGAATGAAAATTCCAGTCCCTCCGTAGGTGCACTAATCTGTGCTTGCTATGTGTGGCCTACGAGGGGCATATGTTCCCCAGAGGATGATTCTGGACCAAGGCACCTTAATCTTTTTGGGGTCCCATCCTCCTTTTGGCAGTCTGGTGAATTCTTGTCATGTTTTTAAAATGCATAAAATAAAATACATAGTATTAGAAAATGAATTAATGATACCAAAATATTTACCAAAATATTAAAGGGAAAAAAATTCAAGTCGACCTTGTGTGATGGTGCGCACCTGTCCTCCCAATCAACTGGGGAGGCTGTGGCTGGTGGACTGCTTACATTTAGGACTTCTGAGCTACAGTGGCCTTTGAAGACTGGGATGTCGGGTCTAAGTTCAACACCAATATGGTGAGCCCTGGGAACTGCCTAAAGGAATCGTGAACTGGCCTGTGTTCCCATGCTGATCAGTAGTGGGATTGGGCCTGTGAGTGGTCACTACACACTTCTAGCCTGCATGAGAAAGCAAGATCTAATCTTTTAAAAAGAGGAAGAGCAAGTCCATGGGACCCCAGGCTAAGAGCCCCTGTGCCAGACAGAGATTCAGTTCAGTTCCTGGCACAGTGCTAGGCACTCAAGATCCTAAGATAGATTTGACACACCCCTTTTTCTCCAGGAACTTTTGTGCTGATTGGCGGGAAGAGAGGTAGACTCCAATACATGTCCTGTCTCTGTCCCTCGCCCCCAGGAGACCAACAGCCCTTTCAGACACAAGCTGTTTTGTTTCTCAGCTCCATCTTGTCATCCTGTCTTTCTCTGTGCTGAGAACAACACCTCCCACATTGTCGAGTCTGGAAATGACCTTAGATGTTTTCTGGCTCAACCCCCTCGTTTTTTTACAGATGAGCAAATTGAGTCCCAGAAAAGTTAAATAACTTACTGTAGGTCCCCTAGATAGTTAAGTGGTAGAACTAATTCGAACCTGGGTCTTGGGTTCCGAATCCAGCCCTGTTTCCATACTTCGATGCTTACTAAGTATTTGAACAAGAAAGGAAGGACACCTCTGCTTCTTCTTCTGCCAGATAAAGTGGTGGGACTCAGCCTGTAAAGGCCCTTTCAGTTCTAAATCTATGCTCCTGAGCTGGACAGACAGACGGACATGGGCACAGATCACTAGGACATGTTCAGTGCAAAGGAGAGATGGAAGTGAAGTATTCCAAGGAACTGGAATGGGAGGGAAAGGAGAGGATCTTAGAGAAGGCTTCATGGAGGAAGTCAGACCTGGGACTTGACCAGATGGGAGAGATGTACATTCCAGGTCTGAGAGGACCATGTGAGCCAAAGCGTCGAGATGGCATTGGATTTTTTCCTAGGACTTGCTGCTTGAGACATTTTTATGTAGTTGGGGGCAGTGTAGTGATTCATAATTAAAAAAACAATACTAAGTATTTACTATGTGATAGTTACAAAGCACAATGTATATTTTATCTCATGTGACCATCACCCCTGAGGGAAAAACAGTTAACCAAAGAACTAACTCCTTTTATTTTATTAACATTAATTTTGTTAATTATTGATTAAATTATACTGTCCCTTTGATGTGGGTGACCTTGGGCAGGTCACGTCATTTTTCTGAATCTCAGTTTCCTCATCTGTACAAGGAGAGGTTGTACTAGATGACCTCTTGGGCAGCGGTGTGCTAGGAAATGCTTTAACAACTGATTCTCTGCATTATACACAACCACAGATATATGGATTTTGTGATGATTAACCCTGACAGACTTTGCTCTTCTCAGCAACACAATATGCATAGACAGCTCCAAAGGACTCATGATGGAGAGGGCTATCTACATCCAGAGAAAGAACTATGAAGTATGAATACAAATTGAGGCACACTTCATACTCGCCTTTTTTCCCTCCCCCTTTTTTTTTTCTCTCTTTTGTATTTGTTGTTGGGTTGTGTTTTTTTTTGTTTTTTGTTTTTGGTTCTGTTTCTTCTTTCTCATGAGTCATTCCATTGGTCATGGTTCTTCTCCACAACTTGACTAGTGTGTAAATTAATTCAATGCCAAGTTATACATGGAAGTTATATGGGATTCCATGCCTTCTTGGGGAGCGGGGGGGAGGGAGGAAAAACTGGGACTCAAAATTATGTAGAACTGTTTGTTGCAAACTAAAAATAAAAAAAAAATAATATAACAACTGATTCTCTGGGAGGGGGAAATGCATGCATGACACACTTTAGAAAGTAATCTGGGGGCAATGAGGTGGCGCAGTGGATAGAACACTGGACCTGGAGTCAGGAGGACCTAAGTTCAAATCTGGCCTCAGACACTTGACACATATAAGCTGTGTGACCCTGGGCAAGTCACTTAACCCCAACTGCCTTGCCATAAAAAATAAAAAATATTCTGCATCATCAATATTTCATAAGTCTAGATAATCAATACGACAATAAATCAAGCCTCAATTTATAGTTTTTGACCATTTCTTTTTAAAAATTTATTTATTTATTTTTAATTTACAACATTTAGTTCCACAAGCTTTTGAATTTTAAATTTTCTCTCCCTTCCTCCCCTCCCCCCTCCCCAAGACAGAGTGCAATCTGAGATAGGCTCTACATATACATTCACATTAAACATATTTTCACATTAGTCATGTTTCAAAGAAGAATTAGAACCAATGGAATGAACCCTGAGAAAGAAGAAGCAAAACAAAACAAAAGAGAGAGAGAGCAGATAGTAGGCTTCTATCGGCTTTCATGCTAATTTCTAAGGTGTAAATACTTACCCTGACAATTTAACAGTCAACTAACTCTCTCTCCCTCTCCCTCTCCTTCTCCCTCTCCCTCTCTCTCTCTCCCTCCTCTCTCTCTCTCTCCTCTCTCTCTCCCCTCCCCTCTCCTCCTCTCCTCTCCCTTTCCAGTTTGAACTGGCTCAAGTCCACCCTTGTTGAGGCTCCTTCTACCTCTAGGTCTCTTCTTTCTTCCCAAAGTCTTGCATCTGTCCTTCCTAGTTACCTACTGAGAGGTAAGAATTAGGGGGAGTCACCCATTTTATAGATGGGAAAATAAAGGACAAAGTCACCTGTATCTGGTCAAGAGAGAGATCACTGGCCAAGCCGAAGTCAGAATCTAGGCTTAAAGGCTTGGAATCCCTTTTCTCGCTAGCTTCTGTAGACAAATACATTCTAATATCCTTCTCCCCTCCCCTCTTTTTAGTGGGAAGACCATCGAGTTCATTTTCTGGCTCACTCTTTATCCTCAGCCCACGACCCACCAGCCAAATAATCAACATTCCTATAACCCAAGACAAGGAGAAAGAGTTCCTTGTTTGCATCATCCCACTGTGGTTTAGGAATCTCATTTAAGATTCTGAGATGCACTCCTGGTGGCCCTTCTTGCCTGCTTGTCTTTTTCCTCCCTCCCAGGGATCTCAGTGACTCACGTGCTCTAAGCCATCTATAGATGCTTATAAACTCTGCAGTTTTTCCACAGAGTTAATATCGACTCAGGGGATTTCCTCTCTTTTGGGACTGGGAAGTTTCTCTGTAAAACCTGGGGGAGGGGGGTGAACGGCTTCCATCGCCAAAAAAACTGAGGGTGAATTGGTCTGGATTCCCCTGAGTCCAGGAAGTGTAAGTTGCAGAGTGAGCCTACAAGATGTGACAGCAAAGTAGATTGATTGATCGTTAATAATAACGGCATCTGGTATTTATACAACACTTTCAGGTGTGCAAAGCACTTTACACATATCTCATTTTGTCCTCACAACAACCCTGGGAGATAGACTGTGAGCTCCTTGGGAACAGGGACTATCTTTGGCTTTTCTTGGTATCTCTAGAACTCAGCACAGTGTCTGGCACATAATAAATGTTCATGGACTAGGTACTGTTATCATCCCCATTTTACTGGTGAGAAAACTGAGGCAAACAGGGGTTAAGTGACTTGCCCAGGGTCACACAGCTAGTAAGTGTCTGAGGCTGGATTTGAATTTGGGTATTCATGACTCTAGGCTCAGCACTCTTATTTCCTGGGCCACTAAGCCTGTTAGAATATATATCCAGTGGGGTGCTGGCTCCTTCCAAGACGTCACTTTGGGAAGCCATACTCTCATTTCAGTGAGAGGTTGCATGATATGGAAGATGGACTGCTGGGCTTGGTGTTAGGAAAGCCTAGTTTTAAATTATGCTCCAAGCACTTAGGGTGAGTTGCTTAACTGTTCTGAGCCTCATTTTTATCGCCTGCACAATTAAGAAATTGGACTACATGATCTCTAAGGTCCCACATAGACTTAAATCCTTGCCCTGTGCTGTTTGCTAGTGGGAGGTATAAAATAAGGAGAAGTTATGGGAACTCTCTGCCATTGGGAGATCCCTGGTCCAAGAGGCAGGTGGATCATGGAGTCTGCTCTTGGGTAGCCCTCATTTGGATGAAGTGGATTGCCTTGGGATGATAGATCCCCTCTCAGACCCTTCAGCCCATGTGTCTGAAAGGGCTTGCTCAGGTTCCATTTCATTTTAGCACTTTTAGAAGCTCTTAGAGAGAATTTTCACATGAGACTCAGGCTTTTGCATGAGAATAATTGGTTATGGCAAGTTTTAAACTCTGGGCTGAAACCGAGACTCTTTGGGATGGGACCCTGGAGGACAAGGAGTTGGGAGTTAATCCACAGCTGGATCTCAGTAGTTAGAGCCGACAGGGCTGTTGTTGCTGGGCTTCAGGGCAGTGATTGTCAGGCCATGGAAGGAAGAGGATGGGGAGTGGGGGATTGATGGTCCTTTCGAATGGCTTCTCAACTTCCCCTTCTCTCCCTTTTCAGTCTGTGGAATGCCTGGGGCTCTCATCTCTTACACACCAGGTTAGGAGGGGGGCAAGTTCTCACTCGAGTGTATCTGGTTCTCACCTCCGATGTCATAGGGATGGATAGGTGGATGGATGTATGGAGGCTAGGGATCAGCCATTGATCCAAATAAAGGTATGGACGTTTCTAGAAAATGTAAGAAGAGGAGGTGTGAGGCAGGAGGAAGTAGGATCAGGTCTAGAAGAGAAAATCATTTCACTTCAAATGAACCTTTTGGGTCTCTGGCTACAAAAACCAGAGAGGTGTTTTTGGATGGCATTGGGGGCAGAGCTGATGTCATAGGGTCATAGACTGAAAGCTGGAAGATATCTTAGAGCCCATCTATTCCAAACACTGTCTTTCACAGATGAGGAAAAGAGAGATTAAGTGATTTCCTCACCAGGTTACTCAGCTTGTGAATGACAGGGGCATTGTTTCAGTGTCCTAGGTGGAGAGCTGGACAGGTCTATTCCAACACTTCATTTGACAGATTGAGAAATTGAGGTTGTGATTTGTCTAAGGTTACATAGTAAATGACAAAAGTGAGATTTGAACCCAGTCTGATGCCATCACAAGCTTCCCCTATATTCTGTCACATCTTGCTAAAAGTTATTGGAGGACATGGGGCGGTGAGGGCCTCTCGTTCCCTAGCCTGGATCTCAGCATGGATTGGCTTAATAAGATTCATTGATTATCTACCCCACTCTCTCTCTGTCTCACTTCCTGCTGCAGGAATATAACCTCCATTCAGCTGATGAAAGATTTTCCATTTTTCCCAGATCACACTGACCAGCTCACATTCCCAGAATCTAGTATAGGGAAAGGAGATGGGTCTCTGTGGACACTAGAAAGACTGAGTAACGGAGAGACTGGAGAATAAATATTCGTCCTCTCTCCCAACTTTAGGGCTCATACAGGATGGAGGGACCATTGAGGAAGCCCACAGAAAAGGTTTTTGAAGCAGCCCTGCATAGAGGCAAGGGGACAGACTCAGCACCCTCCCACATGCCTCGCCGCCTCCTGAATTTGTGCTGGCTTCTCCGCTGAACACTGCCTGTGCCCAAATAGAGTGTTTTGGGCTCAGTGACATTTTCTCAGTGGAGAGAAGTAACCAAAAGCCTGGCTAGGAAGGAGAAAATGGGTGGAGAATCTGGGAAGCTTGTGCCTGAGCTGATAAGAAGGCAGTGACGTTTTTTTGGGGGGTTGTTTTTTTTTTTGGTTTGGGTTTTTCCTTCCCCTCCTAGTGGAAAGTAAGCCTCCTACTACCCGGTGCCAGCAGTAACTGGCCCCCTGGCCACTCCAGAAGTCTCCTACCTCCCCGTGCCACTGTTCAGAGAATAGGGCGAACCGACGGCTTCTGCGAAAAGCTGGGGGATGTCCCGTATCTGTCCTTAGGGGCTGAAGAGCTCTTGTCCTAATTCCAAGGCTTGTTTTGAGAATCAGCAGATCCCCCAGCTGGAGCCTGCGGCTCTTCTCTTGCGTTCCCCTTGGACAGTTTTCCCAGGTTATGACTGGGCCTAAGTGGCTCTCTTCTCTGTGAACCTGCAAGGCCATGGAGGGGTGTGGTAGCTTCCCCCTCTGACTTCAAGATCAGGTTTCCACCTGCCCTGAAGTGGAGAGCCTCATTTTGGCACTGAACATCCCTTTGCCCGCCCGCTGGGCAAGTGGTAAACAAGAATCCAGTATCTATTGGAGCTTGAGCTCTGCCGCTTAGAGGGAGGATTCCGCTCCAGGAGACAGGAGGATTGGTGAGTTGGACGGGAGACTCGGGCTAACTTCTTTGTTTTTTCATGAACGAGTACTGAAGTTTCATTGGAGGAGTTTTGCTGGCTGTATTTGCAGCTGCCACAGTAGGGACTGGGGAGGCAAGTGACAGAGGACCTCACCAGTGTCTTGTGATGATTTCATGAAGGGGTCGTAGGGGGCTGGGTGGGCTTCCTTGAGTGAAGCTGTGTGATAGGAAGTAGTAGAATCATTTTCTTTTTCATCCTGGTCTGGAGGTATGTTCAGTTAGCATTCCCCACATCCTTTTCCAGGTGCCGTAGGAAGGGTTAAGCATCTTTGCAGCCTCTATTTTGGGGAGAACCAAGTGTTCTCAGAATAGAATTCTTTGTTATGTGGTCTATTTGGGGATGTGGGCCCCGTGGGCGTTTATGTAAGCATTTCTGTATCTATGTGTATTCGGGGGGGCAGGGAGCAAGGAATCATCTCTAGTTACTAATTATAAATAGTTTTTTTCTGGGATCCTGGGCAGATGGAGGTGTGTGTGTGTATGTGTAAGGGGTGGATTACTGAGCGCCAAGAGCTGACTCCAGAGCGGAGAGCTCAATGTGTGGTCGTGTGCCTGTGAGCAAATACTGTATGTGGAGGGCAGGAGGAGAGGTGCTTGTGTCTGTTGAGTGTTGGACTGGGATGGAGAAGGTGGCCATCAGGATTGAGTGATCCTGCCCCTCCACCTCCTTACCTGTCCAGTGCAGAGAGTCCTGTCCTGCCTCTTTACCTTTAGAATTGTGAGACCCTGGACAAGCCACTGAACTTCTCTGAGCCTCAGTTGCTCCATCTGTAAAATGAGAGTTGGAGTGCCTGGTCTCTGAAGTCCTTGACAGCTCCTGGGCTATGGTCTGAAGAGCCCATGTGTATTCACTATTCATCAGCCCAATTCTGGTGATTGTTGATGGACAGATAGAATGCTGGGCATTAGAAATGGAGAGAACAAAGCTACACACAGTCAGTCCACAGGGACCACAGGATCATGGCTGTAGAGCTTGAAGGGACCTTAGTGGTCATCTAGTCCAAATCCCTCCTCTTACAGATGGGGAAACTGAGGCCCAGAGAGTTTAAAGGGTTTACCATGACAAAGTTAGGATGCCTCTGACTCCCAATCCAATGCTGCTGTGCTGGAGCCTCTACCACCCCTCCTGCGGACTCTGACCCTCTCTCAGGCGGAAGCCTCAGTCTCTGGTCTTATGTTTAACTGTGTTCCTTCTCCCTTCTGTCTTTAGGCCAAATCCACATATGTCAAAGCAAGAGTTAATGAACCAGCGACCCTCCAGCATGGTCAGTGAGACATCCACAGTTGGAACTACGTCCACTCTGGATATGAAATCAGGACCAAGGGTGAGTCCCATGTGGCTTAACTGTCCCTTCCTTTCTCTGTAACCTGGACCATGGCCTGTCTGGGCAAAAGCCAGCGTTTAGGCGGGGAATTTGGAAAGATCCTCCTGTTTGCACAGTACATCACGATATCCAGAGAGCTCTCCCACCCATCATCCCATTTCATTTACTTATTTAATTTTTGTGGTATTGATTGCATTTATTTATTTTTTCATTTACTTATTTTGAGGCTGTCTCCTTGTCTCCCTAGGCTAGAAGTACAGTGGCCGTTCATGGGCTCAGCCCCGCTGCTGTCTGGCTCTGAAGTTTGAGTCTTCTCTATTTCCCACCTAGGCTGGTTGGAACCTCCTTACTCAACCTAGTGGTCCTTCCTACTCCCTGGGGGCTCATCTTATTGGTGCCAGACTCAGTAAAGACTCCCAGTCAGCTTTAGCCCACTGTAGCTTAAAGCTCCCCAGCTCAAGTGATCTACCAGCCTCAGCCTGGAATCCATATCTTGGGTTTCTGGTTCACTCTAGTGAGGCTGAGGGTTCCTGTACCTACCTCTCTGTACTCAGGAGCTTAGGTTCAGTGCAGCCCATTAAAGCTGCAGGTAGCACCTTTTTTTTTCATCTTCAGTCCCTGTGTTTGTTGAGGCCATCCTGTGCACACGGCCTTGGGTGAGGACCTAGAGACACCCAAAAGTTAGGAGTTCAGAGCTGGAAGGGACCTTCGAAGCCAACTCCTTACATTTATGGAGGACGTTATATGCCCAGAGAAGGGAAGCACTTGCCCAAGAACACACGAGATTTGCTCCTGATCCAGTTCCTTGTGTAAGTGATCCTGGATTAAGCAGGATTAAGGACACACTGGAGTCATTGTTCACTAGTGGAGACTGTCAATATTCAACCTGGAGTCTAAAGCTGTTTTTTGGTTGTTGTTGTTGTTGACCCAAGTCACGTCTGAATCTTTGTGACCCCATTTGGAGTTTTCTCAGCAAAGATATTAGAGTGGTTTGTCATTTCCTTCTTCGGGTCATCTTACAGATGAGGAAACTGAGGCAAATAGGTTTAAGTGACTTGCCCAGGGTCACACAGCTAGTAAGTGTCAGAGACTGGATTTGAGCTCGTGAAGATGAGTCTTCCTGATTCCAAGCCCAGTGCTCTGTCCACTGTGCCACCTAGCTGGCCCTCTGGGATTTAAAGACTGGTGCTCAAATCCTGGCCTGGCTAATGACTATCTGCGTTACCTAGGCAGATTACTCAACCTCTGTAGGCTTCAGTTTCTTATTCTGTACAATAACAGGGTTAGACCAGATGAACTCTAAGTTCCACACTGGCCAGCCGTGAATCCTGTGAGATTCCTTGATGGCTCATGTCTGTCCAGGGCCATCTTTCGGGTTCTTAGGCTCTCTCTTTGTCTCACTTCTTTTTTTGGTGATCATTACTTCTTAGGCTCATTGCATGTGGTGGCCATGTATTTCTGGGACTGGAAGTTACTGCCGTGGCTTCCATGCTTCCAAGTCAAATGGTGGTCCCTAATGGTCCTGTTGTGGAAGAAGGTGGGGGGTGGGCTAGGAAGACAGGGGAGGACCACAGCTCCTGGGACTTGAATCAAATCTAAATCTTCCTAATGCTCTAGTTAAAATATTGAGGAGTGTTTTTTCCTCCCCTAGGTTATCAAGACTAACAAAATTCACAGCTTTGGAAAAAGGGACCAGGCTATCAGAAGAAATCCCAATGTCCCCGTGGTGGTGAGAGGCTGGTTGCACAAACAGGTGAGGGCTTGAGACAATGAAAAGGACACCAAAGATGGGGAATCTTCCCCCAGAAAAAGTAAAAAAAAAACTCAGAAAGCGTTTCTGTCATGAGATGACCATGTAATAGACACAGCATTTAAAAAAAGTGCTTTTGGTCAGGAACTCATCTCTGTATAATCTAGCATTTATCTAGCCCAGGGGTGGGGAACCTGTGGCCTTGAGGCCACTTGTGGCCTTCTAGGTCCTTGGGTGTGACTTTTCGACTGAGTTCAAGTTTTACAGAACACATCCTTTTATTAAGGGGATTTGTTCTGTGAAGTTTGAATTTAGTCAAAGGGCCAAACTTGAGGAACTAGAGGGACACATGTGGCTTCGAAGCCACAGGTTCCTATCCCTGGTCTAGAGCATTAAGGGAAGCATTACCTCGTGCAAGTTAGTCAACCCATCTGAACCTCAGTTTCTTTATCTATAAAATGGGCATAGTATATTACTCATACTCCTTCCCTGCCAGGGTTGTTGGGAGAAAGACACCTTGTAAACCCTGTAGTCCCATGTGTTGTTATTATATTTTTCACAAAGGCTACAGTGAGGCTGCATTACTTGCCTGATTTGCTTGTGCAGCAGTGGTAAGGTGGGGAGAGCTCTGCACAGGGGTCCCTCTGAATTGGCTTGCTCTACTTTGTAGGACAGCTCTGGGATGCGATTATGGAAGAGAAGATGGTTTGTGCTTGCTGATTACTGTTTATTCTACTATAAAGGTGAGCAGACATTCTTACTGGCAGAGAAGGAAGTAGCTATGAAGCCCCTTCTCTTGGTCACTTTCGCAGTCTTCATCAAGGCGCCCAGTGCTACCAACCTACCTAGATGTCTCCAAGTCCAATAAAATGAAATTGCTCTGGGGTCTCTTGGTTTGTGGTTCTGATCTTGTTCCCACATTTAACTGATGGCAGGTCCCTGAAACTGCATCCCCCAGAAGGGTTTGCTCACCGTCCCTGTCTCTGGTAGTCCTAGAAATTCAGTTCAGCAAAAATTATTATGAAGCACCTACTATGTGCAAAGGACTGAGAACACAAAAAAGGGATGTCCCAGGTGCTGTTTTCACATTGTCCTCCATTTTTTCATTCCTTTGGCTCTGTTTGATAATATCTTGATTTCTCATCAGGTCACTAGCTTCCACTTGCTCCAATCTAATTTTTAAGGTAGTATTTTCTTCAGTGGTCTTTTGGACCTCCTTTTCCATTTGGGTAATTCTGCCTTTCAAGGCATTCTTCTCCTCATTGGCTTTTTGGAGCTCTATTGCCATTTGAGTTAGTCTATTTTTTAAGGTGTTGTTTTCTTCAGTATACTTTTCAGTATTTTTTTGAGTCTCTTTTAGCAAGTCATTGACTTGTTTTTCATGGTTTTCTCTCATCCTTCTCATTTCTCTTCCCAATTTTTCCTCTACTTCTCTAACTTGCTTTTCTAAATCCTTTTTGAGTTCTTCCATGGCCAGAGACCAGTTCATGTTTTTCTTGGAGGTTTTTGTTGTAGGGTCTATGACTTTGT
>CM053623.1:417632994-417683521 GCA_028646595.1 Phalanger gymnotis
ACTTTGTTAACTTCATCTGACTGTATGTTTTGGTCTTCTTTGTCACCAAAGAAGGATTCCAGAGTCTGAGACTGAATCTGGGTGTGTTTTCGCCACCTGGCCATGTTTCCAGCCAACTTACTTAACCCTTGAGTTTTTCAACGGGGGTGTGATTGAAGAGTTCTATGTTCCACGCTTGGGGGGATGCGCCAGCTCTGCCTCACCAGCACTCCTCCTTCCCCAAGAACCCCCTACCAGGACTGGGCTTAAATCTTCAGCAGGCTCTGCACTCCTGCTCTGATCTGCCACTTAATTCCTCCCACCAAGTGGGCCTGGGGCCAGAAGCAACTGCAGCCGTAGTTCTAAAGCTGCCCGCCTCCGTTGCCCCAGGGGCGGTAGCCGAACCCCAAACTCCGTCCTGTCCTGTAGCTTTTCCCACTAACCTTCTGTGTTGTCTTTGCTGTGTGTGGGTTGTGAGGTCTGGTACATGCCACAGCTCAGTAATTCAGCACACTAGGGCACTCTCCGCTTGGCTCTTGGTCTCGTCGGTCCGCGGTCTGGTCAGCCCGCGCCGCGTGCGCTGGGCTCTGCTGGGCTCAGCTCTGCTCCCCTCAGCTGGGAGTTCCGTGTGGGGCAGACCTTACCCCGAGGCCATCCAGGCTGTTGTGGGCTGGAGCCCTGTTTCCCTCTGCCTCTTTGTGGGTTCTGCAGTTCTAGAATTGGTTCAGAGCCATTTTTTTATAGGTTTTTGGAGGGACTTGGTGGGGAGCTCACGCCAGTTACTGCTTTCCAGTCGCCATCTTGGCTCCACCCCCCCCCCAGGTGCTGTTTTCGAGGAGTTTATAATCCAGCCTGGCAAGGATGGGCTCATAAATGACTCTGACAGGAGAGAGAATGCAGATTAAAAATACCATGTTATGTGAGGCAGGAGAGATGGCCCTCACTAGGAGGGCCAGCCAGCCAGAGAAGGCTTCATGGAGGAGGTAGCTTCTAAGCTGGTCTTTGAAAGAAAGGAAGGACTTTAATAAACTAGATGGGGAGGGGAAGGTGGGGGGAGCCCATTCTAGGCACAGAGGATAGGGTGAGCAAAGGAATAGGCATAGGGGAGAAGGCAGGATGAAAATGGGAAATGGAGAGAAGTCTAGCTTGTTTAGAGCTTAGAGGGAGCCAAGGGAGGGAAGAGGGGCGATCCCTCCTGGGGGAGATGCCTGAGTTATTTATGTCCTATTCAGTTTGATTCATTTACAGACTATTGCACATCCCACAATCCTCTCAAATCCCATCCCACCGAGGGCACAGCTCTGGTGTGGAAACTTTCCAGTCAAATTTAAAAGAGGAGACGAATGCACGCATGTACATGCATAGGCAAGGCGTGTAATTCGGTGCCCTAAATATGGGTTGAGTACATATGTGTAGAGCACTATGCTAGGCAGAGAACTCAGATAGCATATGCCCTCATAGAGTTTATAATCTAGGAGAAATCTGCTTTTGTCTGTTCTCCTGTGAATTCCTAGGTGACTGTTACTGTCCCTTCCATCTACAAACCCAGGCCTCTTTGATCCTATTCATCTTTTAAAGCTTAACTCAGCTACTCAAATAACTTCCTTAGCTCCCCTACTACACCGTCCATTCATGAGGCTCCCCCAAACCCACCCCCGGTCAGTACCAGCCTTTCCACCTCCTACCTCACATAATGCTTGATTTTGTACCCTTCCACTTTATCTTATGTGTTGTAGTCCTGTCTGATGCATCTCATCTCATCTCTCTATTAGAATGGGAAGTCCCTGAGGGTAAGGGCCTACCTTATCTACTTCTCATCTCCCCTAGAGCCTAATGCAGGGTTCTGCCCAGCCTTGTCACCTATTAAATGTTACTGTTCAGAGACAGGATTGGTATACAGGAAAGAATACTGAGTCAAGAAAGGCCCTAGTTCAAATCCTGGCCCTGATAAGTACTAGCTGTGTGATCACAAGAAAGTCTCTTTTACATCTCTGAGCCTCAGTTTACCCATCTGTAAAACAGAGAAGATAATAGGTGTTGCATCTGCCTCACAAAGTTGTCGTGAGCATCAAATGAAAGGATGTGCATGAAACACTTTGAAGACCTGTCAAGTTTTTGTTGTGTATGTGTGTTTTTTTAACTAGACCTATGATTTTTTTAATAATAGACCTGTGATTTCATTAGGGTCAGTTAGATGGTTCAGTGGATAGATTGCCAAGCCTGGAGTCATTTACTAGCTGTGTGACCCTGGGCAAGGCACTTAACCCTGTTTGCCTCGGTTTCCTCATCTGTAAAATGAGCTGGAGAAGGAAATGGCAAACCCATCCAGTAACTTTGCCAAGAAAACCCCAAAAGGGGTCACGAAGAGTTGAGCACAATGGAAAACAGCTAAAAAATTTTATTTCAATAGTGTAGGGAAGTGAGAAAGTCCCCTCTTGCCAATGTATTGGATCATAGATATAGAGCTAGACTGGGCTACGGAGGCTATCTAGTCTAAATCCCCCATTTTATAGATCTGGAGACTGAGGGTCCAGGGAATTGAAGTGACTTCCCACAGATGGTAAAGATGCAGGCTGGCCTGAGTAAGTGTGGTGCCAGCAACTCTGTGGACTAGGCTTATTAGGGGAATTTGTGTATCATGAGGTTATGGGATTTAGAACTGAAAGGGACCATCTCGTTTTACAGAAGCAGAAACCCAAACCCAGACAAACTCAATGATTTGTCCAAGCTCACTCAGGTAGCAAGCATCAGAAGGAGAATCCGTTAGACTCCAAATTTCATGCTCTTCCCATTGGACCATATGGCCTCCCCTGTGCTAATCAACTGTTCTGCAACTTCAGTCAATCAATAAGCATTTATGAAGCACCTACTATGTTCCAGGCACTGTTTGAAGTCCTGGAGATATAAAAACCAGAAATGATAGTACCTGCTTTCAAGCAGCTCATGGTAAAATAAAGGTGTGGGGGGGCCAACGTGCAAACAGTTATGTATAAACCAGATGCAGTCAGGACAAACTGGAGATAATCACTAGACAAAGGCTTCATGCAGAAAGCCAGACTTTAGCTGAGGCTTAATGGAAGCCAGGGAAGCCAGGAGGCAGAGATGAGAAGGGAGAGGGGCCCAGACATGGGGGACAGCCGGAGATGTTGGGAGTCAGGAGATGCACTGTCTTCTATGACGAATAGCAAGGAGGTCCCAGAGTACAGGGAAGAGAGGAAGCTGTAAAAAGACAAGGAGTAGGAAGGGACCAGGCCAGCATGGATTTTGATTTTGAAAAGCCAACTTGTAGCTTTAGGGAGTTTCCCAGCATACTCCAAACTTAAGTGACTTGTTCGGGGTCACACAACCAGTGGATGCCAGAAGTGGAATTTGAACCCAAGTCTTCCTCCTCCTGAAGTCAGCTCTATCCATGATGGCATGCTGCCTCTTCTCAGCTATTATTATTATTGTTTAATCAGTTCATTTTGTAACCCGTTGTTTAGCTCTGCCCTCTGGGAGAGAATACTTATTTCTTGTCTCTTCTTATCTCCACCTGTTGAAACTTGCTCCTCTGAGGATCAGCCCAGGTGCCGCCTCTGCCTCCCGTATGCCTTCCCTCGTCCCTTTATCTCCTCTTCCTGCCCTTCCCCCAGCAGAAGATAATCCCAGCTACCTTTGTTTTTCTAGAGGACCCTGTCTGGATCTCTCCCTTTCCCCTGCCCCATCCTATGTCCTTGCGAGCACAGTGTGTGTTTCCAAGGTAAGACAAGGCAAGGCTTGATGACCACCAGCCAGAAATGCTAGAGAAGAGACTCTATCTCTTTTACAATTAGGACTAGATCGTCTTTGAGGTCCATTTGAGCTGTGAGATTGCCAGGTTCCAATCCTTGAGGGCAGAGGCTGTGTTGCTTTTTATCTTTATAGTCTTGTTGTGTTTGTCTTTTGTTTTTGAAGAGGACCATGACATCAGGGAAATGATGATGTGACTTGCCATTGACTTTGATTTGAGTGAGGGAGGGCTAATACCCAGGGCAAGGCCATATATATAGTATATGCCTTAATGTGTGTTTATTGACCTGTCCTGTCCTCCACATTTTGGCCAGGGCCCATGGCTCATCCTGAGCTTTTTTTTCTTCTGTTCAAAGACAGTCGAGAAGAAGCTGTCCTAGGGAGCATCCCACTGCCCAGCTATGTGACCTCTCCTGTTGGGCCCGAAGACCGTATAAACCGCAAGTATTCTTTTAAGGTATAAATGATTTGTCTTTTGGATTATGTTTTTGAATGTTAAATAATTTTGAAAGTTAATTCAATCAAATAAAAAACACTTGGCTTTCCTGAGGCACATGTTAACGTTTGAAGCAAAATGCCTTCACAACTGCATTCTTTGTAGTGATAGTTCTGCAAAAACTTAGGTCCTGGATTTTCCAGAGCCTCTGTCCTGCTCCTCATGAGCCAGGGGCTCCCCACAAAGCTTGGGTCTAAGCTTGGTAGATCCCAGGGTCCTATTCATTGGTTACAACCACAGACCCTTTGGAGAAGAAGGGTTTCATGCCTTCTGATGATGCTTGCCTTAGGAATTCAAAGCTGAAGACTCCGGGACCATTATAGGCAGCTGTAATTGCTTCTGCAAGGAGATGAAGAGCCTGGAATATCTCTCCTTAGAGCTCACTCTCTCTCCCTGCCTCCCCCATGTGACACAGAAGGGGAGCTTTGGGGCACAGATCCTGGCCTCATCACCTGTGTTTGCAGAACACTGTGACTAATGGATGGGTGTGAAAAGTATGGACACTAAACAAAATTCTGTTTCTAGCCATAGCTATTTGAAGGACTGAGAGATACTGGTACCCATCATCTTTTAATTGGGGTCCTGTGGGGGTTAGTTATGTCCCAAGTCCACAAAAGACTTTTAAAAATTCATAATGACTGACTTCACAAATAAATTGACTACAAGATTGGAATGAAACCTCAAGTTTTTTCTTACTGGAAAGCCAGAGTGCTTTTCTTTCCACTTTCTCTTCTCTGTGGGATAGACCTGGAGTTGAACTAGGGGTTTTAGAGCTGGATATCTGGAAAAGGGTGTGTTTCATTCTTCATTGTGTGGTGGGGTTACTGCCCCATCTCCAACCACAGAGGAATCATTTTTTGTGATCCTCCTCTGCCTCCCATTCACATATACACTAGGGTGAGTGGTCTGACCCCATTTTCTGGAAGGAGAAGTTCCTGCCCCGCCATCCTCCACCCCCATCATTCCCAGCCTGTGGATGTATGTTTGGTCCATGTTCCATTTTCTTCTATTTGAAAAGAGTGGTGCTAGTTGGGATGCAGTTAGGATTTAGAATTAAAAGGAACTTCAGATATCACCTAGTCCTACCCTTTCTGTTTATAAAATACGAATCCAAGGTCTAGAGATGAAAAGGGACTCAGCCAAACTCCTGCAGCAGTGAGAAATTCCTGCAGAGCTTGGTTTTGAACCTGGGCCCTCTGACTCAATATCTTATGCTCCAACCGCTTTCATTGGTGCTTTAGGACTTCCCTCTCTTGGCTTGCTTAAAACTCAGCTCCAGCCTTTTGGTTTCCTGTTAGTGTTCTCCTTGGCTGTTGGAATCCTCTTCCTTCTCCCCGTCTTCTCTTTCTCCCCCTCCCCGCTCTGCATCTCTTCCTCTCCCCCTCCCCCTCTCCCTGACTGTTTCTCTATTCCTTTTCCATTTCCTTTGCTGCTTCACCATCCATCTCCTGTCCCTTACTAAGCGTGGGTGTCCCTGGAAGTTCTGTCTTGGGTCCTCTTTTCTCTGTATACCTTCTCCCTTGGCCTTCTCAGCATCTCACTTGTATTTGAATATCATCTCTTAACAGATGACTGCCAAATCTATACTTTTCTCCTCTGCTCCAGTCCCATATCCCCAGCTGCCTACTGGTCCTTTCCGCCTCGCTGGCCTGTTGGGACCCCACACCCCTAATTCATCCTTTTCCCCCTAAAACTAACCCTTCCCCAGCTTTGTGTCTGTCGAGGGTGCTGCTATGCTGCCAGTCACCCAGGTTTGCATGTTCATAGACACCTTGGGACGCACTGTCCCTCGTCCTACATATCCAGATGGCTGCTGTGTCTTGGCGATCCTGTCTCCCTACCCGCTCTGGCATCCATCTCCCTCTCTACTCATGTGGGTCCTGCCCTAGTGCAGACCCTCATCCCCTCTTGTCTGGGGTGCCCCCCCTTCCTGGCTCATCCCCACCCACCCTCCCATCTATCATCCATGTAACTACTCAAAGACTCTTAAGGCGCAGGTCTGATCATTTTGTTCCTCTGCTCAAAGATCTTGAGTAATTCTCTGCTGCCTCTAAGATAAAAATACAGACTCCTCAGCATGGCATTTAAGGCTCTCACAGTCTGGCGCCCACCTACATTTCCAGTCGTATTTTATGTGATTTCCTTTTATACACTCTGCGTTCCTTTCTACCTTCTACCTGCACACACTCCCACAAGCTGTCCCTCATGCTTGAAATGAATCCTTCCTGATCTCCGACTCTCAGCATCCCTATCTTCCTTTAAGCCTCCGCTCTGGCATCACCTCTTCTGGGAAGCCTTCCCTGATTGCCCCAATTGTTAATGTTCTCTCCTTCCTAGTATTAGCTTATAAGTATGTACACATACACCCTGTCCCTTCTACCCCAACATAGGATCATGATACAGGCCACACAACTGATACTTAATAAACTGCTTTTTGACTGGAATCTGATTGATTTGGGACAGTTCTCTTAGTGGAATGCAGACTTGTTATTAGGTGGAAAGCCTTCTTCTAACTGTCTCTGAGAGCAAATATCTAGTGACAGATTTCAACAATTCAAGTCAGTTCAACCAGCCTTTTTTTTTATAACACCCAAGCATCCCAAAGTAGCTCCCCAAACTCTATAGACCATATGCTAACACTTCACTAGAAGGTGTGAAAAATATATTCTAGGAAAGCCTAGTTTATGATTGTGTTGTCCTTCTTCTGTCCTTTTCCACACCCCCCCGTCCCCCCGCTCCCTCCTTTAGATTTTCTTAGAAAAACTCAGCCAAGAGTATTCACTGAACCCTTAGTTTTTAAAGTGTAAAAGTACATCTTGGCACTTTTGGAGTTAGAGATTTGTTCTCTGCAGTCTGATGACATCAGTCCGTCTTTCTTAATTATCAGCAAACATTTTATTAAGAACCTTTGTACTTAATTTGAATGCCGAATTCGAATTTGAACACCGCTAGGTACTAGGGAGGAACGTACAAAATGTAAATAAAGGAATGGTCGCCTACCCTCGTGAAGCTTGCTATTAATCTAGGATTCTAGGGGTATAAGACACAAATACAAATGGCTGTCCTATGTAATGTTACATGCTAAGTGTCTTGGACGTATGAAGCAAAGAACCATGTGATGTCTGAGATGGGACAAATCAGCGAAGGCTTCGTGGAAGAAGTGACATTTGAGCTTTTAATGAGGGGTGGGAATCCAACAGGCAGAACAGAAGAGGGAGCAAAGTAAAAGTGGCCATAAAGATATCTCATAGGAAACATTTCGAGACAGGTTATGATGTCGTGTTGCAAAACACACATTCTGGGGGTGGAGAGGGCGTGCCTGGGATCTTGGTGGAGTCTAGCAAGCCCTGTGTGGGTGTCTGGCTGTAGGATAAGGGGTGTGCTTCCTGTCCCAAAAGAGCTGATGCAGCTGCTAGTGGTCCTTGTATTCATGGTGTAGTGGGAAGAAAGGGAGGGAGGAAGGAAGAAGGAGGAGGAAGGAAGCAAGGAAGGGGTGAGAGGGAGGAAAGAAGGAAGAAAGAAGAGGGGAGGAGGGAGGAAGAGAGAAAAGAAGGGAGAGAAGGAGGAAGGAAAGGAAGGAAGAAGGAAGGGAGAGAACAAGCACTTATTTAGGCCCTACTGTGTGCCAGGTACTTTACAAATATTGTGTCACTTGATCCTTACAGAGACCCTGGTGGTAGGTGCTGTTATTATCCTCATTTTATAGCTGAGGAAACAGGTAATCAGAGCTTAAGAGACTTGCCCAGGATCCTACCAACCAGTAAGTGTCTGAGGTAGGATTTGAACTCGGGTCTTCTTGACCCCAAAACTAGTGCTCTGGCCACCGAACACCTATGCCACTTGGCATAGGTTCCTTAAGTCCAATTTCTCATATATATATGTGTATATATATGTATGTATATATATATATTCTAATTTCTCATATATATATATATACATAGAGTCCAATTTCTCATACACACACACACACACACACACACACACACACACACACACATAAAATTCTGGCATTGGTCTAGATCAGGAGCTCTTAACCCGGGGTCCCCAGGACCTTCAACGATTTGTGGATTTCAGGGCTTCTGTGAAATCGAATGGGAAAAAATTAGATCATGGTTTTCATCAACCTCCCACTGAAATTGAGCCTTTCCTTCTGATATGAATGTGGGCAGCAAACATTATTCTATAGGCTTTACCAGGCAACCAAAGGGGTCCATGTCACAGAAAAGGCTAAGAACCCCTGTTCTAGATGCTCTTCAAGGTCCCCTCTAGCTTGGACACACCACGATTTTGGGTGGCTCTGCCCTTTACTAGGTGTCTGACATTAGGGGAGTCATTTTAAACTCCTGTGAGCCTCAGTCTCTTCATCTGTGAAGTGGAGATAAGGCTTGGCTTCTTTATTTCATGGGGCTGTTGTCAGGGGAAAGTTTGTAAACCTTTAGGAGCTATAGAAAGAAATGTGAATTGTTTATTATCATTGTGGACCAGTCAATGAAACCCCTCCCTGAAATCTGCCTTAGTCACGTATCTTGTTGCCGTGATCCCCAAATCTTTCCTTGTTACTGTTAAGAGTAAGACAATGCTTGGTACTGTAGCTCCTTCAGGTCCGTGGGAGGGACAAGGCAGCAGAACCTAAGAGAGCTTCATGGTCTGTCTGCTGCTCCAACACTGGAGACAATGGGGATGTCACCTTTTCATTAATACGTGAGCTTACATCGACTGGCATTGCCATCCTGGTTGAGCTATAACCCCTCGGATGCTCAATTGGCTCTGTGGGCCGAGTTGGAGGGGGCAGCCCGCACAAGATGTTCTGCACGCTAAAGGATGTTCTGGGGGTTCTTGGGGCACAGCGTGCTCATGTGTAGTTGCTTTCAGGACTCGCTGACCCCTTTGGTCAGGGACTGGCTGACTACAGAGTGCCCAGGCTGTGCCCTCAGTCCGTCACTTTATAGGCCACTTAAAGTCTGTATCTTTCTTAAGGAAACATCAGGTACTAATTGAGAACCCAGAATAACTTGAAGTAGATCGCTGTGTTAGCCTTGGCCTTGTTTGTTTCTGTCTCTAGCTCCGGTGCCTAACACAATGCTTGCCTCGGAGCGGTTGTTTAAGTGCCTGTTGGTTCATTGATTGAGTAAACCTGTTGTGCAAAGCTAGCAGCCCATCCCTAGAAAGTTTTATGTCAGTCTCTTCCTTGGAAGCAGAAAAATCGCTTTGCTTTTGGGAATAGGGAAGGCAGATCTTTAGCTTCAACAGCTAGACATTGCTATTGGTGATGCAGTGGAGACAATGCTGGAATTAGGAGGACCTGAGTTTGAATTTGGCCTCAGACACTCACTAGCTTTCAGCTGTAAATTGGGGATAATAACGGCACCTGCCTTGCAGGGTTGTTGGGAGGATCAGATGAACTAATCATGGTCTTAAGTGCTTAGCATAGTGTCTGCACATAGTAAATGTTGTGTAAATATTAGCTTTTATTATTATTATTTGAGATAATGTTTATAAAGTGCTTTGCAAACCTTCAAGCACTTTGTAAATGCTAGCCATCCACTATGATGTCAGCCTCAAGCCACCTGTTATTACAGCAGATTTCTGGACCTCATTCCAGTGGTAGCCAAACAGGGAGCTACATGCTTCAGCAGGGCCAGACTCGGCAGTTCCCAAGCGTGTTTGCTTTCTAAGGGGAGAGTGTGGAAAAAATCTGGTTCTCGTGTAAACTTCATCTGCAGGAGTTGTCAAGTTGTCCTCGAGTTGTCTGGGAAGAGTAAATAGAAAACAGACGTAAAAGTCTGTGAGACTTAGAGGAAAGCAAACGTCTGTCACTGTGTTTTATATACTGTGAGGAGCCTTTGGTGTTTCAGGACTATGGAAATACAGTAGTTGTTAGGGCTGATGTGCTCCTGAACTTGTGGAGATGGGCAGGCCTGGTGTTAGACTCTCCAAGTTAGAGGAGCACATGGCATGAATGATGTTTTGTCTCTTTTTCCTTCTTTCTTTCTCCCTTCCTCCCTCCCTTCTTCCCTTTCACCCTTCTTTTCTTTTCTTTTCTTTTCTTTTCTTTCTTTCTTTCTTTCTTTCTTTTTCTTCTTTCTTTCTTCCTTCCTTCCTTCTTTCCTTTCTTTCTTTCTTTCTTTCTTCCTTTCTTTCTTCTTTTCTTCCTTTCTTTCTTTTTCTCTCTTTCTTTCTCTTTCTTTCTTCTAACTCCCTCTCTTTCTCCCTGTTCCTTCCTTTTTCTCTCTTTCCTTCTCTCCTCCCCTCTCTTTCTCCCTTTCTTCCTTCCTACAGAGTATGAGTTTCCCTGTGCTTTCTGCCCTCTAACACGTACCTCCCTCTCCTGCATTTGCAGGCTGTCCACAATGGCATGCGGGCCCACATCTACAACACCTCTGGCATTGACTTTCCGGCAGAGCACTCGGGGATGAGAACTTACTATTTCAGTGCTGACACTCAAGAAGATATGAACGGCTGGATCAGAGCCATGAACCAGGCTGCCCAACTACAGTCTCGAGCATCGTTGAAGCGGTCAGTACGCCAGAGGAAACCCCTCTTGTGTTGGGCTTTATGTGTAGGCAGAATAGGTCTCTGCCTCAATGGGATGACTTTAAGGGCACCTGAATAGTACCCTTTCCTGAAACAGGTGCCTGAAATCCCACCATTCATTCATTCATATTCAGCCTTACTCTTTCTTTCCCTTGGTTCCTTTTTATAGCTAAAAATACTCCCAGTAGATAGAGTGCCAGGCCTGGAATCAGGAAGACCTGAGTTCAAATGTGACCTCAAGAAGTCACTAGCTCTTTGACCCTGGGCAAGTCACTTAAGCTCTGATTGCCTCAGTTTCCTCAACTGTGAAATGAGGATAGTAACAGTACCTACCTCCCAGAGCTCTTGTGAGGATCAAATGAGATAATATTTGAATAAGTGCTTAGCACAGTGCCTGGCTAGTAGGTCTTATATAAATGCTTATTCCCTTCTCCTCTCCCTCCAACCCCCACCTCCCACTGTCCCAGAAATTAATGCATCATGTTCCTAAAATCTTAATGAGACCATCAAAAAAAGATCTTTGAAGTTTGCAAAGTGCATTTACTGTCAGTCAGTTAGCATTTATTAAGAGCCTACTATGTGGCAGGCACTGTGCTAAGTGCTGGGGATACAAAGAAAGGCAAAAAACCCAAAATAAACAGAAACACACAAACCCCCAGTCCCTGCTCTTGAGAAGCTCACAGCAGACATAATCTATGGTTTTCACAAGAACCCTGTGAGGTAGGCAGAGCTGGATTTCTTATCTCTCAGCTGTCTTGCCTCAGTTTCCTCATCTGTAAAAATGGGAATAATAACCATAGCACCTGCCTCCTAGGGTGGTTGTGAGAATAAAACGAGATGATGTTTGTAAAGTGCTTCACAAACCTTCAAGTGCTATGGGATTGCTAGCTCCTTTGTAGATGGAGATAGCTTTGAGGGGCATGAGAAGAGCTGGGCTTTGAACTCATTCCTCAGCCCAGTACCTCTGGAGCTCTGGTTGGCACAGTAGATAGAAGGGTGGACTAGGGGTCAGGAAGAGCCACATTCCTATCCTGCCTCAGACACTCGCTAGTTCTGCGACCCTGGGCATGTGACTCTCAGCTTTAGTTTTTTCATTGCCCTCTATGTCATAGGGGGATTCTTTTGATGAACGAGCTGAATGGGTTGGCCTCAGAGGTCCCTTCCAACTCTCAAATTCTTTGATTCTGTCAAGGCAGGTGGGTAGATCCATCATTTGAGTCCCTTTATATAACACAGGTCCTGCTTCTTCCCTGGGCTGATCTCGTGGACCAAATGAGACACAGGATGGATTGTAAAATGGGGAGATTCAGAACTGGATGAATGGCCAGCTCCAAAGAGTGGCCATTAGTAGAATGAAGTCATCTGTCAGATGGTGATAGAAATAATGGCACCTTCTCCAGGGTTGTTGTGAGGATCAAATGAGATAACATATAGAAAGTACTTTGCAAACCTTAGAGCACTTTATGTGTATCAGTACTATAATTAGCAAATTGGCTTCTCCATATCGGGAGCTAATAAATATTTCTTGTTGAATTGAATTGTTGTTGAATTGAAATCCAGACCTCCTATCTTCAAGTTCAGTGCTTTTCCTATTGTATCCCAAAACCTGACAGATCGGTTTTCCTTCTGATGAGAGAGGTCGGGGCAACAAGATTGGGCTAGGCAAGAGGGTTGAGAGACGAACAGAAGTGACTCCAAAGAGGGAGCTGAGACAACCTTGATAGCGTCATCGTTTTTCTGTGTGTCATCCCTGCCCATGGTCCACTCCTCCCAGCAAGAGCTATTCTTACCCCACTGAACTGTCCTTCCTTGGGGCCTTGAGGAAACAGGCAGACAGAGGTTAAGGCACTGGATCAGAACCACACAGCCAGCATGGACTTGGATCTCAAGCTTTCTGGCCCTGTGGCCAGCTCTCTAGCTACTCACGATACCTCTTAGCTCTAATATGATGAAATTTAATAGGGATCAATGTAAAATTTTACAGTTGCTACACAAATATAGAAACAATGTAGACATGCTAGACATTGTTTAATTTGTAAAAAGACTGCATTTTGCAGTCTGAAAGTGAGTCATCAGGGTAACATGGTGGCCAATAAAGCTTATGTCATCTAAGACTACATTAATAGAAGGAGGAAAATGATAATAGTCTTGGCATCCTCTCTCTTGGTCAGACGGCCTCTGGAGTATTGTTTTCTCTTCTGGATGCCATATCTTAGGAAGGGTAGTGGCCAGCTGAAGATATTGCAAAAGCCAAAGACCAAGATGTTGGGAAGACAGTGCCTTAGGATCATCAGTTTAAGGTACTAAGCCTGGAAAAGAAGACTTGAGGAAAACATGGTCCCTGTCTTCAAGCATTTGGAGGGTTGTCAGATGGAAGAGCAACTATTATTAGAGTCATTTTTTTTCCCTTGGCCCTGGGAGACAGCTAGGTGGTACACTGGACCTGGAGTTAGGAAGGCCTGAATTCCAAACTTGCCTCTAACACTTACCAGCCCCGTGACCCTGGGCAAGGCACTTAACCACTTTCAGGCTCATTTTTCTCATCTGTAAAATGGAGCTAACAATATAATAACATATATATATATATATATTATATATAACAACCCAAGGTGTTGTGAGGATCAAATGGGATTACATACTTAAGGTATTTTACAAATCTTAAAGCTCTATATGAGAAAACAAAAAAAGAAAGAAAGAAACATATATCTATTGTGTGCATACTATACACCAGGCACTGAGCTAAGCACATTTATATAGCTACATAAATGCTAGATATGATGATGATGGTTATGGTGATGATGATGGGGTAATGGGTGGATGTTTCAGAGAGGCTGATTTCAAGATTTAAGGAAAAAATTCCTAGAAACTATTGCTGTCTCAAAGTAAAATGGACCATTTGGGGAGTCATTGGGATTGCCTTCATTACATTAATTAAGCACCGACTGTGTTTTAGGACCCTGTGCTTGGCAGGGCTTTGGGGTAGGGGGGAGGTGAAGGTGAGGAGAGAGTAGAAACATAAATATAAATTAGATGTAGTCTCTGGCCTTAGGGAGTTTACCTTTAATAAATGGTTCAAGTCCTTCCTCAGATACTTATAAAGTATATGACCTTTTTCAAATCACAAGCTCTCTGGGCCTTAGTTTCCTCAACAGTAAAATGAGAGGATTGGATTTCATGTTCCCCAGGACCCACTTCAAGTTCTAAATCTATGATCAGTTTACAATCTAGGAGACAAGTGAAGTTTACTGGAGCGTAGACCCCCTCGGAGTGGCTGGTTTAGTGCAGAAATTAATGAGTATCAATGTCAGCAACTTCACTCCTCTGAGAAGGGCCCTGGCTCCACTTCCCAGTGCATTCAGTCTGTGTTTCTCTAGCTCCCTGAATGCCTGGAAAACTCACATAACAGGAATTGTATTTATTTTTGCCTGGCCCCGTCTGCTGCTGCTCAGTTTTGACAAAAGAGTTAGGTGACAACTAAACAAGCTGGGATGTGGAATTTATTTTTAAAAAGCCAGCTCTAGGTTTTGGCACAGACGCAGCTTTGCCTCCTCCCCCTCCAAGGTCCCTGCTTTGATTGATGGGAGGAATAGAAACCCTGAGGCCCCGGGAGAGCTTGAGGCACTTAAGGAGGGTGGAGGGGCTCATCAGACAGGGCCTGAACAGGGCTCAGTGGAGTTTGGGGCCTTCCGTCTATCATTTAGGGTTTCATTATCCATGTCTGATGAACGGGAGTAACTCAGTAAGGTTGAAGGGTCATATTTGCCCAGAACTCCCACTGCCAAATGTGGTAGATAATGGGAGTTTGCTACCCTGTATACAATAGGATGCTATGCAGTCCACCAATGAGTGTTAGTAACTAGGTGCCTAGTGCTGTGCTCGGCACTCTGGGGGACAGAGGAGTCCTACCAAATTTGGAGTCAAAAGACATGGGTTCAAAACCCAACTCCACAACTTGCTAGATATATGAACATGGGCAGGCCCCTCTGGGGTTCAGTTTCCTCTTCTGTGAAAGGAAGGGGCTGGACCCGATGATTCCTTATGGCGGCCTTCCAACTCCAAATGCATGTTTCAGTGTTCCCTGTCCTCGGTGAGTTGACAGTCTAGTTGGGAAGACAAGGCCCAGCTTTTTTCCACAAAGCTTGACTGTACCCTTATTTGTGATGTGAGGCCCCTTGTTATGTCCTATAAAAGAAAGTGATAAAAAGAAGACAATAAAGCAAAGATCTTGACCTCAAGATGCTTACGGGAGAGAAAACTGGAAGTTCAGTTGCACAGAGAATTCCCAATGAGAAAACTCTATTTTGTTTTATTCTGAGCTTGAGAGACACCAGATAATACGAGCATTTTCACACATGTCGTTTCACTGACCCCACTGTCTTAATCTGAACTTAAAAAACACCGAATAAAATGAGTGTTCCCATACACATAGCGGAAGTGGAGAGAATTATACATGAAATGGCAAATCTTTATTGAGTAGAACTTTATTTTATTTTGAAGTATATAATAAATTCAGGAAACTCTCTGTAGCAATGAAGGTTGATTGTCCAATTAACCAATGTGTGTTTATTAAGCACCTACTGTGTGCTAGGTATTGACCCTGAGAATAAAAGTACAGAGAATGAAAAAATCCCCACTTAAAAGGAGCTCACATCCTAAGAGACTAGGCAAGTACATATGTAAATATATGCAAAACACATATAATGAATGTGCATAAATGTGAAGTAGTTAGATATAAAATAGTTTGAGAGGGAGGGCTCTAAAATTTGGTGGGATCAGAAGAGGCTTCATGCACAAGTCTGTCCCCTGAAGGAAGAGAGGGATTCTGTGAGGCCCGAGTGAAGAGAAAGTGCATTCCAGGCATGGGGAATGGCCAGTGTAGTGGTGTGGAGATGGGCCTTGGAGCATCCAATGGGAGGAACAGAGAGAAGGCCAATTTGTGGATAAGGGTAAGATCCGTAATAGGATGGATGAAGGAGCAGGTAATAGGATTTAAAGAGAATGTTTGAGAGAATATCAACATTGATGCTGGAGTCCCTTGATAAAAGGTTGGAGAGGAAACCAGCGTTGCCCAGTGCTGAATTCCTCAAGAAATGAGGGACAATGACCTGAAGGTTCATATATAATAGACACCATTATCTGGATTAGGTGGAACGTTTTATAATACTTTGAACTTTGAGGGGGAGTGAGGAAAGGGAGCAAGCATTTATTAAGCGCCTGCTGTGTATGCTAGACACTGTGCTGAGCATTGCTGAGCAATAGTGGCAAAAGGAGAGCTTAGAAGGAGCAGTAACAGCATTCGGACCCCTGCCTCTCCAGCGCCAGGGTGTGTTTGGGAGTGGGAGGTGATAAAAGTATAGCAGTGGTAGAAAGGAATGTCAGGGATGCAGTGTCATGAAGGGCAAGTGGGGCCTTGGTAAAGATTAGCAGATGAAAGAAGGAGTGTGAGAAAAAAAAAAGAGCCAAACAAAGGGAATTGTCTTCCTTATGGAATCAGAATTCCAGAGGGCACAGTGTAAGTGTCAGAGAGCAATATGAGTGGACTAGGGTTGAGGAAGGTGGGGATGAGAGAGTGAGACAATCATAAAGGACAGGTGATTGATTAATACAGGAACAGAGAGAGAAACAGATGGTAGGAAATTGTTAGCTATTCAGATGGTAGTGGGTAGAAAAATAATGCTCCCGGTTTCCAAAAGGTGTTGCTGCTAGGATATAGGGCCTAAGTCATTCTTGCCTGCTAGTCCTTTGAGGGGGCGATGTTGTAGCCAGTTTCCCCACCCAAGGGGGTCTGGGTCTGGGTCTGGGTCTGGGTCTAGGTCTAGTTCTAGGTCTTGGTCAGCTCCAGCCCATTGCTACTCATCTTGTGGGGTGGGTCAGTAGATTGGTGGTGCTGCTACCTCTAGGTCCCCTGAGCTGGCAGAAGGTACTGGGCCAGGCCTGGGTCCTGGGGTCGCCTCAGCTTGTTGCCTGTGGGTGCTGCTATTCCTACTGGGTACCTGGGAGAATCAACAACTGTTTTGTGATTTGTGGTCTTTGAATGTTGCTTGGGGATACTAAATGGTTAAGTAACTAGCCTAGGGCCCCCTGGCTACTCTACAGTTAGAGGTCAAATTTGACCTAGGTCTTCCTCAGTCAATCAGTAAACATTTATTAAGCACCTGCTAAACCACAGGCACTGCACTAATTACTTGGCACATTCTCTCTTGGCTTACACCAGGCTAAGACTTGTTATAGAACAAGAAATCAAGGCAGAATGTGAGCATGTAATGAAAGCTTGAGCATTAAGACTATTCAGAAGAGCCCTAAGTCCTAGAATTTCAGAGCTGGGCGAGACCACAGAGGCGATCTAGTGTAGCCCATCCCTGAACAGGGATCCCCCCTACACCCTATCTGACAGGTGGCCATTACTCCTTGGCTTGGAGACTTCCAGTAAGGGGGAACCCATGTCCTCTCAAGGTGTGTGTCTTCTCCCACATCTGAAGAGTCCCAAGCTCATCTTAAGGCAGCCTCATTCCATGTTTTGGATTTTTTTTTTCCTGTTGAATCCTATTCTTCATAATCCCATTTTGCGGTTTTCTTGGCAAAGTTACATTTCCTTCTCCAGCTCATTTTACAGATAAGGAAACTAAGGCAAACACGTTTAAGGTGACTTGCCCAGAGTCACACAGCTAATAAGTGTCTGAGGCCAGATTTGAACTCAGGAAGATGAGTCTTCCTGAATCTAAGACCCTGTGCTCTATCTTAGCTGCCCAGCTCCAACTGTTAAGAAATATTTATTTGTATTTACTCCAGACCCACCTCTCAGCAGCTCCCACCTCCTACTCCCTTTTCTGCCCTCTGGAGCAGAATCTACTCTCTATTCCACCCAACTACCCATCAGATACTAGAAGAGGTCCATTAGATTCTATGTTCCTTGAGGGCAGGGGCTGCCTTTTGCCTCTTTTTGTATCCCCAGTCCTTAACTTGGTGCATAGTAGACCCTTAATATATATCGATTGATTGTTTATAGTACATTATAAATGCTAAACCATTTGGTTGAGACAATATTATACTCTAGAAATGGGAGATTAGGAGGTGGGATGTGAACTAGGCCCTGAAGGATGGTTGGATATTGGTTTGGTGCAGGGGATAAGAACCTAGGCTGGGGGAAAACCTGTTTGAACCACTCCAGGGAGGCAGCCCCAGGCTGTGCCAGTGAAATCTCTTTGCCCTTTCCCTCTTCTTCATCAGTTGTATTGAACCAAAAAACTCAAACCAACATTGCAAATAGTCATTCACCCAGAGCCAGTAGTCCCTCCAGCCTGTTTGTCTGGCACCTAGGGGCAGTCTGGCTCATTTCACATGCTGCCTTTTCCTATGGGGGCGGGTGGGCTGGTGGGCCTGTCAGTCTGTATTTTCAGAGCTGTCATGACATCCAGTGTTAATTTAGAAACAGACAGTAGAAGAGGTGGCAGATAGGTTACTCCTTGGCCCCAAGGGACCTGCTCTATTTAACTCCAGGGAGAAGAATAAATCAACACAAGGCTTGCTCTCTCTCTCTAGCTGCCTCCTTCCTCAAATATTAAAGGCTGATTAAAGTTGCCTCACCTGGCTTAGTGCTTCCATAAGTTTCAAAAACAAACAAGCAAAATACAATGCATCCCAAACTCACAAGAATTGGGTTTCTTTTCCCTGCAGTCTATTAACACAAGTCTCTTCCTGGCTCTGAGAAATGTGAATTGTCCTCTCAGGAGCTGGGGATTATCTCTAAAGGCTCCCTGCCACAATCCACCAAGGCTAAGCTGATTTGGAGTTACAGAACATCTGCCCCCTCTTGCTGGAGCGTGTCGCAAGCTTTCTAAGGATTGCAGTCGTGTCTAGTAGTATTATTAGTCAGCATTTATGTGGTGCAGATCTTAAGGTTCACAGAGCACTTTACAAATATCTCATTTTGTCCTCACAACAAACCTTGGAGATAGGAGCCATCCTTATCTGCATTTTACAGAAGAGGATTCACACAGCCAGTAAGTGGGTGGCTGGATTTGAAGTCTTTCTGAGTTTGAGCTCAAGTCTTTTCACTTTGCCACCACATACCTGCTGCCTCTTCCTCCTTCTCCTTCTTCTCTGTTAATACCTGATGTTTGTATAGGATTTTAAGGTTTGCAGAAAGCTTTGCGTACATTATCTCATTTGATCCTTGTAGCATGTTATTCCACCCATTTTATAGGTGAGAAAACTGAGACCTTGAAAAGTTAGGGTCTTTGCCCATAGTTACACAACCAGTGTGTGTTCTCATGTGGCATTTGAATTCAGATCTCTCCTGATTCCAGTGCCCATATTCTTTCTACCATACCATGATGTACTTACTGGGCTGCAAAGGGGTGTGTGTTTGTGTGTGTGTGTGTGTGTGTGTGTGTGTGTGTGTGTATGTATGAACACTCATTTACTGTCTCTGTTAATAGAATGGGAAGAAAGAGATTTCATTCTAATCAGAAAAACCTGCATTGCTGGGATGGTCCTGAAAAATGGAAACAGGGGTCCAGCCCTCTGTGGATTGTAATTTTTGGAAATTTATTCAACCCACATGGACAGTGATTTAAAGAGAATGAAGAGTTCCCAGGATCCTTCCCTAAAGCCACAACTGCTGAGTCATAGAATCATAGATTCTGTGGCCAACAAGAGACCTTAGAGGTCCAACTGCCATTTGAAAAAATGAATCCCCTCCATATATTATCCAATCTTAAAGCTTGGGGAGCTTGCCACCTTCCAAGGAAGCCTGTTCACTTGTTGAGTAATTGATTGGCAAGAAGCTCTTCCTTAGACTCATAGAGCAGATTTCCAGTTGTGACCTTAGAGTTCATCTAAGTCTAACCCTTTTATTTTGCCCATGAGGAAACTGAGGCACAGGAAGTTTAAGCAACACACCTGTGGTCAGAGAAGTGCTAAGTAGCCAAGCGAGGAATTAAACAAAAGTCTCTTGATTCCAAAACCAACCTTTCTACTACCACCCCTTTGCCTCCCTTATACAGAGCTAAAATTAATCTATCTCTGCATGACTCCCATTCATTGGCCCCATATTTGCACCAAACCCATTACATACCCTGGAAGTGACTTTTTAAAATCTACTCTCCTCCCCCATTTTACAGAAAAGGATTCAAGGACTAGTTGACACAGGTAGATGCATTTAGTCTATATATCCAGCAATGATAGAAATGTAAAATATAGACAATTTACAGGTGCACAGGGCTGATATTGGGCCACAACTGAAAGAGTAGCTTTTAAATGAAGACATTATGTGGATATCTGTCCATTATAGGGCTTTGTATCCTATGGACATTTAACTAAGACTTTGTTAATAGCTGGACCTTCTGGAGATGGGCTCAGTTTTGGCCACCCCTGGCCTTCTGACCCTGCTTGTACTGAGACCAGTTTTGTGCTATCATTGTAGGGATGCCGAGAGGACAGAGCGGCAAGCTGTCCCACAAGCCAACCATACAGACCCCTGTCAAGAGTGTGGCCGCATGGGCCCTGGACATACCAGGGACTGCTCCCGGCGAGCCCACAATGATGCCTTTGGCTTTGACAGGCCTGAGCAAGACGATGAGGAACGCTACGGCTTCCAAAGGGACCCTCTGGAGGGGAAGCGGGAAAGGGGGAAGTCCAAGTCCCCCTACCCAGCAGCTGAGGCAGACTCCTTCTTTGTGGACTTACCCAGTGGTCCCAGGGCTCAGTCAGCCCAGCCTCAGCTAATGGAGAGGAATGGCGTGCTGCCTAGTTCCTTTGGTGGGGGCTCTGGGCTTGGGGAGCAGAATGGTACTGGTGGGTATAAGAGGGTAATCCATCCCCGAACCAACCCCGAAAAGCATGCCCAGAGGAGGAGTAACATGGCGCAGGTGGAGAACTGGGTGAAGGTGCAGAAAGGAGACGGCAAAAGGTCAGTAACAGACCAGGGCTTTGAGCCATGGTTTCCCCACCCCAACCCCCAGTGAACAAATCCAGTTCCGAGGTTGATTCCTCAGAGAGCAGACCCCCGTAGGCCAAGAGGGCTGCAAATATCTCATTCACCCTCCCATCTCAAGGCACTGCCTTTGTATATCCCAGAAATATTGGAAGCTCTTAAAGCAAATACTGTTCCTTTTTTCATTAACAGCCAAGGAAGGAAGAAATGCCTGTTCAGTATTTACATTAAACCTTATCATCTCCTCAGCCAGCCTCTTTTTAATTAATTCAGAAATCCATATAACACTTGAGGTTTTGGAAGTGCCACCTCTAACACTTTGGTTTAATTAGAGGGTATTCTGAAATTCGAGGAATTCTGGGTCACCTTGTCCCTCTTCCTGTCCCCTAAAGTCTGTCTTTTTTTAAGTTGTGAATGGATGAGATGGTACCATAGCACCTTTCCCTGGGCAATTTAAGTCAGGAGTTCTTAACCTTTTTGAGTGTCATAGATGCCTCCCTTGGGAAGGCTGGTGAAGCCTGTTCTCAGAATAATGTTTTTAAATGTGTAAGATGAAAATGCATGAGATTACCAAGAAAGCCAATTATTTTACCATAAAAGTTATCAAAAAAAATATTTTTAAGTTTCCAGACTTCAGGTTTGAGAACCCCAGATTAAATATTCTTTGTTATATGGGATGACTCCTGGAGTGAAAAAAAGGCAGGCTATAGGGGAAATTTCAGCAATGGAAAAACAAAACATACCAACAAAAAATGTATTTAAAAGAAACAAAAATCCCTGATTAGATCAACCTTTTCCAATCAGACTTCTTAAATATTGTTGCTGTCTTTTGTTCTTCCACCATCTTTTCCAAATATTTTTCTCCTCCAAATACTCTCCATGGAGTCATCTCTTATAACAAAGGAAAAAAAAGAGAAAAGAAAGTAGTCCAGCAATGCAGAGTCTGACTGTAAGCCACAGCCTGCAAAGGAGAGAGGTGGGGAGGTATTTTCTGCTGTCCTTTTGGGGGGCCAAGCTTGGTTATTGTAATTGCACAGTTTTGGTTTCATTTCTGCTTTTGTTTTTTGTCAAACGGACTTCCAAAAACAAGCGAAGAAAGGAAAAGCAGAAAAGATGCCCATTGTTCATTCACACACCAGCCCACAAGCCTCACTGGGGTGTGCGGAGGCTGGCGTGCTGGCATTGGAACTCAGAGTGAGCAGCAGCTGAGCCCGATGAAAACATTCTAAATAGGCATCCTTGAGTCTGTGCATTCATAAGCCCTGTCTCCTCTGCCTCTGCTCATTGGGGATGGCGGAGCTCCCTGGAAAAGGGAACCAACTGGAGGGTCAGGTATGAGTGCCATTGATGATCTCAGCCAGTGGGCCAGGGGTTGATCTCAGAGGCTGCAGGTGCCAGGGGTGGATAAGTTATGGTATGGGTACAAGCCCCACTTGTTGGGAGATGAGGCAAGGAGAAGGAAAGATATCAGGTGTGTTTTTTTTTTCCCCAAAGTAGATTTCTTTTTTTCTTTTTTTTTTTTTTTAACATTGCTGCTGGGGGCTGCTGGGCTGCTGACCTGTTCTTCTCTCATCTAATTTCTTATTGAAATAGAAAAAAGCATGAATCTGCCTGGTAGCTTAAGGAGAACATGGTTTCCTGCTGATAGACTGATTTGGGGGACTAACAGCAGCTTGGAGTAGTGAGAGCTGGATAAGAGTTAGAGGGCCTGGGATCAGATCCTGGTACGGGCATTTATTAGCTGTGTGACCTTGCATAAGTCCATTAGCCCCTTTTAGCCTCAATTTTCCCCATCTAGAAAGTGGGGTGGTTGGGCCAGATGATGTGTGAGGTCCCTTCAGATTTTACTTCCTGTGATTTTATGTTCATATGCTGAAGAAAGGATGGTTTGACTTTCCTGGGTCCTGTTCTGACTAATGCCATCTTGTTGACTTGTGATACCATTTTATTCAGTATTTACTGTGTTTATCTTCATAGAATTTCCAAACCAGAGGGACCTCAGAGGCCAAATAGTTTAACCTCCCATGCCATGGAGGGCTCCCTTCTGTGGCTTTCTCAAGGAGAAAGCATCTGTTAGTACATGGCCCATATAAGGTAGATACTTGTTGGAGTGGAACGGAATTGAATTCTTAGGAACTTGCCCCAGGTGGTTCAGCAGACTGAGCCCCTATGGCTCAGCCCTGCTTCCGCATGAAAGCAGGTGCAGGAGCTGAGACCAGGGCTAGGTCAATAAAAATACTGTCCCTTCCCCATCTCTTCACCACAGAGAACCCAAGTTCTCTGTGTTTAGTGTCCAAGTCTTGCCAAAGGCCTACTTGGGCCACGGTTCTAATTCATCACGAGCATCCAGGCTTCTCTTTCAGCCTAGAAAAAAATGGGCATCTGTTTGTGTCCAGCACCTTGCTCCCCTATTTCTACCTGCCTGCCTTCATGATAAAAGCTGATGATGATATAGCAAGAGATGCTTTGGCCGGAGGACAAATGACAGAATCCCTTCCCTTCCTTGACCGCACCCATCTGGGCTAAGTACAATGCCCTGGTCCATTCTAGAATTATCTGTATCCCTTCTCCTATTGGTTCCCTTCAATGGCTGGGGTGGCTCCCCTCATGTCTGACATCAAGGCTCATGCCCCTAGGACCCATGCTCTGAACCCATCAGCCTTCTTCTGCAGGGAGAATTCTCCAGAGAAAAGTCAGAGGAAGAAGTGTCTGTGGGATAAAAGAAACTCATACACAGACTCAGCCTAGTTTTTTTTCTGAATAAGGAGGTGGGAGGGCATCAGACATACTTCCCACACTTCCCAGTTTTCCCCAGGGGCTGAAAGAATGACGGTTAACAAAAGTCTGCATTAAGAAATTTCTCAGTGTGGGAAACAGACCAATAGTTGGCAGGTCATTTTGGCATCTCCTTGGTTAAAGTGCTCCAGCCCTGCTTCCCTTCATCTACCCACCAACCACTTACTGGTAGGTACTTTCCTTAGCATGACTTTTTGGGGGAATGAAATTTCACCATTTGTTAAATAGCAAACCACACCATCTAGTGGTAAGCTTTTGAGCTCAGCAGAAAGGGCAAGTCCCCCTAGTTAATACTTACAAAGTGCTCTAAGTTTTGCTGAGCCCTTTATATACATTATCTCATTTGCATTTCACAGCAACCCTGGGATTGACTGATGGGATGTAGATGATGTTATTATCCCTATTTTACAAATAAGAGAACTGACTTTGAGAGAGAGAAGATGAGTTTTCCAGGGTCACATAGCTGATAAGGCAAGATGTGAACTCAAGATGTTATAGACACCAATTCCAGTGTTCTACCTACTATGCCACCTAGCTGCCTCTTGACCTCCATATCCTTTTTTAAATTTAGTTTTTTTTTCAGTTAACAAAAATCTACCTCCCCCCAATGAAAAAGAAAGGAAAGCAAAAAATATGCACAGTCAAGCGAAAGAAACATTGGCCATGTCCAAATAAAATATACCTCAATCTGCATCCTGATTCCATCCCCTCTTTGTCAATCAGCTAGCATTTATTAAGTACCTACTATGTGTCAGTCACTGTGCCAAGCACTGAGAATACAAAGAAAGGTAAAAAATAAACAGTCCCTGGTCTCACAGAGATAACAGTGCAGTGGGGGTGTCAGGAGGTAGGCAGCATGTTTCATCCTGAGCCCTTTGTCTTAGTATCAGCCCCTATATCTAATCAGTCAGTTTAGCTAGGTCTTCATCCTTTCTTCCTCTCTGAGCTTGTGTGCCTTGATGATTGGTAGTTAAGGGAATGGGTGACCACATCCACCACCTTTTTCAGTTGCCTCAATTCTAAGCACTGTTGTGTAAGACCCAGGTTTGAGGTTGTACAAGATGGAGAGTCAATAGGATAGATGCCATTTCTGAGCTGGCCTGATGCAGAATTTGGCATCTTGGATGTCCTGTAACAAACACTGCCTTGCAGATAGGCTCCAAGGTTCTGAGAAGTTTTCCCCCTTTTCGTTGACTATTCCCCAGCCTTGCTGACAGTGATCTTTTCACCTCCATTCATCATCCACATTTATTAACTCACATATGCTTAAAGTTGGAAAGAATCTTGGAGGTCATCCATTCCAACTCCTATCCCAAAATAAATCTTGTCTGCAATGAGTGGTCATCTGCTCTTGCTTGAACAGTCACAGGGAGGTCACTGGTTAGTAATGCAGTCAGTTCTATTGTTGGATAACTTGTGTTATGAGAAAGTTCTTCCTTGTGTTGAACTGAAAACTGCCTAACTTTTTGAGCCAAGGAGTGATGCGGTTAGACCTGTGCCTGAGGACTATTAATTTGGTAACCCTCTGGAGGATGAACTAGAAAAGGAGGAAATTAGAGACAGGGAGACCAATTAGAAGCCTCTTATAACAGTCTGGGAGAGAGTGATAAAGACCTGAACTAGAGGGGTGGCCATGTGAGTGAAGAGAGGATGACAGGCAAAAGAGATAATGTAAAAGTAGATTTGGCCACTAACTGGTTATGGGGAATGAGGGAAAGGGAAGAGTACAGATCATGCTAAGGTTTCAAACCTGGGTGACTGGAAGGATGGAGATGCTATTGAAAGGAAGAAGGGATGGCTTTGGGGGGAGATATTATAATGAGTTCAGTTTTTGGATTGTTGAATTTGAGATGCCCATAGAATATCCACGTGCGGTAATATAGAACTAGAATTCAAGAGAGATTGGGAATATCTATATCTATATACATATACATACATATATATATACACATATATATATACATATGCATGCATAGATAGCTAGATCGATAGATCGATTCAGGAGTTGACTGTATAGAGATCATAATTGAAACTTATGGGAGCTAATGAGCTCCACTTTCCAAAGGAAGGAGGGTAGAGAGGAAAAAGCCCAAGACAGTCTTAGTGTGGCAGACAAGAGGAAGTGATGGTCCAGTACAGGAAACTTGAGAGGGAATGATCTGGTAGGTAGGAAAACAACCAAAAGAGATCAGTGTAATGAAAGCCGAGGGAGGAAAGGGTGTCAAGGTAGAAGGAGGGCGAACAGTGGTGTCAGTAGTTACAGAGAAGTTAGGAAGGATATGAACTAGGGGTAGGGGGAAGGAAGCCATTGGATTTGCCTTGGATAAAACAGTTTCATTCAAGCAATGGAGTAAAAAGTCAGATTTCAAGGGTTTGAAAAGAATGTAGGAGTTGAAAAAATTAGTATAGACAACTCTTTGTTTGGCTATGAGAGGGGAAAGAGATATAGGCAGATAGCTTGAAGAAATGTCAGTTAAGTGAAGGTTTTTCAAAGATGTGGGATGTTTGTAGGTAGCAGGAAAGGAGCCAGTGAATCAAGACAGGTTGAAGATAAGAGAGATAGAGAATAAGAGTGATCTAGGAGGAAACTCTTGGAAGAGATTATGAGATCAGGAACACAAGTGGAAGGGTTAGCAAGGAGAAGAAGGAGAGAATCAATTAGGGAAGAATAAAAAGGATTGGTGTGGACCAGTGAGGGTCTGTTTGAAATTGGTAACAAATTTGTCATGAACCCAGTCATCATGGTTGTGTGGCTTTCTCTAGCTTTAGGGTAGGAATGGAGAAGGCAGATGGTGGGGAATACCAAGGGTTGGGGTTTGATAAGATGAAACCGCCAATGGTGCACTGGGGCGAGGGCCTCGAGGGTAACCAGTAGTGTGTTGTTTGAACTGGTCAATATTAGATGAGACCTGTGAAGAGACAGAAGTGGGAAGACAGAGTGGGGATGATGGACTGGGAGAACAAAGAGAGACAGAGAGGCTGGTGGTCATGGTGAGAATAAAGAAGAGATTTTTCGGAAGGATGAGGCAGAGGGAGAGATTGCAACATAGCAGGTGGTGGTCAAAGAGGAATTTCAGTATTCTTATTCATAAAAATAGATTGGCCATACGTGGGCAATGGCTGGATCATGTCTAGGAGCATCCTTCCATATGGCAGAGGTGGAATAAAGATGGAGGTCATGAGAGTTTAGGTGGTTCAGCTGGGAGGCGGGGTGGTTCAAGAAGACTTTAACATTTATGTTGCAGGTGCCAAATATTTGAGCAGAGATTGGGATGAAGAATAAGTCTACCAGGCTTCCTAGAACAAGTATTGATTCCATCTAGGTCTTGAAGAGTGTGTGGAATTTCATGAAGAATAGAGAAGCGATGATGCTTTGGTGGGACAAGACAGAAAAAGCAAGCCCGCACAAAGCAGTGAGATGATGGGCTTGGAAAAAGTGGATGGCACATTTAAGGGGAATAGAGAAAAGTGAGGTTGAGACAAGGTCTCAGAGAGTTTAGAGTTCCAGGCTAGCCTTTCCACTTAGCCCTACTCTTTATCCTCTAGGCAGTGGGGAGCCACTTAGGGGTTTTGAACAGCAGAATGATGTCAGGAAAGCCAGGATTGAGGAAGATTACTCTAGTGGTCTAGATTAGAGATGAAGAGAGACTAGAAATAGGGAGACCAACCAGGAGACTATTGCAATAGTCCAAGTGAGTCAATTGGGACTTTTAGGATAGTAGCAGTAGGAGAGAAAAGGAAGGTGTGAATTTGAAAGAAATAATGAGAGTCGTTCATCATTTTATGTTTTAATTTATTTAATTTTATGTTCTTTATAGAACACTTTCAATTCAATAAACATTTATTAAGCATCTACTATGTCCCAGGCACTGTGCTAAGCACTGGGGATACAAAAAGAGGCACTTTCTTCATTGAGGTAAGTAGAGTACAAGGATTATTATCTCCATTTTACAGGTGAAAAAAGTGAGGCCCAGAGGAGTTAAATGACTACCATTAGAACCTTAGGTATTTTAACTACAAGTCAGAGTATTGTCCACCATTCCACACTGAGCCCAAGAGTGCCAGGCAACTCACTGGATGCTAGGGATGAGGGAGAAGGAATCAGAGGTGATTCTGAGGTGTCAGTAAGTGGCAGAATGGTGGCTCCATTAATCGAGATAAGGAAGAAGAGTGGATGAGGTTGGGGGAGATGCTAAATTCCATTTTAATCATTGAACATGAGCTAGTGGTGGGGGAGAGGAAGACCAAATGGAAGTATTCCACAGGCAGGTGAAGATGGAGAATTGGCACCAGGGGGAGAATCCCTGTGAGAGAGAGCATGGAGTAATTCTTATTTCACATCCCTTCTCTTTACATAGAGAGTGTTCCAGCTAACCTGGACTCCTCATCCCTCCATGATCCCGCTCTGTTCTCTCCCTCCTCTGGGGACCACTCCATTCCTCAGTCATGTTCCCTTCCCTTCTCAGCCTTGAAGACCCATCTCAGTCTCCTGACTTCATGAAGCTATCCCAGATTCCTCCTGCCCTGCCCAGTAAATTGATCTCTTCTTTCTCAAACTTTCTTCTTGGAAAAATGATTACTCTTTTTCTTCTTTGTTTACATCACATTTTACTTTATGTCATACTTGTGTGTGTATGAACACACACACACAGAGGAATTTGCTGTTTTTTATTGGTGCCTTGCCTATGCTTAATAAATGTTTATTTTATAGAATTAGATTTTGCCCATGATAGATGTTTAATAAATGTGTATCTTATGGAATTGAAGAGAGAGCTTTTACCCAAAGTAGATGTTTAATAAATGTGTATTTTATGGAATTGGAGGGATAGATTTTGGAGTTGCCTCCAAAGAGGTAAAAGGTTAAAGAAATGTCCGTGTGTTTAGGGTTTTAATCGTTACTAAAATTCTGATCTGCAGGACCGTATTCTTAACATGCAAGACTGTATAAAGATGAAACAACACTGATGGCCGTGCCTTTGTATGGTTATTTCTATCTGTTTTCCTCCAAGCCTGCTGACTGACAGCTGTGATTAAGTTGACTGACAAGCCCCTTCTCTCTTCTCTTCAGCCTTGTCTCAGACCAGATACGATTCCTCCAGCAGGGTCCTGGCCAGTCCCTGTCCTTCTCAGAGAACTACCAGACCTTGCCCAAGAACACCCGCCATTCCTCAGGCAGTTCCCCACCTCCACTCCGCAACTTACCCAGTGATTACAAATATGCCCAGGACCGAGCGAGTCACTTGAAGATGTCCAGTGAGGAACGTCGGGCTCACCGGGATGGCACCGTCTGGCAGCTATACGAATGGCAACAGAGACAGCAGTTCAAGCACGGGAACCCTACGGCCCCCATCTATGCAGGCTCCCCAGAGTTTGCTGACCAGGGCCGGAGCAAGAGCATGCTGGAGGTGCCTCGATCCATCTCCGTGCCACCATCCCCATCAGACATCCCTCCCCTAGGCCCACCCCGGCTCTTTCCAGCACGGAGGCCACACACGCCAGCTGAGCGGGTCACTGTGAAACCTCTGGAGCAGAGGCGGAGTGTGGACATTTCCCTAGGGGGGTCCCCCAGGAAGGTCCGGGGCCATACTCTTAAGGTGAGAACGGGGAAATCTCTGCACAGCCTACAGCACCCCTCTCCCCATTCTACATTCCCCTACCCCTATGCATTCCTCTTGCTGAGATTAGACTGGAGCTTGAAAGCATTGGCCCCTATGTGCCAGAGATTTGCACCATTGAGAAAAGAGTGTGTATGCTATATGATAGTATTGTGGTTACCTAGCCTTGAGCAAGTTAATAACTTCTCCATTCCCCAGTTTGATTAGCTATAAAATGGGGATGATTTGTATTTGTTTTGTTTATTTGGTTTTTTTTTGTTAAGACATATTGTATAGGTCTTCTCCTCTTGTAGAATGTTAGCTTCCTGAGAGCAGGGATGTTTTTGGTTTTTTATCTCTAGTGTCTAGCACACTGCCGGGCGCATAGTAGGCTTTTAATAAATGTTGATTTAATGATAATTTTTGCCTATTTCATGGGCTTGTTGTGAGGGTGAAATGAAATCATGTGATTTCAATCAGTTATTTAGTCAGTCAACGAACATCAAATGCCTACTGGGTGCTAAACTTTGGGGATAAAAATAAAAGCAAAAGATAGCTCCTGCTTTCAAGGTGCTTGAGAGTCTAATTGGAGAGATGACATGCCAACAACTATAGACAGGATAAATTGGAGATAACCAATAGAAGGTAACTAGAGAAATTCTTGAGAGACAGGCAGTGTGATGGAGGCATTAGACCACGGGTTCTGGAGTCAGAAAGATCAGGGTTGGCATCACCTTCCCAACCTCTATCCTCAGGGAGGCATTTTCAGAGAAGGTCAGAGCAGGTACTTTGTGTGAGCATCATTGTGGTGGTGGTGGTGGCGGTGTGGTCATCTCCTCCTTTTTTTGATGAAGTTCCACTAGAAATGGGTCTGGGACGAGTTGCTAGCCTGCTGTTATTTAATGTCCTATGGACCATCACACAGGTGAAGGCTCATGGTTGGTATTAATCATGATCCTCTCCTAGGGTTGGGTAGCTCTCTCGTCCTTCCAGAGGGCCGTTGTGTCTACTGTTTCATTTTCTCATCACAGCAGCCCTCTAAAGTACCTATTATTAAAATTATCTTCGTTTTCTAGGTGAAGAAACTGAGTCCCAGAGAGGGGAAGGTGATTGTCCAAGGGTAGATGGCAAGCTAATAGGAATTGTGATGCAGCAGAGTGTTGGGCTTAGAGATAGAAAGTCTTGGGTTCAGAAACTCCTTATGACCTTGACAAGCTAGGTGACTGTGGGAAAGTCTTTAAACAAAGTCTCTGATCCTTTTTTTCCTCATCGTAAAAGAGGGGGTTGGAATGAATGATCCTTTCCAGCCCTAAGCTTTTCCTCTTGGGAACCCCTCTCTCCCAAATTCTAGCCTCATGCTGCCTTGTTTTTCCCCTGCCCAGAGGGTGACATTACTTTCTTCCTATGGCTGGGGTTGTTCTGTGTGTGATTCCCCCATCTTCCCTTCTACAGAACTCCTCCCACGTGGACAGACGCTCCATGCCGTCCATGGGGTATATGACACACACTGTTAGCGCTCCCAGTTTACATGGAAAGTCGGTGAGTAACCATGGGTGGGGCTGAGCCAGTTGGGGAATGGGGGATGCTGGTGGGAAGCTATGTTGTTAGTGGGGTAAGAGCAGGGAGAATTGAAAAATTGTACTGAATTCTCTCCCAGGGCAGATTCTTAAGAGCTTGTGGTATTTTCTGTCCACAAGCTTTTCTTCCTTTGTCTCTAACTCTTATAAATTGCTGGTAACTGTGAACTCTCTGGCCATGTGCACAGTCTGGTGGTTTTGACCCTCACGTTGGGCTTCAGGCAGCCTCTTTATCTGCTCTCGCACTCTTCTGAGCTAAAAGGTAGAATTAATGTAATAATTGCTTAGTGGCATCCAGTGCCATGCTTCTCTGGCACCGTGGTGGAAAGCGTGATTATGGTGATCCTCACTGCATGCAGATGGCTAATTTCCTCTTTACAATGTGTCTACATACCTGCAGCCTGAAGAGTTAACATTACTTCTCATTCGATTAAGGAGACATCAGGCTAAGTTGGCTAGTGTGCGAAATTACACAATCGCCCAATTACTGCAACATGAGCCAACAATTCCCACCTACCAGGTCAGCTGCTAATGGGCCCCACCTATTCCATGCATTATCTTGTGGGGATCCATCCGGGAGCTGGGAAGTGCCATGCTTGCCACCCATGCCCTCTTCTGCCAGCCCTCTTGATCTGCTTTGCTTTCTGGCTTGCCCACCCACTCACTCATTGGCCTTTCCTCCATCTGCCTTTAGTGTTATGGGGCGCTGGCTATCCTTGTTACTGTCCTGCTTCCCAGTGGTCCTGGCAAATCTCCAGCCACAGGGGAAGGGGGCTGCATGCGGGGCTGAGGGAGCTGGGTGCTGCTTCTCTGAGCTGGATGGAATGGCTAGGAGCCTTGTCAATGTGGGGACATCCTCGAGCTCCTGAGGACTGCTGTTGCCACCAGTGCCCCAGGGCCCTTTGTAGAAAACCTGGCTGTGGAGGCCATTATGAGACACTGGTGCCACACAGATTAATAGTCCCTGGGCTTGGCTAGTCAGGGGTGGCCTGCTTCCATTCCCATGGCACCTCAAGTGGCTTCTTAGCACGTATCTCATCAGCCTGTGCCCAGGCAGGAAAGGAATCAGTTGTAGGAGACTGTCGTCATCCCCTGAACTCTCAGATTAGACTAGATGCTTTTTAAAGTATTTCTGAACTCTAAAGGTCATAGGCTCAGATCTGTAAAACTGGAAGGACCCTCAGGAGCCATATACATATGTTCCAACCTCCTCATTTTGAGCCTAGAGAATTGAAGTCATTTTCCCAAGGTCACATAGGCAATGGAAGGGTCTGAACCTGGATCCTCTGACTTCAGAGCTCATGTTCTGTCCATGTGATCTGGATGAGAAGTCATCTCACAGAATCATACATAGAATTATAGAAAGCCTGAGGTGGCAAGGGCCTGGTTCTGTCATTTGGCATTGAGGTACCCGAGGACCAGAGAAGGGAAGGAAGTCAGTTGGTTAGGGTTATACAGTGAGGAACAACAGGGCTAGGTTTCCTGATGGCTAGCCCCATCCTCCCACCAGTACAGGCTTACACAGTAAGGCACAGTAATCATGCGATGAGGACAGAGGCCATTGAGCTGCCTCATCTTTCCTTTCCTGTTATGGTTAAGCATCAGTTACTTTGGGGAGATAACTAACGAGACGTGGTTTAGGGGAATGATGTAAATTTTTAAACAAGGGCTAAATTTGGGTGTGGTTTGTTTTTTTAAAAGCCAGCCAGTGAACAGCACCCCTTTTGTCTCCTCCTGCCACTGTCTTTTTTTTTTTTTTTTGGTGGAACAGTGCAGCCAACCCTTACCAAAAGGTAACCCCTTCAGCTGACCACTGGAGAATGTTCTTTCTGGGAGGAAGACAGCAGCTAGGTACAGAGCTAATGCCAAGGGGCAGGGACAGGAAAGGCATCCTAGGGAGTTTGGATATTGCCACTTAGTGTCTCGGACTCTGAATAAGACAAAGGTCCGTTAGCCCCTGAGTGTGTCCCTCTTGTTTCCTGGGAGGGGATGTCATCTAGCATTTTCTCTCCTCCTTCGTATCCTTGATCTGTGGCCCCAAACGGCTTCTGAGCTTTCTCCCAAGTCCTCATGTGTTTTAGGAGGGCTTTGTTCACCATGAGGACAGCTAACATAGCTCCGGTTTGCCCGTGAGTTCCTGCTCTGCTCTCCTCTGCTCACCTGGTCGCTGTCTCTGGCCGCAGAGAAAGTAGAATCTGAGATTCCTATTTAGTTCTCTCACGTCCTCACCCGCCCTTGCTGTGGCTGCCGGGAGATGTCTGTTTTCACCAGTTATCAGAAATCAAAGTACCTTTTCTTCAGTTGAGAGGATGATAGTTCTTCCTGTTCTGATAATTCTATCAGTGAGTAAAGCCGGCTTTTGCAGATGCCACTGGGATTTATTTGAGGTACCACAGATAAGTCTGGAGGGGAAGATTTCCTGGGTCTAGCTATTGACCCATAGCCCAGGCTCCAGGCCGAGCAGCAGAATGGGCATGGATAAGGTACTTGAAGCTTTGGAGGAGTGATAATTCTAGAAGCCTGGACCTGGGCAAGGGTCTCCGGGAGCAGCTAGCCCACCCTCTGCTCTTCAGACAAGAATGTGCCCAAACCATCGAGTAGGTCGTCTTCTATTATGCCTCAACCTAAAAGTCTGTGAATAATAATAACTGCCATAATGCTGTAGTGCATAGAAGATTGCCCCTGGAGTCAGGACAAGCCTGGGTCAAGGCCTACACCTGACTCATACTGGCTGTGTGTGATCAGGGGCGAGGCATTTAACCTTTCACTGTCCCAGCAGCTACCTGAGACTAAGTTACAGATGAGTTTTCCATCTGCACCTGTGAAATTTCCACATCGAGAGCTCTTGACAACAATGAAATTGGAGGGGTGGACCCTGCACCCCCCCCCACCCCGAAAAAGAAATACCCCAACCCTGACTTTTCGATTAGTGGTAATAGTAGTAGTATTAGTGGTAGGAGCAGTAGTAGCAGCAGCAGCAGCAGCAGTAGTAGTAGTAGTAGTAGTAGTAGTAGTAGAAAATAGCATTTTAAGGTTTTCAGAGCTCTTTTAAAATAACATTTTAAGGTTTTCAGAGTTCTTTACAAATATTACCTCATGTGGTCCTCATAATAATCCTAGGAGGTAGGTACTATAATTATCCCCATTTTACAGATGAGAAAACCAAGACAGACAGAGGGTAAGTGACTTGCCCAGGCTGAATTTGAACTGAGGTATTCCTGACAGTAGTTCCAGCACTGTATTCACTGAGAGCCATCTCTAGCATCTGTTTAGTGTCGGAGGTGGGATTTTAGCCTAGGTCTTCAACTCCGTGTGCATTGATGTTTCTACTATGTTGTGCTCATTTGGGTTTGGTAATAACAACTGGGGGAATCAATAAAAAGTTGTCAGAGGGAGTTGCTTGAGTTGAACCTTAAAGAGAGCCAGAGGGTCCAAGAGGTAGATGTGAGGGGAGAAAGCCTGTGCAGCAGCACCAAGGTAGTAGCAGATGGAATGTTTTGTACTGGGAACAGTATGCTGTTTTGTCTGGAGCACAGAATGCTCGATTGGGAGTAATGTGTGATCAGTGTGGAAAACTAGATTGGAACTAGATTGTGAAAGGCTTTAAATGCCAGGCTCAGGAGTTTGTATTTTATCCTAGAAGCAATGGCAAGCCACTGAAATTCAGTTAAGGAAATAACAGCATCAGACTTGTGCTATAGGAATATTTATTTGGCAACTGTCTAAAAGATGTGTAGGAAAAGCGAAGGCCTGGAACCAGGGACACCAATTAGGAGCTATTGCAGTAGCCCGGGGGGAGGTGCTAAGGACCCAGACTGCCGTTTGTAGTGTAAATGGAAAGAAGGGGACAGATGGAGAGATGTGGAGAAAGTGGAATAACAAGCCTTGGTAACATCGGCCATAGGAGATGTATGAGTGAAGCATCATGGGTGACTCTTAGGTTGCAAACCTGGATGACTAGAAGAGGCCCGGAGGTCTTTAGGCATGAATTCAGATCCAGGGGTCAGGGGGTGAACTGGGTCCAGGGGAAACAAGGAGACATAAGAGAAGTAGATGGTGAGGGATACTCACGGGGTACGGTTCAGATCAGGACCTGAAGCTGAGGTAGGGTAATGAAAGCAAGGCGATCCAGGATCCACTATTCTGTCTTCCAAGACATCTAGTCTATTTGGGGAGTTCAAATGGCATTGCTGTCACCAGAGGAGCTGTGACAGAGCTGTGCTAAGGGAAAGGCAGGGCGAATTCTGTTTATCTACAGAGGGTGAGCTTAGGAGGATGGGGAGGGAGGCAAGGCAGGTTAGGGTAGCTCTTCCCCCGACCCCTTCAGTTTAGGCACCCTTAGGTCATGGCCTTTGATGTTCAAGACGGGTAAATAGGAAGTGGCTTCCAGAGCATTCATATTTGTAGACATTTTAGCAGATGTTCTCTCATTTGAGCCTCACCGTCACCCTAGTGCTATTATTCACCCCTGTTTTACAGATGAGGAAATTGAGACTCAGAGAAGTCAAATGACTTGCCTATGGTTACATAGCTAGTGGCAGAAGAGAGGTCGATCTGAAATCCAATCTTGCTGAATCTGAGTCCACCACACTATCCACTTCTGCCCCAAGCTCATCACTAGCTTTTGTCAGAATGATGAGCCAGGTGTAGACTCTTCCTCTCTCTGAGATGGCTCTCTGGCTCTATCCTGGGGTACTTGACAGCTATAGAGTTTTGGCTCAACCAGGTTGTTGGGTGAGCTCCTTCTGGGTGTCAGCATCACATCCGTCTGTGGCTTGGGAATGGGTAAATGAGATGTGGCAGTCCCCCCGGTCCCTCGTGGACATCTCCCATTGGATCATGTCTTGAGCGCTTTGCTGCAGGAGCGACCTGTGCTGCTTCTGTTGTGATGGATCTCTTTCATTTCTTTGTTAAAATGTACAGTGTGGCCAAACCATCCAAGAAGCCTTGGCCTGCTGCTGCCACTGCTTCTGCTGTTGCTGCTTGGTAGAGAGTGTGAGGAAATCCTTGGTGCGTAACCGTGATTTTTTTTTCTCTGTGCTTCCTTGAAGGTTGACGACACCTACCTTCAGCTGAAGAAAGACCTGGAATATCTAGACCTAAAGGTGAGCAGACTTAGACCCTACTTCACTCACTGTCCTCCTTGTCCTTCCTGGCCTACAGGCTGCTGGCCCTAGTAGACTTTGAAGGCTAAGAGAAGGATGAATTATATCATATTTGGATTTATCTCCCCTTTTTATTTGGAAGCAACATAGGCAAAAAAAAAAAAATGGAGAGACATAGCTTTTACCCTTACAAACCATGGTCCAGTCACTTAATGTCTCTGAGACACCTTGCTCATCTGTAAAATGGGACTAACAGTCCTTTCCCTACCTATTTAATAGAACTTATTTAAAGAAAGGTGGATTTCTTGTTTTTATTCCTATTGAAAGTGGGATCCATGATTGCTTTGGAATGGGAACTTCCAGGGTGGAAACTCCCTTCATCTAAAGCAGATCAGCAACCCACCTGTAACTTTCAGTATTAGAGAGCTGTGTAGAGGCACTGAGCGGTTAATCCCATGGTCCCAGAGCCAAAATATGTTAGAGGCAGAACTGGGACCCAGGCCTTTCCAATAAGTAAACCTGAGCCTTTGCCTGCTCTGCCAAAAACATCTCCTTTTAGTTGATGGCAACCATAAAAAGTGGACCACTCTCCCCTCCATAAGTTCTATCCATTTTAGCTGGGGGTCCTTTGGATAAGGACTGATTGGTGGAACTTCCCTGGTGACCACACAGCTGTGTTTTTTTCAAAGTCCACAATTGATTGGGGTTTTATTTTTGCATATGTGTTGTCCAACATTAATCTTTTTTGTCTAGTGGTGTCCAGGGACTTATTTCCAGTTATCCTCAGACTCTGAGTGGTTTTAAGTGTTGAGGAAGCTCAGGAAGGCTGATAAGAGTGACCTCTGACTGGGTGGTAGGTGGACTTGAATGGCTTTGAGACTTTCCCAGGGTCTCCCCTCTCTCAGGTAAATAGATTCTGGTCCCCTCATGATACTCTCTTACTTTTATTATGTTTGATTTTAAATAGGTCTATAGAGCACTAAGAAAGGATTAAACCAGTACTGGGAGTAGTTCAAGGGCCATCTAATCCAATCTTCTACAACACCCCCAATAAATATTCCTCTAGACCAATGGGGTCAAACTCAAATAGAAAGGGAGGCAGCATATTGATTTAGAAAACCACAAATTAACATTATCTGTGTTGCATTGCATTTTTATTTATTTTGTTAAACCTCTCCCAATTACATTTTAATATGGTTTGAGTCTCACTGGGAGCTTGGCCTATGGACCATGACTTTGACGCTTCTGTTCTAGACTCTGCTGAAAATTCTCTTAAGGAAAATTGTTTCACTCTTGATCGCCCAACTATAAGAAACATTTTTGTTATATTGAGCCTAAATCTGCTCCTCTGCAGTTTCCTATGCTTTTAGTTTTGCCTTCTGGGACCAAACAAAACATGTCTAATCCATCTTTTCCATAATAGCCCTTTTAATTCCTGAAGAAAGTTTTCACCTCTTCTTTCCTCGCCCCAACTCTTCAAGTCTTCTCTTCTCCAAGTTAAATATCCCCACTTTCTTCACTCGTTGCTCAGAAGGACATGATCTCCAGGCCCTTTGACATGTAGTTGCCTAATTCTTTATTTATAAAGTGTAATGCTATGTGACTATAAAGCCCCGGGGTCAAGTTAATAAGCAGTTATTAAGAGCCTTCTATGTGGCAAGCACCATGCTAAGCATCGATGATGCAAATAAAGGCAAACAACAGTTCCTGCCCTCAAGAGGCTTACAATCTAAAGGCTATACAATACGCAAACAGACAAGTAGAAACGGGATATATACAGGAGAAATTTTAAGTAATCCCAGGTAATCACTGTGGTTTGCGTAGCATCTTCCTGAGAGTCCCCAACCCTCAGATAATTTTTTTCCTGTTACAGTATTACTATTTCTTCTATTTAGTGCTCATGTGGTTAATGTTGGCCATTAATGGAATGTCGATGGGAATAATGTAGACGTCTTTAGTAGGAATGGGATGTTTTCCACCTTACTTCCCTAATGTTTTTCTGTTGTTTGGGTCACAGTCGCTGAAGAGTGCCCGGGATCCTAATGTAACTTGTGATCACTGCTTGTCTCTCCTCTGCCACTCACCTCCTAGGAATCATCCATTGCTCTGCTTATGTTTTATCTTTTCTGAAGGGGAGGGGGGCCAGGGAGTCAGCCATTATTTACTGCTAGATAATAATTATAGTAATAACGCTAATCTCTTACATTGTGGTTTCTGAACTTTAAACAGGACCACCTTCTGCCTTTAAAAAAAATCTCACCCTTTTCCATGAGATAATCTATGCAATTTCCTTAGTGTGTATTAATTCAAATAAAATTAAGAATTTATTACAGTTTTTATAACAAACCTTAAACATACAATAAAGATAAAATAACGTACATATCTATTTATTGACAAAAATCTTTGGTTTTTCATATTTGTAACAAAATAATCACAATTATAACATGATTAATAAGAAAGATGAGCTTTTTTATTAGTAAAGAGTTTATTAAACTATAGTGCCATTGATAATATTCTTGATGTATGCTTTATTAAAATGATCTCAAAATGCAAATGATTTCAAAAGGCAAAATGGCCGTAGTTTTCCATCATACTGGGTGGACTCCAGTTAGACTGGAAGCACCCCAAGAGTCCATGACACATCCATTTAACCTTTAATGCATGCCACCTGTCCATTGGTGCTGACAACCTCCCCCATCACATTCAGGGTGCTGCCAGAGTCTCAGTTGTCAGCAGACAACTCACTGAAGCCTTCAGTAGTTATATTTCATGGCTCCCAAACAGCTGATCTCTGAAATACCAAATCCTTGTGTTTGATGGAGTCTGTGGCATTTGTTGCTTCTTTTTCCAGCTGTAGCATACCAGAGAGGGTTATTTTTACTATATTCTTTTATTCCTAGAGACATTTTCCTAACATTCCCCTTGATGGGTTTAGGGAGAGAAAACCTTTCCCCTCCTTCCAGCGGAGAAGGCCCTTTGGCAGTTTCTTGTCTTCTTACACCTGTGACCCTTAGATGCTTGTCCAGCATTTTTATCAATGCAGTATTTTAGCAATGCAATGCAAGAGAAATTAAAAAAAAATTAAAAACAACAACAGCCACAAAACTTTGCACCTAGGATAGTTAGGACTGCCTGGCCTATGAGGCCATCAAGTGTTTCCTTTGCTATGAAGAAAGAAGACTGCTTATGTGACCATGCTGCCACCCGACCAATAGAATGCAAGCATTTGTTGTTGATTGACAGTTGTCAGACACAATGCTAGACCCTGGAGATAAAAATAAGAATGAAACAGTCCTTTCTTTTAAGGAGCTTATGTTCTGTTGGAGGAGACAACATAATCTATCAATTAACAAGCATTTATCAAGTGTTCACTATATACTAGGTCCTGTCCCAGCTAGTAGAGACATAAAAAATCAAATGAAATAGTCCCTGCCTTCAAAGAGTGTGCATTATGTTGGGAGACAACATCAATCAGTGAGCATTTATTAAGTACCTACTGTATGTTAGGCACTGTGATAGGTGTGCCTGTAATCTCTGCTTCTGGGAGAGGTTGAGGCCGGTGAATTGTTTAAATGCCAGAAAAGGGCTAACGCCCCATTGGGCTTCTTCACTAAGGCTGGCACCAGTGTTGTGAGGCCCCAGAAGTGTGGGAGGGTTGGTGGGGGAGGGGGACCAGGCCACTTAAGGAGCATTGGAAAAATGAGATGGGTTAAGGCTTCTATGTTGATTATTATTGGGATTGGGCCCATGAGTGGCCACTGTACTTCCAGCCTAGGAGAGATAGGGAGACCCAGTCTGCCAAAATAAACAAACATAATAATAAACTTTTAATTTAAAAGATGTGTTAGCGAGTGGTACAGACATTATGTTTTAACTCAGCATAAGAAAAGACATCCTTACAATCAGAATTGTATAGGCTGCTTCAGAAAATACAAAGTTCCTATCTCTGGAAGTCTTCAAATGAAAACTGGATGATAATTTGGGGATGTTTTAAAGAAGATTCCTGTTCAGGCATGAATCAGAATAATTGATTTCTGAGGTTGTTGTGTCTCAAGTACTACCTAACATATAGTGTATACATACACGTATATAATATAAAGAGATAGGTACTATCTGTGTCAATTGCTTTTGTTATTTCTGTTGTTAATCTTTTGAAATTCTGTGATTCTATGAAACTAAAGAGGGACCAGTGAGTAATGGCCCTAGGTGTGCCCAGGTGCTTTGCTGTCCACCACCTGGCTTTTACCAACAAGGCATCAAATGGTGGCATCCACAGCAAGACCTTCAGAGTGAAATGCAGGAGAGCATCACATTGTGAGGTGCACTCTTTGGAGAAGCTTCGTCTGGAGTTTCATCGTCCCTGGGGACTTGACTGTGGCTGAATAAATGGTCTGACTGGTTATGCTTTGGACAGTGTCTAGAGTTTGAGAATTCACTGTTTGCAGGACAGACTGGGGTTTGTTTGCATTGATAAATTACCTGCTCCATAGTAGTGGTGAGAATCTTGAATAAGATTGGGGTTTTCTGGGAATCGTCCTTGTCTCTAGGAGATTTCCTTCAGTGTAAAGTTGTTGCATCAGTGTAGAACTGTCCCTGGTCATATAGCCAGCTGATGCAGTTGATAAGAGTTCTAGGCTGGGAGTTGGAAGGATGTGAGTTCAAATCCTGCCTCAGATACTTACTTGCTGTGTGACTCTGGGCAAGTCACTTAGCCTCTCAACCTAAGTTCCTTCATCTATAAAATGAGGAGGTTGTCCTCAATGGCATTTAATGTCCCTTCAAGCTCAAAATCTAGTGTCCTGTGGTCTTGTGAAATGAAATAATGAAGGAAAAGCATTGAATTTAGAGTCCGGAGACCTGTGTTCGAATCTCACCTCTGCTATTTGCCATCTGTTACTGTGTGCAATGTTCTCCTGGTTCTGCTCACTTCACTTTGTATCAGTTCACATAAGTCTAGGTTTTTCTGAAATCCTCCGTTCTTCATTCTAACACAATAGTAGAATAAATGATTTCTGAGGCTGTTGTATCTCAAATACTATCTAGTATATAGTGTGTACACGTACACACACACACACACACACACACACACATACACACACAGACATATAGATACTAATTGTGTTGATTGCTATTATTATTCTTGTTACCTTTTGAAATCCTTGTTATTCTATGAAACAAAAGCCAAAAGGCAGGCCTTTTTCTCTCTCTGGGCTCCATTTTCTTCATTTGTAAAAAACCAGGATTTACAGCCCTAGAGTCAGGAGGACTCAAATCCAGCACACTTGATGCACTTACTAGCTGTGTGACCTTGGGCAAGTCACTTAACCCCAATTGCCCTGCCTTCCCCCCTCCAAAAAAATAAACAAAACAAAACAAGGATTTAGGTCATCTGAATCCTTTGATCCTCAGCAAGTTGAATTTGAAATCTGGTGCTTGCTCATTGAGATGTGGGTCAGGTAGAAAGTAATCGAGTCGCATTTCTGTGATCAGCCCTATGTCCAGTGGCCAATAGGGAAGGCTGTCAGATATCTCAGTCACATGCTACCCTCTGGTGCCTCGTCTAGTCCTTAAGGGAAGTCATTCTTCTTGGGCAGTCAGCCTGATGAGTAGACCTCACTGTTGGCTAGGTTGGCTTCAGATTTCTTACTGAGTCCTTGGAATACTTGGAAGGTAGTCTCTCTGGTGCTCCCTCAGGCACCTTCCTTGGGTGAGAAGTATTAGTATTATGGCCAGTAGCAGTAATAAGAGTAATAGTGCATATTTATCAAATACTTTGTTCTTAAAGCACTTTCCTCCCCATAAACCCATGAGGCAGATAATTAAAGTATTACTATTAATCATTGTCATCATTATGCTTGTTTCATAAATGAAGAAACTCATCATAGTTTCACAATTCAGTTATCCAGGGTCTCACAGATAGTATGTGTTGGGAGGAGAGATTTGAACCCAGGTCTGGTACTCTGTACTATATAACACTGCCTAAACAAACATTTATTAACCATGTACAGCAAACAAAGAAGGCGTCGTGCTAAGAGTGGGGGTACAAATATGGAAAACAACATAGTGGCCTACCCCACTTTGGCTTGCTGTCATGTTCCCATCCTGCAGGACTATGCCGGTTGTCCTAGACTGGGCCTGATTCAGGCCAGTCCCCTGGTAGTTTAGCTTCACAGTACTTGTAGGTCATCAGCACTTAACAAAAAGAGGTTTATTTCTCCATAGCAGGAGGCCATTCCATAAGAATGGGCACTCAGTACAGGTTGGTCTCCCTTGCCTGGGCTGTCCATTCCGATCCACCAGCTAAACATCAGAGCATCCCCTGGAGCCCTCTATGACTGCTTTGCATTCAGACAATCAGGGGGTGATATCAACCATTTGAACCTTTAGTCTCCTGGGCCAGCCAACACTTGAGGATGGTCTCAGTTTTTTTTTTTTTTTTGATGGCAATTGGAGTTAAGTGACTTGCCCAGGGTCACACAACTGGTAAGTGTCTGAGGCTGGCTTTGAACTCAGGTCCTACTAACTCCAGGGGCAGTGTTCTATCCCCTGTATTTAAGGAAAAATTATCCTTACTTACATGGAGGGGAAGGGTTAAACTATTGCTCCCATAACACATCTTACCAGATTTTTATATACTACTGACTTGGCTACGTTTGTATTTGTAACCAAGTCGGTAGTATGTGCTATTTACAAATGTAACCAAGTCAATAGTATATACTATTTACAAATGTAACCAAGTCAGTAGTATATAAAAATATGGTAAGGTGCGTTATGGGAGCAATAGTCTATATTAATATATAACATATGTAGATATAATATAGCACAACACTATATTCTACTAACATAATGTATACCTACATAACGTGTACATATTACAGTATAACATTAACGTGTAATATGTTTATGTATAATAGTTGTGATGAACTCAGTTATTTGATGATGATGGTATCTTTTCTTCTGTTTAAGATATCAGAAACTACTAATACAGTCTTGATCAGGCACAATGTTTCTTCTTTTTGCAGAGGTGAACTGGGCTCTCCTTGGCCTGAAGCATTCAGTTTCTCTCCTCTGTGTCTTTTCCCCTTCCCACCCACCTCCTGATACTTTCACAGATAATGAATTTTCCCTCTCTAAACTGCTGAGGCAAATGTAGCATGCCTGCTCTCGTGGGCTTGGCCTTCACTGACCTCTTTTCCTAACTCATCTTTAAATTGCTTCCTTTGTAGATGACCCGTGATACTCTGAAGGACAGAAGTCTGAAGCCTGTGAAAGTAGCTGAGAGTGATATTGACGTAAGTCACTGACCACCTTTCCTCCTTGTCTCCTCCTTCCATTTTTCCTCACCCCAACTCCTCAAGACTGAGCAAAAGACTGGGAAAGTCATTATGAGGTCTGAAGGGTCCTGGGTTTCATTTCTTCAAGGATGTGTAATTCCACACCCTTCACACCTTAACAGACAGTTCTTTAGGAATTCCTGAAGCTATAAAAATTAGTCCCCTGGTAACCAGATTTAGCTGGCCTAGTGCTCCCAGGATGGTCATCACCAGCCCACACTCAGCCCTTTTCCAGTATGTCAAGTCCTACTGAGCCTTTGAGAAATAAACTCAAGGTCATCTCAGGGCCAGGGTGAGGCATTAGGGCAGATTTGATGGGACAGTAGGCATCATAAACCAGCTTTTAATTTCATTTCATATCTGATCTTTATTTGTAGGTAAAATTAAGCATCCTATGTGAACAAGACAGAGTCCTGCAGGACTTAGAAGACAAGATAAGAGCCCTCAAGGAGAGCAAAGTAATTAAGACTTTAAGATGTGTGTGTGTGTGTTTATATATAAATGTATGTTTATCTATTTTTTTAAACAGTAAGAGGAAGAAAAATGGACATTCTGTTGTTTTTGTCTCATTTTTCCTGAAACGAAAATCTGAGCAGGACGTCTTTAAACCTTATCGCCAGGAGTGACAAGGAATGGTCTTCCTGAGAGATTTATTGGATGGCTTGTGGTAATTGAGAGGGTGACCTCAAGTTTTCCTGTGGGCCTGCTAGAAGTCTTCTCTAAGGAGATGACCTTAAGCTTGCCTTGACTCCCTGCTCCTGGGGAGACTGAGGCTGGTGGATTACTTGGGTCCCAGTATGGTGGAACCTCCCAGAGTCTGTGCTTCACTGCTAGACCCTTTGAGGTTATGGGGTCACCCCTGCTACTTGGTAAGAGGTTGGAGAAAGAAATCAGTGGACTTATTGTGTAACTCATAGTTTCCAGTCAAAAGACAGGTGGTTTTTTTGAAGCACCTAGGGGGTGCAGTGGATAGAGCATAGAACTTGGAATCAAGAGACCTGACTTTGAATCCAGCCTCCTGCAAATTCCTTACCTTCTCTCAATCTCAGTTTCTCATTTGCAAAAAGGAGATAATAAAAGTGCCTACCCCAACAGTTGTTATGAGTGTCAAATGAGGTAACATATGTATAAAATGCTTTGCAAATCTTAAAATGATATGTAAATACTAGTTCTCATCATCATCATTACTACTACTATGACTACTACTACTACCCTCTAGAAGAGGATATTAGATATGATCCTGTGAGTCTGTTATCTTGTTTCTTCCATCATGGAAGTAGGGTACCTGCTTCTCTGGAGGTTTTTAGCAGAAGTTGACTAAACACTGTCAGAGGTGAAGGAGAACAAGAGTGCCTTACTAGAGTCCTTGGAGAGATTTCAGGGGGATTGGGGTCTGTGAAATTGGATAATAAATTCTAAATTGGAATAACATCTTTATTTTCACTAACCTGTAACTGAAATTTGGCATTTCTGTCCATTGTGAATGTAGGCATTAAACATTATTCTGAGCAGAGGTCCATAGACATCACCATACTGGCCAGAGACCCTGAGGTCCATGTGATCATGGTCTCATTCTGTAAAGAGATTCTTGGATTGAGGGAGAGGTTAGCCTGGAGGACCCTCTACCACTTGAGTTTCTGTAATAACCTGATTCACCCTTGGGCAGGACCAGCTGGAATCAGTCCTGGAGGTCTTGCACAGACAGATGGAGCAGTACAAAGACCAGCCCCAGCATTCAGAGAAGATATCTTACCAGCAAAGGCTGCTGCAAGAGGACCTCGTTCACATACGAGCAGAGATATCCAAGCTTTCAACAGTAAGTATTAAGTATGAGGTGGAGGGAATATGGGGGGGGAGGGTGCAGAAACTGGCGGGGTAGAACAAGGACAGGGGCTGTCTACCAATAGACAGCTCACGCTTCATGTTCCTTGGGAAGGAGACTGCTTTTCAAAAGTCATGGAGTAGGAGAATTCCACTTAGGCGTGTTCATAGCACATCAATTGGAGGTCTTCATTCTAGAATTCAAGAGTCCCAGGGAACTACTTTGTGTCTGCTTTGGAGGAACTGGGTCTAGGTCTTGACATTAATTCTATTCATCTCTTTGTCTCATCAACCCTCCTATCACATTCTCTTCTTCCAAGTCTATTCCTTGGTCCTTTCTTGAAGATTCCCCAGAGCCACTAATGGGATGCTTAAAGCCTTGTTTGGGGGTTGGAGGGCCCAGGGCACACAATACACCTGGGGATTTTGTGTTTCAGTATAGCACCTAATTTTACATGTGAAAGTAACTCAAGGAATTCATTTGAATATATATTTATTAAGTATATACTCTCTGCAAGGCACCGAAGCAGGGAATGCAAATATTTCTCTTCTGTCTTTTAAAATGGGTTTTTTTAAATTCAGGTCCTTTCTGCCTATAACAAAGGACTCTGATATTTGAGAGTTATGGGGAACAGTTAGAGGTCTCCCACCACAAGGGTCACAGCTGTGTATGAGAAGGTGAGGACTGTCCCTCCATTACCTGGGAATCCTCCAAATTCACTTGAGTTGATGGCACCTCATTCCCTCTGGGGGAGGTTGGTCTTTCTCTTTTTTTTGCCTTACCACTATACTGCAGTGGCACCCACATGCCCAAAAGAAAGAGAGTCCCAGGCTCTGTAGTCTACAAACTGGAGTTTATGCATCCATGAAGGGTGTGTATGGAGGGGGATTTGGGGGTGCTTTTGGTGTTGAGATATCATCTACAATTCCTTCCTGCGCCACCACCTTAGAGTGGCGGGGGGAGGGGCGAGATGAGGGTTATATAAAATAGTGACTGAATTTGTGAACAGATGGGAAGTGTGGAGGCACAATCAGCCATGACCGTGGTGTGATGTTTTTGAATTAGCTCTTTGGCTGTAAAGGGCAGTTTCTATCTCAGGGCAGAGGGTATGAGAGCCATGACTAGGGCAGGGGAACTGGGGGTTTGTCCTAGGGCATTGAATTTAGAAGAAGTTGATAGCATTTAGGGTTCTATGGTACTGGATGAGCTCTTCCCCACCCTGACTCGATGGTGGCTTCCCCAGCAGCAGTCTCATGCTGGTTCCACAAAGTCTGTCTCCCAACAAGAAGATGGTATTCTGCCCCTTTCCTTACAGCCCAGGGCACCTTTGGTGCTGTTTACCCTGGGTGTGGTTTATGGCACCAGCCTTTAGTGCAAAAAAATTTTAATTATGGCTGGGGGGATGTTGTTTTCAGGAAGGGGAGACTCATAATTTCCTGAAGGGAAACATTAAAGGAGAAGCCTGCAGTCATGATGACTTTATCATAGCTAATAGAAGAGGCATTTTTGCTCAGAGACCACTTGGTAGGGGATGTGGGGCTGGAGGATGGGGGATAGCTAGCTGGATTTTTAAACTAAATTTGGATTTAGTACTTTTAGGGGTATATGTGTATATGTGAATGTATGTATAGGCACTTATATATATACTATAGTATATAATTACTATATACAGTACTGTATATATTCTATGTAGTATTTATATGTATAAGTACTTATATATACACTATGTAGTGCTTATATATTAGTATATACAGTACTTAAAGTACTGTATTATAAAGTAATTAAGTACTCTCATATATAGTATTTAAACACTGAAAACATAATTTTGTTAGCACTCTGATTATTATTTTCCCTTGTTATGTAGATAAGGTGTAATTTGATTCTTCTCTTATCTTCCCACACCCATCCACCTCTGCTCTCAGGAGGAAATAGGGGAGCTTAGGAAGAAGGGGAGGTGTGGCAACTGTAGAATGGTAGACTGTGGAATACTGGATGAGATCTTAGGATCTGCCTACCAGACCTTTCTAGGCTTGTTCCACATTCCTATCCTACACACACACTCACGCACACTGATATGCACACATACACACACGTACACATTCCATCTCTTAGCTCCAGGCTGTCTCCCGGGCCTGGAATGCCCTCCCTTCTCCCATAGACCACAGAACCCTGTTTCCTTCAAAGCTCAGTTCAAGGGCTACTTTCTACCTGAAGCCCACGCAGGTGGTCACACCCTCCTTCCTGCCCCCCTCCCCCTGAAATGGCTTCATCTATATTTTGTATTTACTTTTCTTGGTTTGTGTTTTCTCCTCCGCCTTCAATGTAATATAACTGTGTAATGTATTTTATCTGTGTGTCCCCAGTACCTGGCAGTGTCTGGTGCATAGTCATTGCTTAAAAATTTTTATTGAATGACTGAATCCAAGAGCAACAGAGAATTGATCTTTGACCTGGTCAGGGTTTCATCTGATAAAAACAGAAGCCACCTGGAACAGGTTCTCCTCCCTCCTTTGAAACAGATCTAGATGTAACCCATAGGTTCTGCTGGGCCCAGGGTGTGCCCTGGTGACAGCTGACCATGTTTCCTTTTGCAACCAGGAAATGGAAAATGCCTGGAATGAATACCTGAAGCTGGAGAACGATGTCAATCAGCTGAAACAAACTTTACAGAGGCAGAGTCGACGATCCTTCTTTCTGCCTCAGGTGACCTACCAATGAAGCCTACCACCAGTTAGTTATCCTCCCCAGATACTTTTTCCTTCAGAAGCTGCTTTACTCTGGAAACCTCTGTCCCCTTTAACCGTAGTCACTGCCCTGGGCCAACCTAGGGTTCAGGAAGACATATATGCACATTTATATACATTGCGCTCACACTACCCTCCCCCCTTCCCCCTCCCTTTCCCTCTCTCTCTCCTTCTCTCTCCCTCTCTTCCTCTCTCTCCTCCTTTTTCCCTCTTCTTTCTCTTTCTTACTCTATCTCCTCTCTCTCTGTCTCTCTCTCTCTCCACACACACATACACACACACACACATACCCATCTTTCACCACCAGAGGTGCCAGTGGCACAATGGGTGGAACTCCACCCCTAGAGTCAAGAAGACCTAAAATCATTTCTGGCGTCAGACATGTACTAGCTGTGTGATCCTGGGCAAGTCACTTAACCTCTGTTTGCCTCAGTTTTCTCAACTATAAAACAGCAATAACAACAGTACCTCCCTCACAGAGTTATAAAGATCAAATGAGGTGGTATTTGTAAAAAATACTTAGCACAGCATCTGACATGTATTAGGCACTGTGTAAATGCTTATTCCCTTTCCTTTTACAGATGAGGAAACAGTCTGAGAAAGACTCATTAACTTGCCCAGGGTCAAACAGCTAGTAAAGTTTCTGAGGTCATATTTGAACTCGGGTCTTCCTGACTCCAGTTCTAGTGCTGTATCCACTTTACCTTCTGGGTTTGCATGTGGGTGCCTAAGTAGTATTGAAAAGTCAGATCTCATGGAGGAAAACCAAATGTTTCCTTTCATCTTCAGGAGAGATCTCAGATACAGAAGGATCTTTGGAGGATTGAAGATGTCACTGCTGGCCTGAGTGCAAATAAAGCAAACTTCAAAATCTTAGTGGAGTCCTTCAAGAATCCAGGTGGGAGGAAAGTGCCCCTTCTGGCCTGCCAAGGAATGGGTCTGTCTGGGATGGGGTGGGGGCGTGGGGGGAGCCAGCGCTCTCAGGGGTGTGGGATGACCGCTAGGCAGCAACGTCGACCACACGCTGGTAGTGAGTCATGGGCAGCTGAAGGTTGACATTTGGGAAGAGAAACCTTGCCCTTTATTTCACAATCTGTCCCTTTGTCCCTTAGAAAGAAAAACAGTGCCTTTGTTTCTCCACACGCCTGTGCCTTCAGTCCTCAAGTCTCTCAGCACTTCGGAGAGCAAACGACTCCCTCCTCAGACTAGCCCTCCAAGCAGCCCTCAATGGACCAGCCCTGCAAAGACGCCCCTGGAGGTCCGCCTCTTTCCACAGCTGCAGACATATGTGCCCTATAGAACCCATCCGCTACAGCTGAGAAAAGTGACCTCTCCCGTCCAGTCCCCTACAAAGCTGACTCCAAAGGCTGTAAGTATGGCTGACCGGGAGCAGAGCAAACAGCTACTGCTCCTTGTCTGGGAAATCCACATCCCTCCTCCAAAATAAGGCGGTCACCATTTGCCAAACTATGCCACAAGTGCGGTTAGATGTGGCCATGTGGGAACCTGCTTCCTTCCTGGCCAGTGCTTCAGACAAGAACGAAGAAGGATAGGATTGGCGTATTAGGGAGTCAGGCACTGGTTACAGATTCCACTTCCCTCTCTGACGCTTTTGTCCACCATCTTTACAGAGAACTTGAAAGGAGAAAATGGGCCTAAATTGGCATAGGGGGAAATTGGTCCAACATAAAGAACCAGAGAACAGTCAGGGGAAGTGACTGTTTGTACATGCTGTGCTAAGCATCAATATCCCCAGCAGCAGAGACTACACGGCATGGGCCATCATGGCACCTGGCAGTGTCTTTTGTTTTTATGTTATCTAGAAATTCCCCTGTGCTCCTCCCTGCCACTTCCCAAAGAATTTCTTTTTTTAAATGAAAAAGAGAAAATGGAGGGGAAAAAATTCACCAAAAGTGATCCAATATATTTTTAAGATCTGACATTATATTTAATGGTCCACACCCTTCTCTCTCTCTGTAAAGGAATGGAGAAGGTATCTTCTTATAGCTCTCTTTGGGTCCAAGCTTGCTCTTCATTGGACATTTATTAAATGCCTGCTATATTCTGGGTACTGAGCTGCCTTATCTTATACACCTCTGCTACTCAGCTGCTGGCCACTTGTACCCTCTCCAAATAAAACTATGTTTAGAAATGTGAGACATGGATCAGAAGTAGAGATACCAGTTGACTGGGAGGCAATCAATGACAAATGGCCTACTTCACTTAACAATCTAAGTGATGGGTCAAGGGGGGTGGAGCCAAGATGGTGGCTGGAAAGCAGGGACTAGCGTGAGCTCCCTGCCAAGTCCCTCCAAAAATCTATACAAGATGGCTTTGAACCAATTCTAGAACTGCAGAACCCACAGGGTAGCAGAGGGAAGCAGGGCTCTAGCCCAGGACAGCCTGGATAGTCTCTGGGTAAGGTCTATCCCGCACGGAGCTGGGAGCAGAGGGGAGCAGAGCAGAGCAGAGCAGAGCCCAGAGTGGGCGGCGCGGACCAACCAGACCAGGAGCCAGGTGGAGCATGCCCTAGCGCCCTGAATCAGTGAGCTGTAGCAGTTACCAGTCTTCTCAACCCACAAACACCAAAGACAACGGAGTAGGTTAGTGGGAAAAGCTGCTGGGGACAGGGAGTTTGCAGTTCGGTCACCACCCCAGGGGCAGCAGAGGTGGGGCAGCTACAGAACTACAGCTGCAGTTGCTTCCAGCCCCAGGCCCACCTGGTGGGAGGAATTAAGTGGCAGATCAGAGCAGGAGTGAAGAGCCTGCTGAAGATCTAAGTCTAGTCCTGGTTGGGGGTTCTTGGGGAAGGAGGAGTGCTGGTGAGGCAGAGCTGGAGCATCC
>CM053623.1:417684021-417725984 GCA_028646595.1 Phalanger gymnotis
AAGACCACTGAAGAAAATACCTTAAAAATTAGATTGGAGCAAGTGGAAGCTAGTGACTTGATGAGAAATCAAGATATTATCAAACAGAACCAAAGGAATGAAAAAATGGAAGACAATGTGAAATATCTCATTGGAAAAACCACTAAGTGATGGGTCAAGGATCTTCTCAATGAGCCTACTTCCTCCACTGGAAAGATTGCAACCTCCTCAGCACCTTCTCATCCCCTAGGATTCTTTTCCATTGTCTTCCCGTCAGTCTTCCACAGAGGACCCATCCAGTATTCCATAGCCTTTCCTATTCTCCTTTTAATATTTTGAGGGGTCAATATAGAACCATTTGAGCCGGGTTTCAATTTCATTACAGGACTGCCCATCTTCTTTTCTGATTCTGCTTGTCAGAGAATCATAGAGTCATAGATAGGGAGCTAGAAGGAGCCTCAAGAGCCACCTTGTCCATCTCCTCTCCCATCTTATAGATAAACCTCAGATCACACAAGTATTAAATGAAAGTCAGAATTCGAACCCAGGTCTTTTGACCATAAATCCAACACACATACGCACACATATCCAGGTCTTTTAACCCCAAATCCATTTCCACTCTTAATGATATCTCTTAGGACACTTCTCATGCCCAGCTCATTGTTGGCAAGGTCTTCTAGCCTACTTAATGATGTATGTATCTCTACACTAACCATTGAATCATCTGTGAAGTCACAACCATAAAAATAGCATGAAATAATTATCTCTTTTGTCCATGGGGATGATTCTGGCCTCAATGACTATAGAGGTGCTCTCCCCACTCAGGGCTGAGCTCAACATGTGGCCAAGGTGAGGTACCTCCAGAATGGAGGCCTGGAACATAGAATCCATGTGGGATCAGAGCCCAGGGCTTTGTATGACACAGTAATTAACCTGACCTGGAAACAGATGGAAATTAACACCATACTGAAAAAGGCCTGAATGTGTTGCCAGTATATGACCAATAGCGCTGTATCATTGGACAGTCCTCAGACTGCCCCCAGGATGTGTGGCATCTTCCCAGACATTGTGCCACTGATGACAAAATCTTCTCAAGAACTCTTCACTTAAATCATAGTCCAGAGGGGGATTGGAAGGGAGAGGAAGCAGTCATTTCAGTGCAGGGTCTAATTTCACAAATTTAAAAAATGCGCTGGCATTGGAGAAGGGAGTGATGCAAAGGGGACCTCCAGATCCCTGTGCTGAACTAGGCAGAACCCAATCAAAGGAGAAAGAAAAGTAAGACTAGGGAGGACGTTGCAGGGAATTAGGAAGAGCCCTCCCACCTTTGTGGCAGCCAAGTGATGCTCCATTGATATATCAAGAAACCACAGCCCTCATCAAATACCACAGATGGGACTTTGTAGGAAAAACAGGCACATTCATAGCAGACAATGTGGGATGCCCAGGGTGTGAGTGCTGCGAGTCACTAGTGAGTTCTGGAGGTTCAGCCCACAGACGTTGGAGCACAGAAGAGTTTGTAGCTACACACAGAACAGAGGGAAAGACCAGGGCCCTGCAAAGACCCGGAGACCTTTTATCCATCCCCTGGTCTGCACATTGTACCAAAGCTGGTTAAAAGATTTGCTGTTCATGGAATAACAGGGAGCCCACGTCCCGTAAGACCTATGCTGTTGGCCAAAAATCTTTTATACAGCGGGCTCCATGGTATTCTAAGCTTGTTAATAAGTGGGGGTGATTTGCCAGTCTATTCCCTACCCTAGGGAAGTTACCACAAGAGGAATAAGGCATTGTTCATTGTGGGATGCTGAGAGCAGGGGACCAAGTGTCTGCTGGGCCTGGCTGTCAGCACTGGAGCTACTGCTAGCTCATTGTGTTTCCTGAGTTTAAGTCACTTAATTTTGATGATTCTTGGGTTTTCTGGTCTGTAATACTCTACCCTACTGCCCCACCAGGGAGGGGTTGGGCCCCCAAAAGTGAACACTTTCAAGAGTCTCCTGGCATAAAATATTACAGGCCTGGCATGAATGGGGGTGAGCAAAGGCAGAGTATTGATGGTTTTCTACTTTGATGACAGTGTCCCCGCAATGACCTTCTTTTATACTGTTAGGATTCCTGAGCCTAAGTATTTATAGCAGCTCTTTCTGTAGTGGCCAAAGACGGGAAACTAAATGAAAATTGTAAACCAATTGTGGTATATGAGTGCAATGGAATACCATTGTGCCATAACAAATGACAAAGGGGGCAGGTTCCGAGAAAGCTGGGAAGATTTGTAGGAACTGATGCAGAGTGAAGTGAGAAGAACCAGGAGAAAAAGGTTAACAATAACAGTCACATTCATAAAGCAAACAACTTTGAAAGTCTTCAGAACTCTGACCAATGCATTGACCATCCCCTATTCCAGAGGATTAATGATGAACCCATCTGCCTGCCTCTCGACAGAGGGGGGATGTACTCGGGGTAGAACGGTTATACATTATTAGATGTGACCAGCATGGGAATTTGTTTTGTTTTAAATGAGGGGATAAGGTGGAAGGGAGGAAAAAAAAATGCTTGCTGAAATGAGAGGAGAGAAAAAGATATTCCTGGCCCATTTCTAGCGTTTCATTTCCAAGTGTTGGATATGAAATGATTATTCCACCTTTATTCTCCTGAGCAGGAAGATGAGGCGCCTCCCCGACCCCCCCTTCCTGAGCAGTACAGCCCTGAGGACCCGCCTCCAGCCGTGCCCCCTCTTCCTCGGGAAGCCACGATCATCCGCCACACCTCCGTGAGGGGCCTCAAGCGGCAGTCTGATGAGAGGAAGAGAGACCGGGAGCTGGGGCAGTGTGTGAATGGGGATTCCAAGGTGAGAGTCGGCTAGGAGAGAGTCACAGTCCACTCACAGTCCAGGGCTCGGAATCTGGGAGCCAGAAAGGAAGAGGCAGACGGTGGAGCCTTTGAGGGCCCAATCAGAGCATTGTGGGCCTTGTTACCTTTGTTAGGATCTTTGTATTAACCCTGGGCTTAGTAATGACCGGCTCCGCATCTGCTTCCCATAGGTTGAGCTCCGTTCGTATATGAGTGAGCCAGAGCTGGCATCCCTCAGTGGTGACATGAACCAGCCCTCCCTTGGATTTGTAGGCCATGATAGTGGCTACCAGACACTACCTGGGAGAGGTAAGGTGGGGCCCTAGCTGACAGTGGAGAGGAGAGCTAAGCTTCATCCTTTTAATAGTGATAATAATTAGCATTGCATAAAAATGTAAGGTTTGCAGGGCATTTATAGATATTGTCTCACTTGATCCTTATAACTACCCTGCAAAGCAGGTGCTGTCATTATTACCATTTTTTCAGATGAGCAGGCTGAAGCTGAGACAGATTAAATGACTTGTCCAGAGTCCCATAGGCATTAAGTATGTGAGAGAATTTGAACTCATATCTTCTAGACCCCAGGCCCAGCACTCTATATACGGCCCTGTGTAGCTGCCACCTTTTGCTGGGCATTTAATGCATTCTTATTGGATCGAACCCCATTTCCCTTGGGGGAAGGTGTGTGTACGCGTGTCCTTTGGGACCAAAAATGACAGGTCTGCAGCCAACCTTATTAAATGGAGTCTGGACCTCAGTCTGTCAGCTCCAGGCTCCAGCTCTGTCTGGGGAATGAAAGAAGCTGTCTCCTAAGACATCAGAATATGGCTGAGAGCTTCAGAAATCAGAGTCCTTCTTCTAACCCAAAGCCCCAATATAGGTTTCAGGGATCTTTGCCCTTAGAGTCACCCCTACCTCCCCCCGCCAGGGGCTGTTCACTGAGTGCTCCCGAGAATAGAGCTTGATAAAAGCCATAAGGTGGAGCCCAGGCCACGACCTGGGGGAGATGTCCTCTCCTTCATCAGTGTGAGGCTCATGAAGGGTGCCAGGCAAGGCTCTTCCCCCCCCCCCCGCCCCCGCCATGGGGAAAGCTGGTTTGGCAGCAGGTGTCCTAGGCACTGCCTCCCAGTCTAGTCCAGTAAGGAATCTCTGGGCTATTCATGCACACCTGGAGTGCTGGCTTTGGAGGTAGAGGTCCAGGTTTTAAATCTTTGCTCTACTCTTCACGACTGTGTGACATTCAGCAAGTCCTCTAACCTCTCTGAGTTATAGTTTCAAGCACCTAGCTAGAAACACGTAGTAGGCACTTAAATGCTTGTTTATTAATTTCCTCCCCTCTAAAATTACAGAGCTGGTGTAGATGACCACCAAGGTCTCCTCCAACTCATAAGTCTATGAGTCCATGGCCTTGGAGCATCCTTAATTGGAGCCCTTTGTGACACGCATGTGTGCGTGTGTCTCTGTGTATGTGTATTTAAATATTTCCCAATTGCATGTAAAACAATTTTTAACAATCATTTAAATAATTTTTAGCTCCAAATTCTCTTCCTCCCCCTACCCACCTTGAGAGGCGAGTGATTTGATCTCGATTATATGAAGTCATGCAGAACATTTGGGGCTCTTTGAACTGTGTGTGGCTGGAGAGGCTGGGTGGATCCCCTTGGTCAGGCTTCTCAAGTACAGGAGTGGTATTCTGCCTCTTGCCCTGAGGGAGAAACTGAGTCCCAAAGAGAAGGAAAGTAACTTGCTTAAAGACACATGCCTAGCCTGTGAAAACCCTGGTCTCTTTATTGTCCCTCCATAGTGTTTCTTCTTGAGGCATATTTATTCAGTGCTGCCTGTACTCTCTGGCCCCTCCATGTGCTGAGCTGACCACGCCAGGCTGGAAGGGCTTTGGGGGTTGTCCCTGGACATGTGCAGAGCTTTCATATGAGGAGGAAGAAGGGAAAGAGGGAGAATCTTTGGCTGGGGTGCCCACAGCTTCTCCCACTCCAGGGCAGCAGAGAAGGGGAGGCATTGGGCTCCTGGTCCTCAGGGGGCATGGGTGGGCACGTTGTCTGTGTAGAAAAGCTCTTTGCCAGGGCATCCAAGTCCGTTTCTTTTTCTCCTTCTGTTGCAAAGGTTTTTCTGGCTCCACATCCAGGCTCCAGCAATCATCTACCATTCCTTCCTACGTTACACTCAGGAGGGGATTAAATGCGGATGGCTCAAAGGTAACCTCTGCTGGATGGCCCAGGCTTTCCGTGCTGTGGTTAGAAACTTGCTGGTGGCCCTGTCCAGGCTTCCCCCACCCGCCCCCCCTCCCCCGTCCGTCACCCCCCCAGCTCTAATCACGTTTCTTTTGGCAGAACCATCTTCTAAACCCTCTTTCCTGGGATCAGTTATCTAAGATGGGCCAGATAGGGTCCTCTCTGGAGGCAGGAAAAGTAACTTCTTAAGATCAGAAGATTGGTGGGTGAGCAGTGACAGAAACAAAGGTGGGAGAAAAAGAACAGCTAGAAGGCCTTTTAAAATTTAAAAATTTTTTTAAAAAAATCACAAAATCATACAACTAAAGCTGGAAGGAACCTCCAAGGCAATCTAGTTGACCTGCCATTTTTTATTTTTTATTTTATTTTTTTTACAGATGAAGAAACTAAGAAAGGTAAAGAAAGGTGCCCAAGGATACATAGGTAGTTAATTGATAGTCGGGAATCAAATCCAGGTCCACTGACAAAGTCAGTGTACTTCCCAATGCCTCCCTCTGCCTTCCCAGTGCTAAAATACCCCATCCTTCCAAGCACTTCCTGGGAGCCAAGACTACTCAGTCACTCAGGAGTAGGGATTAGAGTAGATGAGGTTCATTTGAACTTGGGGTAGGGAGTTGGGGGGAAGGGGCATGAAAGTTTCTGGATGGCCCTACTTGCCTGGCCCAGGCTGGAGGCCAGGTTGCCCAAGTCTGTGCTTCCCCAAAAGTACTGCAACATCTACATTTGGGCGAGGGGGGCAAGGCAGGACTTAGGATTTAATTGTTGTAGAGATCTCCAGATAAGAAGCCTTCCTCCACCAACACTGTTTATATTTTAATTCTTTACCTTTCTGTTGCCCAGAATACTTTGCCCCCTCCTTAGTTTCTCAGGCTTCCTTCAACACTCAGCTTAAATTTCACCTTCTGCAAGCCTTTCCTGTTCTCCCCAGCTGCTAATCTCTTCTTCTTTAAGATCACCTTCCTTTTGTCTTTAGTCATTTTCATGTTATCTGTCCCATTCAAAGCTAAGCACCTTGAAGGCAGGCACTGATTTTCTCTCCCTTTGTATCTCCAGTGTACAGTGCCTGGCACATAATAGCATTTAACAAAGCCTTTTTAAAAACTAATTCTCTTAAACCTTAATTTAACTAATTGTCTGTCTTAAAGAGTTTCCTGAGGCCCTGAGAGGTTACTGACTTTCCCAGGGTCCCACAGTAAGTGTGGATCTGCAGAATAGCTAACTCCTTCACCATCCTGCCTAGCTCTATGGTCTGTAAATGAAAGAACTTATGTAGAATGGCAAGGAGGCCCTTACCTGCCTATGTGGCTCAACCATATTCCTTTCCCATCTGACAAAGTCTGATTCCATTGTTCTTAACCTTTTTTTATTGTCAGTGTCTGGTGAAACCTATGAACCTCTTCTCAGAATAATGTTTTTAAATGTATAAAATCAAATACATAGCATTACAAAAGAAACCAATTAAACCAATTAAAATAGAGTTATCACAATGTAGACTTCAGGTTAAAAATCACTGTAAATTTAGTGGAAATCTCCCCAGGGCTGGGACTTATGAATTGTGGTGCTTCATCATCATCCGCACCAATATTTTGAGAGTCAGTTCAGTTAAGTCTTTTTTTAGTCAATTTTTAATTGTGTGTGACTCTCCATGACCCCATTTGGAGTTTTCTTGGCAAAGATACTGGAATGATTTGCCATTTCCTTCTCCGCATATTTTACAGATGAGGAAACTGAGGCAAACAGGGTTAAGTGCCTGGCCCAGGGTTACACAGCTAGTAAGTGGCTGGATTTAAACTCAGGAAGATGAGTTTTCCTGATTCCAAACCCATCTGAACTCAGGTCTTCCTGACTCCAGGCCTGGCACTCTGACCACTGCGCCACATAGCTGCCCTTGAAGATGATCAGTATAACTCGATGACACACCAGCAACAGGAGCAATTACTGGGATCCCAGGCTGTCTTGGCCAGGGCAAGGGGAGGGGCTGTAGCCTCACTATCCTCCACAGCATTGTGTTCAATTCTAGATGTTACATGCTTAGAAGGGTGGGTTGACAAGCCTAGTTACAGGGATAGTAAAGGAACTACAAACCATGTCATACATAGGAGGACCCATTGAAGGAACTGAGGTTGCCTAACCTGGAGGAGCGAAGATTTCAGGAGGCCATATTCACTGTCTTCCAAGATCTGAAAGCTTCCAAGATCTGGCAAATGATAGAGGGATTATATTTATGGCCTCAGAGGGCAAAATTAGAAGCCCTTTGGGTAGGTAGATTGCAGAGGCAGATTTTAGTTTGATTTAAGGGAAAATGTTGTAATTATTAAGAGTCAGAGGATGCCTAAGGATGCAGAGCTTGGAGTAAGATCTGTATTCAAATCCTGGCTCAGACACCGACTAGCTATGTGACCCTGGACGTGTCCCTTACCCTCTTTCAACTTCAGACGACTTCCCAGGACTTAACTCTGGAGTCATTGTCTAGTTGTATTCTGAGTTGGTAGGGAGGGTTTCCTCTTACTAAGGACATCACAGATCCTTTGCATATTTGAGAGTCCATCAATGGAAGCCTTTACACAGAGAGGCTGTCTGGACCAGCTGTTGAACATAGAAGTCCATAGGATCTCAGAGTTAGGGCAGCAAGGGACCTCAGAGTTCATCTCATTTTGTCCAGCCCCCTTATCTCATAGAGGAAGGAGCAGAGGGCCAGAGAAGTGCAGCAATTTCCTACTGGTAGAACCAGGATTCAAACCCAGGACAGCTGACTCCATAGCTCTTATTCTTCCTATTGCATCATGATGTAGAAGGTTCCCTACTTGGGAACAAATGGGACCAAACCATTCTCCACACAGCTGCTGAAATAAACTTCCTATAATGCAAATCTGACTGTGCCATTCTCCTGGCTTCCATGCCCTTCACAGCCTGGCTCAGCCATATTCCTCTCTTTCCCACGTTCCATATTACACCCAAAATGGCCTCCCTATTCCTTCCTAATCTCAGTCTCCCTCCTTGCTTTTGCCCAAGCTGTCCCCTATACCTAGGCATGCTCTTTCCTTTCCTCTGGTTCAAGGCTCAGCTCATGTACCAACACCTAGAGGAAAACTTTCCTTATTTCCTCTAGTATTAGTGTTTGCTTCATCCTCCTTCAATAATCATACATGTACTTGTTTTGTTGATGTGTTCTTTTCCCCCACTAGAATAGAAGCTCCATGAGGGCAAGGACTTTCCTTTAAAATTTTAGTTTGTATCCCCAGCACCTAACACAATGCTGGCTGCATTGGATTATATAACCTCTGAGGTGTCTCCCAGCCCTGAGATTATTCTCTGTGAAAGTGTTGAAGAGGCCGCAGTGGCAAGAAGTTCGGACTGGCAGTCTGAGTCCTTGTGTGTTTGGGCCCAGCCACTGAGATTGTGTGTTCTCCTTCCCAGAGACCCAAGAGTGCCTTGGAACGCCTGTATTCTGGAGACCACCTGAGGGGCAAGATGAGCGCTGAGGAGCAGCTGGAAAGGATGAAGCGTCACCAGAAGGCCCTCGTCCGGGAACGCAAGAGGACGCTGAGCCAAGGCGAGAAACAGAGCACGTCCTCATCCCACACCTTCAGCCGTCCCAGCCCTGGAGACCTCAGCTCAGTATGTTACTAGGAGGACTGGGCTGGTTGTTCTTCCCCCCCTTTGCACTTTAAGGCAGGGCTTCTGAACTCCGCCTGACCGAGCTGTTTGCTCCAGCAGGGCCAGTAATCCTAGTTAGGGTTGGTCTTCTCAAAATGGAGGCTGTGTTTGAGCAGGGCAAAGATAGTCAAAGGATGGAATGGGAAATGACACAGAGAGAGAGAGAGAGAGAGAGAGATTGAGCACCAGTGCCAGTCTCTTAGTTGATAGGAGATGTCTAGAGAGGCAGTCAGTCTAGAGTTCATTTCAACAATCCCCTGGAGAGGCCATTCTAGGAATTTTCTGCCAGCCTTTCAGAACTTTATGACTGATTTTGTGTGGTGGATGGAAGAGGGATTCCAGTGATTTGCTGGGGAAGGAGCATAATAAAGTAACTGTCCCTGGAAACCTCAAAGTGTGTGTCACAGGAGGTGCTATGGATGTGTGTTGGGGCTCTTTCAGTGAACTGTGGCTTCAGGCAGGATCCAAACAGTTCCTTCCAAAGCCAGGATGTGTTTGGGCTCAAGCAGAGAATGTGTGAGTTTTTGATGCTCTGGGTCGCTAACTGAAGCTGAGCTAACAAAGGGAGCATCCTAATTCCCAGGAGTCCAAATGGCACAGTAGTATTAGATGTCTGTCTGTCTGTCTCTTTCTCTTTCTCTGACTGTATCTCTCTGTTTCTCTGTCTCTCTCTCTGTGTCTCTGTCTCTCTCCCTCTCACACTCTCTCACTCTGTCTCTCTCATTCTCACTCTGTCTCTCTGTCTCTCTGTCTCTCTGTCTCTCTCTCTCTCTCTCTCTCTCTCTCTCTCTCTCTCTCTCTCTCTGTCTCTCCCCCAAATTTTAGTTCAGTTGTATGTTTTGTGTTTAATAATGTGTTTCCCTGGATGTTTAGCCCGATTCTTCCTTACCTAATTCATTGCACAAGTTTTCCTGCTTTTAGAGTTACCACTCATCATGCCTCTCATGTCGCCTATTTTGTTTACAGAAGCTTCTAATTTGTGTTGGACCTTTCGTAACTAGCCGACTCTGTTTTCACCAGGCTTTGTTGCATTAGCAGCTCTGCCTTAATAGCTTAGCTGAGCCTCCCACCCCAAGTGTGACTTGTCCTCCCTCTCCTTCAGTCCTTATCCAGCATCTTCTCCTCCCCACCCCAGTAATGCTGATTTGTGGTTCACCTGTCTCTAGTCTCTGCATTGCTGATCTGTTCCCTGCCAGGGAATACTAGTGGAGAGCTGGACAACACACATTTATCCGAGTGAAGTCCTTCACCCCGGAGAGCATAAATACGTTCACAATCTTTGCACATTCCAGTGATCTGTGCCACATCGAAGTATTTTTTTTTGTTCATTCTAGTTCATCTGATACACACGCAGTTTCTTAATGACACCTTTTGCTATTGTGTTGACAAGAATTAATGATTGGAGTGAATATTAAAACATGCCCCTCCCCACCTGTAGTCAAGCAGCCTGTTTATAGTATTAGTTTAGTGGCCAGAGAGGTGAGCTCCGGGAGCACTGACATGTACAGAGCTGCTGATGTCCACTGGCTCTCTCAGCCTCTGCGTGTGGGTTACTGACCAAATAAGATAACGTTGTCTTTTTTTTTTTGTTTTGGTTTTTGCAACCAGGTGTCTCAAAATGTAGAAAGAGTACAGATACAGAGTGACTTGAGTAGCTTCTTGTGGATTTTTTATTGTCGGGTTTTTATTTTGAAGAAACACATGTACGAGTCTCTGCATTGACACCAATAAAAATGTTGCTTGATGATAATGAGTTGATGTGTTTCTTACTAGACCGCACCGTAGAATAAAGTAGTCCTCTTCTTTAGAGTCAATCAAGCCTGGCTTAAACAAGTAGCTGTCACTCTTCCAAGACTGGAAGAAACTGTATGTCTTCTTTGTGGATCATTACATGATTTCTGTATCACAGGAGCTTCAACATCCTAACCATATCAGACATTCAGAATCATTCACCAAAGAGAGAGCGATGATCATTTTAACATCTAGTATGGAAAGCTTGTGCATGAATAGGTTGAAATTGGCTGATTTTCTCTTCATTATTACTGACATTGGCATTGTTGACAGATGTGCCCAGGACTCTTTGGGTATCTGAAAAGTGGGGTAGGAGGGGACGGGGGAAGGGAGAGGATGGACATCTGCTGCTGTCTAAGAGAAGAAAGGCATGGTAAGCCCTCTTCACAATTCATAATAACACGGTCAGCATTAATACTTTTTAGGACACAGGGGGATAGAAATTGGCCTTTGCTGCTCTGACCATAAAGCATTTTAGGGAGATTCACCTTTGTACAGAAAGAGGGTTATTAGAAGACTCACACTGAGCATAGCTTTCAAGGTACCCATGGTTTTGCCATTGAATTAAAAGTGGCCTCACTGATTCCACATGAACTCACTCCAATTTCAGAGTGACCCAGCTCCAAAGCTACCTTCGGGTTCTACTGTATGCTTCACCATCAGCTCCCTCATTAGCTGATCTTAATAGCTATTATATATGGAAAGAATTCCCTAATATCCTCATTCTTTCAAAAGGTCAGCGAGGGTCTTTGTTTTTCCTTATTTCCAAGTCCAACATATTGGTCTTTTAATTGAAAAAGGAGCCCATGGGCCTACATGGACTGGCAGTGTCATAGCATCATAAATTCAGAGCTAGAGAGGACCTTAGAGATTATCTAATTCCATTTCCTCATTTCGTAGATGACGAAGCTGAGATCCAAAGAAAGAGGAAGGATTTGTGAAGAGTTAGATGTGTAATAAGCAGCAGAACCAATTTTTGAGCCTATGTCCTTGGACTCCAGATCCATCACCGTTTTCCCCCATAACACTCTGACAATCCACATTTGTTAGCCTCACTGGCAGGCAATCCTCTAAGGGGTTTACACAGTGCAGCTGATTGGGAGATCTGGATCAGGCCCTGGCTGAGGGATGGAGAGTTGCCAGCTGGGCCCCCAGCTTGCCCTCATCCCAACAGAGGCCAGTGTCTGAGTCGGTGTCGTAGAGTGAACAGACATCCCTTAGGTCTAGCCGCGGCCTCCAGTTGTGTTTTGGAAATGTAGTTAATCCCAAGGTTCCAGATAGGCATCAGCTATTTAGTACTTAAGACGCTAAGCCTTGGGAAGCAGGCTGTTTGTTGAAAGGGTCAGAGATTTTTCATTTTCCTCTCAAGCTTTTCAATAATGACTCCCAGCAGCCTGGGTCCCCCCCCCAAAGGAAGGGCAAGTCTGAGTTGGCAGGGGGCAGTGACCACTTTTTAACCCTTTTGTGTCTGTTACCAGTGGAAGCGAGAACAGGACTTTGATTTACAATTACTTGAGAGAGCCATGCAAGGAGGGGAGAAAGACGAGGATGGCTGGCTGAAAGTACAGGCTACTCCCGTGACTGAGATGGACCTAGAGCCTCAAGACTATGACATAGACATCAGCAGAGAGGTAAGGTTGGCGGGGCTGTCACCTTGCTGATGGAAGCATCTTCTTCCATGGCCTTCTTCTCTAGGACTTTCTCAGGCTGGGTATGTTGAATGTTTCTTCTTGTAGGTCACAAGAAAACGCTTCCCAGATAATCCCACAAAGAAGGACCAAGTTAGGTTCCATGAATGAGCCTAGCATCTCAAAGCTGGCATCAGGACAGAAAATAGTATAGAAGGGGTGTCGGCTCAAGGCCTGTTAAAGAAATGTTATCCAATTGGGAGCTGGACGGGTCCCTTGAGTCAGGGGGACCAAGCTATGTGAGAGTCAGAGCTGAGGCAAAAGGAGGCCAGCTTGGAGCATCCAGCAAAGAGTCCGTTAAGTTCCTACTCTGCGCCAAGCAGTCTGCTAGACGCCAGGATGTGAGGACAAAGAATGACATAGACTTGGTCCTCATGGAGCTTACGGGGTACAGAAGAAGATGAGGATGACACAGGAGAGTTTGAAGAGGGAAGGGAGGAAATTCCAGGCACTGTGTAGTGCTTTACAAACACTATCTCTTTCAATCCTTGCAACAACTCAGGGAAGGGGACTACTGTGTGCCAGGCATTAACAATTATCCCATTTGGTCTTCACAACAATCCAAGGGAAAGGGAAGAAGCATTAACAGAGCACCTACTATGTGCTAAGCATTTTACAGATATTATAAAGTACTTTGCCAAAGTTTCAAGTACTATATAAATGTGAGTTATTAAATAATAATTAAATGATTCACTAATATTTATTAAATATTATTTAGTTATTGTGCAATGATATGTAATGATTACTAAATAGCATTTTATAAAAGTTATTAGGTGATAGATAGTTAAGAATGGCCGTTATTAAATATTTATAACAAGAGGGCCTGGTAGTCATGTCACCAGGCTTCCATATCCACCGTTGGTGACCCTCATGAGGTAGACTCCCTAGAGAGAATCGCTGCAACTTTGGTCTTGAGCCAAGACCTGTATTGGTTGGTCTTCCCTGCACATACACATACATTACCATCTTCTTCACAGAATTGGAGACGGGGTTAGGAGAGAAGCCCTCACTGACTAGATTTAGAGTCAAGAGAACCTGGGTTCAAATCCCACCTTTGACACTTACTAGCCGTGTGACCTCCACAGGTCACTTAGACTCTCTGATTCTCTTTTTCTTCTTCCGTGAAATAGAGGAAATATCCACTCCAAAGGATTTGCAGCTAGGTGACACAGTGAATAGAGTGCCAGGCCTGGAGACAGGAAGACTTATCTTCATGAGTTCACATCCAACCGTAGACACTTACTATCTGGGTGACCCTGGGCAAGTCACTTCACCCTGTTTGCCTCAGTTTTCTTATCTGTAAAATGAGCTGGAGAAGGAAATGACAAGCCACTCCAGTATCTCTACCAAGAAAATGCCAAATGGGGCCACAAAGAGTCAGATGGGACTGAACAATAAAGGACTATTTTGTTTAGATCAAATGCGTTATCGTAGGGAAAGAGGCCTGCAAACCTCCAAGTGCTCTATAAATGTGAGATATTATTATTATAATTATTGACCAGCTCACTGAGGTACCCAGAACAATACAGCAGTGTTTGGGGCAGACTCATTTCTATCCGGGCCCCACTGGCCCCAGGAGTTATCTGGGCCGATCCCCTAGCCACTGAGCCTTTCCTCTTGCTATTTGAGATAGTCAGGAGCTTGTATAGTTAAAGGGCCCCTTCTGGAAACAAACTCCCATATCCTATCCTGGCAGTCTGCTGTAGGGCCCAAATAATCCTGCCAGTCAGGAAGTCCTTCCTTATCTCTAACCTAAATCCCTGCTGCTGTAATGAAATCACGCTTCCTCTTCATCTGCCCTCCCTGTTGGAAACAGAGAAGAGTTTGTTAACTTTCTGCACCATGAGAGAGGTAACAATTATGAATCAAAGTCTTGAGTGTGTCCTTAAGTTGGTTTTAATTTGGTTTTTAAAATTTTGATCAGTCATGATCAAACTCACCCTTTGAGCATTAGGGAAAAAAACCTGCCTGCCTACCCTTTCTTGGCTACCTGCTCACCAGCATGAGGATGAGCTTCTCACACTGGGACTGCTGTTCCGAGTTTGGGCCACCATGGCTCAGCCCTTGGCTGGAAGGATTACCTCCAGTCTTGGGGAACCCAGGAAGCCATAGCTGTATGATCTGGGCCTCCACCCACCCCCAGTTCAAGAAATCCCTACCTTGGTCCCTGGTTTTCTTTTCCACGACCTACCTGTCAATATTTCAGCCTGTGTCTTAGGACTTTGAAACTACCAATCTCAACAAAAACAATTACAATGATGATGGTAACAGCCGACATTTTTACAAGGCACTTCATGTCCATTACTTCATTTAATCCTCAAAGAGTTCTGAATAAGAGGATCTGGGTTCATATCCAGGCTTTGCCGCTCAGTATTGGCAAGTGGTTTCCCAGCTCTGGAAAGTGACGATTTCCAGCTCTAAATGTGGTCGTATGAATATCCCTGTGAGGTGGATCCTTCTCACCATTTTACCAGTGAGGAGATAATGACTCAGAGTGGCTTAATAAGTTGCCTGTGGGGTACATACTGTAGCTAATTAATATCAGAGCTAGGATTCAAACCCAAGGCTCTGCTGACCATCTTTCCTCTTCCATAGTGTCCGTCTTTGCTGCTTGAAGAAATCTCCCTTTCCATACCCTGGCCACACCTCACTTTCTAATCTGCTCATACCTCTTCTGCTGCCCACTGGCCACCCGGGTCCCCTGCTCCTCTCCCTCTTTCTTTTCTCCCTCTGCCAGCACACAGTCAAGCCCTGATTGAGGGAGTTTTCCACCACAGGGAATTCCCTATACCTGTGCAATCACAGGTCTGGTCCTTATAGCTGCCCTGTCCCAACAGGGTGTGTAAGGGATCATGACTAAAAAAATGTATTGAGTGTGGGCTTTAGCAAATTATCTGAGGATAATTTCCTAGTCTAGAACTTTCCTGAACTGACTTCCTTCCTTTTCCCCTTTCTCTCTCTGCCACTCCTCCTGCCATTGTCCCTCAGCCCTCAGATGGGCAATGCCCAACCTCTCAGGCAGATCTCAAAGGACCCACCAAGTAGGACTGACCAGTGAACTAAGAAGCATCCATTAAGCACTTACTACCAGATATCAGTCATTGTGTTAACCCTGAGAGAAAAAAGCAGGGCAAAAACTTGCTTCTGTCCTCTAGGAGCTTACAGTCTAATGAAGGAGACATTTGGTGTGCAAATATCAGTACGTAGTAGCTATGGTGTTAATGAATGGATGGTAACCAGAGAAGGGAAGGCAGTGGGGGACAGGTACCCAGCTTTAGAGTTTTTCTCTTCCTTCTGTTTGTCTAGCTGTCCAAGCCAGATAAGGTGTCCATTCCTGAACGCTATGTGGACTTGGAGCCTGAGGAGCCGCTCAGCATGGAAGAGTTAGAGGCAAGGTTCCGCAAAGCCGAGAAGATCCGCAACCTCCTCACCCGCTCAAGGTGAGCATCTCATCCTGCGTCCCCTCATCCTCATGCCCAGTGTCATCCACATATTGATAATGTATCAGGTCAGGCAAGAGTGGGAGTACCTTATACTCGGGCTGCATGCCCATTTCTGCATATTGTCCCAACATAGAGAATGGCAGCCTTGACGCCACAGGTTCCCTCCCCCTTGATATTCCTCCACTGCCTCAGTGGACTTGTTGAGGTGTCCTTGGGTCCCTTGAGGCTCTTCCTACAGAAGACCCATATGGGCAGCTCCTCCTAAAGTGGAGAGTTATTGGCTCAGTTAATGGCTACCCCCCTGTGCTGCCAACCAAGGACCGCTACCTGATTTCGGAGAGGTTGACCTCTAAGGCAGGAGTTATTTTGTCCAAAAAAATTCATGAAATCAAAGATTATGTTTGGAGAGACTAGGTGAATAATAATAATAATAAGCAGCAGCAGCTGGTAATATATTGACTTTGAGGTTTGCAGAGCACTTTATTTACATAATCTCATTCAATCTTCCTAGCACCCCTGGTAACCTGCTGTGATTACCCCCATTTTACAGATGGGTAAACTAAGATTCAAGAGAGTTTAAGTGACTTGCCTAGGGTCACACAGTTAATGGCAGAGATAGGATTTTAACTCGAATCTCCATGACTCCAAGCCCAGCCAAAACCTTCTATACCATCTTGGCCTCCGCTTATGTCACTGGAGGGAATACCTACAACAGTGAAGTCCTAGTTGTTTTGAAGTGTCATCATTTCTCTCTCTGACATCGAGTTGAAATGACCTGCTTAGTCCTGCAAGAATTCAGAGACAAGGCTCAGATGATAACTGCTGATAAATAATAGTTTGTATACATTTTGTATACAAAGGTTGTATACAAGGTTTGTATGCATTATTTCGTTTTATCCTCACACAAGGGGGACTTATGCCATAGCCGATAGAGAATTGGTCTCAGAACTGAGAAGATCCAGATTTGAGTGCTGCCTCTATTTCACGTTGGCTACATGACCCTGGGCAAGTTATTTATCTTCTCAATGCTCTAGGCAACTCTCTAAGACTTTAGATTTCAGAGAAGTAGCTGACCTGCATTTGTAGAAAGTGTTTCCTCACCTGGGAATTAGGTCTACCAGTCCAGCCCTTGCCACTTTACCCAAGCCTCACAGCAGCCATGTGAGGTAGATACTATTAATATTTCCATTTTATAGATGAGGACACTGAGTCTTAAGTGACTTGCCAGATGGTAATATGATAGAATAGAAAGTGAACTAGCTCTAAAGGCAGAAGACCTGGGTTCAAATGTGACCTCTAACACTAGCCATGTTACCACTCTTCCACGCTACTCTGGATTGTACTGGTGATCTTTGGATTCCCATATACATTGAACATGTTTTTGGAGGAGAGATAAGTGTGGCAGGTGGGGGATGCAGAATAGGAAGCTAGTCGCCTCACTGCCCTGCCCATTCCCTGGAAGGATCTGGGTATGGGCAGAGGGGGCTGTTCTTGCTCCTGCAAGGGAGCCGTCATCAAGCTGCTCTCTGCTAGGGGGGTGACCAGCTTCCTTTCTTTCTTGGCTTCCAGCATGCACAACCTGCAGCCTCTGACCACCCAGGACAAACACCACTCGGCCGACCTTGACTCCCAGCTCCAGGAACAAGAACGCATCTTCCACATCTCACACACCCTGGCCTCTGAAGCCTCTCAGCGTAGCAAGCAGGTGGCAGGTAAGCCTCGCCATTTCCTGTCCCAAGGGACCACTTGTGGCCAGGCCCCTTCCTGAGTGTTGGGAACCAGCCAACATCCTTTCTCACATGTCACCACCACTCATGCTGTATCCAGGGCACCCTCTCTTGGAAGCAGTGAGCCCCTGGCTGGGACACGCTCCCCCAGGGACGTGAGGATCATGCCAAGAGAGGATTAATTTCTTTACAAGAGGCAAGAAGACACTGTCCTAGGTCAGACTTTCGGTCCCGAGGAGAAAGAAGTAATCAAGTGACCTGCCTGCCAATCTCAAGTATTGGGTGGCATGGGGTTGTTTTGCAGGGAGAGTTGGGGGCGGGGAGAATGGCAGCATTTTTCATCCTCTTACCCACGTCATCAGCATGTCAGCTTTGCTCTCAAAAGGAAGATTTAAAATTTAGTTCTGTCTCTGGGGCCATCAGGGTGAGCTATGGGATTTTGCACTTATGACGAATGAACCAGAGAGACAGTTTTCTGAGACTCTTTGTTGGGGCTAAGTAGGAAGAGAGGGGTCAAGCTAGCCCTTCCTGGGGCCCAGCAGATGGGCTGGCTGCCCATCTGTCCTGATCCTTATTGTCTGATTTAGGCCATAACTCCTTGACCTAACTGAATGCCTGTCCATTCATAATGTCCCAAGCTAGACAACTCTTTACTGTCCACTAAAGCTGAGTTTTTCTAGCTTCCTCTCTACAGTGGTGGCCAAAGCAAGCTTTTGGACTGACTATGTAGACCGAAGCTATCAAACATGCTGCAACATTGTGGCCAGCAGCACTCCTGAGGCTGATACCAGATTAAAATGGAATTGGGAAATATTTTACAAAATAGATAAAAATACAACAGAACATATATGATGTTAATATGTGGCTTTCTAAGCCAGTATGGCCCATAGGGATCCTTAGATATGGTCTAGTGATGCTTTCTATTTGAGTGTGACACCACATATATGGATGACCCTTGTCCTCCCCCAACACACTCATGAGAAAGAGTGGGAAATTATTTCAGGAGTAACATCGATTTTTTCCACTGTTGTGAACACTGTTCAGCTCCCCAAATACTATTTGGCCAGAAATGAGGCTTCTCTCTTCATGGGAGCCGTATTGCTGTCAAGCTGGGCATTTGGGGGAAGGGTAGCATCCAGGGAGTAACAAGGGCTCCCACACCTGCCTATGCTTCCTGAGGAGCAGAGCCTTGAAGGAGATTTTATGCTCTGGAACATCTGAGTCATTTAGCATTGGGCACCCCTGTCCCCAGGACCAAAGTCCCAGCAGGCACTGCTGTCATCCAGCATTTCAGCCATCATGGCCTAGAGTGGACCTTGACAATTAAAGGAAAGACTCCCTTAATAATTACTGGGATCCTCATAATGGGTTTCTTGGAAAGCCAGTGTAGACATCCTCCAGACTGATAAGAGGCTGAAGAGACCCTGCACATTCCTGGAGACTTGTGTTCTGGGCCCCAGGAGAGTGTGGTGATGGGCAGAGAGGCCAGAGCGTGTAATCCTAGAGTCTCCAAATTGGAAGGCACTTTAAAATATATCTGTGCCAGTCTCTGGGAACCCCCTTGAATCTGGAATACAGTCTCTGGGAGCCCCCTTGAACTGTCCTTGAATCTTCCAACTAGATCTGGCCTTCCCCTAAGGCCATAATCCTTACATTATCATTAGGCCCAAATCTCTACCTAGCCTTGCCCTTTATTGTCCAGCTACTTCCCACCCTTGATACTATCAATATCCATGCCTTCAGCTACTTCCCATCCTTAATTCTGTTCTCTTGGTTCCTGGACTCTGACCTCACCTGGTCCTCCTTAGACTCCTCCTCTAAAGCCCTCCTCTAGTCACCCCGAACCACCCCTCAATCCCTCCTACTATCTTTGTGTATATAATCTCCATCTTGCCTCCATGAAGGTGCTCAGATTCAATCTAGCTCTGGCCCGCTTATGAAAACAAGCGTCACAAAGGGTGGGATTTCTTAAGACAACCCATTATGGTGAATCCCTAATAAACTTTGTCTTTTCCCTTGGAAAAAATATATATATATATATATCTATATAGAGATATATATATATATAGATAGATATAGATATAGATATAGATATAGATATAGATATATATCTGTACCAATCCCCTTATGAGCAGAAATCCCTTCTAGGAGATTTCTACCAATTATGTGGAACTCACTAACTCCCACGTCTACCCATTGGAATTTCAAACAGTTTTAATTGTTAAGACGTTTTCTGGTTCTGCATCATTTTGATCTGATGCTCCTTGGTTTGCCCTTTGAAGCCAAGGACAACCAGGTTAATCCCTCTTCCCAGAGCTACCCTTCAGATATCAGAAGACAGTGATCACTGAACCATCTTCTTCCCTTCACATCTTTTCTCTAGGTCAGTGATTGTCAAAGTGTGGTCCGGGAGGACCCCAGAAACCACTTCCAGGGGTCTGTGAAGTCAAAACTCTTTTCAAAATGATTCTAAGATGTTTTAATTTCTAAGATGGTAAACAACAATAGATACAACCAATGTCGACAAAAGATCTTTGCAGGGAAGGGGAAGGGATTTCTAAAAAATGTTGAAGAGGGTAAAGAGATTCTGAGACCCAGAAGTCTGAGAACCACTGCTCTAGACCAAACAAACATAGTTTGTCCCGTGGATCCTGGCATAGAATCTAGTCTTTTCAGTGGCCTAATTGCCTTCCTCTGGTCATGCTCCAGTTTGTCAGTGTTCACCCTAAATTAAGCAAATATAATATTCAAGGTGTGATCCAATGATAGAAGCAGAAAGACAGCCACCTCCCTAGTTCTGAACCCCCCACTTCTCTTAGTGCAATGCAAGGTTCCATTAGTTTTTTTGGTGAGGGTTTTGGTTTTTTTTGAGCTTCCAAAGCACACAGCTGACCCATATTGGGTTTTGGGTCCACTAAATCCCCCTGATCTTTTCATACGAACTTCATTATCCATAGTTGGATAGTTTTTTGGTTTTTCTTTTTTTTTTTTGGAACTCAAGACTTTCCATTTATTCTTATTAAATTTCATTCTATTAGATTTATTCTAATTCCTCTAGAATATTGTGTTAAGGATCCCAATTAGTTATCCTTCCTCAATTCAATACAGTTCAGCATAGGGACTGCTATATGCAAGGCACAAGGTTTGGTGTTGGGAGATGACAAAGACACATATGAACAAGGAGTCTACCTTCTATTGGGACACTGGTGCAATCTGCAAATTTGACAGCCACCGCCATTACTTCCTGGATCTAAGTCACAGGCACAAATGTTGAGCACCTGGATTCAGGCCTGTGTCCTCTGAAGTGACTGTTCTCTGTCACAGTGCAAACCTCTTCCCAGCTAGGACCTTCCAGAGGACCAGGGTATCTGAGATCATGCAGGTCTCAATTTGAGTCCAAAGTCTTTAATAGGAGGGAAATTCAGACTAGAGAGAGAGAGCTTTGCAGAGCCTAAGATCCCAGTAGATGTAGGTGGGGTGGGGAGGAGTTTGGCTGCTGAATCTTTGAGCTTTTGATCCACTCAAACCTCTAGATTTTTCCATAGGAACCCAATGGACTTGTATAGTCAATTTTTTTGGAACCCAAATGTATGACTTTACATTTATTCCTATTAGATTTCATTTTTATCAGAGTTGGCCAAAATTACTCCGGTTTCTCATCACCCTAGGCCAGGGGCCGTGCCTTTGCCAGCCTTGAGGTTTCAGCCCAGGACTGCCTCCATCTAATGTGTTTCTCCCAACACATACTCGCACACCACCGTCTCTGTCTCTTCTCAGCTTCTATATTGAACAGCTAGTAGTCTGAGGTGGGCTCGGAAGCTGAGCTAGGGGGCTAATTACAAGGAATACTGGGGTGCTGGCTTCTTCATGGGAATTCCTTTACTGATGGGATTTCTCGCATCCTCTCTGGCCTGTACTTTGCTCTCACTCTGAATACTTGCTACACGTTTAATTTTAAAGCCTGGTATTTGCCTGCTCGGACTCGGGCTAGCATGTAGCAGAGCAGAATCTCCGCATCAGAGAACAGAGATGTTCTGATGTCTTTCCTGCATGTGGTCTGCTGCCTCTGTCTTTTGCCACCTTCAGAGGACCCTCCAGGTGGGGTCAGCCTGGGAGATGACCACCTGGCTCACTACTCCTCCCCACCACCCCCTTAATGCCCTGGGGTTTGGCCTCGGTGAGGTCACCTGCCCTGCCCCCTCCCACGCCAGGTGTTTGGGGTGTCCGGCTGATTGTTGGGGACTTATGTTGACAGTTTGTATCGATCCTATGTCTAACACGCTGCTTAATTCCTGTGTGATTCTGTCTAGCTCAACAGTCGGCCTTGCTGTCCAAGGGCCTCCCCTCACCTTCTGTACCACAGCCCCCTTTAAGCAATGGATTTCACTACACGTTTGTCTAAGCATCTTCCAAGTAAGCACTAATGATTGTGTCCGCTTGGCGTGCCTGGCTTGCTCTCTGTGGTGCTTCCTTGCCCTGCGGTGTGGAGCATGTCTCCTTCTAGATGCTTCTCCTTGAAGTAGTGATCGGGGGCCACTCTCCTCTCCCAATGAGATCGACTTATTTCTGTCAACTTTGTCTAAACCATAGCTGGGAGAGAAAGTTTTAGTTCAATTTAGGCACCTCTCCTTCCTAGCAGTGTGTTTGGGTGAGTCCCTTAAACTTGCCAAGCTTTAGTTAAAAAACAGATGCACACACACAACACAACACAACACAATACACACACACACACCCCAACAACAACAACACAACAAAGACACACAACAGGAAAAAAATAGGAGACGATCATCCCAGCCTTGGCAACCCCACAGGGTTGTTGTCATGGAGATCAAATGAGCCACTAGCAGAGAAAAACACTTTGAAAACTAGGAGGGAAAACATCCCTCCATCCTCTGGGATCAAGATTCGTCACAGAATCTCCTAGTTCAAAGGGAATTGGGTGACTTTGTCCAGCCTTTTCCATGCCTGAAAAGGAATTGCAATAAACTCAACCAGGTGCTATCTAAATGGGAAAGGCTATTAGTATCTTATTGTATGATGCAATCAGATATCTGTGAACTGGTTCCTTACCACCTGGAAAACTCAAGAAACTCTCGTTTCATCTATTCCCCAATAACCCAGTTCAATTTGATAAGCAGATGCCTCAGGCGAACAGGTCGAACAGCCAGCTTGGATTGTTTAGAGAATGGCTCTTTGTTGTTCCTGGTGTTTGGTGGGGAAGGAAATGTTAGATGTCTTTCCCATGAGTCAGTTTATTCCTAGAAGACTAGTAATAAAAGGCAACACTGGTGGGTATCTAATTTTCTTCTCTCATCGTATGGAGAAAGAACTGAGAGATGAGGTGATACTTAAGGTCACACAGATTGTTCACGGCCCAACCAAGGCTACACCCCACTTCCTTTACTTGCAGATTTAGATTCTCGGAGCTGAAAAGGATATTTGAGATTGTCCATACCCATTTTGCAGATGAGCAAACTGAGGCATGGGGGGGGCAGTTAAGAGACTGGCCCAAGATCACACGGATGGTTAGTGGCAGTGGGCTAGCAGCACCCAGGAGGCCTCATGCAGCCCCTGCTTGTGCGCCCATCACGTCAGCCCTGCACTTGACTGAGTGTGTGTGTGCGTGCACGTGTATACACGTGCGTGCACGCACGTTCACAGAATGCTTCTTGCCCTGCTCGTGTGCCCTGTTTCTTCAGTATTCAGGCAGATGGCACTGACTGCTGTTCAGCTCCTGACTATACTCTGTTTTACTTTGTGCCAGCCCAAGCAGTGAGTGACCAGTGACCTATGTCCCGAAGAGAGGCCTGGAGCTGAGAGCCCATGGAGCCAACACCCTGGGAGAAGATCACTTGCTTTCCCCAAAGGAAATTCCAAGAGCCTAGAGAAGGGTTTTCTGAAGGGAGAAGGGGGGAAGGGACACCCTCACCCTCCCAAGCATCCTGTGAAAGAATTACTGTAGGCTAGTTACACACACACACACACACACACACACACACACACACACACACACACCACTTTTGTTTTAGTTCTGACTTTTATATATGTATAAAAAGGCACTTTTAATACATACTGTAAAATACTGACACTGTATTTTAGAAAAAATATATTTTTTAACAATCTCAAGGGCTGAGTGGATGGAAAGGCATTTATGCAGATGTGGCAGGGTTAGGGGGGCCACACATACAGGTCCAGGTACACATTTGGAGGGCAGTAGATTGTGTCAGGAGAAGGAGAGAGGCAAGAAACTGGAATCACAAATCATCATGGACACTTGAAAAGTACATTGTGCTTGAGATTAACCTGGGTGAGAATTTAAATGGAGAATGCCTTCCTGGGAGCTGGAGCCCAAAGACCGCAAGGATTCTGCCGGGAGGAGAAAGTTGACGATCCCTCCTCCTGTTTCACCGGACACACGGATCGGCACCTGCCTTGAATGTCACTTATGCTTAGCCAGTATTGTCAGCAGAAGCCCTAGACTCCAGCCGCCCTTTGGTCAGAGGTGTGCAGAGGCTGGCTTCTGACCAGCAAGGCATCCTTTGGCAATGTATACACTTGCAGTATATGTACCTTTAGAAGGAATTGGGTCTTCTACCAGAATTTTTTTTTTAAATTCACTTTTAAGAAATGAATGAATAAAATTTGGAAATATGGCAGAGAGAGAGAGAGAGAGAGAGAGAGAGAGAGAGAGAGAGAGAGAAAGTGATTTAAGTCGTATAGTAAGCAATAACTGAACCGAAGGGGATACTTGACCAACACGTCTTGATTTTCTCTTCAATTGTATGCAAGACATGGCCTACTGGAGTGTCAAGTGAGTCCAGAAGGGCTTTTGATGTCGTGCCAGTGGCCTTGTGGTTCCAGGGGCCTCAACCTTCACTCTGAGGTCTGCTTCACAAGCCTCTCCTTGTCAGGTGGTTGTCTTGGGCCATTTTGTGGGAGGAAAACATTTCTACAGAAATGAAAGTCAGTGACACGACAGGACTTAGGGTTAAGCAGCCAGCCGAAGGGGCAGGTCACCAAGATGTTTGCAGTGTTTTCCAAGACTGTTAATGTGCTCCAGTTATGTTTTCCTGCATTGAAAAAAAAAAGTTATTTAAAAAAAAACTAGTGAGTGGAACTAAAAGTCGCTGATTAATATAAAAATTCCTATTTTTTTTTGACTCTATTCGAAAAAAAAAATGATTCTTGAAGCTATTTAGAAGACACAGTCTATTTTTAACTCACTCCGGTTACTGCCAGTGTCAACTTCATAACACTTGCCAAAATGAAATGGTTTTATTTTTGCCTTTATAAAAAATTTTGTTGGAAAAAAAGGAAATGAATATTTTGCAAGAAAAAGTTAATTTAAATAAAGTATAATGGCTTGAAAAAAAAGGTATGTACAGATTAAAATATTAACCAGACACATTTCCTGGCTCTTTCTGGGAATCCTGGTAAATGGCTGTTAATGGATTTTTCCACATATTTTGAAATCTGCTCTGGCAGCCCTGTGTTGTGCGGGTTTCCCATATGCTTTAACTCAGCCTTACAGAGAGCACCCCTCACTCTTAGCAATTTCTTGATATTTGGTTTAATGAGAAATTAGTGGGAGAGAGCTAGGAAAAACACATACGTTTCCAGGGTCCAGCTGGTCATTCTGCAGCTGCTGGGCCACTCTGAGGACAGGCTCTTCTTAGCTAGGCAGAAAACAAGGAGCAGCAGGTCTCACTCCAGACCTGATCTGGAGGCCCATTTCAGGGATGCAGATCCCAAGGCTCACAACACTGAATAGTGGAAGTCATGTTAAACGGCTTTAGCTTGGGACTTAGGCCCCAACAAAAGAAAACAAAAATCCCATTTGATCTCAAGTGATGTCCTTTTAAAAAAAAAAAAATTGCATTCCCCAAATGCTTCAGTCACAGAGTATCATTAAATGTTAAAGAAAGATCTTTCCCGAGATGAACACCAATGCTTCAAAGTGACTTTCTAACTATTTAAGGCAGGGAAATTAGATTCCAAGGTGTTTAATAAATTCAGGACGCTGCTCTCTTAGGCTTCCAAGCTAAGACTGGAAAAAAAAAATAGAAGCCCGGCTTCCAGTCGCTCTTGGTGATGTCTCTCTGTAACCATGATTCAAAGCAAGTTTTAAAGAAGAAACTCAGGAGATGGATGACCTTAAAAAATAAAAACCACACCCCAGACCACACTTTTCATAGTCACTGTTGGTATTTCTAAGGTTCTTGAGCCCTCTGCTGGCAACTCATCAGATACAAACCTAAGGCATGTGTCTGTCTCTGCCCTTCTTTCTTCTTTCTTTCTCCCTACTCTCTTTGTCTTCTCTTCTCCCTCTCCCTTTCTTCCTCTTCACTGCCCCTATCTCTTCCCCTTATCCCCCTCACTCTCTCCCTTTCCCTTCTCTTTCTCCCTCCACTCTTTCCTTTTTTCCCTTTCCCTCTCTCCCCTCTGCTTCCTCTTTTCCTTCTCTCTTCCCTTTCTCTCTTCCTCTCTTTTCTTTCCTTTCTCTTGCCTTTTTCCCATATCCCCTCTTTTCTCTCTACTTCCTCTCTCCCCTTTTTCTCCCCCTGCTCTTCCCCTTTTTCCTTCTCTTTCCCTCTTCTCCCTCCTCTACCATTCTCTCACCTTCCCTCTCTTTTCCCCCTTCTCCTCCTTTTGCCCTCCCTTCTCTTTCTTTCTCTCCTTATTCCTTGCTCGACTGAGTTTTTCTTTAATTTTCCAAGTTGGCTGTTGGCATCCTCTAAGCACAGCACACTTAGGGAGAAAATGATCCCTATACTCAATGTGGATTACTGTGCTCACTTTAGCCAGTTTACAGGCTCTGCCCCATGGAATGTGTATGTATGCGTGAGTCTATACCTATGTATTTTTAGGTGTGTGTATGTATAATTTTAGGGTGACCCTAAAGATTCTCTTTGGGCCAACGGCCATTATCAATGGTTGGCCATTAGCAAATACATTCTTGTTTACAACTCTTAGGAAAGCTAATTAATTATTTGTTAATTTAAGCATGATTATATCTTCCTAACCACTGTCATTCTATGAAAAATCCAGATGAGAATGGGTCTTTGGCAAGAAAATGAAAGACTGGCAACTCATGCCTACTGGGAAAATCAGGGGCGCTGCCTCGTAACAATTAGTGGAAACTATAGTCAACCGAAAGAAAGCTCAGGTAAAACGAGCAATTGCAACTGATGACAGCTGTGAAAGTATGGCTCCAGTCAATGAGTCAATAGTCACTGCCTGTGTGATGGTAGGAGCCCAGATCTGGAATGACAGTAAGTAGCTGATTTCATTAGTAACCAGAAGTAAAGACCTCAAATGAAAAATTAATAGCTTTGCCTAATCTTCTACCCTACTCTATTGAAACACAGAGTTCCCTGTACCCATAATAGACATTCATTATCAAATGTTGAGGTTAGATTACACACGTATTCCATATGTCACTTGCTTTCTGTAATAATCTTACTTCTATTTGCTGTCTCGTCAGGCAGTGAGTTACCAGATGTTAGTTCACCTCCTAAGGCTGCCTGGCTTTGGAGCCTATTTGTTGGGCTTCTCAGGGGTTCCAGACTCCTCCTTCCTAGTTGTTGCATTGAGTTTTGCTGAGCTAATGAGGCCTCGGGCTAACAGTCCCAGCACCGCCCCCGCCTTGCCCTGGTCATCTGAGGAGTAGGGTCCAGTCCCCTGGCTTAGCCAAGAAGGAACAGTAAAAAAGCGACCTGTGTCGGGTCTCTCTCCCCTGGCGGTCATGATAACTCACCAAGCCCCTGTAACTTGCCAGGCTTGGATTTTTCCACCCTCTGAGGGAGGATTCACTGTTCCCTCCTGGGTTTCTGATGAGTAAAGGTTATTCTTCTAATGCTCACACCAAATTTTCCTAAGACTTGGAAGTCGAATACTCTGGTCCCTCTGCTTCTGATTAACGTCTAATGTCGCGAGTGTGTGAAAGAATTTGCCTGTGTGAGTTGTTCATGGTTATAAAAAGAACAAAGCCACGTACAGGAAAGAGACATGAAAAATGGCAATATCCTTTCCACCTGGTAAACATCGCCATTGGTTAGCTGGCACGACTCAAAAGGCTAACATCCTCATTGCTCTCCTTGCAAAAGAAACCTTTCTTCAGAGGGGTGCGGTACAAAGGAAAAATACAAAATGCACGTACATCACAGTCCCCGGAATTCTGTTTGAACACGCGTATTGATTGGCGCTGACCCCTTTACATTTTTTTCCTATTATTTGAAAAGGTTCATCTAAGTGTAGTGAATTGAACTGGTGGGTCTGAACTTTCCATGAAAACTTCTTGAGGTATTTCTTTAGTTCAAAGCTTTGGAATTTTAAAGGGCATTTTTAATATAAGCCTGCTGAGGTATGCACTGCCACTTTGGATGCTAAACTCCTCGTAAACCTGGAAAGACAGAGCCCAGCAGCAGGTTGGACTGAAAAGACAGTGGTCAGCTAGAGAGTGGCTAATCATCCCCCAGACCAAATACTAACACAAAGGGAAGTCCTCAGTACTGGGCAGAAGCTGAAAATGTGCAGCTCACGGAGCCTACAAATACACACCACCCAGGAGCGTATGACTTGGCATCTCAGCGTAAAGGCATATCTTTCTCTAGTCCTAAGGCATGGACCTACCCACTCACCACAGATTCTTGCCTCCAAGATTTGGGAGAGGAGTCATATGGTGAGGGAAACAGAACCTCCCTCCCTGACCACTTCCTACCCACCTTTTCCACCAGGAGAAAAGTGTCTTTTAAAAAAAGTTTTAATAGAATATGAATATGAGGGCAAGGACCTTCAGAGGGCACTCAGTCCAATCCTCAGCAGGAAGTCCCTCCTCAAGGGCTCACCTCACCTTCATTGGAAAATCCTCTGTGACTTGGAGCTCACAACCTCTCACCCCATCTTTGGATGTCTCTAATCATTAGGAAATGTTTTCCTTACTTTAAGCTGATCTGCTTTCTTGTAATTTTCAACAAATGTTTGCTTCTACTTTTAAAATTGAAATTTTTTCTACTATCAAGCATTCATTTATTTATTTTTTTATCTTTGATCTCTCCCTTCCCTCAGCTGGGGGAGAGTGGGGGGGGGAAACCCTTGAGGCAAATGAGCATGGTAAAGCAAAACAGATTCCTGCGTTGGCCGTGTCTTAAAACGTGTGCCTCATGTAGCCCACCATCTCTTTGTCGTGAAATGGCTGGCATCCTCCATCACCAATCCTCCACGATCATTGCATTTTTCAGAGTTTTTTGAAGCCTTTCAAAAGTGTTAGTTTTTGCAAAGAGGATGTTATTGCATAGATTGTTCTGTAACGGTTGTGCTCATGCGGTGCCTGTTTGTACAAAACAACTTTTCCATCATTTCTTACAGCCCATAATAGCGAAGGCAAGGGAATAGGAATTTCTGCAGTACCTACTATGGGCCAGGAACTGTGTGAAGCACTTTATACATATAATCTCATTCAATCCTCATGACAGTGCTGCAAGGTTGCTGCTGTTATTATCCACGCTTTATATCTGAGGAAACTGAAGCAAACATAGGCCGAAGTAGTTTGTCCAGAGTCACACAGCTAATAAGGGTCTGAGGCTGGATTTGAACTCAGTCCTTCCTGACTCCAGTTCCAGCACCACTGTCTGTTTCAATACTGTTCCATTACATTTATATGCCATCCTTTATTCAGCCCTTTGTCAACTGACAGACACCTCCTTAATTTCTAGTACTTTGTTATTATAAAAAAAAAAAAAAAGGTTTTTTGGGCATTTGAGTCCTGTTCCTCTTTCTTTGCTCCTGCTTTTAAAATGAATAATTAGGAATTCTTTCCCTGTGGACTTTACTCCTGAGAACAGGTGGGCCTTGCTAGGACTCCCATCTACTGAAATCCATACTTCAGGCTGCCTTACGAATGAACAGCATACCTTCTTTACTTTGTCCCCTAACCTATGGGAAGCCAGGAATGCTGCTGCTCTAGGTGACAGAAACCCCACTCAGCGACCCCATCCCACAGCTAGATCGAGCATCAGTGCATCTGCTCACCTCAGGGTACCCTGGAAGGCTTTGGAGTTTTTTTCCCCCAAATGTCTACGACCTTGTGAGGAAAGGCCTTTGTCCTCACCTCTGTTCTCCCTGAAATCTCCAGCTTCCTGGCTGCTCATTTCATCCTGTCCTTGTAGGATCTCTGTGGGAAGGCAGTGAGTGAGTGACCTTCAGAATGGGCCCTGGTTTACGGGCACAGGGAAGCAGTGGGCTGAAGGAGAAGAGAAAGCTTGATTACTTTGACTTTTTGCAAACCCCCACTGAAATGCATGCGTGCCAGATCTGTAGTATTCTCCTCACCTGCCTGTCTAGTGACCCTGTTTAAAAAAAACCGGGAATGAACTTAATCTGGCTCTTGACAAAGCAGTGCCACGATCATCACCTTATATGTGCTGACAAACAAGCAGCCCGGGACTATGGTAGGTATGCTGAAATTGAAGCCTCAGAACCTGAGTTTGAATCTCACCTCTGCCGATCATTAGCTACATGGCCTTTGTCAAGTTCCTTAACCTCTCTGGGTCTTAACTTCTTCAATTATAAAAAAAAGGGGAGGGGGGCTCTATGGTCCATTTCAGCTCTAAATCTACAATCCCTTTAAAGTCATGCTGGGTTTAGCAGCTAGTGTGTCCACTGTGCTGGAAATGGAGTCAGAAAGCCCTGAGTTCAAATCCAACCTTGGATACTTTCTAGCTAGGTGACCCTGGGCAGGTCACTTAATTGCTGTCTGCCTCAGTTTCCTCAACTATACATAATATTAATTATTAATAACATTAATCATGTCAATATTATTAATAATAGCACCTGCCTCTCAATCAAGATCAAATGAGATATTTGTTACATGCTCAGCACAATGCCTGGTACTTAGAAAATGCTTCTTCCTTTCTGCCCCTTGCCTGCGCTATCTTTCCTCACCCCAGTAGGTCAAGTTGTAGAACAGAGATGGTGCTCTTCCTTACTTCCCCACAAGGGGCACCCTTGTGTTCACAGTCTACAGCACGGCCTCATCCCCTGAAAGAGTGCATGACCATCCCGCTTCCTTCTGAAACCACCCAGGGGTGTTTCAAATGAGTTCCTGCACAGCCCCAAGTGGCTCTTCCTCTTCTTCATCTCTCCTTGGGTCTCTGAGAACCCCAAAGACATATTAAGACTCAGGAAATGGTTTCTGGCTTCCATCCAGCCCCAAATGATGCCTAGTCGGGACAGGAAGATAAAATCCCAGAAGCCTAGGGACTTAAGTGCATGCCTGTTTCTAGCATCTTTGCCTAGTCATAGAAAGAGGATCAGAAAGTAATGTGGCCTGGTTAATGTAGCATTGTAGGCCCTGGGCCAGCCTAGGGGGAGAGAGGTCACATCCTAAGCATATGTACCATTTATTTGGCCTGTTGTTTTAAAATTGAGTAATTCTGCAATCATCTCTGCTTCTCTTCCTCCCACTAAAGTACAGAGAGTCAGAAATGCTGTCATGGAGTCAGAGAAATCCCAGAAGAGACTCTTTCTCCCTTCCCCCCTCGGCTTATTTTTAAAAGGAGGGGGCTGACAATGTACCTTGGATGGCATGGTCCGTACACACAGTCATCTTGGTCTATGTTTTTAAGTTATTGAGGGCCAAAAAGGGAATAAGGAAGGGCTAGTCACACTGCTTGGGAGAGCATGGGGCTGGGCTCAGAGACCTTAGAGAGAAAGCAGAGCCATCACTTCAGCTTTGGTCTTCTCTTTCAAGGAGAATGACTATCGGAAACCTGGACAGAGTAGAACAAATGTGGCTATAACTAGAGTTAGGTTGTATTTGAGCACCAAGCAAATGAAGGCAGGTTAAATCTCCCAACCTGAACAAATTCTAACCAAGGATGCTGTGATCATTCACAGAATTGTCAGTAGTGACCTTTGAAGGTACAGCTGAGTTAATAGAAAGATCAGGCGATGGAGATGAGATCTGGGCACACAGCATGACTTAGGTCAGTCACAAGTTCCACATTGACTGTATCTGCCTTGAGTCTTTTCTTCTCTCGGGTAACCACCCTCAGTTCCTTCAATTGCTCTTCATAGAACATGGTGCCCAGGTCCCTTCCCACACTGGTGGAAAGCCTCTGGACACATTCCAACTTGTCAAAATGCCATGAGCCTTAGCCTCCTTAAAAGTAAATTTCATGGCAGCCTATGGGACTTCATGTTGGGGATGTGCATGAGTGAAGTGTGTTTGGTTTAGGGTTAGGGCAGAAGTTGGGGGCCATCTCCAGTCACCTGATCTATATGTGGCCACTAGACCCAGATGGCTCTGGAAGAGAAAGTGAGGCTGGTGACTTTGCACGGTCCTGCCTCACTTAAATCCAGTTCGCTCACACAGTCGTGGCATCACCTCCTTGATGTCATGGTCCTGTTCTAGAAAGAAGGACAAATAACCACCACAGGGCCGATGTCCTGACAGCTGCCCTTCGGAGATTGTGGGCCTGATTAACAAAAGAGCTAAAAAAAAAAGGTTGTTTATTCCCCAGGCAAGTTCTCTCGGCAACCTTACAAAAGCAGGTAATTCCACCTTTGAAGGAAGAAGTCGCAGCAGCAGGTGATAGCAACTTTGCAAGAAAGCAATGAAAAGATTGGTAAGCCTAAGAAACACCTACAAAGCTGCAGCCAGTTGTTGGGAAACAGTTATAAGGAGGCGCTGTAGCGATCACGAGACTTTAGGAATGTGACCTGTTGAGAAAGCATTTCCTCCCACGTGTGAGTGCACGTATGAAAGGATTTGAGTGTAGGGCAGCCACAGGGCTGCAGTGAATGTGGGTTCAAGCACGGCCTCTGACGCTCACTAGCTGCTCGACCCTGGGCAAGTCACCACGCTACTGTCTGCCTCAGTTTCCTTATATGTACAAGAGGGATAATAAAAACACCTACCTCCCAGGGTAGTTGTGATGACAAAATGATTTGTCAGTTCCTTGAAAACCTTTAAGTGTCATGTAAATGCTATTTCTACTAGGCAGCATCGTACAGTGGAAAAAACAAAGGACCTGAGTTCAAGTACAACCTCTGATACTTTCTGTGTGACTTTGGGTGAATCACAACTTCTCTGGGTCTCAGTTTTCCCATCTGCAATGTGAGAGGACTGGACTAGACAGCCTCTGAGTCCTTTCCAGAACTAGCTCTATAATTCTGCTTGAAATTTCCTTGCTGTGTACTTTCCTCTTCTGTCTTAATTAAATACGTTACTTTTTGACTTATGGTTCCTTCCTAGTCTGTTGGAAGAGAGTGGACTGGTTCAGTGTTTGAGCCATATCTGTGTAACCTTGTTATTATTGTTGGGGCTTTTCAGCCGTGTCCCACTCATGGTCACCCTTGTCTGTCATGGGTGTTGGAGAAGGGACTCCCAGCATGGGGTCAACTTTGCTCTAAGTGACTTCTGACATCTCTCTTAATTCAAGGATGGTGCTGTGCTGCCCCCAGTGAATCTGGGTGGCTGGAATGTGCCTTGTCTGTATCAAATTGGTACCAGTACGAGGAAGAAGGGGTACAGAGAGAGAAGCAGGAGATACGGGCCCCTCTTCCCAGAAATCAGATGGAGGAACCCCCCATTTTCCTTCCCCCCAAAGTGAAAACATTGTGACCTAAATAAGAGTTAAATTGGGGAGGGGGCAGCCAGCTTCTGTGGTCTACAAGCCTTTGTGCCCTCTTCATTCTCCTCCCCCTGCCCTCGGACTTTGCCCAGAATGTCCTGCCTATTCACTTTCTCGACCCCTCAGTGGGAAAGTCAACAGGGGTTGCTTCATGGGGGTGAGCCCAGGTTTAGCTGTAAGCAGGGCTCGGGTGGTGTGCCTAAGAGCAAGCTGGCTTTCTCCCTATTCCCTCCTACCCCTGCAGATCCCTACTAACCAGACCTGGTGCCCAAAATTTCCACCTTGAGCATTGTCTTTAGAAGACCCCCGGGGGGGCACTAAGGCTACACTTAAATATGTATGTGTACATGCACACAGACACACATATATAATTATACATATACATACACACATTTATACATGCGTATATTGGTGTATATACAATACATAAATATACACATAAACATGCATATGTGTAGATGAGGTGCTTGTGCTTGGACTCTAACAGCCTCTGCCTGAACCCCAATTCCAAAACACATCCAGTTCTCATAAACACATCTAGTTCTCAGAACATTCTCTCTCAGGCTGTGTCTTTCTAGCTAAAGGGCAGCCTGCCCCAACTTATCTCTGCTTCTTCCTTTTTAAGCAGCTATGTGCAACTATAGATTGACTTCTGGATGCTGATAACTGACTGTATATTGAGTCATAACCACATTTACTATTTACTGCCCTTTCTAACATGTATCTTAGAGATAGTATTTTGTCTAAGACACTAGATGAGAAACTATTTCCTTTAGCCCCAACCGATAGTGAACTTAGTAGTGTTTCACAGTAAAGAACCACACTCCTAGTAACCCCACTGTGGGCTATTTCCTAGAGAACTCTGGGTAATATGCCTGCGCAATAGATACTAAATGTGCATGTTCCTTTAAGAACCAACCACTTCTTGAATGTGCCCTAAAGCACTCCCTAATCCCACCCCCAAACACCTAACTGACAAGTCCCCCCTTAATCCCCTATTAGCTTCTATAACGGTTCCCCCTGCACTTCTCTATGGTTGCAGGTTCCCTAAGAACTCTTGCCCGCTGAAAAAGTGTAATAAATCTTTGCCTCCTTGACTTAAAGAATGCTTGTGTCCGCGAATTCATTCCAGGTGGCCTCGCCCTGGGAACTTTGGTTTGGGATCCCTGCATCCCTGGGTTTCTTCTTCCCCTCTACATAAATATACTGCTTCTGTTCTTGTTGGGTTGTTTTTAGTTGCATTTGACTCTCCGTGCCCCCATTTTGGGGTTTTCTTGGCAGCAATACTGGAGTGCCTTGTCATTTCCTTCTCCAGCTCATTTTACAGATGAAGAAACTGAGGCAAACAGGGTTAAGTGACTTGCCCAGGGTCATATGAGTTTGAGGCCAGATTTGAACTGAGGAAAATGAGTCTTCCTGACTCTAGAACAGGTGCTCAGTGTACTATGGTGCCACCTAGCTGTCCATACATATGCATATTAGTTGTATACTCGTTTATGTGCACACATATGGTGCTATACCCTAAGAACCACTAGGCTTTTCCATTTCCCTCCTGATAAACTTGCCTATGTATGTTGTCTTCTCTAAATATGTGTTTCTTAAGAGGAAGGACTGTTTGAATTGTTTCTATCCCCAGAGCTTCCACATGCGTGGCTTAAGTAAGCCCTTAATAAATGCTGTCACCTGGAGAAAGTGATGGAGAGCTGGGCCTTCAGGAACTGTATTATCTGGGCCTAGAAAGTTTAAATGAAGAGTGGGGAAAGGAAAGGATCTAAGGCTCAGGCAGCATGCCCCAGTGGGGAGCCCTGCTACTATGAAGAGGGATTGTCTCAATTTTTTATTTATAGCCCTAGAATTTTGCACATGCTTGCTACATAGTAAGTGCTTAGTAAGTGCTCCTTCTCTCTTCTTTCTCTTTGCTCTCCTCTCTTCCTTCTGCGTCCAGGGCAGGCTTATCCTGGACCCTTCCATTTGAGCAGGGAGTGCCCAGACACTCAGTTGTTTTTTTCTCTTCTTCCCCCCCCCGCCGCCCCCACTCTCCTTCCAGCAGGGGAAGACTCCAGGCTGGAAAGGAAGATGGGGCGCTGGGGCCACTCCAGCCTAGGGACATTGCTTGAGTGTGCAGAAGAGGCTGGCCTCCCGGGGTCTGATTGCTCACCTTCCCTGCTCCCCACCACGCTACTGCTGCCGCCAGTGCTGACAGGCTGGGGTTTTTGATGTTTGCAGGGGTCTCGGCGTCACTCCCCCCTCTCCCTGCGCCTCCTCGGGGCTGCAGAGCTAACCTCAGTGCATAATTCACCTGGGTTTCAGGGACGGGAGGAAATCCACAGAGGCCTCTACCCACCGTCCACCGCAACATCAGAACAACATGTATAGGTCCCTTTGATGTTAATTCCCAAACCCGCGCCTCCATCCCCCGCTCAGAAGGACCCAGAGCTTTGAAGCTGGCCTATAAACTGAGCTTTCAGGAATAAAGTTCTGCCTCCTCTTCACAGAGTGGACGGTGCACACTCTAAAGCTGTTGAAGAAAATCGTGAACACCTGATAAATAATTCTTTCTGGGGACCTAGAAGGATTCCTTCCATTTAAAGGGGGTAGAAAAAAACACTGACCCTTTTTAGTGAATTTCTTAGGTCTGGGGAAGCCTTTTTTCAGGTCTTTTCACTGCAGGTGCTTGGGTGGCACCAGAGTTCACTTGCAACAACAATCACTTTAGGAGGAAAGCTTCTCCACCATTTCTAGAGCTGAGTTTCCCTACTCCTTCCTCTCTTCCTACAGTGTAGAGGGCCCTCCACCTGCCACTCAAGGGCTCACCTACTTGTCACCATCACTATAGAGGCAGCTAGGTAGTGCAGTGAGCCTGGAGTCAAGAAGACCCAAGTTCAAGTCTAGCCTCAGTTATCCTGGGCAAATCATTTAACATGTTTGCCTCACTTTCCTCAACTGTTAAAATGAGGATTATAACAGCTCCTACCTTGCAGAGTTGTGTGGATCAAATAAAGTATTTGTAAAGAAACTTAGCATAAGACCTGGCACCACAGATTGTAAATTCCTTCATTAGACTGTAAGCTCCTTGAGGGAAGGAACTATCTTTTGTCTTTTTTTGTATCCCCAAATGCTTAGCACAGAGCCTGGAAATGTTTATTCATGGATTGATTAACTTAGTAGGCATTTAATAAATGCTTATCTCCTTCTAGCTGGGTGCAGAAAGATTTCATAGAAGGGTTGGTAACTGAGCTTGGTCTTGAGAGAAGGGATGGATTTCAGGCATCAGGGATGGTGGAGTCCATTCAATGCAGGGACAGAATGAATGGAGACAAGGTTGCACAGAACTGGATAAGGTCAGGGCAAGGGAGGATTCTAGTGGGTTGGAAATGAGGGGGTGTAATGGGAGGTAAGACCAGAAATAGAGGCTGGGGCTGGACTGTGGTCAGGTAGCTGGAAATCAAGGTAAGAAACATTTATTAAGCCCTTACTGTGTGCCAGGCACATAGTACCTGGTGCCAGGAGCCTAGCTTAAGCACTAGGAATACAAATGCAAGCAGTCCATGCCGGCCCTAAAAGAGCTTACTTTCTAATGGCGGAAGACAAGATATAAAAGAGGGAGCTGAAGAGTGTGTAGGGAAAGAGGGGAGAGTTGGGAGTAGAATAAAAGATGAAACTACCAGTCTCAGGGTCATGAAAATGGGTGGGGATCTCAATTCAGTCCCACTAACATTTATGATGCGTCACTGGTGTGCAGAACACAGTGTACCCTGCCCTTGTGGAAATGACAGTAAGAGTTCTGGGAAATTTAAAGCCTCATCCTTAATCTGGTCCGTTCCCCATGTCCCAAATCCACTTCCCTTTTACAGATAAAATAAGCTCTTTGAGGTCAGGGCCTATTCCATTTTTGACTTTCTATTTTGTGCTATGTGCCTGGCACAGTGTAGGTATGTATTAATATTCACTGATTAAGCACGAGAGGAGGAGACCATCTGGCAAATGGCTTCAGAGAAACCCTGACAGCAGCGAGGCATCATTCTTAACTGCGCCAGCCTCAGGAAGAAACCTGGCACCTTCTCCCATTCCCTTTGGGTGCTGGACTAAGGAGGAGGAGCTACCCAACCGTGGCAGAGCAGTGTATCCCAGGCATTCCTTAGTCTGAAGGGTCCTCCTCAACCACAAAGGCCACTACAGACACAAGGGCCAGGACAGCCTGACAACATGGACATATGGGATCTGGGGGCCAAGGAGATTCTGCTTCACATTCAACTTAAACGCAGACCTTTGGCAGAGGGCACTCTGCATTTCCACTTTTCTTTGCTATAAAAAACAACAGCAAATGTTGATTAGCTGGTGATGGGCTTTTGGGGCGGGGGAGAAGTGCAATATTTGGTTAAGGCACCACCTCTAGCTTACAGGCTGGGTCAGAGGAAGGATACAGCAGGGAAAACTCTTAATACTCCCCATTTTCAGAATAAAGTGCCATGGGTGGCTCAGGAGGGCAAGGTTATTATCGATTTGAGTGAACGAATTCCATGAATGAAAAAGCATTTATTTAGCCCTTCCTACGTGCGAAGTGCTGAGGATACAAATAGAAAGGAGTTTTCTCTTCTCAAAGAGCTCAGTCTAATGGGGGAAGATGAATCCTATGTATGGAAGGTTTCAGCTGCAGGTCAGATAGAAAGGCACCACTTGGTCCTTAGGGTGTGGCTGCAAAGTGGATGGAAATGCCTCTCCTTCAATGTTGTTCCTACTGATAAAATCTTGCCAGTTTCTAACGTTAGAACCACTGGATTATGTTAAGGTTTTGGAGGATGGGGGCCTCCAGCAGACATGAACGCAGCGCCACGAAGGGCAGCTGCCAGGACTTATCTCCACAGGGGGTTGTTTCCCTGGATGAAGGATACTAGGGCTGGGCTAAAATGAGGGAAAGCTTCATGGAGGGGCTGAAAAGAATGGGTTAGAATGAGGAGAAAAAAATTACAACTTCAGCACCCAATAATTAGTCTTGGGAATTCCTCTGAAACATTTTCCCCCTAAGGAATTGATTCAGAAAAGTACCTTGGCTGAGCAAGATGGCAGCCTCATTTACCTAGGTTGTTGCATTCACCTTTATGTCATAATTATTTGTCTGTCTTCGCCTTACTTTTAGCCTACCATTTCCCTTATAGGGACTATGAAGAGCAGGGGCTATCCACATTCCATTTATATGCCAGGGCCTAATTTCATCTTTGTATTCTCACTGCCTAATAGTGCTTGAAACATGATAGGGACAAGACTGGAAGCTGTGGTTTCACTGACAGAGAATTTCTGGATGAGGTAATTCCCTCTACCAACATAGGTTAGCACCTTCTAAGGCATTCAGAGGTTAAGGGACTTGCCCAGGGTCACGCAGCCAGCCAGTACTTATCAGTCAGGACTCAAATCAAGGTATCCTTAATTCCAAGGCCAGCTACACCCAAACTACTTTTCTGTTCTGCACCTAGGCACTTAACGATTATTGAATTAAGTAACTTACTTTTATTCTAATATAGTCATCCTTAGCACTTCTGGGATGCTTAGCAAATATAGATCGATCATAAGACCATAGCTCTAGAGCTGGGATGTTACAATCTAGTTCAACCTCCTCCTTTTACAGATGAGGAAACTGAGGCCCAGGGAGGTTGGCTGACTTGGTCAGTGTCAGTGATGGGATTTGAACCCAAGTCCTTTAACTCCAGAGCCAGTGCTCTTTCCACACTAGGAGGGGAATGATTACTCGGTTGGGAGAGGTACCTGCCCTTGGCCTTGGTCCCACTTTTTCTTGTTCTGTCACCATCTGTTCTGTATCTCTAGCCATCAGTCCCATGGACTGACTCACTCCTTCTCCTTTCAATTTCCTTCCAAGATAAAGACATCAAGGACAAGGGATGCCCATGGCCCTTCAGGGCTGTGTCCCATCTACTGCCAGGCTATAGCTCCACATGGTGAGAACCTTCCCCTTCGGGAACCAGCTCCTGGAGGAAAGAAAGCAGTCTAGCTAGCACCCGCCACTCTCTCTGCAAGTACTTCATGGATTTTCTACAATTCACATTCCCGTGCCCAGAAACCTGCGCCACATATGCAACCAGCCAGCCCTCTGTGGGACTGCACCTTGCTCCTTAGGATCCTGAATTCACATGTACCTTCAAGCCACCTGTTGGAAGCCTTTTCTCAAATCTCAGCTCGGATGCCTCCTATAAAGCCTTTCTAATGTTCCCCAGTCAGTATTTGCTCCTTCCTCAATTTCCCTGGAATGTTTTGTCTGGGTCACTCCTTTGCCTATGCATGCTCTGCCCCTCACCTCTGTTACTGGAGTACTAGCTCTTGAAGGCAGGGAGCCACAATTCATACCATGGGGTCTGAATTTAGTATTTTTAACAACTTTTTAAGGAAGGAGTCTAAAAGGCTTCACTAGACTGCCCAAGTGGTTCAGAACACAAAGATGCCTGGTTCAGTCTACTGATGCCACATCAAGTTTAATCCTCTTACACAGCAAGCCTTTACATGTCAAAGATCACATTCCCTTTGTCTTTAAGCCCTCCAAATGAAAGTGAAGTCCTCCCATTGATACTAGTCTCCCTCTGGAAATACTTGTCAAATCTTCCTCTTCAGACTTGGCCCGGAGGATTAAACACGGTACTACAGATGTGTTCTGATGGATACAGAGGAATTACAACCTTGATCATTTTGGACACTAGCCAAGCAGCCTGAAGTTCTATCCTGTTCTGGCCACCATACTGAGGCCTTATTTTTTTCATTATAAGCTACTATTTCACTGACTCTGGTTGAGTGACCACGGCCTGGTAAAAGGGGCCAGCTGTCCTGGGTTTAAGGTCTTCTTGGCTGTGTGACCTTCACTAAAGATTGCTTATTGTAGTGTGGATGTGAGGCTGTCTCAGAGGATGGCAAGCTTTTTAGGTCCTCCAACCCTGGTTTGAACGATGGCTATTGTTATCCAGCTACCAGCTCACAAGCATAAGACTGGCCACAAGGTGACTTCTGGGGAGGTTGGTAACATCAACTCAGGAAAGCGGCTGAGATCAGTGGCAGGAGAAACTACACTGATCAAAAAATCCCTAGACCTTTTGAAGTACCAAAGAAACATTTTTTTATATCAGTGTGAAATTTAACAGCCTGCAATGAACCAGATTCAAATATAACTGGGAAACAGTTTAAAAATAAAAATACATAGATAATACTAATTTGTAGTTTTTTACATCGATACAGGTTCCTGAAGGCACCTCATGTCCAGGTGTCTCTGTCTTTCTATGAGTTTGACACCACTGACCTAATCTAACTTCATTTTACGTGAGGGACACTAGACACCGGGGAAGTGGTTTGCCAAGATTATTCAGCAAGTAGGTGGCAGAGCCCACTAGGGTGGGAAAGGGAATGTGCATTAAATGCCAACTATGTGCCAAGCACTATGCTAAGTACTTTACAAATGTTAATTCATTTGACCTTTACAATACCCCTGTGACATCAGTGCTAGTGTTACCTTCTTTTTATAGAGGAGGAAACTGAGGCAAGCAGAGGTTAAGTGACTTGCCTAGGGTCATACAACTAGTATCTCGGGTTTTCCTGACTCCAGTACCAGTACTCTAATTCACTATGCTGCCTAGCAATTTCTGGGGGAGAATACAAAATAAAAACAAGTTAAAGAGAGTAACTGTGCTCATAAACTCAAGTTGGAATTACTAAAGTTATCTCATCTACAAAGATTAAGAGAAGTGATTTTTATAAGTATCCCAAGGTGAGTGCATAGTGACATATAAACAGCTCAAACGAGTTAAGTTAAATTTTTAGCTAAAACTAGAAAAGGCCAAAATCCTGTTATGAAAATAGCCAATTAAATAATTTTGTTTTAGCTACTTTTACATCATACTGACTGACCTCATTTACTGGTTATGGTTAGAGCTAACAGATAGAGCAGAAAGTTGTGGACCAAGCCCTAATTCTGCCATTAACTCCATGAGGGGAAAACTGCCTTGCTAGGCTTCAGTATCCCCAGCTATAAAATATTTACATTACCTACCTCACAAGATTATATCAAGAAGCAAATGAGATCATGTCAAAGCACTTCTTAATTGTAAAGCATGAAAAATGCAAACTATTATTCCTAAATTTGGGCACTCTAACATCACAAGAGAAGTAACAATGAAATTAGAAAAGAACTTTTTTAAAAAAAGCAGCCCAGGTAGTAGAACTGGAAGAGGACATGCTGTTTTTAGTCTCTCGTGTGGTAAAGCTTTAAGTTTTAGAGAATGACAAGAGAGGGATGATAAGAATACAGTGCAAGCATCCTTTCCTCCCATGACTTTAAAATAATCAACCAATTTAATTTTGCTCTTATTCTTTTAAAAGCAATTTTGTTTCCCTGATCCACTTACTCCCGTGTCATATAATTTACTACTGCAAAATGTGTCACAGTATACAAATACACTGTATTTTGGGCCAACTTGCTGTAAAGGACCATTACTCATGCTAAAAACTAAACCAAACCAAACCCCAAACCCTTCAAGGGGGCCTAGCACAGTGTTATCCCTGCCTAACAGTATCTACTGCCACAATTCTTTGAGCTCACAAGTAGAGCTAAAAAAATAAGAATAAACTAAAGACCCATTCTTTTTGCCAGCAAATAATGATATCAATGCCAGGAGATATTTCCATGATGAACAGTTCTACTACATCAGAGTATTATAATTAAAGAGGTATTTTTCTCATAAATGCACCATCACATCATCAAATTAACTTTTATAAGAGAAAACATTAGGGACAAAAATAATAAAAAAGAGAACGGAACATACAGCTGTCAAAAACAGAAACACCCACAAAATAGTACTAAGAAGTTTCAACAATGTTCCCCACATAATTTCATTAGAAGGGACTAAAAAAAAGTGAGGGGGGGAGGAGTAGTTAGAGGGTATTTGATGATAAT
>CM053623.1:417726484-417796531 GCA_028646595.1 Phalanger gymnotis
TCATCAAATTAACTTTTATAAGAGAAAACATTAGGGACAAAAATAATAAAAAAGAGAACGGAACATACAGCTGTCAAAAACAGAAACACCCACAAAATAGTACTAAGAAGTTTCAACAATGTTCCCCACATAATTTCATTAGAAGGGACTAAAAAAAAGTGAGGGGGGGAGGAGTAGTTAGAGGGTATTTGATGATAATGTGAAAGGAAGCTGGGAATCATATTTATTTGTCTTTTGTACAATGCAACTCTTATATTTTACAAAAATGGATTTAATCATGCCCATAAAATTGTAATCCATGGCATCTGAAAGCAAACACTCTTTGTAATTATTTAAAGGGGCCTTTTTTTAAAATTATAATACAAAGGTCTGTGCTATAGAAGCAGTCCTCCACTGTGCATTATAACAATAAGGCTTACTTTGAATACAAAGACTAATCACACGTTCAGAGTTATGAACCACTGGATTTAACAAACATCATTTTGTAATTGCTCTTTGCATCCTTCTTAGCTTTGGGGTCCTCCACTTCCTCTGGCTGTTCAGCAGCTTGTAGTTCTTCGGCAGATTCCTCTTTCTCAGACTCTGAATCACTTTCAGAGTCCTCTGGACTTTCAGGGTCAGGTGAATCATCATCATCATCATCGTCGTCATCATTTCCGGCAGCATCACCTTCCCCATCAGGATCTTCTAACTAAAAACACAAGAGGTATGCCCTTTTCATAATGAGATCTTGTTTTAGAAGACTTAACATAGGAATCTGAAAAGCCTGGCAGAAATGAAGGATCTAGTCTGTGACAAGATTTAACTTACTTTCCATTTTCAAAGTTATTATCCCATTCTACATAGTTTTAAGGACAAAAAAAAGTTTAGCTTAATTAATTAGTGTTACTTTCTGATAATCTGGGAACTCATCAGTTTTAAAATAATATTAAGGATTACTGTGAAATCCAAAGTGATATGTGGGAGACAAAAGACAAAACAAAATGGAGGCTTCATAAGCCAGTTTAAAAAAAAATCTGATCTAATTTGTGGGTGAAGGGTTTATCTAGAGCAGTGGAGTCAAACTCATAGAAAACGGGGCTGCACAATTAAGGATCTCTATGGGCACATACTAACCTAGATACTATATAGCAAGATCATCTATGTTCTACTGTATTTTTGTTTATTTTGTTATCTATTTCCCAATTACGTTTCAATTTGGTTCTAGCTAAAGTCTGTTGCAGCATGTGACACCTCTGTTCTAGAACAAAGTTCAGTTTTTAAAATTATCAGACCACATTACATTCAGCTTACATTTAGAAAACACATATGCTAAAGCTTCAATGCATACTGTTATAAAGCAGAATTCAGCATAAAAAAAGTCTAATTTTAAGGTATCTTATTTATAAAAAAAAATCCTCTAGATAAGGTGTTAAACACACAAGGGCCACATGTGGCCCACAATACTCCAGAGAAAAGCCTAAACCTGATTAACATGTAGCTGATTTTTAATGTGCTAAGATCTATAAATGTCTGTGGTTTTCTAAGTCAGTATGTGGCTTGCAGGGATCCTTAAGTATGGTATAGTGGCCATTTCTATTAGTTTGACATCACCGATCTAGATTATCTCAAGGCAGGAACCCATTTTTTTAAAATAGTAACCTATCATGTTAGGTTGTTCAAGCTGAAACTTTTTTTGTATTGCCAACAATCCTGCAATTCCCAGGTTAGTACTGATTAACACTCATCAGTTTTATTTAGATGATGTCTTCCCAATGAATGAAAATAAGTTAATCACTACCTCACTGAAGCCAAGTCCACAATGTCGTCGGTATCTCCCTGATAATTTACTGTCCATACTCTGTTGATACTGTGACTCCAGTTCTTCATTCATTTTCTTATCTTCTTCCCCTGCATGTCCAGTGTACTTTGGTTATGTTTCAGTCAAATTAATAAAAACATTTGATTACACAAAACAACCATAATAACAGATGGCTATAATATACAGGGCTGATTTTTAAAAGTGATGATTTAAAAAATTTAACTTCATGGGTGTATAGAACTCCACGAGAATTTTACCCAAGAGATCAAAAGGCTCAAACCGGACTATCAAAGTACTTATTATCTACATTGGTGACTAATTGTTGAACCAACATTCTCAATTTCAAAGTGTTCAACCCAATAATTCTAACCAGGCAAGCCAGACATCATAAGGTGGTATGGTCTCAGAACAACAGTTTTGGAGTTACCTTTTTCTTATCAAAAAAATGAAAGAGGTAAGGGCAAGAAGTTAAATTTGTGTTTTCTTCTGAAAATTCAACTGTCAAATTGCCCTATATATTCCCTAAACTCCAGAATTCCTTCCATTCAATGCTGAAGTGCGTTTCATCAAGTATGCAGATCACCTACTTAAAAAGGTCCAACTTGTCAGGGCTATGCTTTCTCTGCATTAGAATTTATTGTAGTAAATTAACACATATACTAACATCCATTTTTATATATAATAAACTATAAGGGTAATTTTACCCTTTAGTAAACCAAACAACAATCAACTTCTCTGTGTCATTACCATTTGACTCACAAAGTTCTCAATTTAAAAAAACAGAAGCAGCTAAACACTGTAACTTCTATGAAAGGTCAAGAACTAGAACCTTTTCAAAGTTAAACAACTGTATACTCAAGTGTTCTGCAATGTGAAGCTAAAAAAATTTCTTTTATTTAAAGAGCAATTTTAAATAAGAAACATCATAGGATTTAGGGCTATAAGAGACTTTAGAAATCATTTAGTCCAACCCTATCATTTGACAAATGAGTAAACTGAGGTCTAGAGAGGCTAAATGATTTGGTCCAGTCATATGTATTAAGTAGTAGGACCATGGATTCAAAATAACTTCTGTGATTACAAATAGAATTTAGACAATTCTTGGTTTACAAAAATTCAAGTTTACATGAAGAATTCTGAAAGAAATTCACATTCAAAAAAAGAATAAATAAATAAAAACCACCAATGGGCTTTACTATACAGTACTGTATTCTCTCTCTCTGCTTCAGCCCCTTGGCTTGGTGCTCTAACCACCCTCTCCAAAAGAAAACCAACTTAAAAAGCCCTAAAAAACAAATCCAAACACTTCTCCAAGTGAAAGCGGAAGAACTGAAGTGCTTGAGATGCTGAACTGAGAGGGCCTCAGCATGTCTCCCCTTCTCTCCTGTCTGTGTCTGTCCCCATCCTGCCTGGTTCCAACCAGGCCCCCATGTGTTCCTCCTCTTGCGCTAGCTTCTCTGTCCCCAGCCCCCACATATCCTTTAATTGTGTGCTGATGCCTCATCCATGGGCATGAAAGCCCCCTTCCTGCCTCCCTCCAGCCTTTCCTTCCCCATTTCCGAGGGTAAATTCACATTATGTAAAAATTGTTTTACGCAGAGGTCTGCGGAACACTCCACTTTAAAGCACGAACTATCTGTACTATTTTTACCTGACTACCTGCCTCTCATTTTTCAGTGTCCTCCCTAAAGAGTTTTTTGCTCAAGTCAAAACTCATGCTACAATTTTAACAAGGCAATTTCCCCCCACTGCAAGCTGAAAATCATATTTTTTCTTGAGTATTTTTAGGGATTTTCTTTAGACTTTAATTCTAGACTTTGATTAAGAGACTAATCCAATGTTAGTAAGCAGATGGGATGGTGGAAAGGTTTCCTTAGAAGATCTAGGATCCAACCCTATTTGTCACTTGTGTGTGACCTTGGGCAAGTCACTGCACCTTTTTGGGCTTAGGTATTCTCATGTATAAAATCAGAATGTTGTATCAGATGGTTCCTAAGGTGCCTGCCAACTCTGAATCCATGATCTTATTAATTTATTATGACCACTATAATTATAGGTGCTAATATAATGGCCAAAGAAAGCAAGACATCTCCATAATGACAGAATGGAAATCTTTATGTAGGTAAAATCAACAACCATATGATCTTATTAAGAAAGATAAATATACCAGAGTGGCAAAATAATAGAAAAAAAAACTGAAATAGAACCAACACCTACCTTTTCGTATTAAAAAAAATTTTTTAAAAAGGAACTATGCTTTGGCTGAAATTCCAGTCACTAGATCTAATTAATTCACACTAGTATTAGATGTTACAAACTTTTTGATATCGCTACATTTAAACACCCCTGCTTAAGTTATATTGTACATTCTTACCTGTTCTGAAGTGAGATGTTGACCTATGATCTCCTATAACAAGACGGCCAGTGTGTTCTTTCTATTTAAAAGACGGAAAATTCGAAGTTGTTAAAAAGCTTTATACATATAAATCTCACATGGATTAAAAAGCTTCGATATGCACAACTGTATTCAGATACACAACAAAATCTTAAACCATTTAGGACTCCCATGTAATTAGAGAGCCTTTTAACTGGCCAGAAGCCCCCAAAATCTACATTCAAAAATATCTAAAGCATTTTGATGTTTAGTTTTCAGACCCAGAACAAGATATACAAATCTACTTTGGAAGATTTTCAAACATGAATTCTGGTCATAAAATAAGGTATACAGAACCCTAATAATCTGCAGACCAGCTTTGTCTACCAAAAGTTAAATCTTTTCTTCTAAGAGTAGAGAATATTAAATATGAGTCAAGCATAATGATTTTACCTACAATCTCCCAAACTCATAACTCCAGAGGTGGTTCAGTGGATAAAGCTCTGGGCCTGGAGTCAAAGAAAACTTGAGTTCAAATAAATTTCTGACACTTACTAGCTGTGTGACCCTTCACAGTCACTTAACCTGTCTGCCTTACTTTCTTCAATTGTAAAACGGGGGTCATAGGAACGCTGATCTCCCCGGGTTGTTATAAGGACCAAATGAGATATCTGTAAAGTGCTTAACATAGTCCCTGGCACACAGTAGGCACTTAATGCTTGCTCCCTCTTCACAGGAACCTTAAATCATCTAGTCCAACTTCCTCATTTGTACTTCATTAAGTGTGCCTATGTGACAAGCATTGCACTAAGTGCTGGGAATAAAAAAGACAAAAATGAAAAGCCCCCTAACCTAGTGGACCTTAGAATCTATTGACGGAAGCAAAAGGTCTATACCAAACTATATACAGAATACCAAAGGGAAAAAAAAAGGTAGTTTTGGGAGTATACTAGCAGCTGGTGGCATCAGGTGCTACTTGAGTGAGGCCTGGCAAAGGGGAAGAGGGAATGCACTGCATTTGTGTGGGACAGCCAGTGCAAATGTCATCAGAGCAGTTATGGATGGAGCCAGAAGTGTAAGGAGAGCAAGTGGCAGAGGTCAGGTTGTGAGGACAGGTAAGGAGAGAGAAAAAAACTGAAGCACTGGAAATTTCTAAGCTTATATCCAACATACTAAAACTACAGATTTAACATGAATTAAAGAACCAATGCGCTATTAAAAAAACACCTTCATTTACACTTTCCCTGACATTCTTTAAACCTCTCTATAAAATTGGATTCAACATTATTAAAACTCTCCAATAGTTTCTAGTTTTTAAATTCCTATCTTCTCAAGTTTTTTCCCTTTCTCCTTTTCCATATTTATCTAACTTTGCTAATGTTACCACATACTTTAGTTCTCTATTTTCATGATACTTCTTATGAAAGATTATCACCGTGGTTAGAAGATCAATATATCATAAAGCAATGCTTTAAAAGTATACAGCTGCAATATTAATCAATATTTTGGTGCATGCTATGTACTTTGATTTGCTCTGGAGATCCTGCGGCCTAACTATTTATGGGCAGTTTCAACGCTTAAACAATATAACTTGTAGTATATTGTTATTCAAAAACATTTTACTTCCCAACAATGCCAGCTGGGAATGCTATACACTAAGCTTTTCTCTCTTTTGTTATTTATTTTTTCTCCCTTAGGGGACCCTACAATAGTACTTCATTACTTGTGATATTTATTTCTAACGGATATATAAAAAAAAAATCACATACACTATGGAGTTGTCTGTTCATTTAACAATTTCACCTTTGCCCAACATTAAAGGTTTTATGCAAAATTATGTTTCTTATTAGCTGAATATGTAAAAGAGATCTGTGGTTCAATAAGCACAGGAAATTCCAGGTGTGCATATTTACCTATGTCATAGAGCTTTTAAGAATGGGATCTGATTTCCAACTGAACACTACATACTACGCAATGATTTCTGATTTCCTTATTATGTGTTTATTTGACTGTTGGTCTTCGTTGGTGGTTTAAGTTTATAACACAATTAAAAAATAATAATAAATTGTTTCCCTTCTCTGTATAGAGGCACTTGCTAAATAGTTCTGAGATCTAATCAGGTCAACTAATACTGTCCTGGAGACAGACTGTAGCACTAGTGTTATTTATGTCAGGATGAGTTGTTGAGTCAACAAAGACAAATACCTCAGAGGATTTAACTGCAACACAGTAAGTCTATAATGAATTTAAAAATGATCATAACCAACATTTATAATTATTATCATTAAACACCAAAGGACCCCATGAAATTTGCTTTTCAACTATTTATATAAATGGATTTTGATGTACAAAATTTCAGTGTAATATAGTAGTTTAGGTTGCTAGTTTTGTAATCAGGAAGACCTGTGTTCAAATCCTGTTTCTGCCACCTGTTGGATCGCAACCTCTCAACTTTTTCTTCGGTAAAATTGGGATAATGTTTTTAAATACCTACTTCCCTTGGTTAATATAAGGATCAAATGAGAATGTACACTGAAGTGCCCTGCAAACTTTAAAGGGCTATATTTATTATTAGAATATTTACTTTTCGGCTGCTTCTCCAAGATTCTATCTCCATATTTCTTTGTCCATTTATTCCCACATTTCTTTTAATACAGTCATAGTATATACTCTGTCCTCATTCTACTTTCCTTACTTTGCTTTTACTTCATAAACATACTTCTTATATTCCTCCTACCAGTTTTATCTTAGCATTCTAATCTAATTAATGCATCACTATTTAACTCCTACTCTCAGGCTTCTGTCAGGGTTTTTTCCCCCTTCAATTACCAATATTGTTGCTATAAAACCTTTGACTGGATAGCTTTATCACCCCTTTTCTGTAACACTCTGAGGGTCCATTCCCAATGTTGGAATTACCATGAAACACAAACTCTGGCAGAGAGACTCATTATTAGTTATTGGCCTCACGTAGGGGTGATGTTACTAGCTAAGCAACAGAGGACTTGTGATGTGTTGGTGGAGCTATATATACTTGTTATTATACAATCATGTGTGTGCCAGTTAATTCTCTAATCTTTACTGACTTCTAGCATTGTTGCTAAAACGTGTTTCCCCTTAACTGGAAAATGGACAATGTTGCTTAATAATGGGAATGACATATAGGGAGAGGAAGGTTAACCAGATAGCTCCAGTCCTCCATTCGTAACTGCTATATCAAGAGATCTAGGGTTATGTGGAATGCCCTGGGTATATGGCCTGTGGAGAATTTGCTAGATGACATGGACAAATTCTGTTCAGCTTGAGACGGTGTGGGAGGGGCTGTGATTTGGCTTTTTGGTGGGGCATACTGACACTTATAAGCTCAGGGATTCAATGAGGTATGTGAATTATTTTTAAAAAATATTGTAATCTCACTGCACTCATTTATCATGAATACTGATATTTCTAGGTAGACTATTATATCACCAAGAGATAATATTTTGACCTCATTTCCAAAGTTAATCTCTCTAATCCTCTTTTCCTATCTTAATGAGATTGCTTATATTTCTACTTTTGGGTTAAATGGTGGTAAAAATGGGAATATTTGTGAATGTAAGATTTTATTAAAGCCTTGCACTGCATCAACTTCTATGATCTTATGTTTTTTGAAAAATGCCCTGGTTAATGATGTATTATTGATAGATTTTTTTTTCCCCAATATTTAACCTGCTTTGCATACATAATACAAAACTTGCTCGGCTATAATGAATGAAAATTTAAATATATTGTTGCATACTGTATTCAGTAATTTTTTGTGAGGCTTTCTTTTTTAATGTTGTCTTTGCTAGCCCTTAAAATCAGTATCATACATTGATACTCTAGAATTAATCTGAAGTTAGCTTCCTTATCCTATTGTCCAAGTCTTTTATATTGTCCTCCTTATCAACTAATCAATTTGCTCAAGTTTCTTTCTTTTTTTTTTTTTCAAAAACGTTCAAGGCTTAGTTTGTTAATCACTGCTTGAACACATTTTTTGGACACTCCATCATGGGTTTTTAGTTTTTTCTAGGTGGTTCTGCATTTTTTGCTAAATGATCTTTTCTCTCTTCAGATAACTCCTACTATGGTGCCTCATTATGACAGAAATGACGGTGGGTTTTTGAAGGCTATGCTACAGTACAAGCATTGGTAGGTTTTACCACAATGGAAAGGTTTCAAATACAGGCCTAAATCTGCAAGAAAGCTTACCATGAGGAGATTATTTTTTTTCTTTTATGGCTAACCACAAATGGATAAAAATACAAAATGGGCTTTGGTCTTCGTGGCCTATTTATGCTTCTCAAGTGACAGTGGAGGAGGGTGCAAAAAGTGCCATGAATGATCTAGTTCTAGTCTGTCTAAAAACATTAATTTTACTATTTATTCCCTTAATGTGTAATTTTTAAACCAACAACTGACAACTATGAGCAACCAAACTATATTCATATTAATAGTCTTACTTTAAATAAAACTGGAATATATAAACAAGTTATACATCAGTGGGAAGGACTTCTCAGTTTTCCTCAAGAGATGCAAATAAAGGAGTTGGTTTTTTTGTCCAAAGGCAATAACAAACAATTTCAAAAGACATTTAGTCATCTTGTCTTGTAACATTTGTGATAAACATAAGCAAATTTATCAACACAAGATAACTGCAATTTATGCTAACATCTACTGTAAAACATTAAGTAGAGAACCTGACAAAGATGCCCCAAACTAAACTTAACACAAAGCCTGATACTAGAGGACTTTAGGTGCATCAAGGGAAGATAGCAAAAACCTATGTGGTAAAATAAGATCTCATATTAAGACATCAGAGGCAAAAGACATGCAGACTATTCAGAAGCCTCACTCCTATACACCACGAATACTTGCTTTAAAAAGAAAGGCTACAAAGGTCCTGGATGTGGCAAGCATCAACTGGCATTACACACACAAAAAAACCAAAACCAAAACAAACGAAAAAGAAAACCAACCCCCAAACCTGACTGTATCTTAGACTTCTGTCCACAAATATTCCTGCTATAAATTAGACAGTTGTACATAAACAGAACTTGTTATATAGAGAGCAATCATTTGTGAATTAGCTATATGTTTATGAAGATTACTGACTAGGTTACAGCAAAGTTTAAAGCAAATACCAAATTTGAAAACATTATAAATTTGAGCAGATACAACATCAACTCTGGATATGGACAGTGGTAAAATACAGACTCAATTCATCACCATTTCTCAGGGAGAAAAGAACACAAAACAACTGCTACACTAAGACAGCTCAAAGTTTTGAAACTGCTTTTGAGACAAACAGCTTCCTTATCATGTAGAGACACATGAGAGCTAAAGGCAATATCAATTTTATGGCATAAACGTATCTACAAATACTATATGGAAAATGATGTAAGACTACCAGCAAATATACTCATTATAATGACAGTGGAAAACCTTGTAATTAAAAAAGAACACTTGGTTTTGAGATCCAGCTAAGTCAGCTCACCACAAGAAAATTAACATACTGGAAGGAGAACAAATCAGATACGAAATAGGACACATCTCATATTTATGCCATGAGCCAAACCCAAGACAACAGTGAACTACCACACTTGCACTTATCACCTCAGTACCCAATGAGGACACGGTACTTAAGAAGATGAAGTGTGGAAGAGAGGCTGATCACCAGATACCAAAGTGATTTGGAGGCAACATAATCCTAAAGGTACTCAGGGATTACTTCCAACATATCTCAAAAAGAACAAGATTCCAAAAAAGGAAATGTCAGATATTGCACTCCTCCCTTCCCCCACCCCAACCCCAACAATGAGATGGTACCAGCAAATACCAAATAAAGTTGAAGTGGAATTAACACTACCCAAAATAATTTCTATAGATTTTGTAGAAAAATGGCATATGAATATTGAAAAGATTTTCTTGATGAAAACAGAGGAAAGGAACTGATAGGCTTTAGAATCTGATTTCTTCTTGATCACATTTTAAAACCACACCACTGACTGAAGTATAAAAACCTGCCATATTTATTGGTTTTTAAAGTGTTCTTAAATAGTGTCTCACATGTTCATATCAGATTCTATGATGTATATGACAATACGGCAGAGTTCAATTTATACAAATTCAGAAGTCAATAGAAAGGCATACAGGAGGGAGTAACTGCTGAATAATAACTATGAGCTGAAGGTTATTTTAGGCTAGTTGTAAATGTCTTATTTTTTTAAAGTTGATTATGATAGAATTTTTTTGGAGGAGGGGAGGAATACTCCTTGACTGGCTGCTTTATTAGCTACTAGGACCTATTATTCATGGTCTTTTTGAACTGGGTGGCAATTTTAGATTTCCCAGAATACTAATCTACCTGCACCACTTGTTGTCACAAACCTATTATATAACTGACTTCCATCCAATTCTCTCATCTAGCTCATCCTCCCTATCCTGGCTGCCAAACTACCTTGTAGACTGCTATGCAGAGGCTGAGCAAGCAGGTAAGATGCAGAGCCGCTACTTCCTTTGAGGAAACTAGAGCACCAAAGTGAAAGAAGTGGTTGTATTCTGAGGCGAGGATTTTTATTAGTGCTCTTCCCACCTGCTTTGAAAGTCAGTGGGAAAGCACAGGCATGGCCTGGGAGCAGCAAGAACAGTGGCAGAACAGAGCAGAGCATCTCTGTAAAAACCACTGATGGAGTGGGAAGGCCATGAATGAAACTCAACTTCTTGGCAGAAGTCTTGTTACCGGACATCCCTTGAGGTTGACAAGGTGTGCTTCAAAGTTCAAAGACTTTCTTTCCAGATGATTGTAAAGCAAGCAAATTGCTTCCCAACTTTCTTTCTGTAAAATTACAACCATCTAATTTGTATAACTGGAAGCATTACAGTAGAATTTAGGTATAATGTTAAAAACAGCTAATATTTCTGCTAAGTGCTGTATATAAAATATATGCACATACATAAAATTCATTTGGTCCTCATAACCACACTGAGAGGTGGATGTTATTATCTCCATTTTACAGATATGGAAACTGAGGCACACAGAAAAGACTTTCCCAGGGTCACATATCTGTTAAGTGTCTGTGGCAGAATTTGAACCAAGGTCTTCTCGACTTATAAAAGTCTAGTACTCTATCCACTATACCACCTGGATGTCCCCAATAATGGCAGAGTCAACATTACATGAAATATTTCATATTATATTCTTTTTATATTCATTCATTCAACAAAATATATTGATCTGCCACTTGGGAAAGAGCAGTGGACTCACCTTTCACCTTTTTGCTTTCGTTTTATGTTATTTCCTTCATCACTCAGGATTTGAGATATGGAAATAATGGTTAAGTATCTCCTTAGTTTTATTCCCAAATTCTAGGATGACAATTTTTCTGACTAGCTAATGTGACACAGAATAATAGAATAAGGAACAACAGTTCTCTCTCTCTTTTTGAGCAAACTGTTTTCACCTTGTAATATTTTTAAAAATTAATTTTCATTGGAAAAAAAATTTAAAAAAATTAAAGTTATTTTCACCCCCCACCCCCACTCACCTTTCCAGCTCCCATTAGTCTTAAGAACTTTTGTTTTCTCTCTTCATTGCCCAGATCGGCTGCCTCCCAGTTGCTAGATCCGATCTAGACAAGAAATGATGAAATTAGGGCTTTTTTTTGGGGTGAGGGATAGGGAAAAGATGACATTAACATGTACTTGGATATGGGAAAAAATTAGGTTTACATAGCTGTAATTTTCTATGTAGTTTATCCATGAAAACGAATAACCAAATTTGCTGTGAGCCTAAGCGCATCACTATTTAAAATCAAATATATTGAGAAGTGACTGCCATTTACCTTTTTGTACCCTCTTCCTTCCTTTTCTCCATGGACACAAAAGACACTCAACAAAATATTAGCGAAACTAAATTTTGACTAGTGATGCTGTTTTAATGCATATTCAGTGGGTGGTTTCTATTTTCATTACTTTGAAAGGTTCATCTACTTTTATGGTTTCAACTATCACTTAGATTTAGTTAACTCTCAAATCTATATTCCCTGAGTTCTTGTGTTTTCTGATTCTTTAATTTCCCTAATGCTTAATGTATTTTAAATAAACGAAACAAGAAAAGAAAGTATATGCCCCTCCCCCATTACTTAATCCACAGCCTCTTTCTGATGTTTCCATTTCTATGAACAGAATCAACATCCTTTCAATTCTTCAGGCTCACTTTTTGAGAATTACCTTCAAATTCTAACATTTTATCATCATTAGTCATCATCACACTGATTCTTCCTCTGAAGTTTTTTAGAACCAACAGCAAGAATCCACCCAAAGTGTTTCAGTCCTCATACCATTAGTTTTATGACACCCAAACCTTTGCATGTGATTAGATAAGTATCTTCCCTCTCAAAAGTGATTAACTTACCTCCTTCATGAAGAGTGCCCTGACCTACTCAACTCACCAACCAGTCGTTCTACTTCCCATTTCAACAACAAGCACTTCTAGGTTTATATGGCTGAATTGACTTGGACCTACTCTGATATCATTTTCATCTCTCTGAAAGTACATTACTTTGCATACGAGTGCCCAATAAAAAACTGTTGACCTTGACATTGTCTAACTTCTGGTTGACATTAAGCATAAATTAGTTTCATCAAATAGGTTTTAAAGAATGTGTTCATAATTAGCCAACTTTGTCATTCTACAGCAATTCAAATTTTTTGTTATGGCTCCCTAAAAGTACATACTCTATCAAAAAAAAAAGTCTATGTTCCTTATTGTAAAATATCAAAGTACTTTAGGCTTTTAAGATCCTGGGCCTAAATCTCTTAAGTATCTCAGAACTGTGACCAACTTTTCATTTTTTTATTCACTCTTCTTCTGTACAATAAATGCTTGTTGACTTGACTATCTTTCAAGATTCTGCTTCATTAAGTGATGTAACTTGGGGAATTCCATTTACCAACGGTTATTTTATAGTAGGTGATGACTCTTTTCTAAGTTGACAGCAAAATCTTTGAATCAAAAAGTATGACTCCAACTTGAAAAATAATTTAGTTCCATTATACTTTACTGAAGTAAAGCAAGATGAGAAGTTTTCTTTAACATGGTAGCCAAGCTATTCTAAAACACAGGAATATTTACACCAAGTACTGGGTCCCGGTTCTAAAAATGAAGATAACTCATAATTTTTTGCATAAGCAGAGGGCAGGAAGGTGTAAAATCACCAAAATAATCTTTTTAAAACGGGTTTTAAAAATCAAGCCTCTGATCTGGTATGCTAAATAAGCATGACAGTCCCACACTTTTTAGGCAAAATACTATCTTAAAGGTCAGCAGTAAGACAGCATGACAAATTCTTACCTGCCTACTCCAACATTTATTCACTACATGCCACTGAGGATTTCAAAGCAATAGATACTTTCCCACTTCCTTGGGAGGCAAACGAGTTATTTCTTTCCTATGCTTAAGACTGCACGGTCTCTTTGTTACTAATAGAAGCGGTGCAAACGGTTTTAAAGGGCGCAGGGAGGCACAAACGTCAGGACCTCTGCACATGGACCACAGGGAGGAAGACAGATGGAGCTGCGGGTGTTTGCCGGGGCTGGGCCAGGAGCCTCATCACCCCCGTAGTGACTACAAGCATCCAACGTCCCGAGCTCGTGCATTCTCTCACCAGTTAACTCTTAGCAGCCCAACGCTGGAGTGGCTGTAAACGTGCTTGGAGATCTCTGCTGCCCTCCTTAACAGCTGAGCCCCGGCCTTCTCTCTCCTCCCTCCCCGCCCCCAGGTGCCCAGCTGGGACGAGAGCTCATAGGGGTCAATCCTGCACACACACCCCCCCCCTCCATGCACCCGGCAGGGAGCTTCGGACGCGCACCTCCCACAAAGGGGAAGCTCGGTGGCGCACGCGCCCGGGCCCCTGACCGCCGGGGTGGGGAACCCCTTCACCCCTCACAGCCCAAACTAAATACGGGTCGCTCTCAGCGCCTCCCCGCCCCCACCTCTCCCGAGAAAGACAAGGGGCCCACTCTTTCCAATTCTGCTCTCAAGCCTGAGGCGCTCCCAGTCCTCGGGCCGCCCCTGCCCAGGCCAACAAGTAGGCCTCGTTAGCCGGCCTTCCCCTTCCCCCTCCCCCACCATTGTTATTTACATCGTCGTCAGGGGAGGCTGAGCGCTTCACCCCGTGCGGGTGGGACTCTCGGGCCGCACTCATCCTCCCGCCGACCCCGCCAAGGGGAGCGCCGAGGCCGCCCACTGCTCTCCTCTTCTGCCTCTGGCACCCACAGCCAGCCGCCGCAGCCCCTACTCAGCGCCGCTCAAGATTGCAGAGCGAACCGGGCCTCTTCAGCGAGCGTCGTCGCCGCGCTCCGCCCACGCCGCCGACGCGACGCTCGTCCTTTCCCTCCCCACCCCACCCCCAGTCGAAACGCTCTGGGAATTGTAGTTCTTTGGCTCGATCGTCTGTGACAGAAACAAAGAGAGTTGGCAGGAAAAAGGACTACAACTCCCAGGAAGCCATGCGGCGCTCTCGCGTTGAGTGGCGGGAGTGCCCTCGGAAGCTTCGCCTCCTTCGACCATTCTTGAGGCTGCCCCGGAGGCGGAGGTCTCGAGGTTTTTGGCTGCGGGTGTAAAGCGGCCACTTGGCTCTTTTAAGGCAGAGCTGACACCTTCGCCGTCACAATTGTCGTTATGAACCCCGTGGGTTTTAAAGTCTGTGACGAATGGTCATCCTCCAGGGCCCCGGCCAAAAGCTTTAAAAAAAAGAAAATGGCTTCTGACCTCCAGAGCTTGTGCGGGCGGGGACTTGGCGTCCCCCAGGGTTTCTTCTTCGGCGGGCAGCATCCTAAAAGGCCCTTCCAGGCGTCCCCACCCTCGTTTGTCCTTGTAGTTCGGCGGGCGCTGGCCCGAGGACCTGGGGTGAGGGAGGGGACATTTTTCCGGTTGGGAGTGAATGCCAGCTGCCGGCAGGTGGGGTTGGTGGGGGTGGGGCGGCGCAACAAACGCAGCTGGAGTCGGGCCGAGGCATAAGAGGCCTAGGCTCAGCTCTGATGCTCGGAGCGATCACCGAAGCTTATAGTCGACCCCATACCCTCCATTTACCTTAAGAGGAAACAGTAAATAAGCATGTATTACGGGTGTGCTGTGTGCCAGGCACTGTGCTTACTTAGCCCTTAGAGATAAAAAAAAAAAAAGGCAAAAGCCATCCCTGCCCTCGAGATGAAGACTGCTAGGGAAGGGAGTTATGTCTGAACAAAATACGGACAAGATAAATTGGAGATAATAGAGCTAACACTGTAAACAATAACAGCCAAAAGTCTGTCAGTTTTAGTTTTTAATTGCTTTAAACTGCGCTGAATTTTGGAATATGCTGTACACCTCTTTAAAGTCTGCAAACAGCTATACGTGTGTTATCAAATTTCATTCTCACCCCCACCCTGGAAGGTGGGTGCTCTTACTATCTGTATTTTGCAAATGAAGAAACTGAGGCACAGAAAGGTTAAGTGACCTATCCAGTCACATAGCTAGAGGTAGAATTTGGAGCAAGTCCATCCCGCTACCACCTAGCTGCCTAGGTAATAGAAAACAAAGCATTAAGTCTTCAGTATGTGCCAGCCACAGATAATAATAGCATTTGCAGAGTTCTTTAATGTTTGCAAAGCAGCATTGTGTGTTATTTCATTAGGTCCTCACAGGATCCCATGAAGTACATGCTATTATTTATCCTCATTTTACCGTGGAGGAAACAGGCTGAGAGAAAGGTTGAGTCGCTTTCTTAGAATCACATATACAGTAAGAGTCAGGGGCAGGGTTTAAACTCAGGTATTCCTAACTCCCAGGCCAGCATTGTAGACACTGCACCACCTAGCTGTCTCCATAAATAAAAATACAAGATCTCTGCTCTCAAGAAGCATTTATTAAGTGCTGGGCATAGAAAGAGAAATAAAAACTGCCCCTGCCCTCAAAGTGCTTATATTCTGCTGGAGAAAAATGACAAGTATTCAGATGAGAAAATACAAAATAAATATAAAGGAATTGGGTTTGGCGGAATTAGGAAAGGGCTCTTGCTGGAGGTGGCCTTGAGCTAAACCTTAAAGAAAGCTAGAGGTTCTAAGAAGCGTGGAGGAAGCCGGGAGTATGTTCCAGGCTTCAGGGAGAACCTGTGGAAAGGCACCGAGACTCACCATAGAATGTCTGGAACAGAGAACAGCAAGCAGGCCGGTTCATCTGGAAAGTAGTGTGCATGGGTTTGGGGGGGGGGGCAGCGGGGTAAGAGATAATATATGATTAGCCTGAAAGGATAAAGTTGACCTAGGTTGGAAGGGCTTTAATTCTCAAATAGAGGCGTTTGAATTTTTTCCTTGAGATGACAGGGAAATGGGAAATCTGGAGCAGAGGAGTGACATGGTGAGGCCTGTGTTTTAGGAATCTTTTCAAGGTGTGGTGAAAATGGATTGGCGGAGGATGGACAGAGACCAGCTAAAGGGCTGTTGCAACAGTCTAGGCTAGGGGTCTTTTCCAAGGTCATGGAGTAAACATCGGAGGCAGGATGCGAACCCAGGTCCTTCGATAACAAATTCATGGCTTTTTCCACCTCAGTTTGGTGGTTATGGTAGTATGCTCAGAAACCTCCGATGCCTCTTGATTGTATGTAAGATAAAATATAAAGTCCTCAATTAGCATTTCTAACCCTTCACAATCTGGCTCTAACCCACAGTTTCAGGCTTATTTTACGCCACTGACTTTCAGGCACACTGGCCTTGTTATTTCCTGAAGTTGGTATCTTTATTTGTTATTCAGTTGTATCCAGCTCTTTGTGACCCCATTTTGGGGTTTCCTTGGCAAAGCTCCTGGCATGGTTTGCCATTTCCTTCTCCAGTTCATTTTACAAATAAGTCATTGAGGCAAATAGGGTTAAGTGAGTTGCCCAGAGTCACACAACCAGTAAGTGTCTGAGGCCAGATCTGAACTCAGGAAGATGAGTCTTCCTGATTCTAGACCCAGCACCCTAACCACTGCACCACCTAGTTGCCCTGAAGTTGTTTTTACCTCTCCCTCAATCCTTTGAATTCACTCCTTCCCTCCTGGAATCCCTAGCTATCCCCCAGCAGAATGAACATAAGGTCTTTGGAGTTAGAGACTATTGTCCATTTTGTCTTTGCATCCCTACACACTTGCCTAGCACAGTGCTTTGCATTTAGTAGGCACTTAATAGGTGCTCATTATGATTAGGACCTGTATCACTACAACTGACCTGAGACCTGTATTTGTATATGTCATTATTTATTCAGTTCCTTACTCTCTTAGAAGCTGGCTAAAGCTATGAGCCTAATTAGATTTGGGCCAACTTCATCCCAAAAGAACCATAAAATCTCAGAGTTCCAGAAGAGCTTTGAGGTCATTTAGTCCAACCTGTACTTGAACAAGTTTATCTGTTCTACAGCACTCCTGGTAAGGAGAGCTTAGGTAAGCTTAGAGAAGATGTAGGAAGTGCTGTCTTCGATCTAAAGGACCCTAGTTCATCTGGAGGGAGCCTTAAGAATTCCTTTAGTCTGATCCCCCTCACTCTCATATTACAAAGGAGGAAACAAGCCTAGCAAAGTGAAGTTATTTGTCTAAAGTCACTGTAGTTCTTCTGACTCCAACCCAATGGTCTTGATGTAAGTTTGTGAACAAAGGAATCACTGCTTCCATCACAAACTTACATCAAGTCCATTGGGTTGGAGTCAGACAGATAGAGAAAAATACAAAACAATATTTTATTCTTAAGAAGTCTAACTTCTATGAGTGCAGATGGAAAAAGAACCATCTTAACTTGGCAATTTTGCTGTGAAAATGAGCCATGCCAGAGGAGGGAACCATTAATTAATACTAATGACAACCAAATGGGCAGACCTTTTCAGGGCTCCTGGAAAATATTTTTTCGTAGTGAATGACTACTTACTCACAAAAAGATTCAAATGCTACTAGATCTTGTATTTCTACTGCTAACTGTATAGCAGCTCAGTTCTGATTTAATTCAATTAACCAAGCATTTATTGTGTCTACTATGTGTGAACCTTGGCAAATAGAGGGAGAAGAAATGGAAGCAGTGTCAGATTTTATATTCTTGGACTCAAAGATCACTGCAGTAGGTGACTGCAGCCATGAAATTTAAAAACACTTGCTCCTTGGAAGCAAAGCTATTGCAAGTCTGGACAGCATACTAAAAAGCAGAGACGTCGCCTTGCTGATAAAGGTGTAGACAGAGCTATGGCTTTTCTAGCAGCAATATATGGCTTTGAGAGTTGGACTATAAGGAAAGCTGCGTGCTGCAGAATTGAAGCTTTCAAACTGCATCATTGGAGAAGACTTCTGAAAGTCCCTTGGACAGCAAGGAGATCAAATCAGCTTAAAGAAATTAATTTAGGCTATTCACTGGAAGGTCAAATACTGAAGTCGAAGCTTAATTATTTTTGCCACATAATGAAAAGACAGGACTCATTGGAAAAGACCCTGATGTTGGGAAAGATTGAAGGCAAAAGGAGAAAGGGGACAGTAGAGGATGAGACAGATAGATAATATCATGGAAACAGTTCACTCTGACAGACTTCAAGAGAGAGGAGCATAGAAGGGCCTGGCGTGCTGCGGTCCATGCTGTCATAAAGAGTTGGACACATGAGTGTTGGATTGGACGACTGGACAACAACAGAAATGTGTGAGTCACTATGGGCACTGGGGATAATAACCAATGTATAGCATTTTAAGGATTGCACAGTACTATGCATATCATCCCTTTAGATCATGCTAGTAGCCCTATGAGGTAGAGATCATTATTATTTCCATTTATAGCTGAGGAAGCTGGCACATGAAGTCAAAGGTGAAAAATAGTAAACCCTCATGGAATCTACACATTCTACTATGGAATATGCCATATTCACAAATAAATAAGTACGAGATAATCTGAGGAGGGTAAAGGAGCTAACAAGCAGGAGGTTCAGGAAAAACTTCCTATTGGAGGTAAAATCTGAGCTGAGCTTTGAAGGAAGTTAGGGTTTCTAAGACAAGAATCCATTAAGAAATTCATTCTAGGCATGGGAGATAGCCTGTGTTTAGTTAGGATCAGAAGATCTTAAACTGAGCTGGAAGGGAGCCCAGAGGTCATCTTGTCCAGTTTGCTCTTTTGCAGATAAGGAAACTGAGACCCAGAGAAGTTAAGTGATTTGTCTGAGATTACACAGACTAGATTTCAGACCAAGGCCCTTAACTGTAAATCCAGTGTATTTTTGTGAAAGAGGGAGGAGGTGGGATACCAAATTTAAAGATTTTCCTTGTTCATTTAACTGGAAATATGTGTCAAAGGGTATAATGTAAACCAAACCTGGAAAGGTAGGCAAAAACCATATATTATGATGGCCTCTAAATGCCAAGCGGAGGATTTTGTATTTTGTCCTTAGAGACAATAAGAAGGGACTTATGGTGGTGGGGGCCAGAGGAGAGGGATGTGTGACCAGGCTAGACCTGTGGTTTAGGAAGGTTACTTTGGCAGTGTATGAAAGATGGTTTTGATTGGGGAGAGATTGGAAGCATGAAGACCAGTTAGGAGGCAATTACAGTGGTCTAAGATATCAATGTTTAACCTTTTTCTACTTTTGACCTAAGCACTGGGGGGGTGAGAGGTGATGAAGGCCTGAACTAGGGAGTTGGCAAAAGGAGTGGAAAGAAGGGATAGATGCAAGAGATTGTGGGGGTAAGAGGAGTTGGCTAGTTTTGTCAATTTCCTGGAATAGGAAGAGGGATAGTTGAGGATGACACAAAGGTTATGAACCTCGTTGGCTGGCAAGGTGGTGCTGCCCTCAACAGAGTGAAATTTGGAGGAGGGGCAAGTTTAAGGAACTCGATGATGATCTTTATTTTCAGCATACAGTACTGAGCTTGAGATGCTGCTGGGCCATCAGGTGGAGGATTCTAGCAGCTGGTTAGTGGTGCTGGACTCGAGTTTAGGAGAAAGATTAGGGTTTATAGACTTGGGAATCATCTGCACAGAGATGAAACTAAGATCCTCAAAATAAAGGGAAGAGGGCCCAGAAGGCCACCTTTAAGAGCTCCCTTAGTCTGACATTCCCCTCGCCTCAAACCACACTCCCACCTCATTTTACAAACAAGGAAATAAGCCAAGAAAGAAGTGACTGGACCCAAGTCCCCAAGAGTGACAAAGCCTCATGGGACACAAATGGTGATCCAATAAAAAAGCCTTAGAAGGATTGGCTGAAAGACACTAATAGCTCTGTGTGTGTGTGTGTGTGTGTGTGTGTGTGTGTGTGTGTGTGTACATACGTATATACACACATGCACACACATATAAAAGTGTACAAAGTGCTTGCTTCACAACAACCTGGTGAGGTGACTACTCGAAGTATTGTTGTCCATATTTTACAGATAATGAAACTGAGGTTCAGAGAGGCTATATCGCTTGCCAAAGGACAGACAGCTGGTCCTGAGCCATGACTCACACTCAGTGCTCTTTGTACACTTGTACTGTTTGTCATTTGTTCTTGAAGAGGACCAATGACGTCAGGAGGGTGATATTTTGACTTGCAAATGAATTGGATTTAAGTGAGGCAGGGCTGTGCAAAATCATCAGCCTCACCCTCTCCTCCAGAGTCATCGGAGTCCAGTGGCAAGACATAGGTCAGGAGGGCTGGCAATGGCTCCAATGTAGTGGGAAACCTTGGCCTTTTTAAGCTGAAGTCTGTCCCGTACTACTAAAAATAAAACAATTACCCCTCAAAAAACCCTCTTCATTAGTGCTCTAAATAGTTCCAAAGTCACCAACAACTGAAAGCTTTGCTAAGCCGTTAAGAAATCAATAGTTTTGCTCTGTTACTCTCTTTAACAGAATTGTTGAAACCTGCCTAGCCCAACCATGAAAAAAGAGAAACATGCTAAATTGTCACATGTGAAATGATATAATTGTTGGCATGTTATCTCATTATCTTCCTCCCACAGAAGACCAGGTAAAGGTGAATTGAGCCAATGGAGCAGATGGAGTTCCCTCAAGTCATAGTAGATACCCAGTGTATTCTTAAGTAGTGCAGAAAGAGGGAGAAGAATTTAACAAAAGACACTGTGAATATCTAATGTAATATTCATAAGGACCATCATCTTTAACTGATCGTGGATAACATACTTGAAGAAGAAACAAGAGCTTCAAGGTATTTACTCCATATTGACACACCTGTTGCTTGTTGTCTAAAACTGGAAAAAAATTCTTAGAGACAGTTATATCAGGAGTAGGCAGAGAGGTAAAACCAGTGAAGAGGTTGAATAAACATAGTGTAAATAATAGCCTATGTGGCTGTACCTACAATAGTGTTTTCTACATAGCAGATGATTAAAAATGACCGTTGATGATTGAGGAGAAGGGTAACGCCATTCTCTCCAGTGAGTGGACACAGTAGTCTACCAGAGTACCAAGGGTTAAACACTACTAAATATAGTTACAGTTACTTATTATTTCATATAATCTTGGTTTTTTTTTTTGTCTTTTGAAGGGAAAGAGGAGAGAAATTTTCTTCCTCCAGAACTACTCCAAAACAGTTGTTATTAAAACCCTGTTAATCTTAGATATCAGAGCTAGTATATCATAGATCTTTATTCATTGGATTAGAATAATGAGTTCTCTGGCTGTGTTCCCATTTTACATTGGGCAGCTAGGTGGTGCAGTGGATAGAGCTCTGGGCCAGGAGTCAGGGCAATGTGAGGCCAAATTCAGCCTCACACACTTACCAGCTGTGTGACCCTGAGCAAGTCACAATCTCTGCATCAGTTTCTTCAACTCCCTACTTCCTAGGATTGTTGTTAAGGGATAATATCTGTAAAATGCCTGTCATGTGGTAGGTGCTTACTAAATGCTTATTTACTTCCTTATGTTTGTATACACTATGTGAAATGGAAGCTATATGCTGCAGGCCAGTTACTTTCCCATGATTGCTCTTAAGTTTTATCTAGAAGCTTCAAAATAAAGTATATTTTTGGACCGTGAATCAAAAGATCTGAGTTTGAGAGGCAACTGCACCACGTAGTAGCTATGTAGTCTTGGGCAAATTATCTCAGTTTCTGTTTGTGCTAAATCTCAGTGGCTCTGTGGAAACTCTCAGACAGAAAGACCAGAATTTCCAAGTCCTCCTGACTTTGTTGTGTAACCTCTCAATGCCCTAGGCAACTCTCTGTAAATTGTGGAGCTGTTGCCCATATGCAATTTCCTCACTAAGAGTCCCTAGGCAAAGGAAATCACTGGTTTGGTCTCCACAAATGGAAGTAATAATATTTGCATTAACTATATTACTGGGTTGTTGCTAACTAAATACTGTATAAACGAGATTGTATAGAGAAACCTAGATGATCAGTGTTTGTGATTATATATCGTTCCCTTCACATTAAATATAATCTTTCGAAAGATTAAGTGTTATTGTTTCTGAGAGGAGCAGGCCAGCAAACAAATCTATGTGATAACGTAGCCTGAGTATTTTTGTAGTGTTTTTTAAAGATACATGTTATTGGCACACAAAAATGAGTAAAATAGGAGCATTAACTCACCAACTATGGTAAAATCAAGTAAAAGTTGTGTCTGAGGCCTAGTTTGCAGGTTAGACTAGATGGCCTCTGGGGTCCTTTTTTTTTTTTTAAATTCTGAGTTCCTATTTTTGTAAAAGATATTTGCTCTTAGAAATCTATAGCTACCCAGGTTGTGATGAACCAGGAGTTAATGCCTTGGATGTTGGCTTTTGTTTTGAAAAAAGAAGCTAAGGGAGGTGGGGAGAAGCAAAGAAAAAAAAGTCCTAACAAAACAAAACTAAAAATCCCCCACCATGACTACAAAGGAAAAAGGCTGAGAAGCATCAGTGTAGGAAAGCAATCCTGGCTGTTAACATTTAAAAAGCCCTTTCAAGGACTAAAGAAATAAAGGCTATAAATGTCTGGAGCTTGAAATGGCCTTTGTACTTTTGAACCTGTTAATAAAAGCCTTTCTTACAACATTCTTCCTCCCCTAAAAAATAAAATATTTTAAAAATCGTAAATACAGGATATAAATAAGACTCAATTTTTTTATATTTATGAGTCAAAAGAACAACCTTTTATTTTACTGAACAAAAAAGAAGAGGTACTATATTTTGAAGAATGAAGGAAACAAAGGGAGTAAGTGTTTATTTCTTTGAATTTTCTGAATTGCTAGGTAGCTCAAATTGTGGTACATTTCCAGGAGGAATCCATTACTCTTGAACTTGTTTACAAACATAACTGGAGAAAGAAGACCATGCAGATGAAAAAAACGATAATTTTGTGACAATATTTAGTTGAATACTGAAAGATGTTTTGCAACTTTCAAACAGAAGTAGATATTTTCAGCAGAAGTTTCAAACAATAAAAACATCAGTTCTTTTGACAACTCTCCACCAAGAGGCCAGCCAGGTATGACCGATTTCTACTTAATTCCTTGTGGGGGATTTATTTGCTATTTTATTAGCAATGGAATGGAAGGATAAATGATAGACGCAAGAGTTTGTGAATGATCTTATATGTGTGCCCTTTCAGGGGACCTAAACTCTATTATTTTGCAACATTCAAATACTAGTACTATGTTACTAGTAATTGGGCTGCTGTCCCAGTCAAACTGAACTGGGTCCCCAGAGGAACTACTGATGCTTTGGGTCCTGTGGGTAACCCCAAGGGATGCCACTGTAGCTCATGAGCCACTCTCTCCCCCACCTTTGTGTTCCCCATTAACAATCATACTGTGGACTCAATTAGCTCTCAACAAAGGCACTTATTCAAGCAGAATAGCAAAAACAGTTGTTATCAAACATCCCCGCCCCAAATCCTGGGGTGCATCCTCTGACAATTACCTTAGAAATTCAGGGTGGGGAGAGAGGAAGAGGGTATAAACTTGAGGCTAAGCGAAGGGAGTTCTTATGGCTGTGGCAACTCATGACTGGAATGGCAGAGCTCAAGATCCTTTTTCTCTTTGTTGAGGCCTCACCAAATTTATAATGATACATGGGCTGGACACCATGCTAGGCTGGCTTCTCAGAGGGTGTGGTATCTTTGTTCTATGAGTTGATCCACTGCCAGGCTGGGCTGGGCTAGATAGGTTACTTGACTTTTGGGTTGGTACTTCAGGAAATGATGTCTCTGCTAAACAAGTCAATTTGCTGGACTCCTTGGGCTCATTCTTCTATTATGTCCATCACTTCTAGGTTCAGGCTTGCCTGAATTTTGCTGTGCTTTTTTTTGGTTTGTTTTTTTTTTTTTTTTTTTTGCTGTGGTATTACCATGCTCTTTTAGAAGGATCAGAAACCCTTATCCTGGTATCTACAGAAGCCTTTGTAGTTCTGTTCCCTCAAGGCCTCAGTTCTGAGGTTTGTCACTTCACAGGTAGGAGGTGGGAGAAGTATAACCTGGTCCTTTTGAATATTTTTCCTGGTTCAGAGCTGGATTCCCTTGGTGAGTCCACTGACCTTAATTTATGATGAAATAAAGGAAAAATACCTAGGAAAGGGTAAAGGGAAAGGGAAAAGTATCTAGTACTTTGCTCAAATCTTCACCTCTACTACATAAAGGGGTGGTTAAGTCCAAGTGGTGAGTGAAAGTAAGGAGTCTAGGAAAATGTTGATATTGAAAGTAGGAGGTTTGATAGAGGGAAGGGATTACAGGGAAATATAATAAGTTCAGTTTTAGACATTTTAGTTTATGGTTTTAGACATTTTAATTTGTGGTACATCACATCCCCTATAAGGTGTGGAATGCTTCAGGTGTGTATAAAAGGGCCTCACTGTTACATCTCATCTTTATTTTTGTACTTTACAACCTTCAGTTTTGCTGGTCTGTTTTTCCCCCCACCTTTGCCCCCAGGCACCTTCTTTAGAAGGAATAGGGCTGAGGGTGAGAGCAGCAGTGTGCTCAACATTAGCCATCTATGCTTGATGTGATCTATTACCATTCTACTGCCCGTCTTCTTTCCCCCTCACCCAGACACCAATCAGGGTCTTACCCTTTCTTTCTTTCCATTTAAACTGTCCTCACAATCTACCTTCTGAGGATGGATTTTGTTTTGCTTATGATTTATTCCTCCTTGAGTCTACTATCCCTCTTCTCTGTCCCAGGTCCCTCTTGTTTCTCTGTTGAGACATTTTGTGTGTGTGTGTGTGTGTGTGTGTGTGTGTGTATGTGTATTTATATCTGAACTCTGACCAGTTCAGATGAAAATGAGGTTCATATAATACCTGCTCCCTCCATTTCTTCCTCTTCTTTTTTTTTTATAGTCTTCTACTTATACGCCCGGATTATGAAATGATAAATCACCCATCTCCTCTCCATTTCTTCTCTAATGTATTCTTTTTTTCCCTTTATTTTCTTTTTTTAAGATCATCAAAACATATCAAAACCACTCCTAGGCCTTCTGTTGTATTTAACTTTTTTTAAGACCCCTGATGATATTAGAGTTCTAAGCGGACACATTTCTTTTCTCTCTAGAAACCTTTGTATTATCTCTTCCAAATGCTTGAACATATCTACCTTTTTATGTTTCTCTTGACTTTTGTGTTTGCATTTCAAAGTTTCTACTATGCTCTGCTCTGGTCTTTTCATCAGCAATACTTGCAAATCTTCTGAATTATCTCATAGGGTTATGTTCAGTTTTCCCGAGTAAGTTATTCTTATTTGTAAACCCATAAATTTTTCTTCCTGGAATAGCATATTCCAAACCTTTATTTCTTGAATAGTGGTAGCTTCTAGAACTTGTCTAATCTTGACAATGGTTTCTTTTTCTTTTTTGCTGTTTGCAGTATTTTTATTTTGATCTGGGAGCTTTAGATTTTGGCTATGATGTTCCTGGTAATTTTCATTTTGGGATTTCTTCCAGGTGGATTATTTGTATTTTCACTTTACCCTCTGACTCTAATAGGTTTGAATAGGTTTTTTTGTTAGACATGATAAAATTAAAATATGGCAACCAGGCTCATATTTTGGTTGTGGCTTTCAGGTAGCCCAGTGATTCTTAGAGTTTTTCTTCTTGACCTATTTTCTAGATCGGTTATTTTTGATATGAGGAACTTTATACTTTCCTCTATTTTTTCAGTCTTTTGATTTTGTTTTACTATTTCTTGCTGTCTCATGGAGAGACATTGTCCCTTCTGATTTTCAGGGAAACTTAATTAGGGAAAGTTCTGCACCTCTTGCACTAATCTATTAATTCTCCTTCCAAGTCTCTAATACTTTCATTTCTTCTTTGTTTCTTTCTTCTAGAGTTTTCCTAATTTATGAGATAATGAGAAAAAAGAAAACAGCTTTGGTTCATTTTTTAAGGAATTCTAATTGATCTGGTGGCCAAGCAACAGTTTTTTTCTGAAACTTTGCTTGTGGCTCTTGTGTAGTTGTTTTTTTCTTTTGGACTTGTGTTTTGGGTCTCTCTGTCTCCATAATAATTTTTACCAGCCCAGGGCCTGTTCTCTAGCTGGAAAGCAGTATGGGCTTATGTTGTTTGTCTTTTGTTTCAAAGAGTGAGGCAGAGCTGTGCATGCCCCACCTTCTTGGAGCTACAGGTAAGACAGGTGAGAGTTGGGTGAAAGCTGGATGAGAAGTCCTGAAAAGGACTCAGTAAGCCCTCGTATCAGAGGTACTAGTCCTCCCTGAATGCCACATATGTCTCACATTCATTCCAATGGAACTACAGGCTCACCACTAGTCTGAGTCCCTTGCTCTGGTTATTTAGTTGCAGGCCCCAGCCTAGGTCTGTGGGCTGAATCTGAGGTCCTGCTCTGGGATCAGAACAACAGAGCTACAAACTTGGTAATATTCTTGTTCCCCGATGGGTGTAAACCTCAGGCCATTCTCTCCTAGATGTGGGACCACTCCTTGCCCTGGCACACAACCTCAGGTGGTATCATCATTATGGACTGGTTCTCTACTCTGGGTCAGAACAACACTGCTGCTAGCTTGCTTTTGTTCTCGCTTTCTGTACAGTACGCAGACACAAGTCCAGCCTATGCTTTTTTCTGTTCTCCATGCTGGATCCAAAACTGCTCCATGCCCTGGCCACAGACCTCTATCTGACTCCCTTTGATGACCTGGGCTGGGAAGACGACCTATTCTGTTTGCCCTTTGGATTTCCCAATCATTACTAGATCTGGTGCTTTTTCTAGATCTTTGTTGGAGTGGATATAGGGAGCTATATTGCTCCCTCTTGTTCTGTCATTTTTGCAGTTCTCCAACTTTGCTGACGTCTAAAAGAGGCACACCTTTAAATCTAAAACCCGCTGGATTAGGAATTAAGAGACCTGGATTCCAATTTCAACTCTTGGACAAGTCACAACAATCTTTCTGGGACGTAGATTGTAGGTTCAAAATTTTTATAATTCTGCCTAGCAATAAGGATATCACATGGCACAAATCTTCTATCAACAAATGCAACAATGACAAAAAGCTCAACTTACTAAAAATATTTACAAGTTCTAGGTGACTTGTTAATTTTTATTTAAAAAAATCTTTAATACTTTGAAAAAACATTGCTGTCACTTCCCAATTAAATTCCTCCACCTTGAATCTTTATTTTCTAACAACCAAGTATAGTTAATCAAAACAAATAAGCATGTTTTGTCACATGCAATATGGACCTTATCCCCCACTCTGCACTTATAGTCCACCAGAAGCTCCCTATCAGGAAAAATGAAGCATGCTTTATATCAGACCTTTGAAGTCAGAACTAGTCACTGAATCAGAGGCCTGAGATATTTCAGTATCATTTTTCTTTACATAATTGTGGCCATTCTTTAAATTGTTCTCCTGGTTCTGTTTAGTTCACTTCATCAATTCATGTAAGTCTTTTTATGTTTCTCTGAATTTTTCATAGTCATCATTTCTTACAGCATAATATTTCGTTAATTCCAAATACTTCAATTTGTTTAGCCATCCCACAATGGGCACATACTTGTTTCTAGTTCTTTCCTACCACAGAAAGTACTATTATTAATATTTTACATAGTATTCACTTTATTTCGAGCAATATTTGATTCAACAAAATTCTGTTGTAACCAAGGACTTTGGATAGCCCCTTCATGCTTGTTGTAGAGGTACGTAAGCCTTCCAGAAGAAAAATGGTGTATAATAAAACTATTCAATTAGCATCTGTGCTTAGCAATATAAGTAGCTTGGTAGCTTAGCATAGTGCCTTTTATACAATAGGCACACAACTACAATAACATTACCATGGTATTTGGTGGCTAGCACATCTTCAGGGAACTGAGAGTACTGAAAGAAAAGAAAGCCTTCAAATTTGTTGAACTGTTTATTATGTGTTATTTCCTTCATGTTTTCTTGCCTAATTAGTACTTATCGTAAGATTCCTTTAGCAGCATCTGAATGGAATAGTGTCCACTCTTTTGAGTGGGAAGGAGGCAAATTATTGCAAAATTCACACTGTCCTTTTTCTCTACTTCACTGGCCTCTTGTGGCTACTTTTCATTCACAGTATCAATTCTCTTTTAGGGACCTTGTCTCCTACATGATACTGAGCCACAGTCTACACATGAATCAATATTATGGCTCTCCCTGTGGACATTCTTTCCAACTGTGTTTTTGGAAGTTAATTAACAACATTTGAGATATGACTGTATTTCAGCAGCAATGTCCAAACATAAAGGATAAAATTTGAACCTAAACTATTGTCTTCAGATAATTTTGTTTCAGTGAATGTAAAAGTGCGGGTATTGGAGCTGTATGATTTTTTTGAAGAAAAGAATGTGGACCAAGGGAATTAATAGTGATTTCTAGCTAACTGTAGCTATCTAAGCGAAATAGCAGACTAGGTAGATTAATATAGTACATCCCTGATAATAACATTCATGTCGGAGACAGATATAATGTGCTATATGGAAGCTTTCAGTACTATAATGAGAGCTACATATGGGACACGACTTCAGATTATAACTAAATTTATGATCTGCATGTAAATTCCTTTTGGCAAAGTTTTGCTATAATATCTCCTAACAGTTATTTGCTTAAATGATTTCTTAGAAATCAATAAGGAAGAATATGATAGATATCACAATCAGTGGAACTTTAAGATCAGGGGAGCAGGAGCTGCTGTCCTTGTTAATACAAAGTATAAACTGCTCTTTTGGAAGCCTATAGGCAACAGATAAAATCGGGAGGAGCCTAAGCCTCTGATCTCATGTTCCTAAACTTGCCTTTCTATTTTGTCTGTAGAGCTTAGTGTATTAATAGAAAGAAAAGGCAGGTGAGAGCTCACTGTGACAGAACAGCACAACTTTGGAAGTCTGGGTACCTGGTTGACTTTCCCTATGTATCTCTCTTTCTGTGTTGATTGCCTTGTGTTGATTGTGTCTTTGAGAAAGTCTAGTGCTTTTGGCGGTACAGAATATCCTAAAGAGGATATTCAGCCCCCTATCATTTTCCTACCCCCACCTCCCACTGACTGAGAAGGCAAGAAAAAAAAGGAAAACCTATTACAAATATGTATAGTCATACAAAACAAATTTCTATATTAGCTATAGCCAAAAGAAGTAAGGGGGAAAAAAGAGAAGAAAATGTGCTTCAATTGCACTCTGAATTCACCAGCTCTCCATCTGGAGATGGATTGCATGTTTCATTATGAGACCTTTGGAATTATGGTTGGTTGTAGTGTTGATTAAGAGTTACTAAGTCTTTCAAAGTTGATTATCTTTGCAATATTGCTGTTACTATATAAATTGTTCTCCTGGTTCTGCTCTTTTTCTGCTCGTTTTACTCTTCATCAGTTCATATATCTTCTCAGATTTTCTGAAACCATCCCCTTCATCATTTCTTACAGCATTATAGTATTCTATCACATTCATATACTATAACTTGTTCAGCCATTCCCTAATTGATGGATATCCCTGTAGTTTCCAATTCTTTCCCACCACAAAAAGAGCCACTATAAATAATTTTTGTACATATGAGTCTTTTCCTTCTTTCTTTGTTCTCTTTGGGGTATAGACATAGCAGCAGTTATCACTTGGCCAGGGGGTATGCACAGTTTAATTGCTTTTTGGCCATAGTTCCAAGTCGATTTCCAGAACTGTAGGACTCATTCACAGCTCTACCAACGGTGTGTTAGTACCTGTTTTCCTAGAGTCTCTCTAGCATTTTGCTGTTTTCTCTTTTTTTGTCACTTTGGCCAATCTGATGTGTGTGTGTGTGTGTGTTGGTACCTCAGTGTTGTTTAAATTTTCATTTCTCTAATTATTAGTGATTTGAAGTGTATTTAGAACATAAGGCTATTGATAGCTTGGATTTCTTCTTTTGAAAACTGTCTATTCATATCTCTTGACCATTTATCAATTGGGGAATGATTGGGGGATTATTCTTGTAAATTTGACTCAATTCTCCATATAGTTTAGCAATTAGACCTTTATCAGAGAATCTCACTACAAAGATTTTTTTTTTTCAGTTTCCTGGTTTTTTCCTCCCTAATTTTAGTTGAAGTAGTTAGGCACAAAAGCTTAAACTTTATGTAATCAGAATTAATTGATCAGAATTCTGAAGTTTTTCAAAGCCTTTGTTTTTACAATGTTGTAGTCATTGATAAATTATTCTTCTGCTTTATTTCATTTTACTTTGCAGTATATTTTAAGGACTTCTAAGCTCCTTTGCCTTATTTGCACCCTCTTAGGTTAGAACCTGGACATTTCAATGTATGACATTTCCCCAATGGTGATCATGAACACTTCTTACATGTATTCAGGCTCACAAGACATTGAACATAGAACAGATTTTATTTATACATTAAAGGACACAGAACAGAATGATACCTGAACCTATAGGGTCAAGAGAGCCCTTTTTTTTTGGCTGCTTCTTCCTTCACTGCAGACACCTCTATAGTCCCTCTGGGTCATAGTACTTCCCAGGGAGGGTGATGGGATGGAAAAGTAAATGGAAAGGGAGTTGGAAAAAATAAAAATGAAAATATAATTAATAAATAGAGTGTTATTTTGAATGCTGACACTTCAGGAAAAGTGGGTTTAATTAGAGGGGGATAAGATGATAGGTGGAAAGTTCTGTGAGGATTCTTTTTTTTCACATGCCATCAGTACTTTATTTTTTTCTTTTACAAATTTTTTTTATTAATAAACTTAAATACAAAATGAGAAAAGAAAAAGAAAAAAGAACATTGCCATGTACACAGCAGAACATAAGAGAGGATTCAATATAAAACAAAAAATCTCTATTTCAAGAAAACCTATATAATAAAATACTCATTGTTTCAAACCTACTCAGCTTTTCTTTACCTCCTTGTAGATTTTCTTTTGTTCTTTGCTGTGTATATTTCACTTTATTCCTCCCAACCCTGCACTAAAGAAGGCTACAATTAAACTTGGATATATATGCATATACATAAATATTTATAAACATACACATATATACTCATACACATACAGACACACAGACACAGACACACACACACACACTCACATTTATATATATAGACCATTTCTATGTGCTTGTGATCTCTTTCTCTGAAGGCAGATGGCATCTTCCTTCATAGGTACAAGTCCTTCCATGTTTTTCTATCCAAATCAACCAGCTTATCATTTCCTACACCACAGCAACATTCCAACACACTCACATTCTGTCTGAGAGATTGTCTAGGAAAGTTTGTTCTCGATTTTCTGTATTCCTTCCATTCTTAGTTACATTGATTTTATTTATACAAGAAAATTTTAATTTGAAACACTTGAAATTATCCATTTTATATTTCAGTAATACTCTCACCTTATAATATAGTTTAAGGTCTGATACTACTGAATATCCTTCCTTTACATCTTTTTTTCTCTGGTTTCTTTGAAATTCATGACCTTTTATTCTTCCAAGTGATTTTTGCTGTTATTTTTTCTAACTCACTAAGATAATTTTTTTTTTTAGTAATTTAACTTGGATGGAATTGAATAAATAGATTAGGTAAAACTGTGACTTTGTTTTTATTATATTGGCTCTACCTACCTATGAACAATAAATATTATTCCAGTTATTTAGATCTGATCTTATTTGTATAAAAAGTATTTTATGTTTATTTTCATAGTTCCTGTGTCCATTTAGGTATTTTGTACTGTCTAGTTATTTTAAATGGTCTTGCAAGGGTGGGAAACCTGTGTCCCCAAGGCCACAGCCCTTTGAATGAATCCAACCTTCACAGAACAAATCTCTTTTGTAAAAGGATTTGTTCTGTGAAGTTTGGATTCATTCAAAGGACAGCAACCAGGGACCTAGGAGGCCATGTGTGGCCTTGAGGCCGCAGGTTCCCCACCTCTGGCTCTAAACCAATATTGAATGATGTTGCTGACACATATGCTGATACATAAGTAGTATTTTTCTTTTTTGATTAAAAATATTTCAGGTTTAAATCTGTGAGGATTCTTAATGGAATTTCTAGGCATTTTTCAAGGTTTTTAGATGTCAATGGAACTAGTTCTTTATTATATCTCATTTCATAGGATCAGAATTTTATAGATTGAGAAGGGACCTTAGAGGTGGTTTATTCCAATGTCCCCATTTCAAAGGTGGAAAAACTGAAGGAAGTCTAGAGAATTGAAAGGATTTGTTCAAAGTCGAATAGTTGTTACAGCGGGTCTGGAACTAGAGACCAAATCTTCTGGCTTCCTAAACTTAGCATTTCCTTTTTCACGTTAAAAGTTCGCCATCATTCACATTACTCTTGTGCTTATTACAATTATTTTTTGGATCCATAAGTAGAATAAAAGGAATGTGTCATGGCAAAAGTGCCTTGCCAGATCTGGAGTCAGAAAGTTTTTTTTAGTTGTTTTTCAGTTGTGTTGGACTCTTCATGACCCCTTTTGGGGTTTTCTTGGCAGAGATACTGAAGTGATTTGCCATTTCCTTCTCTAGCTCATTTTACAGATGAGGAAACTGAGGCAAACGAGATTAAGTGACTTCCCCAGGGTCACACAGCCAGCAAGTTTCTGGGGCCAGATTTGAACTCAAGATGATGTCTTCCTGATTCTAGGTCTGGTGTTCTATCTACTACACCCACCTAGCTGGGTTCAAATCCAGACTTTGACACTTACCAGCTGTGTGACCAGGAGCAAGACATGTAAACTCTCTGGGCCATATTTCCTCATCTGTCAAATAAGGCTAAAAAACACCACTTGTGCCATATACATCACACATTTTATATGAGGAAAATTCTTTTTTAGCTGTAAAGAACTATATAGATGTCTGTAACGTGGGGTGGGAAGTTGGTGCTAGGCCAAAACCCCCAGTCCAGTTTGTAATCATAAACAGTAAGAAGCAGATATGAGAACTGTAACTAGGTGTATAAATCCTGTATCCCTTTACAAAGCAAATAAGCTCTGATAGAATTAAAATGGCAGCTGGGCATTGGCTAGGAAAAGATTGGGCATGTTTCATGGTGGGCCTTTAAACACCAGCCTGCCTGCCCTGAGCAACAACAGCCTCAGAGTTTGAGCCTTTGAAGCAACTCTGGAATGGAGCAGCTACTGATAGTACAAAGAGTACTCCTTTGGGGAGCGAATTTTTCTCTTTCCTTCTCCCCCTTTCCCTCCACTCCTGTTAGCCATGATGCTTTGCAATAGAGCTACTGGAGCAGCCCAGAGAAGCACAGCTGAGAAGCGTTGGGGCAGGGGGTAGGGGTGGGGGGGGGCGGTGAGAGGGAAGTGGGAAAGTGGAGACATAGGCTTTCTGTGGAAACGTAGACATGAAGAGGAGCAGTATCCAGGCAGGAAGCAGTTTCGTGGAGGGAGGCCTCCAGCAGCAGAGAAGTAAGCCCATTCTGGGTTAAAGAGATAATTAGCCTGGGCCATTAAGCATTGAGCTCCAGAGAGGAACAGATGACTAAACCTTAGTTTAATGGCTCACCTAGCAGAGACACTGTGCCCAGGAGCAGCAGCGAGAAGACAACGTCACAAAGGAAGAAAAGGATATTGAGATGCTGCTGTATTACCAGATGCATGAGTAGCTTCGGCCACATGTTCCATACATATGTGCCTTTCTCTCAAGGAAATTCTAAGTTTGGACTCTATGTGTTTGTAGGATATTGCTCTCCAGATTTATGAGGGGCATGTTTTGTAGCTAACGTTTTTATTATGCCATCTCAGTAAATACCTTTGCTTTGAGATAATTTTGTCTATTGCCTAACCTAAGGAAAAGTATGTTCACCAGGCGAGGGTCACCAGTTATAGTTTTAGGAATACAGAACCCATAGACTATACCCCTTGAACCCTTCAGGTAGTGTCCACCTCCCTGGGGATCCAACCTGCAAACCAGTGAGGGTCAAAGCAAATCAGAAGGAAGCTCTAACAAAGATTATCAAGTTGAAGAGGTTTGGAATGCAGGCCAGACCACAGACTGTTAACAGTCCAAGGACCAGCCTATGTAAGTTAGGAGAGGCTCATCAACCAAAGGTGGGCTACCAGGTCACTATTTTGGGGGTCATGACAGGTCATGAAATTAAGGTACAAGGCATTATCTGGGTCAGGGGAGGGAGTACTCTTATTGGTGAAATCACAGATATTTTGAAAAATAATAAAGTGGTGAAAGAGAGAGGAAAGTGGGGGAAGGGGAAAGAGAAAAGAGGAAGTTGGAAACAGTTATTGGATCAAACAGTTTCCCATGCTGGTCAGCAGGGGATGCCATAAATCCAGGGCAGCTTAGTTCTCTCTGATGTGGCCTTTGGCTAAATGAGGGAAGAGAAAGAGTGCAACCCTTGCAGTTCCTAACCTACAGGTGTATTTCTTGGGCTGAATAAATTTCATATGGCTAAGTGAACTTCCATTGAAGGTCTGGGCTCAGAAAGCTGCGATATCTGTGTTCTTCCATTAATCTGTTCCCAGATTTTGAATAGTTATCACTCCTAATGCTTATGGATATCTTCTTAAATGTATCTCAGTATATCTCAAATTAATCAGAATTTGACACTGGATCCCTTTAATGTTGACGGAAAAAGTATAGTATTCTAACTTACTGAAAAGTATGAAAACTTGTAGGGAAAATGTGTGGTTTTCTTAGGAGTATCCAAATTTGTTAACATTATCAAATAGAATTTTATGTTCAAGTTACAAAATCAATGTTTGATATGATATAGAGAACAAATTTGCCTAGATTTTCGGACTTCTTTTTTGAAACCATAAAAAAAATCCATAATGTCAAATCTGGTGATCGAATGGATGTCTGCAGTACTAACAAAATTATAGTATTTCCCCATCTCCTCCACATTTATGCTAAGAAGATTACTTAGCTCTTGACCAGTGTTATTGACTAGTTAATTTTGGGGGAAAATGACACTCTTCTGGGTGTTGGCATTAGCACAATTTCTTTTGAAGCCTTTGATAATGATTGTGGGGAGGAAATCAATCCTCATGTGTTTATTGAAGACTTAATGTATGTTTAGCCCTTTTCCAAACAAGGTTTTTGATCTGTTAGTAATTTTATAAAAAATTTCAATCAAGAAGAGGTTCTAGGTAAAAGGTACAACCAAAAGGCATTTATTAATGAAATACATAATAATAGCTTTCTTTAGAAAGTTTATGAACTTAACCAGCTTTTCTTTCTTACTTACTTACAATATTTTATTAAAGAAATTGAGGCTCTTCTCCCCTGTTAAACTCATTTTTAATTGGCACGTCTGCCTTGAAGCTGGTAAACTATCTTGTGGAGAGGCGTTGAGCCACTGTGGCAGATAGGCAGATGCAACGGTATGCTAAAGAACCACTGTCAGGTTAATGTTTCATTAAAGGCACACCTGTCTCTGGGCAAAATCTGTACTTCCTGCTGAGTGGCTTGGCCCAAGACATGGGTCAGCTCAGAGATTTCCATGGTTCAGATTGGTTTCCACACCATGAAAACTCATGTAGAAATTCTGTTCCAAATAATGCTTACGGATAAAAGCAACACAGAGGAAGGGAGTTTGTGCAATTACTTCCTCTACTTTCAAACAAATTATGAACTATGAAGTTACAATCTTCAAAATAATTTCTTATGTGACTATTGTCAACTAAAACTTAATTGTTTCTCTTGCACAATTTTTCCTTTTTTTGTAATGATTCTAAATCCAGTGCCTGGCTTTGTTAGTTCCACCAAAAGATGGAGTTTGTAGAGTACCTAAACTTGAAAAAGTAGATTAAGATTAACTCAAGGGCATTTCTTACTTTGCTGAAGATATTTCTGTATGGCTTATTTCAATTTATTTACTTTTTTCTTCAGAATTACTGTAAAGGTTTTCTATTTCACTCATTACAGTACAGTGTTTTTCACATTTGAATAGGCTGCATCAACATGAATTCTTTATAAGGACCTTAAAAACAAACTTTGCCAAGTCCCAGAATACAGAAGTGAATTCACATCCCAATACTCAGCTGCCTCATGAATAAAGGAGAGCCTGTGCCTGACACTTTGAAGCTGTAGCTGTTAAACCATACAGAATATTTACCTCAATAAATCATTATAGGAAACTAAGGTACAATTATACCCACAGAGAAAAAGAATTCAAAACACTGATTTATGTGTTTCAGTGCCTATTCCCTTTCCCACCATGTTTTGAATTTTATGCATGTTTGTCATCTTTGGCTGCTCCCATGTATCTTTAAACTAATGGGTTCTGCTTTTTTAACATTCCTCATTAGGTTTGTTATTTTTCTTTGACACACAGACATGATTTGCATAGTGTACAAAGTTTTACATTTAAAATTAACTATATCTCATTTCTTACAGCAGAAATCAAAAAATGGAAAAAGTGAGTAAATTATTTCAAATAAAATACTGCTCTCTTTGCTTAACTTGTGACCATTTAGGCTGAAATTCCATATTAAGGATTTTATTTGGCACCTACTCGAGAGTAAAGTAAAATACTGTTTTACAAACAGGAAGTTCACCACTGTTCCTTTAAGAAAGAGCTTTTATTTAAAAACTTTGCTTTTATTAAAGACACAATGGCATTATAAGGAGGCATATTTGCTAAAGAAAGAAGTGTCTATTTTAACTTCCTCCTGAGCTGAAAAAAGAAATCTCAACAGAAAAGTACTGAGAAAGGAATGAACATAAGAGTGAGACATAGTCAGCATAGAGAGAGTAGGAACGCATCGTTACCTGGGAGGAAGTGGTTGGACTACTCAGGTTTTTCAGTGATGTTTAATGAGGAGAAAGAAAATTTATTAAACTACAAATAATTCATTTAAATTATATATTTTGGAATGATTTGGTTACTGTACTGGGTATTTATACTTTGATTTTTTTAATGAATCCCTGATTTCAGTGATGTGGGTGCTCTGAGCTCTCTCCTCCTGTGCTATTTTTAAACGTCTTTCTATGAATTCCCTGTAGAGGATCTGACACATTAGAAGCCTACCTCTGGTGCCTGAAGTATCTAGAAGGTACCAAAGTGACATTCTGGCTGTTTGTATCTTGTCTCTCATTCTCCCGACAAGGCTACCCTTCTTTTTTTTTCTGGGGAAACAGCTCAATAACATTTTTTTGCACATTCAGGTCATTATTGGAGATATGTTGTAGCCTACTTGTACCCACCATGCCTCTCTATGCAGATAATTCTCAAACCTGTCTGTCTAGCCCTAACATCTCTCTTGAACTGCAGTCTCACATCACAAGATACCTTTTGGACGTCTTGAACTGAATGTCCGTAGCATCTCAAACTCAACTTGTCTAGAACAGAACTTACTGTTTTTCCCCAAACCCTCCCTTCTTTAAACTTTGCTATTACTATCTAAGGCATCTAACCAGGCACTCAGACTTGGGATGTTGATGTCATCAGCCTTTCTCTCAGACTTAATCCACTGCCAATCCTTATTTCAGGCAGTGCCCTGGTTCAGGTCTGTATCGCCTGTCAGTTGGACCAGGGCTGTCTTGCAGTTCGATTTATGCGGCCCACCTACAAGCATAGAAATTTACATAAATGCTTTAGTAAACGAAGCCGAGCTACCGTAGAGCTCTCACTAAAATGGCAAATCAAAATATATTATCTATTGTTTCAATAAAAAACTAAGGTTGGACAGCCCTGTTATAGACTATTGGTCTCCTTGCCTCAAATCTATTCTTATTCTAGTCAGTCCTCCAGCTCCCAAAGTGATTTTTGTAAAGAACAGGTCTGACCATTTCAGACTTCTATTCAATTAATTCCAGTGGCTTGCTGTTAGATCAAATATAAAATGTCCTATTTGGAATTTAAAGTTCTTCACAAACTGACCTATTCCTATCTTTCTGGTCTTACTCTCTTCCACCCACTTTATAGTCTAACAATACTAGGCTTCTTGTTCTTCCTCATGAATGACACTCCTGGAGCATTCTCCCTCCTTGCTTGGTTTTCTTCCACATTCATCTCAAATACCACCTTTTGCAAGAAGTTTTTCTCATCTGCTGTCCCTGCCCATTGCCATCCTTTCCACTATTAATACCTTCCACTATTAATATTATTAATACCTTAACTTTGATTTATATTTCGTATATAAATAGTTATTTGCATATTGTGTCCCTCATTAGAATGTGAGCTCCTGGAAGGCAAGAATTATTTTTATCTTTCTTTGTATCCCCAGTGCTAAATACAGGGCCTGACAGATAGAAGTGCTTAATAAAATGCTTGTTCACTGACTTTTGAGTTGCATGTAATTTTGATTCTTCTAAAATAATCCAATTCTATGATTTGCAGTTATATAGCATCACTAGAGGGACATTATTGTTAGAGTCATTTTACTTCATTGTCCCTGTTCCCCACATTAATTATGATGAAAGAAGTTGAACTCTACTTCTGGTCTCAGAAGTCTCTTTCAGTTTTAATGTTCTGTTATTCTATGAGATGGGCTTTTGTGGTGGCAAACAATTTAGGGTCATTGAAGACATTGCCTAATTTCCCAAATGTAATCTTTCTCTGTCTTATCTTATGATCCAGTTGGGGGCCCATTTCATCGTCCAACTAAAATGTCTATTATATACTCACATATGTACATGTATGTATATATGTACATATGTGTATATATTTATCTAAACATATATGTAGCATCACTTCTGGGGCTACTTCCCCAGTTCCCACTAGTACTGGCAGGTTCCATCCCCAGGTGATGTCTGATTGCTCCTTCCCTCAGAGTTCTAGAAGTAATCTGGAGGGATTGTGTTTTCTTTCTAAACACCCATTAACGTGATTATCAGCAAATAGCTTCAATTAGCTTTTGGAAGAGGCTATTTACTAAGGTAGTAAAGTAAGAACAAGTGGTGCAAAATGTTCTCCTACATTGGCTCCTCCAAACTGAGTCATTCTCTCACTTTGCACATACAAAGTCCTTGGGGAGAATGGGCTCAAATTTAAAGTCCAAAGGTAGTGAGGCACGTATTTTGGATCATGTGTGGCAAGGGTGTATCTCACAAAGCCTGGCACTGGCAATCCTTTTCTCCCTTTGTGGAGTTCTTGTGAAATTTCCCTTATGTGTAGTTCTCTGTTAGGCTCTGACCTTTGTTGGTCTCCCTAACAGATGCAGCTTGTAGATAACTAAACTTGGAAAAGTGGATTAAGATGAACTCAAAGGCATTTCTTATTTTGCTGAAGATATTTCTGTTTAACTGATTTCATTTTATTTACTTTTTTCTTTAGAATCACTGTAAAGGTTTTCTATTTCACTCATTATGATGCAGTCTTCTTCACATTTGAATAGGTTACATTGACATGAATTCTTTATAAGGACCTTAAAAACATATGAGCATTCTTTCTACCACAGTGGGTGTGTATGTGTGTGCCATACTCTCTGAAACAACTTTCTCCCTTGGTGGCTATCTGTCGCTATCTATGTTTGTCCATGTTTGTCCTTAGCTGTGTCTTTTTCTCCCCTTCATTGGATGTATTGTCACCTACTACTCTTTGATGACACGGTCAATGGTTGGGGGGAGGGGGACTAGGTTGGAGAGGAAAGAGAGAAATTATGTCTTCCCCTGAGAGCAGTATCCTTTCATGGGCCTTAACTCCAAATGGAGTCCTCAACTCCACTGCAGGGCTGGATCCCTTGCTTACTATGGACTGACTGCTGTTTTATATAATCAAAGAGATTTATGCTTTATGAAGATTTCGTGGGGTAAAAACTATCTTGTTTATACATTGAAAGCCCCATTTGTCTGAAGACTCCAAAAAGGAGGTAAAAAAAAATTAAGGGAAGTAATAAACATCTGCCAAGTGGTTGGTTAGATCTTAGAACCGCAGTCAGAAGGGATCTCACTGTTTATCTACTTCAGGGCTTCTTAAATGACCCACAGGTTAAGAAGTGCTGAACTTGAACTTACACCCAAACAAGAATCTCTGCTGCAGCATTCCTGAGAAGTAGCCTTGTGTCTATTAGGAGACAGCTAATGATTGGGAAACCCACCATCTCCAGGGACAAACCATTCTGCTTTTTAATAGTTCTAATTCTTAGGAAGTTTTCCATATATGTGGCAGCATCTTTTTTCAAGCCAAAGCCTATCCTTCTGAAATTTCTACCTATTGCCCCCAGTCTTATACCCTGGGCTGAAGCAAAAGAGTCTAATACTTCTTCAAATATTTGAAGAGAGCTTTTATTGCCCTGCTAAGTCTTTTCTTTTCTAGCCTAAATATGCCTCATTTTTCAACTACTCCCTATATGCCAAGGTTTCAAGCTCCTTTACTGTATGGTTGCCCTTCTTTTGGCCTTCTATAGTTTTTCAATATCTTTTCTAAAATGTGACACCCAGGATTGAACAAGATGTTTCATATATGGTCTAGCCAGAATAGAGCACATCACAACTATAGCCTCTCATATTCTGATCACTAGGCTGTCATGAATCCAGCCTAAGATTTTGTTTGCTATTTGTGTTGCCATGTCAAACTCATATTGTCTCGTAGTGAGCGTATAAGCCACCAAAATCAATGGCTCTTTTTCAGGTGAAATAATGTCTAGCTATACTTCCCTTATCTTGTATTTATATATTTAATTTTATGAATTTAAGTGTAGGATACTGTAATTATTTCTACTAAATCTCATCTCATTATATTTGAATCATCATCTTAGCCTCTTAAGATTTTTTTTTGGATTTTGATTTGTTCCATATGCTTACTGTGTTGGCTGTGCCTCCCAGTATCGTGTCATCTGAAAATCTAAGTATGCCATCTATGCCTTAATCCAAAACATTGATAAAAATATTGAATAGAACAGTGTAAGCACAGAGCCTTGGAGAATTCTACTAGAGACTTCCCTCCAGGTTGATGTTGTTCAACTCATTTTGAGTCCAGTTTACTGTACTAGATAAATAGGATAAAAGTAAGGCCATAGGGAAAATACTAGCCTATAAGTAAACAAAGTAGAAAAAAAAAGAAAAGAAGAAACAATGAAAAGAAGATATATGGCCTGATGGGAAGCAGATGAATGAAATAGTTATAATAATCACCATTATTTTAACAACATTTATATAGTACTTAAGGAGAGCATAAGTGAATAGCTATGATTTTTTAAAAAAATCTATAAGCAAAGTAGCTTGCAAGGCCCCTATTAGTTAAAACTTGTAGTAGTTCTTTCCCACTTAAGAGGCCTAAAATTTCCACCATTAAATTTACTTCTTTGAGCTACTAAGGCCAAGATATTGGCAGCAGAAGTCCAACTATTTAAAATAACCAGATGTTATCTAGGAGGGAAGGAGAATCTGAGAAAGCGCTTATCTGAAGATAAGGACCCCTTAGTATTACTTGTCACATTAAGATTACTTTATCAGATCAGGTACAGGTAGTTGTTACTTTTTAGAGAAAGTCAGTATATGTGTGTAGACAGAGGTGGGTAGGCAAAGACACTAGATAGGTAGGTTTGTGGGATTTATATTTGGGTCAGGATATTACATTGGTAGGGCAAAAGAGATTGGGAATATCAAACAATATACTTGGAAGTATATCTAAGACTGGATATACTGCATTTCCAACTTCTAAGATCAGAATACATTTTGGGTCATTAAGTTGGTAGAAGTGCAGAGGAGATTAGGCAACATGAGAACACCAGGTGCTAAAACGAGGGTGAGATTCCTGAAGAGAAATTTCATCTACTTCACCCTATAACTTAGGGTTAGCCCTGTGTAAAGGAGAGTGTAATCAGATAAATAAAAATATATGTGTTCATAGGTGTGTAAGGTGCAAAAGGGATGAGTTAGGAGAAAGTTGATAGTTGAGAAGAACTGGAAATGAGAGTTAGATAGAGAAGTGAATGAGGAATGGAAAGAGGACCAAGCAGTGTTTATGTAGATGAGGAAAAAACTGTGAAATGTATAAATATTGTTGTCATCCCTGGGTCTCTGTTTTTTTCCCTTTCAGAAGATTTACATAGCTCTCCATGGTCCCTCTTTGGTCCCTCCTTCATGGAAAGGGATTTGATAAACTTATTCACACTATGGTGTATTATTAAATAGATGTGTAGGAAGAAATTTATGCTTAGTCCAAAGGGAAAAACATACATGTGTGTATGCATGCCCTTGTGTCATAGCCCTTGGCTGAATATGGTAGATCATAGACTCAATTTGGCTGAAGAGTTATCCACTTGCCTTTATCAGGGAGTGGCTTTCTAGTCTTTGTACTCTTAATAGACCAGTGGCACTCAGAAGAGATGAATGGCCAACACGAAACTAACTTTCTTTGTATATTCTCATTCTGGTTTACTCGAATTGATATATGTAGTGTACTGTGTTTTGTAAAGCCCTTCTCTCTAAATTTCAAAATTGTAGAAAACCAGGACATTAGAGAACTTCATTATCATACTTAGAGGTTCTGGGTTTCTTAGGAATCAGGAAATAAAAACAGTTCTTTACTTACGAAAAATGAAAAGTAGATTAAATGAGGGTTTACTCTTTTCCTTAATGGCAGTTTCTTTTCCATATAGCTTACAGGTGACTTTTAAAAGTAGACTTTTATTTTGCTTAGGTTATAGGTATTTTGATGGGAATTTGGAATAATTCTGAAGCACCAATACCATCTTGGAATTGCTAGATATAGGTAACTTCTGAAATGCCTTTTTCAGATTATAAAGAGAATATGTATTAATTTATTTCACCATAAATTAGATTGACCTTTGCTTCACTCAATGAAAGATAAATCCAGTGAACCCAGAATGTATTGGCATTTCCATGGTTCCTTGCCTAGGAACAGGTTTACAATTTCTATCTATTCTAAATGCTACTTACACTTCGAGGGCTACCCTAATTCCTGTATTTTCCATGAAATTTTCTCTTGAATTGCCCTAGCTTCTCTGAACTTTCATAGCACTTACTGTGCATAGAATTCATCTGGCGTTTATATAGCACCTTATTTTATTCAATTCAATAAGCATTTCAATTTACCTAATCTTTATTATGTGTAAGGAGCCATAGATGGTCAGCTGCTTGTTTCATCTATAGGATCACAGGATTTAGAGCTGGAAGGGATTTAGAAGTCTTTTAGTCCAACCTTCTAATTTTATAGGTTTAGAAACTGGGGTCCTTAGTAGTCGAGTGACTTGTTCAAGAACATATAGGTGTATAAGTAGCTAATATAGATTTAAACCCAGGTCTTCTGACTCCAGGTCTTTCTACTAGACCACAATTGCTTCTGTTTTTCTCCTCATCTAGATTGTAAACTCCCTAAAGGCAAAGACTCTGCTTTATATCTATTAATATTTCCCCTAGTACCAAGCCGAATGCTTTGTATATTGGTGAGCCCAAAGAAAGTTGATTAATTGTGGTTAGGAGCTTAGTGAATACATAATAATGGAGGGAAGATGTCTCTGACTCTTACTTGTCCTTGGAATAGTCCTAACTCTAGGCCAGTACTGCCAAAGAAAAGGTCAGACAATTTATCCAAATATTTTTTGCGTATTCTGTTGCTTTTACAGTGGTCACGAAAGTAAACACTGGACTGTGCACCTAATGACTAAGAATTTGGGACAAGTCAAATGAGAATCAGGCTGCAGATCGAAGGGGAAATGTAATATACTTCAACCATCATCTTTATTGCTTTTTAGTTTTATTTTTATGACAGTCTGTTTGCACATAACTATTGAATATTTTTAGCCTGTTTTTCCTACCACTAATTTGGCATTTAATATTTATTGCCTTGCTCTTTAATTATTGGGTCATTAGTAACCTCAATTAAAGTTCTCTAATGCTTCCACAATGCAGTCAAGGTTACTCTAATTAGGGGTTATTAACCTGGGGCTTATAAACTTTATTTTTTTTAAAATAACTATTTCAATATAATTAGTTTCCTTTGTATTCCTATGTATTTAATTTTATGCATTTAAAAACATTATCCTAAGAAGGGATTTATAGGCTTTATTAGACTTCCAAAGAGGTCTATGACACAAAAAGGGTTAAGGACACCTCTTCTAGGACCTTGATGATTTATTCTAGCTAAATATAAATGCTGGCAGGTCCTTCAAACTTAGAAAAGCCTCATTGGCTCAGTTTGTCACTCAGAGACCAAGGTAAGTTAGTTACATGCCAAAAGGCTTATTCCCCAAAGACTGGATATATTGGCTGATTTTTTTAAAAATAAATTTTATTTTTTTCTCTCAAAGAAAATCTGCCTTCTTTTTATCCAATGTCCTCTCCCCTCTCCCCCCACCCCCAACCCCCATCGCCTATTGAGAAGCAGAGAAAGACAAAACTATTTGCTAAAACCTGTGACAGCCAGACTCCTCCTTAAAGAGATTTACCATTAGGTGATAACATTCCTCCTCTGTCAAAACTGAACACCCAGTATTAGTCCATAGGTGAAATTTGAAGATACAGCCCCAATTAAGTTCTGTCAAGGAGTAAAGAGTTACATAAAATGATTTTAAAATAAATAAAACTTGTAAAATAGAAAAAAATCCAGTAAGGTTGTTGTTGTGGGACAATATATTTTTTTAAAAAAATTAAAGAAGTCAAGGTTTGATTCTTCTTTAAAAATGTTTTAGCCATCTAAATATCCGTCCCTTTATTTGAATGAAGTTTATATTATTACAAAAGATATTTGAACAATACAGAGTGAAAATAGCCATTTGACTTTATTTTTAAGAGACCTAAGTCTTTGTAATTAGAAATTCCTTCAGGGCTGGAACTTAGTACTCATATCTCTGATATGAATAGTCTTTTCATCAAAAATATTCTTCAGCCATTTTTTAATTAAATAAATTGGAAAAAAGAATTTTTGGCAATGTTAGATGTTTTATGTTCATAAAAATGATAAAGTGTTTCCATTACCTGACATTCTAAGAACCTCTTGTGTCAATTTACCAGCGTAATTTGATAATTTATAATTAGTGTATGAAATAATTCCTTGTACCCACACAGTGGTTAATCTGTATTTGTGAACTATATATTATCCGAATAGTGTATCATGTTCCTTAGTGTTGTTTGATCATGTACTGAAACATCATGTCCTATCATAATGCAAACATATAAGTATATATTTAAAATGCTGTGGGAGTCTTAATTCAGAGTTTCCTGGATTTGTGGTTTTGTTCTAATTGATTTTTACTGTATGTTCAAAGGAAAACCTATTTCATAAACAGATGTGTAGAGAAAGATTTTATATATATATATATGTATACATACACACATATATATGTATGTTTGTGGTTTAGGTAGTTTCTGTGGCATTGACTATTTCAGTTGAGATGTAAAATACAATATTCAGGACTTTTCTTCCTTGTTCATAAAATATTACAGTACAACGTTGGCTTTCTGAAGGTCGCTGGGACATCAAAAACCTTCAAAAGATTGGGGATTCAGTAAAATAAGAAAGCTGTCCAGTGGGCTCTGAAGAGGGGCACTCTAGCTTTTCCTTGCCCACAGGGCAGGGAAGTGAGAGAGTTAGATTAATGAAGAGCAGTGACAACAGAACTAGCCAGCACCCATGGGCTGGAGAAAGGTCAGGGAGGCTGGAACTCTGGCCCTTTGTAGGGCACAGTGAGGTACATGCCAGTGTCTGTACTCAGGAAATCATATGAACTGCTTTTATTTTTCAGTATTCACATATGTTCATTCCCTTCTAAAAGTAGCATGAGTATTGTTTATAGCATTCTACTGTTATAGAAGAATTTTGTTTTATTTTATAGACAAGCCACTCCAAAGCTGAGAAAAAATTTACATCGAAATTAACATTACCCAGTGTTTTGATCTGTAATACAATTGTATCACCCACTCTGGGTTTTCCCCCCACAAAATCAAGCTTCTTTGCCTCAAAAGGAAAGTTTGATCCCTAACAGAGCTCTGTTTACAAGTGGGTCTTTCTCTGTGGGAATTTGGGTCTTGGGCTTAACTAAATGTTATGCCTTTGCGTTTAGAAAGAAACTAAACCTCTTTGACTCGATGCCTGTATAACAATATAGATTTGGAGGATGTGATGGGGGAGGCACTTTCTCTCTCTCTCTCTCTCTCCCTCTCTCTCTCTCTCTCTTTTTCTCTCTCTCTCTCGCCCTGTCTCTCTCTTTCTCCTCTCCCCCACTCCCCAGCCTTGCTATTCCTCCAACGTGTACTCAGAGTCATTGGTTGGGTAGCTGCTACCCCATGTTTTAGGCTATGGCACTACTCCTCTAACTACAGATCATGAGTCCCTACCAGTATGATTCCCATTAGCAGTCATCTAGTAGACACAACTAGATCAAAGAAATGGAATTTACTAAAATAACAATGCTACTGTAGGGCCTAGAAGTCCTTTCTCTCTTGGAGGAGTGTCCTTTGAAGTTCAGTTCTTAGTTGAAAGACTCTCTTATGAGTCTATAGTTGGCTTCCTTCTCTGATGCCAGATGTCCTGCTCTTGGATATTGCTTCCTCCTTTGACTGATGACCTCTCTATGTCTATCTGGAATGTGTATCTCTGCTCCCAGTTTGATGATGAGGGCAAGAAGGAGAGGGGGAAAAGCCACTTGTCCCTCTCTAAGTGTGATTTCCTCTTTGGAGTTCAGTTCTTCTTCTTCTGTTAGATTGAACTGACTTAAAACAAAACAAAAGCATTTGAACTGACTTTCAAATTGTGGATCAGATTGCCTCCTTCTGAGAAAATAGTTTCCTTACTAGACACCATGGCCAGTGCAAAGAAGGGGGAAAGATAAATTCCCCTCTACAGGTATCTCTTGGTGTGCACTCTCCTCAACAGCTGTCTAGAACTATGGGAAGGCTTCCTTTTTTATATAGGTCCATAAAGCATCAACTAGTCACTAGATATTTTTGGTATGGTGTCAATTGCCTTCATTCAATGGCCAAAGCCCTATAATTCTCTCAAGTGGACTCAGGAATTTCTTCACACTGTGTTTTGAGGTTATAAGAAAACCATTACCTGTAGCTTCCATCAGTTTGCCAATAATTATGTTTTCCCAAATTTTATAAGACTATGAAATATTTTTCTTCTACATTTGATTTTAGACAAATTCAGGCAGCCATTATCTTTAAATATTTTCCATTTCAAAATGAGCTTTTGGTCTTGAACCAGGATAGAACTGACTGCTTATCTTAATGAATGAAACAATCCCTTTGTTTTGCTAAATTAGATCTCTGACATCATCATAGACCAGAAGACTTGGGACTAAAATAGAAATTAATTTTTATTTGTTTAGTAGAAGCTCAGAATACTATAAAAGTCAGTGTGGGGGAAAATATGTAACGTTTAAGAAAGTGATTCTAAAGTTGAAGTCTATGAGGGAGAAATGGTTAGAATCTCCCTCTTTTCTTAAAATGCCTTTTTAAAAATGGGGTTTCTTGCTGACATGAATGCTTATCTTCATTGCAAAGTTATGACATCTCAAGGTAGAATTCTCTGAATTCATTCAAGCAGTTTAAAAATTATTCATACCTTTTGTTTTCTATCACCTTTCATTTCTAAATATATTCCTTCCCTATCTTATGTGTAATGGGCCCTCTCTTATAGCAAAAATTTTTAAAAAATGGAAAAAAGTAGTTCAACAGAACCAATTACCCCCTGACCTTGTCTGACTATATATAATACTTCACACCCATATTGTCCTATCTCAGCAATTAAGGGAGGGACCTATATTTAGAGGCTACATGGCAGAGTGTGTAGAGAGCTGTCCTCAGAATGAGGGAGACCAGGGTGTAAGTACCTTTGATGGCACTAACTATATAACTGGATGAGTCACTTAATTTATCAGTTTCCTTAAGGAACTTTCTAAGATTATGTTTTCAGAGAAGGTGCCAATCTATATTGGTAGAGGGAGTTTCCTCACCTGGCAGTGAAATCCCAGGTCCGGTCCCTTATCACTGTCTCCCTGGATCAATCTTGTCCATCATAATTATCCAGTTTTCAATTTCTTTTTTGTTTGCTTTAAATTTAATTTAAATGATCAGACTTCAAAGAATCGAAGTAAAATGTTAACAGTAAAAATAAGAAGTTTTTTAAAACCACTCAGAATGAAGGCATTATGCACAGCAGAGAAGGATACAAGGGAACAGGTAAAAGTGGCTATCATGGCAACATGGCCACATGGTATCTTCCAGAGGCCTGAAGAGTTTCAAAGTGATCAATTGATTCCAGATGTAGTTAAAATGGTCGAAGGGTTTTATGAAGAGTATTAGAATGCGAGTTCCTTAAGGGCAGGCCCTGTCTTACTCATCTTGGTATCTCCTTCCTCAGTCTGGAGTTAGAGAATTTCATATAGTAGGTACTTAGTAAAAGTTTTTTTTTTTGTTTACTGACTGACTTTAAGGCTAGGTAATAATAGCAGGCAGCTGGGTGGTACAGTGGATAGAGTGCTGGGGCCTGGAATCAGGAAGTTCTGAGTTCAAATCTGACTTCAGACACTTATTAGGAATGTGACCCTGGGCAAGTCATTTAACCTCTTTTGCCTCAGATCCTCATCTGCAAAATGGAGACACACTGTAGAAGGAAATGGCAAACCACTACAATATCTTTGCCAACAAAATGGAGTCAGACAGGATCTGAACCACAAAAATAACTGACTGACAGACTTTTAAATTAGCAAAGTGCTTTACAAACACAATCTCATTTGAAGCTCTCAGCCCTTAGTGAAGTGAGTATTATTACCTTCTATGTGTGGAAGCAGAAGCTTAGGACTTGTCCATGATCACAATGCTGGGGCTAGAGGTCACATCTGAGCTCATTCGTTCCTTATTCAAAGTCTACACTCTAACCTTTAGGCTAAGACTTAACTTTGCTTGTTGATAGCATGGGAATTCAAACTGGTGACCACTATAGGATCAATCTCCCAGGGTTGCTATGAGAATCAAAGAAAATAAGTTGTGAGGAGTATATTGTAAATTGTAAAGTGTCATATGAATGTCTTTCCTTATGGTGGCAGCATAATGCAATAGAAAACTTTCTAAATCTGGAGTCAAGAGGGACTTGGGTCTAAATCCTGGCTCCTTCATGTATTAGCTATGAGCCACAGTTACCACACCTGTAAAATGGGGATAAAAATACTCACAAAACCTACTTGAAATAATTTGTTGTAAGAAAAATGATATGTAACATTAAAGTACTATATAAGTGTGAGTTATTGTTTATTACGTCATCTTATTTTATTATTTTACTTTGTTTTTTTAAAACACATTTGTTTCTGAATATATCATTCTTCTATCCAGCAATCTCTTGCAAAAACAAAAAAATTTAAAACACCATATCTAACAGTTGATATATCATTTCATACCTGTAGCCTTGTACTGCCCCCACCCCCATATAATGAAGAGAGGGATGTTTTTTTTATTTCTTCTCTAGGGTCAAAATTAATAATTATAATTATATAGTAAATAGCTTTTTCTTGCTGTTGTACTTGTAGTTGTAGTCATATGCATTTATTGTCTTCCTGGTTTTATTTACTTCACTCCAAATCAGTTCATCATATGATTCTTTTTAGGCTTCTCTGAATTCCTTATATTCACTTCTTAGAGTGCAATAATATTCCATTATATTCATATGCCACAATTCATTTAGACTTTAATCACAAGTAATGATATGATAAATATTTTAGTATATATGGGAGATTTCTTTCTTGCCTTTGACTTTGGTGGTGAATATGCCCAGTGGTGGAATCTCTGGGTCAAAGGATCTGGATATTTTAGTTACTTTATTAGCATAATTTAAGCTTCTTTAGAGTAGGGATTGATTCATTTTTTGTTTTTGTGTCTTTGGTGTTGAGCACGGTACACAGAACATCATTGTAGGTTGCTTAATAAATGCTTGTTGATTGATCTTTTGAAAATAATTTTTATACCTTTTGTATATATATACATATTATGTTATATATTTTGTATATGTATTATATCTTTTTATATCTTTTATTCCTCCTCTAACCTCTTCTCAGAAAACTATCCTCTATAACAAAGAATAAAGAGAAGAAAAATACTTCAGCAAAACTAACCAACACAAAATTATATCTGAAATTTTTAATGCCCATAGTCCCTCACCTTTGCAAAGAAAGGAGGACGGTGCCTTCTCATATGTCTTTTTTGAGGCCAAGCTTGGTCATTATGATGTCATAGCATTTAGTCTCATTTTTTTCCCTCTGCATTTGTATCTCTAGCCTTGAATACAGTGTCTAGCACATGATAGGCCCTAAATGAATGCTTGTTGATTATTTGGTTAATAATCACAAACTTTTTCAGAATGGTTGCACTCACAACTTCATCAACAATGGAGCCTGTTTTCACACTGGTCATTTTTGCCAATTTTCCAAGTGTGAGATAAACTACAGAGTTGTTCCTCAGTTTCAACCAACTAAATAATGAATCAGCAAGCATTTATTAAATTTTTACTACGTGCCAGTCACTATGCTAAACACTGGATACAAGGAAAGGCAAGAACAGTCTTTGTCCTGAATGAGCTCACATTCTAGAGTGAAGGAATAGGGAATGGAAAAAGCATTTACAAAGCAATTACTATGTACCAGGCACTCTGCTAAATGCTTTCTGTAAATATTATCTCATTTGATCTTAATAACAACTTGATAAGGACTATTATTATTTACATTTTACAGTTGAGGAAGAGGTTCAGTGACTTGCTCAGAGTCATACAACCACTTAGTATCTGAGGCTGGATTTGAACTTAGGTCTTTCTGACTCCAGGCCCATCATTCACTTCATTATTCAATCATTCAATGTGCAAAAACCTATGTCCATATAAAATATATAGATAAATATACATATGTATATGTATATGTGTATGTGTATGTGTATGTGTATGTGTATGTGTATGTGTATGTGTGTAGTAAATGGAAGGTAACATAAGAGGGAAAGCTGTAGCAGTGGGGGAACTGGGAAAGGCTTCTTACAGAGGGTCAGATTTGATGTAAATATTGAAGGAAGCCACGTGGTAGAGGTGGAGAGGGAAAATATTCCAGGCATGGAGGACAGCTATCATAGACATAGAGTAGGGAGAAGGAAGAGTATTGTGTTAGAGAAGCACCAAGCTGATCAGTGCCATACTGTAAAGTTCAAGAACAAGAGTAAAGAATAAGACTGCAAAGGTAGAAAGGAGCCAGGCTGTGAAGACCTTTAAATGCCAGAGTATTTTGTTTTTTATTCTAGAGGTACTAGGTTAGTGTGAGTGACCTGGATGAAGATCTAGCAAAGGAGATTTAGAAAGAAGGGTAAGACAGGCAAGAGTAGGACCAGGCGAAAGTAATGTCATACAAACCTAGAATGAAGATTATATCTAGGAAGAGAGGATGATTGATAATGTCAAAGGTTGTAGAGAGGTCAAGGAGAATAAGCTTTCTCAAGGAGTATAGCCAAGAATGGAAGGAGAGATGTAGGACAGTAGCCAGCAGAGATAGTCGGATCAACTGATGATTTTTTTTTATGGATGGGAAAGATATGGCATGTTTGTAGATAAATGGAAAGATGGGAAATGTTTCCTTAATAGGGAAAGATTGAAGAATAGGTATGATAAGGGGGGAATCTGCTGGAGAAGGTAGGAGGAGAGGAAATCAAGAGTGAATGCTGAAGAATTTGCCTAGCAATGAGAAAATCTGCCTTTCCATGTGAGACAGGGAGAAGATAATGGGGGAAGATGTCAATGATGTGAGAAGAGGAAAGGAAGAAGAGGGAGTTCTCAGCAAATGGCCTCAGTTATTTTGGTGAAGTGTGAGGTAAAATCCTTAGGTAAGAGTATGGGGGAGAGGTAGTGCTGTGGGAGGCTCAAGGAGACACCAGAATGTTCAGATTAGCTATTGTGGTAAGGGCTGCACTCCCCCAATTTGCACTTGCACTCAAGGATTGAGTCACTAAAAGGTAACTGCTACCTTAGTGTACCTTAGCAGCTATTAAGTATAATAACCCTGTGGGTCTACAGTCCTAATACTATACTTCACAAGCCCCAACTGGTATGCTTCACTTAAACAGTCAGCAAGTGGACTCAATTAGGTCTTAGCGAAGTCATATATTCAAATGACATAGCACGAATAGTACTTATAAAACATTCCTCCCCTAAACTTAAGACTTTCTCACAAATACACATGTAATCCATGGAAGGAGTGTAGACTTTCAATAGAGTACGATGCTATCACTTGTAAGATACAAATGTGACAGATTCCCATCTCTTGGTTATTGGAAGAGCCTGGAAGTCCTTTTCCTTCCTCATGGAGTTGTCACAGAATTCCTCTCAGGTGAAGCATGTATTCTGGGTGGGTTGCACAGCTGAATTCCCAGGATCTGCTCCTTTCCATAGACTTACTTTCTTCTCTGCCACCAACGGTCTCATTTCCTGAAGCTGCTTCTTACCTTGGGTGACTGACTGTCTTTCTGTATCCTTATCTGTCTGGTGTGTGTTTCTCTGCTGCCTACAGGATCCAGTGTTTTCTGTTATTTCAGTACCTCTCTTTCAGAGCTACTTAGCTGATGGGGGTTGGGGATTGTAGGAAAATTCCCTCCTCCCCCCTGTAGATATTCCTTTCACAGGAAGCTCTCAATCTCTTACAATCTCCTCTTCTTGAACTGTGAAATTCATCCAGGGTTTAGTTGTTTAAAGTTACCAAAGATTTGGCTAATTCGTTTGTTCAATCAATAAAGTTCCCTTTTTAACTCAATTAGAGGACTGTTTGAACCAATCAGGATCAGGGCATAGTTGCAACTTATTTTCAGTTAGAACTTCATCATGTGCAATTAAATTCTGTGAATGTATCAATTGAGCTGGGAGGTAGGTTGGGGGTCACATATCCCCTCTATTATATTCTCCACCTAGCAAATCAATCAGGGTACTTTTTGGCAAAACCCATATGACACAGTTCACAAACAAGTCTGAAAATTAACTTTCTTCCATATATCAAAATACATAGTAGTATAACTTTACAGACATCATTTTGCAAAATTCTCATAGGTTACCAACTGTCTGGGAAATTGCTAAGGCTTTCCCAACCCAAGGAAAAGAAAAAGAAAATTAAACTCCCCTCTTAGAGGAAAGCCTAGTCTTTACAGAACTCCCAGAATTTCTCCCCATAGAAATTAGGAATATAGGTGACTAGAAGTTATCCATAAACCACTTTGTCTTTGTGCTTATGTACCAGACGAATCTACTGGCATCAATGGGGACTGGGACACTTGCTTTCTTTCTTTCCTATTGAGGGTTTCCTTTACTCTGGGATCATTTGGATACCAAGTGCTACAATAAATTGTCCCTGAGGGGGTTGAGGAATGTTTTTTCTTCCTCTACCATCAAGGGACTCCTTTGCTCTTGACCAACATACACAGATGATGTTTAATTCTGAGGGGATAAAAATTCCTTTGAGATCTTGAAACACCTAGGGAAGACTTCAAGGAGGTAGAGCCAAGATGGCAGAGTAAAGGAGAAATTCACCTAAACTCTCTCAAATTTCCCTCTAAACAACTTTAAAATAACACCTCAAAATGAACCAACATAAGGACAGGATGAAATAATTTTCTAACTCAAGACAATTTATAAGGTCTGCAGGAAAGGTCTGTCTCAGTGGAGTGAGAGTGGAATTCAGTCCAGTGCAGGCCACACCCTGGCAAACTAAAAGTAGGCCCTGGTGATGACTGAATTGGGGGTTAGACTGGCACTGCATGCAGGCACTGTTTACTTGCCCATATGGGGTTCTGGGTCACAGTCCCAAGGTAAAGAGTAGTAGTAGCAGGAGTGAGGACCTTTGTCATAGTTCCAAGGTGGAAAAGAGTGCTTTTGGACACTCATAGGTCAGAGCACAGTTCAAGAGAGCAATGAACACACCTCTCTTTAGCTCATACCATCTTGGAAGGACTGAAAAATTAAAAAAACTCCTGAACCAGCTCTGACAACAGCAGCACGAAAAACCTGAAGTTTGGGACAGTGCCCCCTTCATTCTGGCAGTAAGCCCAACTTTAACATAAAGTTAAAAGTCAAGAAATAGGCTGGAAATATGAACAAACAACAAAAAGGAACCCCACCATGGAAAGTTATTGTACTGTCAGGTAAGATCAAAACAAAAACTCAGAAGAAGACAACAATGTCAAAACAGCTACACACAAAATCTCAAAGAAAAATGTGAATTGGTCTCAGCCCCCCCCCCATTCCTAGAAGAGCTCAAAAATATTTTAAAAAATAAATAAGAGAATTGGAGGAAAAATTGGGAAGAGGAATGAGAGTGATGTAAAAAAAATCGTGAAAAAAGAGAACAGCTTGGTAAAGGAGGCATAAAAAATACTGACAAAAATAACATCTTAAAAAAACGAAATAGACCACATGGTAAAAAAGGCACAAAAATCCACTGAAGAGAACTCATTAAAAAGTAGAATTGGCCAAATGGAAAAAGGTGTACAAAGATTCACTGAAGAGGAAAAACTCCTTAAAAATATAATTGGTTAAATGGAGGACGTACAAAAGCTCACTGAGGAAAATAATTCCTTAAAAAATTAGAACTGAGCAAATGGAAGCTAATGACTCCATGAGACATCAAGAAACAACAAAACAAAATCAAAAGAATGAAAAAGTAGAAGAAAAAGTGAAATATCTCATTAGAAAAAACAATTGACCTGGAAAATAGATAAAAAGGGATAATTTAAGAATTATTGGACCTGAAAGCCATGATCAAAAAATGAGTGTAGACATCATCTTTCAAAAAATTATCAAGTAAAACTTTCCTGAGATTCTACAACCAGAGGGTAAAATAGAAATGGGAAGAACCCACCAATCACTTCCTGAAAGAGATCCCAAAATGAAAGCTCCCAGGCATATTATAGTCAAATTTCAGAGCTCTTGGCCAAGGAGAAAATATTGCAAGCAAGCATAAAGAAGCAATTCAGATATTGTGGAGCCATAGTTAGGATAATACAAAATTTAGTAGTTTCTACATTAAAGAATCAGAGGGCTTGGAACATGATATTCTAGAAGGCAAAGGAACTAGGACTGCAACCAAGAATCACCTACCCAGCAAAACTGAGTATAATCCTTAAGGGGATAAATGAATATTTAATGGAATAGAGGACTTTCAAGGATTCCTGTTGATAAGACCAGAGCTGAATAGAAAATTTGACTTTCAAATACAAGAGGAGCATAGAAAGGCAAACAGGAAAGAGAAATCCTAAGGGGCTCAATAAGGTTAAACTGTTTACATTCCTACTTAGGAAGATGATACTTGTAACTCCTAAGAACTTCATTGTCATTGTAAGGGCAGTTAGATGGAGTATACAAAGACAGAGGGCACAGGTATGAGTTGACTATGATGAAGTGATATCCAGAAAAATAAAATTAAGGGGTAAAGAAGAGAGATGCAATGGGAAAAGGGGAAAGGGAGAGGGAGAGTGGAGTAAATTATCTCATATAAAAGAGGAGTGAAAGCTTTTAGAGTGAAGAGGAAGATGGGGGTTGGGAGGTAGCTAGAAACACTAGAATCTCATTCTCATTGGAATTGACTCAAAGAGGGAATAATATGTACACTTAGTTGGGTACAGAAATCTAACTTTCCCTCCATGGAACTTGGAGGGCAGGGGAATAAGAAAAAGGGGTGATGCTGATAGAAGAAAGGGTATGTTTGAGGAGGCAGTAGTCAGAAGCAAAACACTTGAGGATGGACAGGGTAAAAGGAGAGAGAGAGAAGGATAAATGGGGAGAAATGGGACAGTGGGAAATTCACAGTAATCATGACTATGAATGTGAATAGGATGAACTCACCCATAAAATGAAAGTGGATAGCAGAGTGGATTAAAAAACAAAAAAAATGGGGGAAAAATTTACAGCAAATTTTTCTGATAAAGGCCTCACTTCTCAAATATATAGAGAACTGAGTAAAAATTTTAAGAATAAGAGTCATTCCCCAATTGATAAATGTTCAAAAGTTATGAACAGATTGTTTTTAGACAAATCATATGAAAAATCATAATCATATGAAAAATTAATGCAAAGTAAAACATCACATCTATCAGATTGGGTAATATGAGAGAAATGAAAAATGACTTTTGTTGGAAGGGATGAGAGAAAATTGAGACATTAATGCATTGTTATTGGAGTTGTGAACTGATCCAACCATTCTGGAGAACAATTTGGAACTTTGCCCAAAGGGCTATAAAACTGCATACCTTTTGATCCATCAATACTGCTAGTATTTCTGTGTCCTAAAGAGATTTTAAAAAGTGAGGAAAGGATCTATATGTACAAAATGTTTTTATAGCAGCTTTTTATGGTGGCAAAGAATCGGAAATTGAGAGGATCCCCAACAATTGAGGAATGACTGAACAAGTCATGGTATATGATTGTGATAGAATATTATTGGGCTATAAGAAATGATGAGCAGGATGCTTTCAGAAAAACCTGGAAAGACTTATATGAACTGGTGCAAAGTGAAGTAAGCAGAACCAGGAGAACACTGTACACAGTAACAGCAATTTTCTATGATGACAAACTATGATTGACTTAGTTATTCTCAGCAATACACTGATCCAAGACAATTCCAAAGGACTTATTGTGAAAAATTCTGTCCACCTCCTGAGAAAGGACTGATGGAATCTGAATGCAGATCTAAGCATACTTTTTAAAAACTTTCTTTTTCTTTCACAACGTGACTAAATATGGAAATGTTTTGCACAACTGCACATGTATGACCTATATCAAATTGCTTGCCTTCTCAATGAGAGGAGAAAGGAAGATGGGAGAGAATTTGGAACTCAGATTTTTAAAAAATGCTAAAAATTGTTTTTACATATAATTTTTTAAAAAGGTCAAAAAACCCAAAAAGAAACACATAAAGAATAAAAAAAAACACATGGGGAACCCAAAGTTTCTCTACAAATGCCTAAAATATATAGGTAATCCAATTAGAAGTCTGCTCTTACCTCTCACTAGGACAAGCAAGCTAACTTAAAAATAGAAAAATTCAGAAAATCCCCAAAGAATTGTGGCACTCAATATGTAGTGGGTTTGATTACTAGGAGTTTACTAGGCAAACTTTATCCTTTAGACCTGCAGTCCATAAGGATCTTAGACAAGTTCTGGACTCAGTTACAATAAAGCAAGCAGTCAACATTACTAAAAACATGAACATGAATGAGCTCCCATAGTGTGCTTTATGTCTAGGTACCAATATCCCAAGGATGCAAATCCATACTGGTTATATTAGCTTCCCTATTCATAATGGATATAATACAATAGATAATAGTATACATACAACCTACCAGGAAGAAGTTCTCTCAAAGAAATTAGTCTGACATAATATTAAGGAATCACTGCCTCGGGGCAGGGAAAAACCAAAGGACTATTCAGGGTTTTCTAGGCTATAACAAAGTGACAGGTCCTTTCAGTTTTGTATGGCCAGGAACATCTAGTCATTATCCTTAAAAAGATCAAGCATTGAGTCACCATGTCTCTGGAGTCCTCAAAACTTCCCCAGGGAGCCCTAAATGATTGATCCATAGGATAAAGTAATTCAATCTCCACCAAGTATATTTTAGGATTATCACTTCAAAAACTATTTGGAAAGAGACTGGAGTAGGAAGAGATTTGAGGCAAGAGACAAATTAGGAAGTTACTGCAATAGTCCAGGCTAGAGTTAATGTGATCCTGAACTAGAGTGATGGTCATATGAGCAAAAGGAGAGGATGGTTGTTGTAGTAGAATTGATAAAGCTTGTCCATTGTCTATGTGGGGTGAGAGAAAGTGAAAAGTCAAGGATGACTCCAAGGTTTTAAACTTGTGTACCTTTAAAGATGATAGTGCGCTCAATAGAAATAAGGAAGTTAGGAGGAGAGGTGAGTTTTTGTGAAAAGATAATGAATTCTGTTTTGTTGAGTTAGAGATGGAACATCTGAGTTCAAAATGTCCAGTTTTTCATGTGGGATTAGAGCCCAGAAGAGAAATCAAGGCTGAATATATAGATCTATGAACCTTCTTTATAGAGATGCTAATTTAACCTATCGCAGCTGATGAGATCAACAAAAAAATAGAGAAAGAAGAGAACGCCTAAGACAGAGTCTTGGGGTATACCCACAGTTATGGAGTACATGGATGGTGATCTACCAAAAAGAGACTGAGGAATGATAAGTAGGAAGGGAGCCAGGAAAGAACAATTTCACAAAATCAAAGAGAGGAAGGAATATCCAAGAGAATAGAGAAAAGACCACCCAATTTTGACAATTAAAAGATCATTGGTAACTTTTGAGAGAATAGTCTTGGTTGAATCATTAGGTTGGAACCAGATTGTAGGAAGTTATGAAATGAGTGAGAGAAGAAATGGATGCCATGAAGGTTTGGCTATGAAAAAGAAGAGATATTGTACCATAGTTTATAAGGACAGGATGGTCAACTAATGGATTTTTAGGACTCAAGGAGACTAGATATGTTTGTAAATAGCAGGGAATGAGCCAGTAAAGACAGATAGATCGAAGATTAAGAAAACAGGATGGTTATGAGAACTATGTGCTGGTGGAATTGGGGGAGGATGAGATCAAGGGTGCATATGGAGGTCTTGGCCTTTTTGAGGGAAAGTGCTACCTCTTATCAGAAACTGGAGTAAAGTAGGAGAGAATTGAAAATAATGTCAAGGATTTGTGGGATGTAGAAAAACTCCGAGAGAGCTCATTGCCGGGTGGTGGGTATGGTTTGGAACAACCATTGTGGTGAGTGCAATAGTGTATTATTTAGGGAAGAACAAAAGGATTTCTGTACTGTAGTGAAGGCCTGGTTGAGATCTAGTGGACCCAAGCCAATGTGGTATAGGCTGGTAAATTTTTAAGAATGCTTTCTCTGTGCATGACACACTTTAAAGTTTAATCTAAATTATTAACATTTTCTCCTTTACTTTCTTAAATCTAGAAATCAACAAAACAATAAACCAAGCCCTAATTTGTAGCACTGATCAATTTCCAATTCACATTGAAAGTTTAACAATTGACAGCCAATATAAGCTGGTTTCAGGACACTGCTGGTTATGCGGTTTCCTCTAGTACTATTCAGCAGTATGGGGATTGTTTCATTTTTATTTCTTGTCTTGTATCTTGACAACCTGGAGTGCTGGTATATGATATATGCTTTATTGTTTAAATAATTGGTTTTTATTAATTATTTGGAACAACTTTTGATGTGGTTGTTAATATTCTGTATTTCTCTTGAGAACTCGTTGGATCACATCCATTGGAGAAATTTTTCTTGGTATTATATTATTGTATTAATTTATTACATATAATTGTATTGCATTAATTTATTACATATTATTCTAATTGTATTACAATATTGTATTAATTTATTGCATTAATTGTATTAATTTATTACATATCTTAGACATCAGACCTTAACAGATATTTGATACAAAGTTTTTTTCCCCTCAATGACTTACCTTCTTATCCTACTTTCAGTGATTTTGTTTGTGCAAAAGAGCTTTTCAGTTTCATCTCATTAAAATTATTTATTCTATCTTTTGTGATTACTTCTGTCTCTTGTTTAAGAATTCTCCTGTTAGCTTTAACTGTGAAATATACCAAATCTTTCTTTTCTAGTTTTAAAAAATTGTATGATCTTTAATATTGAGATTTTTTTATCCATTGTAGTATATGGCATGAATTTCTAGTCTAAACTTAATTTATACCAAATTTCTTTCCAGTTTTCTCAGAATTTCTTGTCAAATACTTCCACGAGCACTTTATTTTCTTGGAATTTTTGAGTTCATTTGATTCTGACTCTACTTTTGTTCCATTGACCTACTTTTTCTATTTTTCAACCAGTACTAAATAGTGCTATTTTCCTTCATTACTACTTTTTTCATCATTTCACTTGAGATTCTAGTCTTTTGTTCTTCAAAATGAATTTTATTATTATTTCGTTTAGCTTTATAAATTATTTTCGTGGTAGTTTGGTATAGCACTAAACCCATGAATTAGTTTTGGTGAGATCTTCATTTCTCTTATGTTGTAGATATACAGCCAAGAGTTAGGGATGTCCTTCCAATTAAAAGTCATTATTTCTTTTTTAAATTAAATTTTCTTTTCATTGTGAATTTAAAAATCATTAATATCACACATATTTCAGTTCATAAAGAATAGAAGATGGCAACCAAACAGACCCAACACATTGGCCATGTCTCAGATCTCTTGGTCAAGAGGTAGGAGGTATGTTTCAAGTGATCTGCACTAGTATTAATTTGAGAATTCTTTCCAAAGGGGCAGATCACAGTCTATCCATGCCTGTTGAACACCCTCAACTCTTGTCCATTTCCTCCCCAAAATTCAGGCCTTCCTTGCTTTCTCCCAACAATATAATGGTACCAGTGAAGCACTCTGGCTATCTACCTGTCATCCTTTTTTATTTCCTTATTGATTTCTTGATGATATCTTTTACTCCTATCCTTCTTCAGAGTTTATCGGTGGTTTTATGTTGTAGCTTGCACACACCTATCATGCATCTCCATTGCTCTCTGTGTGACACTAACTTTTAGTTCTTTGGACATGGTGGTCTTCCATGTCTTGCTGTAATAAAGCAATCTCAGTAAAATGTTAATATTGAAAAGATCGGCCTCTGATTTCATGGGAAACTTGGGGTTAGTAGAAATGCCTTTCAATTTCCCCAAAGCATTCCAGCATTCTTTCTTCTTCTTGAACCCTGGGCCCATATCAATTTCCAACTGTAATGTCTGCCCCACTGTCAGAAAATCTCTATAGGATATCTATCCAAATGCATTTGAAATTTGAGCCATAGATATCCTTCATCCATTTGATCTTCCCTATGTGCATGAATAGGCCAAATTTTTTGAGTGATAACAGATCTCTTCTAGGAAACTGCAATACACCAGGACTTGATGCAACCAGCACAATGTCACTTGCAAATAGGAACCTCTGGAGAACCTCACTATTCACAGGAAATCCCTCTGGATCTCCTTCATCACAGAGGCAAATACCTTTGATGAGAATATATCTCTCTGTTTAATGCCTCACTTGATATTATCAGAGCTTAATTGAACAGCATTATTTCTATAATAGCTTCCAGAGAACCTTGAATGATCTTGATGAATCTTGAATTATCTTGTTACAATAAGAGAAACACTTCTTATAAAAGAGCCTGTCAGATGCAGTTTTGTTTTATAGAATCAAATGCTTTTTATTTTTTGTAATCAGTAATCACAATGGGATGTTATGAGATTACATACATAAAATTATTTGCAAACCTTAAATGCAAACTGTTTTTATAAACTTCAATTAATTGTGTAATTGTGTTTCAGATGTGAACTGTGTGACCAAGAATAAGTCACTCTCTGTCACTTTAAGTTTGTTCCTATGCATAATGGTCATAATAATAGCACCTACCTGTATTGGTAATTAAGGAGGGCTTTTAGCACTTATTCAATCAAGTGCCCCTGATGAGTTTGTCCTTTGTTTCCTTGATTAAATTAGGAGTCCTTGATGACCTCCTTGCCTCAAGGGAAAGCCTAGTTTACATGGGTTTGAGTGACATGTTTGTGATATCAGAGGCTTTTAGACTATGTGTATTTAAGTTGCATTTTTGTGATGCTTTTAGGTCACGTGGGTGACTGGCATGTGTGACTCACCTATGACCCTGAACAAGATATATAAGCCCAGAGGTTGGTGTTCTCCCTTGGGGCTCTGAGCCACTTGAGGAGTGGCTCATGACTCTGGGCCAGCTGTTGTTAAGAGGTCCCTGGCTCATGAACCCATATGTTGATGGTTTCTTGGTAACTATGAATTGTGATCTGGTCCGTTTATATTGTGTATGTTTGTAATTTGTTTGTACTTACTCTGAAGTTCAGGTTGCTGGCTTTTCCTCCTGAACTGAGTTTATATGTATATGTTGGATTAAAGTAAGATTGTTAACTCCTTAACGTTACTTTCCTTAGTAAAGCAGATCAAAAGAACCTGTGCTGGCAGCATTCTTGTTGTTGGGCTTGTGTTGGTCTTTCACCCCACAGCAGCTGCTAGCCCAATTGTCTCAACAAAATGGCGTAGTCAGTAGGATCTGCAGATTAAAAGGAAAGTATGGCATTTTGGGGTACTGAGATGGTGGTTGAATGTTTCCCAGTTGTTGGATTCTTCTTTGTACTTGGGGTGGCTATAGGTCTATGGAGCCCCAGGAGCAACAAAGGCCTGAAGGAAAACAGGCCAGTGGCAATGATGGGAGTGGTTTCCCAAGAGCCCAGAATAGGGGCCCTGGGAGATAATCCCTCCTTCCCTCTCCCCATATTACTAGCACTCTGGAGGAGACAGGCCAGAGCAAAGACTGTAGGAGAACAAGCCCAGGCTTGGGGGAGGATTGTATGGCCAGAGTGAGGGCTTGAGTTGATAAGCCTGGCTCCAGAGGACTGTGCTGAAAGGGTAAATGTTTTGAGATCATATCCTACGCAGAATTTTAAAACAGGAGCAGAGAACTGCCTTTGTACAGACTTGAGAGAAAAATGAATTGCCTTCATGCATATTTGGTAGGAGCAGCCGATGAGGAGAGAGAAAAAGCTGATGGTGGCTGCTGACATATTAAGCCAGATAGAGAGGAGGACTACTTGCATGAGAGCTTTGGAAGGATGAATGCAGTGAGCTGCTCTCGAGCTGGATCTGATGGGGTGAGACTGCAGGTAGATGGTGGCTGCCGACATATTGACTGCCTTTTTGAGAACCTTGAGGTGAATGCAAAGGTGGAGAACCACCAACATCGAAATCTCCATTCTGGCAAAAGCCAGGAGAGGCCAGCTGCAGTTATACAACCAGGAACCCAGGGGCTTGGAATTCAGCCCTGGGACAAGATGGAAACTTTGCAGCAAGGAGCTAAGTGTGCCTTTTTGCTGCCTCCCCTGGGGTTGTTTGGGACCCAGGAGGGAGGAGTGGATTTGTTTATGGTGGGGTGGGGGAAGTGCCTTGGATCCCCAGGGACCCCACCCTGTTGGCTTTATTGCCCAGCCGCCCCTCAGTACTTGGAAGAGGGGGCTGGAACAGAACTTTATTTGGACTTTTTCTTTGAGTCAGGACTTTGGGTGCCAAGAGGAGGCCTGCAACAACAGTGGGGGGAGAAGGACCCACCCTCAAGAAGTACTTTACTCGGATACTCTGTATTGATTGAAGAGATTGTTACTTGCTGGGACCTAGGGGTGGATCATGTTTGTATTGTAAGGAAGTATTTGCGGATGATACTGAATATGTTTTGTTTTGTTGTGAATGATATGTATTAGTTCCCCGATTGATTGGATCACTATGTATAATGCTTCTATTTGTTCCAGGACCCATGGCCATTAAATTTGGATTTTTGTTAGGCCATGGAACATGGAAGGGGTTGAGTGTAATATTAATTAAGTTGGGACTTTTTTTTTTTTTTTACTGTTTTAGAATGCTAAATTAATTAAGTGTCCTTGACTAAGCCTTACTAGGCTTACTTAGGCAAAGCCCCTGGCCCAAACTCCTAATTACTAGATGCTAAGCCCAATGTGGGTGTGAAGCCCTCAGGGGCCTGAGGGAAGTTGCTAAGACCAGAGCCAATAATATGTGCCTAAGTTCTGGTCGCTCAGATGACATTCGATGATGTCTAAATACTGTATAAAAAAAGAGAACAGAGGTGTTTGCTTGAGGCTCTTATTCCTGGGGGAGTGTTAGTGTGGGACTCTGGGCAGCCACTCTAAGAGCCTCCTGGCTTGTCAACTCAGATGTTGATGGTTTCTTGATAACTTTGAATTTTGATCTGGTCTGTTTATATTGTGTGTTTTTGTAACTTGTTTGTATTTGCTCTGAAGTTCAGGTTATTGGCTTTTCCTCCTGAATTAAGTGAGTTTATATGTATATGTTGGATTAAAGTAAGATTGTTAACCCCTTAACGTTGCTTTCCTTAGTAAAGCAGATCAAAAGAACCTGTGCTGGCAGCATTCTTGTTGTTGGGCTTGTGTTGGTCTTTCACCTCCACAATAACTGCTAGCTGAATTGTTGCAACACTACCTCAAAGGGTTGTTGTGAGTATCACAACATATCACAAGTGCACCAAATAACTGTAAAGAGCCAAAACAGACTATATTGTAACTGACAGGAAAAGACTTGTTCTTTATATAGGACTTATCCTTGGGTCAGCTGCCTGTATAGTCATACCACTGGCTTACCAGAGCTAAGTTTAGAATTAATAAAACAAAAATTAAAACAAACCCAAGAATAATAATGAGAAGATTATATTTGAAAGATCATGAAAAATGGGAGAAGTCTCACAATATTAAAGATAGGTAAATGTTACTTCAGTTTTTTAAAAAGTGAAGAAAACAATAGTTATAAACAATAGGGAAGTGTGCTTGGTTTCCATATATCCTAGAAAGGATTATTAAAGAGATGGTAGGAGAACATCTATAAAGCAGTGTCAGCAGGGCTAATGACATGACAGATTAACCTCATTTCCTTTTTTTGACAAGATTACTAGGCTAGTAGATGAGGAGAATACTGTAGATATAGTATAGCTAGATTTTGGTAAAGTCTTTGATAAAGACTTGTGGTAGAAGTGGTGAGATGTGGATTAGACTATGATATAATTATATAGATTCAGAAGTGGTTATATGGTCAGACTCAGAAATAATTGTTAATGATTCAGTGTGGCAGAAGGTCTCAGTGAGTTACCATAGGGATGTGTGCTTTGCCCTGTGCTGTTTGGAATTTTTATCAAAGACCTAGGTAAAGAGATAGGTGACATGCTCATGAAATTTGGATGTGACACTAAGATGAGAGGGATACCTAACACACTGGATGACAGAGTCAGGATCCAGGAGGATCTTTATAGGCTGGAACATTGGGCCGAATCTATTGATGGGATAAATATTAAGTCTTATGCTTAAATGCAAAAAAATTATCTTCACATATACAAGATAGGGGAACCGTGATTAGACAGCATTTGTTCTGAAAAAGGAAGGTCTAAGGGATTTAGTGGACTGCAAGCTCAATATAAGTCAGCAAGGAGATATGGTAGCCAGAAAAGTTAATGCAATCTTGGGCCAAGTTAGGAGTCATAGTTTCCAGAAATAGTGAGGTAATAGTCCTATTGTACTCTGCCCTCCTCTGATCTCATCTGGAATATTATATTCGGTTTTAGCTATTAGCATTTAAGAAGGATGTAGGTAAGGTAATCAAACTGGTAAGCAGGTAATCAAAACTGTAATCAAAAGTAAGCAAGGAAAACAAATAGCATATTTATATTAAAAATAAAACAACATCAAAACAAAAGATCATGAGAGTTAAATAAAATCTTTGACAAAATGCAACTCTTATTCTCAAAATCCTAACAAAGATAGGTATAGAAAGAAGGGTGTTTTAATATGATAAAAAGTACATATCTAAAACCAAACGTTAGCATTATCTACAATAAACACTAGAAACTTTCCCAGTAATACAAGATAAAACAAGGATGATCCTTTTCCCACAGTTATTATCCACAGTTCTAAAATATTAGAAATAAAAATAATATAAGAAAAAGAAACAAAAGGCATAAACATTGGCAAAGTGGGAACAAGAAGAACTTTCCTATTTGCACTATATGATTGTTTACTTAGAAAACTCCAAGGAATCGACAAAGAAGCTAAATGAAATAATTAATAGCTATAGTAAAGTCAGACACAAAATAAATTAATAGAATTTTATATAGAAATAATGAAATTCAGGAAGAAGTAATGGAAAGGTAGATCCCATTCAAAATAATCTCAAAATTCATAAAGCTTCAGAGACTCAATTTTCCAGAGCTTTTCTCAAGATACAGATAGATAGTATACACACACACACACACACACACACACACACACACACACACACTAGCACAAGAGAGAGAGAGAGAGAGAGAGAGAGAGAGAGAGAGAGAGAGAGAACTTTATAAATTTACAATCACAAAACACTCTTCAAAGATTAAAGAATGGTCTAATATCCAACAGATATGAAAGAATGACTCAAAGTGCTGCTCTCTGGACTCTATCTTTCTTTGTTTCTTTCTTTCCTGCCTCCCTTCCTTCCTTCCTTCCTTCCTTCCTTCCTTCCTTCCTTCCTTCCTTTCCTTTCCTTTTCTTCCTTCCTTTCCTTCCTCCCTCCCTTCCTTCCTTCCTTCCTTCCTTCCTTCCTTCCTTCCTTCCTTCCTTCCTTCCTTCCTTCCTTCCTTCCTTCCTTCCTTCCTTCTTTCCTCCCTCCCTCCCTCCCTCCCTCTCTTTCTTTCTTTCTTTCTTTCTTTCTTTCTTTCTTTCTTTCTTTCTTTCTTTCTTTCTTTCTTTCTTTCTTTCTTTCTTTTTGTAGAATTTGTAGAATTTTCTTCTTGATTGGGGAATTTTAGTTCACTTTCCTTCTTTATGATACTTAGTCATGATGTTTTTGTCTCTGAATTTTTACTCATTCTTCTTTTGCTTTTATGAACTTCACTGTTGGTTTATTGTTTTAATTCAGATTTTATCTCTTGGACTTTCAGCTTTTTTCTTGTATTTCTGGCCATTGGTTTCCCTCTTTATTTTTTGGTACATCCCCTTCTGCTGCACTGATGCTGAGACTTGACACCCTCAGCTTTCTTGAATTTGGGCCCTGTTGTGGGACCCCAGCCTTCCTGGGGGAAGGGGTTAGAAGAGTATAGGTCACACCTGGGTCTCCAGTCCCTTTTGCCTTGGTTAGAAGCTTTTTGCCCTCTATCTTGTTACTCTGTTCTGCATCATTGTCTATATTGCTTGCATTTTCTGCACCCCTTCCCACCAATTGTTCTCCCTTTTCTCTAAGTAGCTGAGCAGAATCTGTGTCTGTTGACTCTTTTAGATTGAAGGGAAGGTGAAGCTGAGTCTATGCTAGAGGTGGTGGGAAGTGAGGATTGGGCAAATAACCTAACAACTAGACCCTTTTAATTAAGTCTATTTTTGCTGTTCTTTTGTATGAGATCATGATTGCTCCACTTGCTTTTTAAAAAAATTTTAACTGTAGCATAATAGATTCTGTTTTAGCCGATTATTTTAACTCTTTGTACATATTTTTGTTTCAAGTCTGTTTCTCATAAACAACATTGTTGAATTATGTTTTTTAATCCATTGTAAACAACATATTTGTTAGATTCTGGTTTCTAATCCATTCTGCTTCCTTCTTCCATTTTCTGGGTGATTTCATCTCATTCACATTGTTAATTGTGTATTTCCTTTCATCCTTTTCTCTTATACTTTTCCTTCTTTTTGTTTCCTATCCTCTCTTTAAGAGTTTATTTTGCTTACTACTAATCCCTCCCTTAATCTGTCTAGCCTCTTATTGTCCCCTTTCCCTTAACCCTTTTCCCTCTTGTTTCTTTTTTGAATAAAATGTATTTCTGTGCCAACTCTGTGTGTTGGATGTGTATTCTTAGCTCCTTTGACTAGTTGGGACAGGAGTGAGGTTTAAGTGTTACCTTGGTCTGATACATACAATGTTTACCTGTAATACACAATATTGCAAATATATACTATAGTAAACTTTCAGAGGTAGCTTCCTAACTAGGTGGCATAGTGAATAGAATGTTGAATGTGGAGCCAAGAAGACCTAAATTCAATGCTCTGGTTGTATGATGCTGGGCATGTCACTTAGCATCATTTTGTCTTGGTTTGATTATTTGTGAAATGCGGATTAACAATAGCACCTACCTTGCAGAGTTGTTGTGAGAATAAAATGAGATAATATTTGTAAGGCTTTTTGGAAACCTTAAAGTGCTATATAAATACTAGCTATTATTATTTATCAGATACATTTGGTGAAATAATTTTTCCTGGTTAACTTTTTTATTCTAATTTTAACTACATTGATTTGGTTAGTGCCAAAACTTTCATGTTTCATGCCATCAAAATTGTCTATTTTATTTTTAGATCCTTTTGCTTGCTTTTTTAAAATAAATTTTATTGATAGCTTTTGTTTTTTATGTCAGTAGAATTTTCCCCAGTATCCTTCATCTAAAGAAGAGAAAAAAAAGTCAGCAAAACAAATCAATACATCAAAAAAAACTGGGAAAATATATGTAAAATTTCATACCCATGGACTACCCACACTGCAAAGGAGTGAGGAGAAAATGTCTTCTCTTATCTCTTTCCTCTTTGAGGCCATGCTTGTTCTTTGCAATTTTAATATTCACTTTGGATTATCTTGTACGTTTCTTTCCATTTACATTGTTGTAGTCATTGTGAAGGTTGTTTTCTTCACTTTGCTTGCTTCATCTACATCAGATCATGTAAGTCCTTCCATGCTTCTCTGTATTCACAATATCATTTCTACATTTACATTAATATTCTATAACATTCATATACCACAGCTCATTTAGCCATTTCCCTAATCATTGGACAGCCATCTCTCCAATTCTTGGCTATCATAAAAATGCTACTATTAATATTCTGTTACACAAGGGGACTTTTTTAACCTCTTTGGGGTAAAAGCCCAGTAGTGGAACCTCTGGGTAAAATGGTATGGACATTTTAGTTGCTTTATTTGCCTAAGTCCAAATTACTTTTGAAACTGATTTACAGCTTCATCAACAATGCACTAGTGTGCCTATCTTCTCACAACTCCTCTAACATTGACTATTCCCATCTTTTGTCATCTTTGCCACATATGTGTGTGGTGTGGCCAGTGTGTAGTGTGAAACTCGAGGGTGGTTTTGATTTGCATTTCTCATTATTAATGTTTCAGAGCATTCTTTCATATGGTGGTAATGGTTTGTAATTCTTCTTTTGAGAAATCTTTGTTTATATCCTTTGCCCATTTCTCTTTTGGAAAGTGGCTTGGGTTTCATTATCTATCTATCTATGTATCATCTATCTACACATATACACATCATGTACGTGTGTGTGTTTTAAAAAAAGAGAGACTGATTTCCAATTTTCCCAGAAGTGTTTTTCATCAAATAGGAAATGCTTTCCTAAGTAATTTATGTTTTCTAGTGTACTGAACATTGATGTGAGTGCCTTTGTTTCAGATTCTCCCTTTTTTTATTATGTTTCATTGATCTAATTCTCTATTTTAAATCAATAATAAATAGTTTTAATAACTGCTGCTTTATAATATCATTTGAGGTCTGGAAGTGCTATTATCCTTACTTTTAAAAATAATTTTCCTCGTTGAGCTATATCATTTGTTTCTCCAAATGAATTTTGTTTTTATTTTATTGGATTCCGTAAAGTGCCCTTTTGATAGGTTGATTATATAGCATGAAAACTGTAAATTAACTTTGGTAGTATTATAATTTTTATTATATTGGCCTATCCAAACCATGAGCACTGGATAGTCCTCTAACTATTTAAGTTGTTCTTGATTTCTTTTTTTAATATTTATTTATTTAATTTATTTAATATATTTAGTTTTCAGCATTGATTTTCACAGGAGTTTGAATTACGAATTTTCTCCCCATTTCTACCCTCCCCCCCACTCCAAGATGGTGTATATTCTGGTTGCCCCGTTCCCCAGTCAGCCCTCCCTTCTGTCACCCCACTCCCCTCCCATCCCCTT